>JAUPFR010000001.1:72127010-72762367 GCA_036925125.1 Oreortyx pictus | reverse complement strand
GTGACGCTGGGCTCGTTGGGGTTAGCAGCAGAAACATCTACAAATGCTACCACTTTTCAGACTCTTTCATATCCCAGCATTCAATCTATTAAACAAATATCCACACAGAGATTAAAAAGAAAAAGTCTGCTACTACCAAGGAATGTAATTTTGAGTTCTATGCTTTCTTACCGCTGGTAATAGCCAAAATTAAGAACAGTTCCTGCATTCTACCTCCCCTGTCTGCTCCAGTTTGTTCCTTGAATATGTGAATATGCACTGTGTTGGGCTGCTGCAGCTCATGTTCCTCTTGCCCTGACCCTCCCCGTGCATTAACTGATCACCAGGATTAATGCATTCTTGAAAGGTAAGGAACAGAAGCCTGCCTCCTTGACAGCTGGGGACAAACTCATAATAAATACATAAAAATAAACATAAATAGTTAGAGCCACAGCAGATTGTGATGGCAGTAAAGAAGGGTTTGCTTGATGCTTTATGAAAATTAAAGCTCTATCTTCTTTCACTGTCATCATTAGAGAGCTCCATTAATCTGCTCTCTGAATGTGATTATCACTTCTGTAAACACAAAATATGCTGCTTTAACTACAAGCCCCCTCCCCCAGCTTAGTGCCATTGAAAATAATTGCAATGAAAGTGCAGAGTCGGATGACAACAGAGCATAAATTCAGCAGCTGCTATGATGGAAGGAAGAAAGCTGTTTCCAACTGCCTTTCTCCAGATCCGTTGCTCTTCATCTGGCACCTGGCTGGTGAAGGAAACAATCATATGTGGTCAAGCAGGGTGGAAAATCAACGTGTATAGGTCTTACTGGCCCTTTAATTTGCTTTCTATGGGACTTGCCAGATGTGACTGATGTGAAACTGGCAAAGGCTCTGTGCAGTACTATAGTGTTAAACTTAAGTTCTTGAAATATGGATTGAACGCTATATAGAGATATAAAATGAGTGACCAATTATAATTGTTTGGCTAGCAATAAAGTAACTAGAGTGATGTATGCTAAATTTCATCCCACCATCTTAAATATACATCCATACAGCAGTGGCAAATCCAACACTACTATTGTGCAATGGACCTGCCATCTCTGTGAGTTTGCTGAATCTCATCATAGTAACATCCAGTTGTCCTCTATGCTTGATGAAGACCTTATTGCTCTCTGTGACTGCCTGAAGGGAGGTTGTAGTGAGCTGGGGACTGCACTCTTCTCTTGTGTAACTAGTGATAGGATGAGAGGGAATGGCTTCAAGTTGTGCCAGAGGAAATTCAGGCTAAATGTTAGGAAATACTACTTCTCTGGAAGTGGTCAGGTGCTGGAATGGGCTGCCCAGGGAGGTGATGGAGTCACTGACCCTGGAGATATTTAAGGAATGTTTAGAAGTTGTGTTGAGGGACATGCTTTAGTGAGAATGATTTGCTTTAGTGAGATGATTTTTGCTTTAGTGAGAATGATTGGCATGAGGTGGATGGTTGGACTGGATGATCTTGTAGGTCTTTTCCAGTCTTGGTGATTCTATGATTCTAAGTTATTTTTCGGTTCCAGATGAGTTCTTGAGGGACAACTGGATACTTCAGGCTTCTGTGAAGCAAAATCTTTAGAAATGATGTGCTATGCTTGTTGACTTTTTACCTAGCTTTGATCTTAGTTTGTGAGTGTTAGACGTAGTACTCTCTTCCCTATGAGCTTCTTGTGCTTCTCTGACAGCAGGCAATGAGAATAATGGTGGTGTAACTGTCTGGTTCTGAGTAATGGCAAAAATGGAATCCTGCCCAGTTGACACTGCAGTAGTAATTTGTTGTAGCCATGGAAGCAAACTAGTGGGGGAAACGTAATGGAGAGGAAGTGACTTTACTGGAATAATTTAAAGTTCTTGCCTCTGGGCCAGTTTCTTTATATGGTAAGAAACTATCTTCTCGGATAAAATCAGATCAGAGATTGAAAGAGGCAAACGAGGAATAAAATTATCTTTTCCTGACTTTCCATACCTCTTTGACCACTCTGGCAAGAATGAACAATTGACAGCAGATTTAGTTACAGATTTAGTCTTCGAGCTGTTTACAAATTAAGTCCTCTATTGATTGTTTCAAACCAGGTGCTCTGACACTTTTTCCCTGTGGCCTGGGTAAGATCTTACGGTAGAGACTGATCTGGATAAATGAACAATCTTCCCCTTCAGTATCTTCTGGGTTTGCTCCCTGGACTGCTCTTTGTAGACAGTCAATTCAGTGCAGAAAAGGGGCTACTCGACTTCACTTAGTGTCTGATGAACCAATTCCACTGTCTGTATGGTAAGCAATACAAAATCTGATGGGCTGTCTTGAGATTGTCTTCAGAGGATGACATCTAAGACAAGGTTATAGGTAGGTGCGCAAGGAGAAATCTTGTCATGAAACAAGGGAAAGCACACGTTATTCATTTTTGGTCCCATTTTTGTTGCATTTTTTGATATAGGTGGAAGGCTTGCAATTCGTACCCCCCAAAAACCAACAGATTAAGTGGCAGGAGCACATGCCGAAATTTGCCTGCATCTCTTCTAAAGCTATGGAAAGCATGAATAAGCCAGTGCAGGTGGAAACCTCCTGAAGTGGGCTGTAATAACTTTCTACAGAGAGCAAGGGAAGGCTTGGTAACTAGCTAGTCCTTTGTTTGCTCCAGGAATAGTGCAACTACATGCTGTCCCTTCCCTTGGGCAGATGGTGATTTGGATGATAATCTTGCAGTCAGTCCCTCCTGCTTAGCTTGTTCACACCATAACCAGGAAGTATTTTCCATGTGTTTATGCTGATCTTATTTCTAAAGCTATGGAAAGCAGGGCTGCGTTGAGGTGAGCCATTCAGATTTCATCTAGAAACTTAAAAATAGCACTGTAAAGAGGAACTTGGAATAGCTATCTCTGTCTACGGTGTACTTTGCGTTTCCTTTCACCCTGCAGCCCAGCCTATCATGCTCATGTGGTGTTATGATCGCCATAGCATATGTTAAGTACTGGACCACTGCCACTGGTTTCCAATGAAGTGGCACACAGTTACTACATATAGACCTTCTGATAAAATCTTGTGTGTTTCTGTGCTGTGACTCAGTAAACTGTATCCTTCTTGCAGGGAAAAGATGAAAGAGAACTTGAGATAAATGATTAAAATAGCTAAATCTTGTGATGTTCTGTAGGTAACTTGAAACAACAACAAAAAAAAATGCATCAGAGTTGATGCTTCTGCTGTACGTGAGTAAAAATGGCAGATACAAATTTTTATCACTAGGCAGATTTTATAAGGTCACCTGTCATCCAAGCATCAGCCACAAAGAAATTAGCATCTTAAAAACAACCAGTAATTATTTTTCATACTCCTTCTAATGTTGATTTAACTTCTGGTCCTTCACAGTGAGTTCAGGTGAGGTGACAAACTGAGACCTTAAGTGGTCACCATTTCTCTGGCATTTCAGGAGAGTCTGGTCAAAGTTTAAAAAAATAAAAATAAAAAAAATCCCCAAGGCTCCTTGTGTCTTTTGTACGTCAGAACTAAACTGCCAGGTATTTCTGCAAATGAATAGTACCTATTGTCATTTCAGTGAACTACTGAGAGTACTCAGAATTACTTGTGAAGCAATAGTGATCAGCAGTAAACTGCAAGAGGGAAGACAGGCAGTTTTATGTTCTGAAAAGATAAGTCTTTAACCTCCACGGAGATATTATAATCATCAGGTAGACACAGCTGTAATCTGCTGACCTCACTCAAGAGCTGTTTAGGTAACTGCAGATATGTTTATAAGACTTAAGATAAAATATCAGAAAGTCATGTTATACTGAATCTAGGGTAACGGTATTGAAGTCTATTACCTCTGGAAGATCGAAAAGGCCAATACTGCAGTACAATTGATTAAAGCAGCAGCAATTGTAGTAAGAGTATAAAATGCTCTCCTTTCTGACATCATTACTTGAGTTCTCAGAGAAAAGGGGTTGTAACTGTCCTTATACCCTATGAAAACCACTCCACTTTCTCAGGATTACTTACTAAACTGTACCTTTTTTTTCCTCAGGAGTTGCTTATTAACCTGTATCTTATTAAACTGTACTTAATAAATGGTATCTTCCATGCTGTATGTGAGAGACATTGCATAATTATGCCAAAAAAGAAAAGGAAATGGGATTACTGATACTTTAGCAGTGCACATGCAGTGCGTAGCATATGTTTTTCTCATCCATGAGAGCGCTTTTAGACCTGCTGAAAGAAGGGAAATATATAAGAAAATGCCTTGCAGGTCAATGTGTGGGGGGACTGAAGATCTAATAGACTCTGAAGAATAATACCTGTGGTGTATGTTGACATAGAAACTCTGGAGCATACAGCATGTGCACTGAGTTCCCTATTTTTGATCTGAGTCTTTGATGCTTTATTGTAGTTTTTAACGCTGATGTGGCAAAATGACCTCAGAATGTATAAAACCATAGCAACTGCCCCAGGAAGATGTATCTGGAGACAAACAGACCTTATCTCTGCTGATTCTACTTTACTTCTTCCTCTCCAAGCTAATGATGGTTGTCATTCTACCAGCAGGTTTTGTGTTGGGTAAAGTTTCACAAGTGAAACAAGCCCAGTTGTATACAACAGCAGAATATATGCTGAAACCTGAAGTGATTTTGTTGGGATAAGTTAATGCCACCCATTGTCTGCTGATTATTTCTTGGATCAAGAGGTCTGTGGGGCAGAAAATGCTATCATGGAATTACAGAATATCTTGAGTTGGAAGGGATCCACAAGGATCACTGAGTCACCCTCTCTGCCCGCAGTATGGGCTGGTGGCTTATGTAGGGACTATGCTGGTTTGTCTCTTCAGGTGAAGTTGGATCCAGATCAAGGGTACCTTTTGGTGAGATTTCTGCTGAAAACTGCTGTGCTCCTGAAGGAAACTTTCTCTTTAGTGGAGCCTGCTTTTCTGAAAGAAACATGTAAGTGTTGTGAATGATGGCTTGTATGTCATTATTGTCAGCATGTCCTAGATTCTATAAAATCATACACATTTATTTCCTTGCTGACGCCTTCTAAACACATGCAGTTGTGCTGCTCTTGCTTTTCGTTTTTTAAGCAAGCAATGCACAAAACTGCTTCAAACACTTCCTTGTGTGGGAATTGTTAATTTCCAGTGTTTAAAGAAAAGTCAGTGTAGCAAAGAAATGGTGTGAAATTGTCCAATTACTGTTTACTTTCATCATGAAGCGCTATTTCAGTTTACGGCCTGAATGCTAAAGATCTGGAAGTCAAGCAGCCCCACAGGGACTCCCCCCTGACAAACGAGGCCCATCCTTTCTGCTATGAAGGATTTTGGTGCAGGACAAAAGCGCTGCACAAAGGACTCCGTGTGGAGGTGAGCATGCATGGGCAGGCATTGCAGCCCACTGTAACCGCAGTGAGCCCAGGCTGCCTGCAGTCCGGCTTTCACGTTTCAAAGCCCAGCTTGTGGTGCGGCTGCTTTAATGCACAGCCTCTGAAATATTCTGGGGATTGAGGAGGTATTACCTCCAAGGAAAACAGTTTCAGAGCTGACGGGAACGGAGGTGACTATTCAGTGGCGTTGCAATTTCACCTGCCGTATTTTTGGGACACCAATGTGCTCTTGTGTGCTGGGTGGGGGAACTGCATCTGAGCGTATCTCTATACATTAATCACAGTCCTTTGCAGCCTGCAAGCCTTTATTACCAAACAAAGAAATTCCCCACAGAAAGCAGGACTGTGCTATCCATTTGTTCAGATAAAATCCGCTTACGATAATTTTTCCACCTGCCCCATCGATCCGTGGCTAGGAGAGCTAGATACGGCTGCCTACACAACACGGCAGCTCCGACCTGAACGGCAATTTCTCTTTTTGAAACAGATTAATAGACGAGCAGGGTTTATTCTGCCCCAAAAGAAGGAGAAATCTATATTAAACAAAAGCAAACCCCGCGTAGAAAAACCTCGCTCGCCCCATCCCCGGCTGCGGCCATACCCTCCATTTTCCCCTCAGCCCCTCCCAGCAGCCGCTGCCGAGGAGAGCCCGGGGTTTCCCTAGCAACAGGTGGGAGCTGCGCGGCGCCGGGGCTTCCCCAGCGGCGCTCCCCGCACGCCGGCGGCGGGCCCGGGGCCACCCGGCTGGGCAAGGCCGGGGCGTGCGGCCTCCTCCGCCCTGCGGGGCACGCTGGGCAAGGAGCTGTCCCCAACTCCCCCCCCCCCCCCCCGGCCCGCAGCGGGAAGGTAAGGGGCATGCAGCCGGCGGGGGGGGGGGGGGGCGGGGGGAGGAGCGGAGGGGACCGCGGGCAGCTTCCCGCTGGGTTTCCAATAGCAACGTAACGCCTTCCTTACAGCTTCCCGTTCCTCTTTCCTCCGAGTGGCAAACCTACAGCACGAGGAGGGCGACAGAAATACGTATTCCCGGGGGGAAAAAAAAAAAATATATATATATATATATATATATATAAAGAAATCTTTACGAAAGTAAAATAAATAAATAAAAGTTAAGAAAGATATTTAGAAACAAATTTTCCTAATTTGAAATGTGTCTGTTTGTATGCGTGCTGCTGAAGCTGAATGTCCATTAAAAGCCCTCAAGAGAAAGGGGCTGTTGGGTGACCTCAGGCACAACAGCTGCAAATCGGCCACAGTTGACCTTGAATTTCAGTTAACAGGAGGGTTTATCCACTGCATTTGTCTTGCAGACAAGGTTTTTGCGCTGCACCGCGTCCCTGTGTTTCCTTGTGTTGTGTTTGCAGAAAGGGGGGCACAAAACTCCCTTAGTTTTATTAAAATCAGTGGCTGTTTCCGGTTGTGTGGCTAGGGATGTTTCCTGATAATGTAAAAATCAGTTCAAAAGGGAAGTAATGTGTTACCTTGCATTGTTCCCCCCAGTAACTTAGGGTGCGATAACCTGATAACAGCATTCCTGTCACGCCCTCTGTGCAGTTAGGTGTAGTTGCTGTGTTTCCAAAAATAGCTAGTCCTCAAGCATGTCTGAGGTCTGCAACATGGAGGGCATTTCTCTGCTGTACATGGCCTTTTCTGCTGGACGTTTTGCCTCAAAATTGTCACAGGCTTTTCCTCTGCCTTTATCTCCCTTACAGCTTTGCTTCATTCTGCAAAGCACGTGCACACTTACAACCAGAGAGAGAGAAGCCTGTAATCAGAAAGTAGACAGCAATAGTTTGATGCCAGAGAAATAAAAAAATGTTCCGAGGTTTGAAGTAAGGAATATTATCACTTTTATGGCTTCTGGCAAAACTCTGTGACTAAGTTCCCAGAGAAATCTGTCTGCTAAATAATGAACCAGTATCTCTTTAATCCCTTCACGCGATCACTTCCTTTTATTTATTTATTGTTTTTATTATTTTTCAGTGAGTTATAATAGTTGGGCAGTATCAGAATTGCTGATAAGAAATAGGCTTTCTTACTGTGGGAATGTCTTCGCAAAGAGAGCATCCATTAACTGGGCAAAGCCCGGGAGAAGTGTGCTTTGGTGGGAGCTTGGGCACTGGGGCTGTTCCAGAAGGAACAGAGTGGTTTGCCTTGTGCTTAGCCTCAGGCATGGACGTGTCTTACTCCTTCCTTCTGTCAAAAAAGAAGCTTTAGAGGCTTAAACGTAAACTCAAATGGCTGCTAATAAGACTGTTCTGACTTTATGCATTTCAAAATGTACATGCCATGTTTCAGTCTTGTGCCTTCTGGGTGTTTGTATCTAATTAGGCTGGAGGGCCTCCAGTTTGAGATTACCTATGCTGCTTGGTGCCCAATTTCTTTATATGAGTTTGGCAATAAAGCAAATTACCGTGGGTTTGTGTGCAAGCAAATTAGTGACAGATGTAAGCATTTTTGTAAGCCCTATTCCTGCTTACTCAGCACTGATTGAATTCTGTTGTCATCTGGTTCTCTCTCCATAGAATGACAAGTATGCTGATTATGGCATATATATGTAACTAAGGGTGCTCTGTAAGATGCAGTACTTTTAAATACTTTATAATTTCTTGATTTTTTTTTTCCTAAGGGAGAAACAGAAACAGTATGGCTTCAAGAAAAGCTTCCTAGTTCCAGATCCAAGTAATGAAAGAGAGGAAAGAACCCCGAGCTGAACTATGCATAGCACAGCAACAAGTGTTTTGGCTTTGTTTAGGTGTTCTTAACAGCTTATGAATGAGAATGAAGGAAATCACAGTATTTAGCACTTGAATTGGCATTCAACACTATGAAGTATTTTTCCACTGGTTAGGGTTACTATTTATTACTACTAGGAAAAAAAAAAGAAGAATTATGAAAGGACTGCGATGGTTGCTTCCTTGGCCATTTCTAAGGAAATAAACTAGCTTAATTCTGTTTTGTTGTTTATATGCCAACTTTTTGAACACTAAGTGCACTCTTAGGTTATTATATCGGGTACCGTCAAGCCAAGACTTGAAGTGAAATCTTAATTCCAGTCATTGGGATGGCAAACTTTACTGAACAATGGTTTCATCTTGGATGTCAGATACATATTCAAAGGTAGATGTCGCCTTATATGAACCCTAAAACTATTCAGAAGTAGGTGTTAGAATGTGATTTGAGAAATGCTAGATGGCAGGGATGATACTCAAGCATTAAAGTACTCTTTTAAATGAATTAAGCCATTTTTCAGAATGATAGCAGATATCTACAAATCTTCTTGTCCTTGGCATCCTGCACTCTTACATAACTGAATGTTGATTTTAAGTGCCTAACTTCAGACATTAGTGGATGAATATTTTAGATTAATAACTACAAAGATAATGCACTCCAGAAAACACCAGCTCTCAGTTATAGTTTTGGAATATTAGAGTTACAGATTAGAAATACTGCATTTGAAAATGGAATTCTTCATGACTTCATTAGGAGAGCCTAATAACCATCTTCTGACATCCAGTCTTCTTTTTAAGTGTGGATTCTAGGATCCCTCAACTGCTCCTTCTTGACAGCTTTTCAGAAATGTTCTGACGCTGTGAGAGTAAGAAACAGTGTACCATGAAAAGTGTCTTCTACCTGTTCATCTCTCAGGTTTTTACTCGTGACTGAGCAGCTTATAGAGTCAATTTTATTTCTTTGAAGAAAAGGTATTACAGATGAAATACATAAACCATGTTACCAAATTCTTAGATTTAGATCATAGACATAGACATTAACTGAACTGTTCAACTCTAAATATTCTAAAATACTCTAAAAAATTAAACACCTCATGTTTATAAGGCTTGGAACGATAGCTAGCTCCTAACAAATTCCTAGCACTGCAAGTGTTTTGAAAAAGGAAAAAAAAAGACCATTTGAACGTCAACTAGTGACAAATGTGTATGTCTATCTGAAACACCACGCAGCCACCATTTGTATTGAAAGGGAACCTTATATTAAAGGAATTTCATTCTCTCATGAACTGCTGAGATAGCCGAGACAGCCAATCCCATCTGAAAAGTCTCTGCTTTCATTGCCAGAGTGTGGAGTAGTCAGAAGCAAGAAGGCATTGCCTGGTGGCAAGGGCAATGGAGGAGGTGGAGAGGATTCATCCTGAATGCTTGGAAATGGACACATCTGTCCTGGTGGGGGTCTTGTGCTCCATCCCTTAGTTCCTCTATCTCCCGAACCTTGGTTGAGAGATAACCTTGCAGTGCCTTTGTAGACTGTATCAGAATGGTACAGCTTGAGTCTGTATCTATTCAGGAATACAGTAGCGTGTGTTGATGTGTGTTCATTCATTTTCATAGAAAACAGAGTGTCTGCTCAATAATAAAAAGTGTCTTCCAAAAAAGCTGAGCTACTTTTCATGGGAGAATGAACGCTTTAAAACTCCTTTTTCATCCAGAAACACTCCAGTGATCAACATAAATCTGTAAGTGTTAGCCATGAAAATGGATCTGTTTTATACTCAGATGTGAAGGTGAAAATGCAGGTGTTCTTGTATCAGAGAGCAGACTTAGGAGACCTTGGAAACAGCAACAGAGTCCACACAGTCTTCTCCAAGATAGCTTTTTTATCATAGAGAAGGACCTCAGAAATATTTTAAGGTAAATCAGGTACGTGTTTTCCTGTGTTTCAAATATAAAGGAGTCAATGAATGCCTTAATAAGTTAGGCAAGGCAGTGGCCTAATTTGTCAAAAAGATAAGAAGAACCAAGATGACAGAATTACTGATATTTTGAAGGGAAAAAGCTTATATCAGAATGAAGCAGTGTTCTGCAGTGGGTTAGCTGTTTTGACTCTTGGTCTCAGAACATTAACCTGAACTCTGATAAAGCGTTTGAGGAAGAAGTGAGCTTAGAGACCCATTGTGGATTTAGTGTGTTGTTACAAATAAAATGCAGATGGCTTTGTGTGTGTGTGTATAAAATTGGAGTAGGGCTTTGTGGCTTGGTTAGTTGTTCACTTTTTCATCTCTTTCTGAAAGCAATGTAGTTGCAGTTTGGCTGTCATTTTCTAACTTTAATTGGAAGCTGGCCAAGTGGATGGTTGGTGAGCCTGTTTTTTGGAGGTCTGGATGTTATCCTGCTGCTCTGGGGCCTCTGCAGTATTACTAAACCACGAATAAACTTCTTGGTGTTTCTTTAATGACATTATGTTTAAAGAACAATCAGTTTAAGCCTTCAGAGCATAGCTATTGTGGAATAGAAAACACAATCCATAGGCATCTAGCAAATAACTCTTTCTAGCTAAAGCAGAGAGGTTTGTTGTTTCCTTGCATTGCAGAAGGAATGGTGCTGGGATATAGTGTAGTCAACAAACTGCCACTAAGAAATACAGCTCTTCTGCTGTAGTGTCTGACACAAACTGGTTAACAAACTCTTTTTCTCACTCGATCTGCGCATGATATTCTTGGAATAGTGTGAGATGGTCTTAATTTTGTGATCTTACCTTGAAAATGTTCTTCAAGGTGCTACATATAATGTGTATCTCAGCTGACCAGAGCTAGAAATTATGCTTTGCTTTAGTGAGGATCTAGTCAAACTTTCTTGGAGAGGGATCTGTAGGCACAATTGTTGTGCTGTGTTTGCAAAGGAACATGGGAGAAAGTTAAGTTGTGTAGAAACGAGTAGTGTGGGAACTCTGCAGGATGAGCCTGCTGTCTTCCTGGTCTGTACCACCGTCCTTGGTGAGCTGAGCGATGTAACCATGGATTTTGGCAGGACCAGCAAGAGGCCCCCTCTGTTTTGAGCCTGTGGTCGGCAGCAGGCTGCAGGTGCATTTTTAACAGCAAAGATGGGAATTCACAGGGTGCGTGTGCAGGTAAAGCTCTTCCTTTTATGGTGTAGGTCTGGTCTGTTTGAGTGTTGTCACAGTTGTAGTCAGAAGGACCGTATCTTTTCCTTTCTGTTTGTGGTGTACAAATCACAAATGAGTAAGTAATTAGGCTTAAGTGATCTGAGTTCTATTCTGTTTGCCTGTAACAAATATATTCAAGTCTCTGTTCTCTCTGGTTTTGGAAATTAACCAATTTCATAGTGCTGAAGACTAGTTTCATGGCACAAAAAAAAAAAAAAAAGGTGAAAAAGTGTCTTTAAAATGGTGAAAGAATGTCTTTAAATTGGTCAGTGTTAAACATGTTAAACCAAATAAAGAAAACACAACAAATAAAAATTATGACTATAGAAATCTCTACGTGAGGAGAAAAAAAAAGTGAAGGACTTATGGAAAAAAGACACAGAAATCTCAATGACAAACCAAATTACTATTTTTTGTTTGTTTTTTAAATTAGAGAAGCGTAATAAGAATGTACGTAGTCAGAAGACAGGGACAAACCATTGCTGGGTGGGAACTGTCCGTTAGAATTAGAATGAATTGAATTATTTCTTCATGTATCAGTAAATGAGCGTCTGTTGCACCTCTGCTGCTGGTGACTGTGAAGTAATGTACACTGTGCTCTGCCTTTACTGTGCTAGAATTTTTGTTATGGGGATTGTTAAAACACTCGGACGTGACAATAAATAACCTAAAAGTTTTTGGAGAATTCACAGAAGAGTTTTGTGGGTTATGAAGTTTGAAGTTTAGATACGAAATAGAGAAATTATGGAGAACTAGGAAATTTGTCACCGGTGCTTTTTAAAAGGGATCTTCTGGGTAATTGCAAGCATGTCAATTTGGCTGTGGTCCTAGAAAAAAAAAAAATCATCAGAAATCTTCGTACTGGGCTACATCTAAAATTTCACTCATTATTTAAGACCAGTCACCCGTGATTTTTGGAAAACATTTTATCAAACTGGCTCTTTATTCCTTTCTTTATTCTCTTATTGGAGAGAGAACAAATACAGTTTGATCCATGCCATAAGGCTGAAATAATATGTAGTAGGCTTCTGCGAGGCATGATTTTTTGATCACATTGCTGGACTGAAATGAAATCAATGCAGTGCCTCTTAACTGGACTAAAAGCTGTCTGTCAGGCTATGAAACATGACTGCAAATGGGGAATCTTTGTTGAGTATGTGCATTGCTGTTGGATCCTATAAGAACTGGTTATTATCAGTAACTAGGTAGCACTTTTATTGATAACCTCGATGGTAACATCAGTTTTCCACAGGAGTGGAAAATAAAGGGAAATTTAAGAAAGACAATAGCTATCTCATGCAGTGAGGTCTGTCAATGTTAGTAAAGCAAGCGCAAGTGGTAGTGAACCGTGAATGAGGTTTTAGAGAGCTGAGGCAGCTTGTGGGTGCATGCCTGACAGTACTAAGAACAGAGAAATATTTTGCTTATGCAATTCATATTCCTACAAATGAAATCAGTGTGGCTTCAGAAAGGAGAAAGGGGAGTCGGTAGTGCCATTATGGAAAAGGAATAGGATGAACTGAACTCCAAGGTCAATGTCTACTGGATTTAACAAAGAGAGGTGGCTCAGTATCGCTTGTTCAATTTATGTACCCATTCTGGTTCATCGTATAGGTAAGAGCTTTTTTCAGTGTAGCCAACAAAGGCATAAGAAAAATTCAATGTTTGGAAAGCAAAACTGGAGCCAGGCAGGGTTGCCTTTTCAACAGTGAGGTAAACCAACCACTGGAATACTAATATCAGTAACAACATTATTTAAAGAGAAATTCTAGTTCAAAAGGAGCTGTGATTCTGGGAAGTCTTGCTTTTTTTTCAGATCTGAATTGTTAGAGGGCTCCTGTCACGTAGGAAAAAGCTACTTAAATTCAATAATTTTTGTGCGGAATGCTGCCTTTCCAAAAGGAGCATGGGTCTCTTTCTTCAAGGATTTAATTGTTTAGGGAACTTCAAAGCTGTTTTCGGGCCTCTGAACATGGATGAAACGTAATTTATTTATCCTGTTGCTCTGCCTAGAATTCACGTTGAAGACATTCTTCACTCTTGTTGCTCTCTTACCCTGTTAGCAAGAACTGCTAAATTACTGGGACAAAGAGACAAAGACAAAGAGAATTTAACTTATTCCTTCTGTTTTCTGACGCAACTTGTTTGGCTTTTATCTAGTGCATCTCAACCTAGTGCTCAACTCAGGCAACTTTTTTGAATTGGCCAAATGCAAAGGGGCTAGCACGATATTGTTACTTCGAGCTGAATGAGATTCTGGACTGCTCAAGAGAGGTTTCACCAATAACCCCTCTACAGAGTTGGAGTTTGCGTTACTGCCTCTTGAGAAAATCTCTTGGCTCTCTGCAGGACTGTGATAGCTCAAGAGTAAACTGAAATTTCTTAGTGTTGAAACGGTATGTGGCAGAATGCAAGAACAGCTTCAGCATTGGAGCTTAGGCATCTTGGTCAGTCAAGGGAATTTCAGGTTTGCAGAACCAGGTTCTGCTCTGCTTGATGTTCTCAAGAACCAGTACAATTTAAAGTCTGACTTTTAAATACATCCCTGGTTACATTTAAATACATCCCTGATTATCTGACCATTTTCTGCTTATGCTAGTTACTACTGGCAGGGCTTTGGAAATGATGCAGGAGAAATTCTTGCAGCTAGAACAGTTAATGTTCACATGCATATTCTAAATACTTTTTGATGATTAAAATGCAACAATGAAAATTGCTTGTCAGTTCAGCTTCATCTCTTTTGTCTACTGGATGGATTTATCCTCCCGTCCTACTGAAACTGAAAATAAGGAAGCTGGGCTGCTTTGCAAAGGACTTTGAAATGACACGCTCAGATCTCCTAGAAACAAAGCCAGGACTAGTGTCTTTGAATCTCAGGCTGCTTTTGTATTGGCTGGGCTCTGCTGATGACACTGCTAAATAGAGGAGGTGAGAAGTACCCAAGAGAAAATGAGTAAACAAAGTTCAGGTCTTGCTTTAGGCGCATATTTAAGAACATTTTTAAAATGATGATGATAAATTGTTACTCAAGAAGAATTTATAAAACTTCAAACAGAAAATCTTATCCTCTGTGCTTACTCTTAAAAACAAATTCACCTTTTTTTTCTTAAGACTGTAAAAATGCTTGCATTTTTTTTTTCCTATTCCAGTTACTGCGTTGAAAGCCTACCCTTGGTTCATCAATTGCATGTTCAATTCCTATCCTATTCCTTACCTGTTGTAGCATTCTACAGCATGCTATATATATTCTGCAGCAGTTGCAGTGATATTTTTACTTAGGTGCTGTTTGTAATATCAGCAGGAGTATCCCTCACACCTCTCTGAAGCCTTGGCTCAAAACGATCCTTTCTCTCAAAATTTGGCACCAATTATGTTTCCTGTAAAAACTGATCATTTTTCAGCAAACTTAGAAAGACCACCCTGTTGCTTTCTTTTGCCTTCCTCCTGTCTGTGCTAAGCTGTGCTTTCTTATTTTAGATTTGGATTGGAGGTGCATCTGTTACACATCTATGTATCTAAAGTGCTGTCTGTTATTGAAACGGGACTTAGTGTAATGAGATCTTAGTCTTGTGTTCAGGTTTTCAGGTGTTACAGTCTGCAAAGTACCATCACTGTGTCTTTTTGTCTTTCTGTGTGTCTTGCTGAAGGAGTGAACATAGCTGTCCCAGTTGTAGCCAGTACTATCTAGTTCCTCACTGAGTGGACTGGAGGGTTCCTGCTGTACATGACTATATCCCCAGTGTGTGGGGATATAGTGGACGTCTGTCCACCTGTCTAACAACTCTAGTCTTCAGATCCTGGTTATTTAAGAGTCTGTATTAAAGATACTGGCTTAGGTTAGCCTTATATTTGTCCACTGAGGTTTGCAAATCTTTTTCAATTGGTTTGATCTCCACAATCAATAATATCTTTCCAGAGACATAGGTAGGAAGTGGTATGCCATTAACTATTATCTTAAATATTTTCCCATTCCATTAACACCAAGCTTAATTAGAATTCCATAAAGGACAGCCTAATCTCTTTTTGAATAACTGCACCAACCTTCCATACTGTAAATCAAGATTTTAACAGGGTAATTCAGCAATCTTGCCTTGTTAGTTAAACGATTAATCATCTACTGTGTTGAAAAGAGGATGATATTTCCTCTTAAACTTGCAGCTCATCCAGTAGCTAGAAATTGAAGATGTTTCCTATCAGTGACTAATAGCTTAAAATCCTGTTTCCATGACACATTGCTGTTGGCAAGAGTCTCCTTCAAGCTTCCAAAGAAAAGTGTGAAACTTTCTGGAAAAAAAGAAGTCAGAATTTCACTTATTACTCTGAATTGTTTGCACACAGAAATACATCCAATGTAAACTTTATTATTTTATGTTAAAACTTAAAAAACAAGACAGGATTTATTTTCAAGTTTACAACTAATAGTGTGAAAGACACAAAACTGGTTAGAGTTATCATTTGGTTTGTTTAATATTGATTGAACTGAAGCAAGGCTTATATTTTTTTAATGTAAGAACAGGAGCGCATCATGTAATCTGCACTGTATGATGTTGTTGTAGATGAGATCTGATCTGTCTTTAAGTAGATCAGGAGTACTGTGTCCAGATGTGGATTCCTCAGTACAGGAGGGACACAGACATGTTGGTGTGCATACAGAGAAGGGCCACAAAAATGGCCTGCGGAATAGAACATCTCTCCTATGAGGACAGGCAGAGAGCTGGGGCTGTTCAGCCTGGAGAGGAGAAGGCAGTGAGGTGACCTGATAGCGGCGTTCCAAATATCTACAGGGGAGCTACAGGAAAAAAGGGGCCAGACTCTTTAGCAGGGCCCGTGGTGACTGAACAAGGGGAAATGGCTTCAAGTTCAAAGAGGTTAGATTTAGGTTAAATATAAGGAAAAAAATCTTTTACAGTGAGGGTGGTAAGGCACTGGAACAGGTTGCCCAGAGATATAGTTGATGCCCCATCCCTGAAGACTTTCAAGGCAGGGCTGGATCAGGCCCTGGGCAACTTGATTTCCCCTTGCATGTCCCTGTTCATTGCAGGGGGGTTGGACTACATGGCCTTCAGAGGTCCTTTCCAACTGTAAGGATTCTGTGACTCTACTAATCGTACCGTAATTCCCCTTCAGTGATATAAACCCTGCTGACTTCCCCTGCTTTGAATGCGCCACAAGGACAGGAGTTCTGTAGGATCTGGCTGTCTGTCTCTGGCTGGCAGCCCCATCTATTTGCAGCGTGGCTACTGCAGATTTGACACAGAACGACCAATCTTGATGAAACAGAAATACATGCCAATGGACTATCTGTACATGCCAATAGTGAAGTGCCCATAAGAAGCTTTCTGCTAGCAGCCTAGAACCTACCCACAGGCACATCAGTATTTGGTGTGAGCAAATGCTATTATAGATGCCTCCTAAACAGGAGAGCTGAAATGATTAGCAAGATGTACTGTGTGTGATAGTTTGCCTTTTCCACAAACACCAGGGTCATAACAGTAAAGGACTGCAATGAGGTCATAAAAATATTCTGTTTTTCCAAGCTTTAAAGATCAGCGCTATTTGTCATGGAGCAGAATGGCTTGAGAAATGAACTTCTGTTCCCAGAATTGTGTTTAGGAAGTGCACATGAATCTTGAAAGACTTACGAGTGATTGTAAGCAGCTGAATGAAAACAATAGACTTGAGATAGCTGCTAGAGATAGGCGGGCCCCACTTTGGGTATATCTGTGCTGATAAAGTTTATGTGGCAGGTATGCTATGGCAGGGCCAAACTGCAGGAGCTTAAGCTTTCACACCGTGTCACTTCAGAGGTTTTGGTTCTAGCTGTCCCTCAGTTGCTCACACACTCTGAAGAAATGTATTGAACTAAGTGCCTTTTGTATGCATTTTTTTAAAGAGGCTGAACTGTGTCTTCCCATAATACAGATTCACATCTAAGAACATGCTGACTCTCATAGCTTTGACCCCAACCCACTCTCTAAGATCAGAGAAGCATATGCTGCCAGCTGCAGCCTGGCTCAGTGTGGTGAATAAAGATGGGTACTTGTATGTATGTGTTCCTGTATGTGCTTATAGCTAAATGTTCTATGAACATGAATACAATTATCTGAAGAAAAGCTAACTCTGGGGAAGCTGTCCAGGAGTGAAGATCTTACTTGGTCAAGGGCAGATAAATTCAGAAAGAAATAAATTTTCTTGATGTCAAGACCTCACTACTTAGAAGATGAAGAGATACAAGCCAGAGGAAGCAGGATAGAAAAAAGCAAAGTGGTGAGATTGTGATTGTGGTAATTGAGGACAGACTGAAAAAAGGAAGAAGTTGCTTATAATTTACTGCCCACTTAAAAATTACAGAGGGAAAGAAATAGCTGTTCAGCACAACCTGATATGATAAAGGCTTTTGCTAACTAAAAACTACTGCTGTTTTGTAATTTCATGTAGCTGAATCAGAATCAGTAATACATTTTTCTTCCTTCTTTTAAATTCAATTGCCTTTGGTTGAAAATGTTTCCTATTGTCTCCTAAACTCTTAAGTGGTGCTTCTACAAATGCATGAAGACATACCCTGCACAACATAATACTGCAATCTAAAATCTATATTTTGAAATTATATTGTCAGATAATGTTCATTGGAAGACATGGTAAGCTAAATAGTTAACTGCATTGAAAAGGCATTACGTTTAAAGATTGTTATAATAGTGAATTAGCTTCTTACAGTTTTAAAGGAAATAGTGTGTTGATCTATAGAATAATGAGAAAATTTCAGTTCTTTAAAAATGGTTCTGGAAATATAGTAGGCATGGCTAAAAAGCTGTTTATGAACAAAATCTTTAACGTCTCATATATGGAAAATGCAGTGCATTCTGTCTGCAGAAGTCTTTTGTGGTTTACTGTTTGATCTGAACACCGTGTAATGAAGAGTTCTGTGTGTGATGAATTTTTGTGTAATTGAAAGCCCAAATGAAGAAATTGCACAAGTTATAAATAAATGGATGCTCTGAAGTTAGTATTTGTGATGCTTTTTATTTCTGCAACCCTGAGTGCTGATTTCAAAGAAACTACAAAAGACAGACAGAAATTGCAACTACTGTCACACTCAAAAGTCTGTGTGACAAAAGGCAAGTGAAAGAAGAAAGCAGAAAGTGAGATCAGAAGAGGTATTTTTGCAGGAAAGAAGAGACTTAAACCAGGCTACAAGTAAAAATGCAGTAAAAAATTGCTTGTCTTCAGAAACTAGGTACCTGAAGTGGCTGAGGAAATCCCATTGTCTAATAAAACCACACAGGTGGGGAAGGACTGTATCTGATTCATTGCATTTTAATTTCTGTATCAGTTGTGGTATGTAATTTTCAGAAAAAGAGATCTGATTATAATTCAGTCAACCCCTTATCGTATTCAGTTTGCACATGCTTTTGACATAGCACATTTCACTAAGTAGCTGATTGTGTGAGGAAGGGTAAAATCTGTCAGGTCGTTCTCCTGCCATGCTGTGTGTTTTGGTGGAATGGACTGCAAAAGAATAAGCAAGATCTGCGAGTCAGGCTCCTGCCACCATGACAGGAATGAAATCAATAGTGAATGAGAGTAGATTTTCCTAGCCTGTGTTTTTTCAAGAAGATGCACACATGGCAAAGATTTGATGTGTGGAATTGGTAGACTGCATCTGAGCAGTGCTGTAGAGGAACATAATACTTAGTATCCTCAAGTCTCCAAGGAGAGCAAGGTGACAGAATTAACCATCAGAGTGGATTCGCTCTGTAGTGACAGAAATTCTTGTACCCATGATGGGAACAGATAATTGATAGAAGAACAGATCGTGCAGACTTTGGGATCAGATTGGTTTAGAATTTTTTATTTTTTTTTTCTATTACAGCCATGGAAATACAAGGACTGCTCTGTAAATAATACCTTCAGTTTTATTATGTTGGCCCACGACATCAGAGGCAGATGTTGGTGGCATGGCAGCAGAGGTTGAACCTTCCCACCAATATTCCATTACATTTTGTTGACAGATGGCAGCAGAAAGGTAGTCTGGCACAATGGCATCTGATGTGGAAGCATGGTTGAAGCAAAGGCGTGGAGTCGAATTCCTCCATGCAAAAAAAAAAATGGCACCCATTTATGTTTATCAACACTTGCTGAACATTTATGGAGACCAAGCAGTGGATGTGGGCACAGTAAAGCGGCGGGTGATGTGTTTCAGCAGTGCTGACAGTGACAGTTGGTCACTTGGTTTTGTAGTTGAGAGTTTTCTCTGTGAAACTGTCGATACACTGTTTGTATCTGTTGTTTCCATGAAAATAAATGAGGCATTACTTTTGGAGCAACCTATATAGATATACTTATATCATTTTTTGTTTCCCTTACAATTCTTATGCCACTTTTGATTTTCCCAATTTTTGCATTCTTGAAGTCTGACATCATTATTTTGTCTCATTTGTAGCGTCTTTAAATAAAAAAAAATAGCATTGGTGGAATTTGGCTGGAAATTATGCTCTTCCCTGACAAATTGAAGATGGTATTCTTTAAAGGAGAAATGATTTTTCTTAGGGAGCCATTTTCATTAAGACCTAGTTTTAGCAGCCAGTTAAGCATAAGAACAAGTGGTGATGAGTTATCATAGGTACTATGCAGAGATGGTTCTGTGTTGCTGCAGTCTGACTTCCCTGCATGAAAACGATTCAGAGATTCTGGCATTGGTATCTGATTCTCTAAGTCTCTAGAAAGTCATCTAGCTTTCATCTGCCGGTGGCAAATGATGGAGAGGTGCTCTTTGGAGGGCAATCTGATGAATACTTACTCTGGTAAAAACCACTGAAATTGAAAATAACTGGAATAACTTTCTATTTGTGGGATGAACTCTGTGTTGCGGGCATTCAACCTTAAAAATTGTTGAAAAAAAAAGAATTTATTAGAAGAGGATGGGAGTTCCAAAGAAGAAATAATTGACAGATGTTCTTTGGCTTCTTTTGTACAGGAATTCTCATTTCAAAAGCTCTCGGTTTTCAGAACACTTACCTTATTTTCAGACTGAAACTGTCTTAGTTTTGATTTGTGGCAACTGCAATTTTACAATCTTTTTGTCTTTTATTTTACTCAACATCAAAATCATGAACAGGGGTGGGATGTCTGTATTTGGTGTCTGCAGGACTTGTAGGAAGCACAAATGCGACACAAGGCCACTCGGTACCTTCAGTTCCCATCCCAGTCAGCATCATCAGGATTGAAGCCCACGCAGAATTCTTAATGACTTCTAATTGCTGAAGAATATTAATAGGGTAAAGATGGAAACTGAAGATCAGTGATACTTTTCTCCACTTTTGTAGTGTAAGCCCACGGCAGTCGCAAGTTCTAAAGTCTGTGTCCTTATTGCCCTTGAAAGGAAGCTAGAGACTGTGAAATACAATAGATATGTAACCATTAGGTATCTGAATAGTTTTAAAATTATGTCGGTACATGTATGTGCCTGGAGTTCACTGGTATCCCTCTGATTAGATGCTATGTTACATAATATATATGCATTATATGTCTTCTGTTCTTATCACGAGGTTTCCAGGACAAGGTGTGTTCTTATCTACTGTCATGTTAGTTTCCTGCACTGATCTCCTAACAAACTTTTACTTTCATTTTTGTGCACATAAAACCAAGCCTTAACGTGGCTTAAAACGGGCTGCCCCCTTTTGGAGACAATCAGACATACTTCAACAGTTTTTAAAAGCAATTCTGAGGAGAAATACCAATAATCTAAATACAGCATCCTGAGCAGAGCAAGCCACTGCAGTGCAGAACATAATTCATAGAAAGCGTTTGAACAATAGCATTTTTGGTGATTCATTCTCCTGACTCAGATGGAAGGGAGTGCTGGGCATGGGAATGGTATATTTTTGTTGCGACGACCCTGGAAGTGGTTGCTCTGATGTCTGTTCTGTGCAAAGCTGTGCTGGGTGGAGGGGAAAGAGGGGAAGAGGACAATCAGTGTTTAATCAGTACCTGAAGGAATATAATATATATTAGGGGAGGATATGGAGCAAATCCCTAGTCTAGGATAACTGATGACTCTTTTCATACATTTGGCTGGTAAAGATAATTTCACTTGCCATAGGGCATGCAGCATTTTCCAACATCCTATTTTTTTTTTTTTTAATAAGTGGTTCTGTAGGATAGGGGCATTTCTACAGAAAGTTGTTTTCACAGTGTCATGTCTTCCATTTGTATGCCCCTCTGCCTTTTTAGCAGTGGTGCCCATCTGATGCTGTGCTACTGTCAGTCTTCCGTGCATTCTTTCTGCCCCATATAAACTCAAGTATCTGAAATTGTGTTTGCTTTTGTGGGGTTATTTTTCCTTTTACAGGGGCTTTGATTTGTGCCTCCCTTTTCTTCCTGGCTGCTTCTACCAAGGAATGTGATGGACTTCACTAGCTTTGTAACAGCTGTCTCTTTGCCATCTTCATATGAAAGTAGGTTGCATGTTTAAATGGATGGGGACAGAAGCACCAGTGCCAGCATTGTGAACAGACACTTGAGATGAAGTGGGAAGTCTCGCTAATTTTTACTGGCTATTGCCACTCTTCACAGGCCTTCAAAGGATAGTTCAGGCTTATTTTTGTGCATCAAAGCATAAGAAGATCCTTGAAACCCAGGGGGTGTGGAAGGTGTTGGGATGATGCAGGTTCCTCCCTGTCTTTAATTTTGGACTTTCACTTCTGTCTCTATACATCTGTGCACACTGACTTCATAAATTCATGGCAATCTGTAAACTTGACATCATCTTTCCTTCAAAGTTGGCTTATTCTGACTGGGGAGTCTTCTGCAAGACTAGATGAGTCACAAAAAAGTAGCAATATGCTAAGTTAAATACAGTAAATGATTTATCTCCTCTCCCTCTGGTTTGTGTTTTGAAATGTACGCAGCGCGGTTTGATAGCTTCCTACCACTGCTGCCAGGCCACCTGTCCCACACCGCATCCAAGTCTTTGTCTCCAAAAATACCACTGCAGCTCAGACAAACAGCTTGGCAGCCATGCCTAGGGAAGACCTTTTAAATGACAATCTCATAAGGCCACAATGGGAGAGAAGGATACATTATATATCTGACGCAACACCTGAGAGCTGCAGAGCTGGAAATACCACTCCACGTCTGAAATTCAAACAGGGAACTGATCAGCCTCTGAAGCAGGCACTGTGTGGCTTGAGAACAGCTAACATCGTACTGCTGCTTTCTATGATATAGACCTTTAGTTTTTTTAATTATTATTTTTTTATTTTTAAATCAAAGTGACTCCATCTATTAGCTATGGTGAATTAGGCTTTTGTCACTCGCCCCAAACCTAGTGATTTTTCTCTGCTTACTCCTACTTTCCTGCCTTATAGTGAAGCTGTTCTAAGTGTTAATGCCACGTGATGGCTGTGGACTGAGACTTAATGTTTTCAGAGAAGTATGATTACATACAGTATAATTGCATACTGACAAGTAAGCAGGTGACACACAGAGATTTAGGTCTCCAGCAGCAGAAGGGTTGCCTCTGTGATGATATTGCTGGCTCTCTGGTTCACGTGGACTGTATAGCAGCAGTCCAGAAGACCAGCAGTCGCTATACCCACTGATAGCAATGCTGGACTCAGTGTGGCTGTTGAGCATGGAGCCCTTGGCTGCCATGGCTGGACTCTGAAGCTACTGATGGCCCTGAGGCTGGCCCATGTGGGCTGGTATCACACAGTCTCTGGGGCTGCAGATGTTTAATTTTTGCTGGGCAACAAAGAGAGGGTAAGAGGATGGAGTTGCAGGTGCTTGGGATTTCTTTTATGTATGGACTGATGTAATTGAGCTCTTGTCTGCAGAGCTACAAGGTGAAAAAAAAAATGAACCAAGTGGGATGCAAGTCCTGAACAGCATTCTTATCCCTGGAGAGCTGCATCATCTGATGTGCAGTGGTGGGACTTCTGGGATGACACATCCTCTCCTCTGTGCTGAGCAGGAGCTACTTTGCAAGCCATTATGATGGCTGTTTGGGAGACTCTGGGCTAAGGCCAAGATAGATTTTGAGAGAGATGTGGCAAAGATGCTCTGGAAATGCACAGCATTCAAGGGAACAGAATCAGTTCCTTCTAGCTTCGATGTGGGAGGCAAAACTTCTCATTTTTCTGCCTACGTGCAGATAGAATAAGCAAGAACGTCTGTTAAAACAAAAGGCCTGTGTGGCATGTTTGGTTTTAAGAAACTTTCCGTCCTCCCATTGAAATAAGTCCTTAGGGTAAAATGAGTGCAGTTGTGACTGTTTAATATTGTTGGCTTCTGTTTCTACTAAGGTTACATAATTGCTGTTTTCCTGGGAAATGAAATCATGGAAATGAAAAACTAAATTCACTAGAGCATACGCAGGCAGAACTTTGATTTCAGGCACCTGTGTGTGCCAGTATTTAATTTGGCACAGGAAAAGTAGCATCAAAACGAATATAAACAAATAGCATAGGAATAATGGAACAACTGGCATTCATACACTGAGATGTAAGAGCAATCACGTCACTCCCCAACTTATAAAACTTCACAGCTTATAGCTTGGGGGAGCAAGCCTAACACAAGAGCAAATAAGGAGAGTCCTGTGCAGAAGGAATGGCAGGGGGTTTGGGAAATGCAATTGCAGAAACCTGACAAATCACACCTGAAATGAATTGCAAAGAGTGTAGGGCAAGCCACAACCAAAGAAGTGAAGCTGGAAGGCTGTTGGGCCTTTCCACTGTCTCGCCTTAGTAATTATCTCTTGTTTGCAGAGCTTCCATTAATTGGAATGCATTTCCTAATGAAATTAGGCTGGCAGCCAGCATTCAAGTCTTTTTACTGCTAGGGAAAATTTGTTCTTTCAGCATCTCAGCCATTGATTTTTGTTTGTGTTTTCATTCATCATGAGACTGTTATGTGCCAAAAATTCCATGCTCTGTCATATTGACTTGGACAGTATGAGTTATTTGATTTATTCCCTTGCTCTCTGCTCTTGAAAGCAAATTCTATATAGCACTGCTCCATTTGTAGTTACTGAGTTATGTTGTTCTTCCCCTCCAACACCGCTTTCGTTGTCGTTGTTGTTTTTAAACACTTATTCTTCCTTTTAAATATCTTATCTGTTAAGCATGACAGTGCAAAGACACTGAATGTCCCAAAGTAAAATGTAAGGTTTAAACAAATTGTTTGAAATGACATTTGCATTTTGGGATTTCTTAATTTCAAAGGATTCTCAAGTTTACATAGTTTATTGGGAGTACAGGAGCTCAGCTCTATCAGCACACAAGAGCACAGGTCTTTATTTTTATTTGAAGAGAGATCTTTTACAAAGAAAAATCGGTGCTAGTGTTGTATATTGAGCTGGGAGGGACCCAAACCTGATCAGGCTAGTCTTTAATAGTGCTTTCCTTATCTCCAAAGGTGGGACTGCAAAGAGCAGGTTACGATGTTATTTGTATATGGTGTCCTCTTAGCTTCTTCAGCCAGGATGGGACTAGGGACTCATGAGTGTGCAAACAGCCTCATCTGTCTTATTTGGTTTGATTTATTAAGAGTATCTACATATATACCATATCCATCAGACTGCGTTACTTCCAAGAATTAATCTTTCTGCTACATTTCCACTACACATGATATATACCTGTTCTGATCATTTGCCATAACAAATATGAATTTTATAAATTGTATGCAGCCATTTTACAACAGACTTTAAATAATTGATCTGGTTTTCTCCTTTCTCATTCAGCATGTAGGAAGCATACTGAGAAAGGATGAAGGTTAGATGAAGAGAGAATAATTTGACTTATCTCTGGCTCAGAACGATTAAAAATATGGGACTGGTTTTAAAATTAGTTTTTAAAAAGCAGTATGCTAAAAATTCATCTTTATACCTCTTTGATGTTTCAGACTTATGAATGCACTCAATTTACTTTTACAGGTTTGTCTCAACACATGCAAGCAGAAGTGACTGTGAATTAAACCTTAGTCATCCACCATCTCCAGCAGCTAGAAACATGGGGATAAAAACAGAACTGTAGGATCTGTGACTGAAATCACAAGAGGAAAAAAACCCCATACATTTTAGCACTTTACTTCAGCTTCTGGGACACTGACACTGTTTCTTTAACTTTCTAAAGTCTCCTGCGAGTATATATTAGACTGTACGTATGCATGGAAACTCACAATCTGTGCTATTTATTTAGACAAAACTAATCTTCTTAAGTATATTTGAATTCCTTTTCTGCTTATGATTCAAACTGATTTACTTCCTAGCCAGAAAGCAGATAATGCAATAGTAGTCATCTTCTCAAAAGAAACAAAACAAAACAAAAAAACGTTACTGTGAGAAACTGCATTACCCCAAACACCATGTGTACTATGAACCACGTAAAGAATTGAGTGTTATTGCCAACACGTGTTTATGGTGAGTGTAGGGAACTGTTATGTCATGGCTGGGACTGATGATTGAGCACCTGGTGAAGGAGGTCCAAGCAATTCACCTGTGCTTCTCACATGACCAGAATGGATGAATCTTGGGTCCACCCATCCCTGGGCTCATTTAAGGGCTAGCCTCCAAAAAGAGCCTCTTTTGGAAGAGGACTGCTTTCTGAGAAGTGTTCTGTAGCCAGAGACCCTATCACCAGTTGGGTGAGTTAAATTTTTCTTATGTATGATTATTGAAATTTCTAAAGATGCTTTGCCTGATATTGCAAGGAATTTATCAGAAGTAGTTTCACTCCCTTCGAGAACCAACAATGGGAGAGAAAGTCAGCAAGCTTCCCCTAACTGCTGTGCTGAGACTGTGATCTCTGTGCAGCACTGAGAAAACAATGTGTGCAAAGGGTGTATGCATCAAGGACTTGTAGACTAGTCTAAGGGGATGTTCAACTGGAATATTCTACAAAGATAGCTAGACCTCAGGTGAGGATGAAGATCCCTTTGAGATTATTGGAATTTAGAAGGAAGGCTTTCGATATGTCAAGGACATATCTGTGTATAAGGACAATTACAGAATATATATTCCTGGATTGAAAGAGACAAGGGCTATTGAATCCCACTCCTGGCTCCATGCAAGACTATCCAATGATCAGACCATATGTTTGATGGCATTGTCTGAATGTTTCATGATCTCTGATAACTTGGTGCAGTGACCAAGGGGAACCAGACCTGGAAAGGGAAAGAAAGGAAAGCAGGTGTATTTGTGTCAAGATGTTTTAAGTGTCCTCTCGTAACATGTGATAAAAGATTTCTATCTGGCTTTCATGCATTCTTTCCCTCTCAGTGTTCAGCTGGTACCCCAGTGTTAAGCTGGTACCAGCTTCACAATGAAGTGGCTATAGTGAACAAGGTGTGCAGTTACATAAGAAAATAACTGGGAAGAGCATGTAGTATCTTAGTGATGCTAGAAATACGTTACCAGTGGGGAATGTGCTGATGTATGCTGTTGAAATGACAACTCTGAGTTTAGGATCTGAAAATCCATGACTACTGATGCATTTATGGAGCAGTTTTTGCTTTCTCATATGAGTGTGTTGTTCCTGTCTTGGATATTGTGGATAAATATGGAAGAAGAGAGAGATACAGATGCAGAATGTATGCAGGTATCTGAGACTGTGTTGTGAGACTCAACTAGTGTACAAACACAGTATGAGAACAAGATCATGTTTGACTGCTGGAACATTTACTTTTCCTGGCAAAGCATTTATTTGCTTTTCATTATTATTAATAAATAGGGAAAAGATACATATTTGTGTTTTGCCTGCTTGTCTTTCCCACAAAGTGTTTATCTTTTATGCATAAACCTACAAAATAAAAAGTAAATGTTTCAAAAGAATGCCTGATGGTGAGAAAACAAAATTAGAGCTGAGAGGATTCCTGTAGGACTTTCAAAACCGAGCAGCCCTGCAGAGGAGCAGCTGCCACTTTGTTTTGCACAGTAGGGTACAAGAGTGCTTGAGAACATCACAAGGAAATGGTAGTGGTGCTCTAGCACTGTCCACATTGAAGGATTGATCACATAGTACTTGGTGTCAATCTCCTCCAGCTGAGGGAGCTGGGATTGTTTAGTCTGGAGAAAAGGAGGCTCAGAAGAGACTTTATCACGGTCTACCATTTCCTGAAGGGGGGCTGTGGTGAGGAGGGGGTCGGCCTCTTCTCCCAGATAACTAATGACAGGACGAGAGGGAATGGCCACAAGTTGCACCGGGGAAGATTTAGATTAGATTTGAGGAAAAAAAATTTCTCTGAAAGAGTAGTCAGGCACTGGAATGGCCTGCCTAGGGAGGTGGTTGGGGCACCATCCCTAGCGCTGTTCAAGAAGCGTTTAGATGAGGTGCTAAGGGATTAGATTTAGTAGCTTAGTGGGTAGGGATGGTGATAGAAGGATGGTTGGACTAGATGATCATGTAGGTTGTTTCCAACCTAATGTATCTATAAATCTATGAATCCACTTTTCTTTGTGAGGCTGCGTCCCAATGTTGTTATGGAGAAAGCCCTGTCTTCTGATTATCCCAACCTGAGAGGCAGGCACTTCATTTTTAAATAAGTGGTAGTTATTTTCCTTGTTCTTAATTTTTGTCTTATATTGACTGTCTCTACTTTCAGTTCTTTTACACTGATAATAGTTAAGTGAGGTGATGTCAGTGTGCTATGTAGACCTCATTTCTGGTGTAAATAATTCTGTATCATGGCAAAGAATACTAATACAAGTTCATTTTTAGAGCAGCAAACTCATCTGTGCTGAGGGAGAAAGTATGGGAAAGATGCTTTGGATTTGAAGATGGGAGCCTTGTAGAGTGGAGGGCTGATCTGAGTCCTGTTCCAGGTCAGCTATCAAGCCGTAATAGCACCTGGGCTGTTCGTGTTGAACAGTGTCACAGGAAATGGTTTCAGTGCATCATTCACGTGCTCTCTCTGTGCTGACCCCCCAAAAAAATCAGTGGGGAAAAATGGGGTATGTGAGCTGAACCATGACCATATATATTATTGTTAGCAACGTTACCCAGCACAGTCAACACTTTCCCAAGCAGCTTGAGCTTGTAATACCATGTGTTTTCTAACTGATTTCTTCTGTGAGAGAAGTTTTGGTGCTTGCTCTGAGATGGCAAGATGTTTTCTGCTATTCTACAGCAGGGAATTGCTGCTGCTTTAACCTTTGTTTTTCTTGCTGGGAAGAAATGTGTGCTGCATCAGATGCTCTGTTATCAGGATTACATGCTGATATCGACCTGATACCTTTCTCTCTTTCTGTCTACTTCTTTCTTAGTGTGTGGAAGCCACCCCTTTTAGCAGCTGCTGTGTCCATCTTGCCCACTCATGTCCAGCCTTCCTTCTTTGTATCCTCCTCCTCACCACACAGTTTCTGCAGTGTGGACAGGCTAGCAAAGAATCATAAAAAACCCAATAGAAACTAGTATCTAGATGTTCTTGTTTTTGAGGGTGTTTCCCCAGTCTCCTGGGAAAGCTGGTGCCTAACTGATAGGGTTTTTCCTCATGAAGAAGTGAGCAGAGGTGCAGCAGGCACTGAGGAGTGCTGCACCGTATCTGACTTTGAAAGCAAGTGCTTTCAAAGGCAGTGAGGCCTTAGTACCTGTAGAGTGCTGAAGTGGGCTGAGCAGCATCTGATTTTTCCTGTAATTCATTCAGAAAAACACCATGGAGAAACAGGTCTGTCAGGCGTGTGCTGGGTACATGCTGTGGTAGGAGTTGTGCAGTGTCACTGGCAATGAAGTCAGTCCTGTCTTTCCCTGGACTATGATAAGTCATGGGGTAATAAAATGTATTCCTGCTGATTCTTTTCTTCAGACAGAACACAGACATGGGCAGTGTTTGCTTTATGTCCCATGCTTCCCACCCTGAATCTCTGTCATTCCATATACTGAGATGCACCTGAGCTTTTTCCCTTTTCTTCACTGATCATCCACAAAGTTAAAAGGTCCAGCCAATGAAGCAGTGTATTTTTCTATGTCAGAAAGTGAAGTGCTGCTGTCCCACAGACCCATTTACTCATCACTTTGACAGGCTGTGTGCAGGCTGAGTTGGAAGAAGCTGCTCTTGTTCCACCATCATCCTATCTCAGCTAGTGGGGAAAAGCTGCTTGCTTGGGGAGTTGTAGGTTTGTTTTGAAGGCATGTTTATTTGTGAATAGTGTCAGGGAACTGGAGCAGGGTCCTAGTGCCAAAGTGGATATTTTCTGAGATCTGAGCAGTGTGAATGGGACAGGGGAGGAAGGCTGGTTTCTTTCCAGGGGCAGGTAAGCATCCTTCATCGGAGTTGAGCAGTCTCTGCTGGTGCTTCTGAGTTCTTGCATAATGCTCAGACAGCCACTAATCAAGTTCTCATCAACTCAAGCCAGTCATTTGTTTTTTGTTAGCCAAACTTAATATTCTTGGGATCTAATTAAAAAAAGAAAACAAAGTGCTTATAGTTCCAAATTTTTGTTGTTGATGCAATAGCAGAGAAAATGCCAAGATTCTGGGGGGAAAAAAAAGATGTGGGTGGTATTGGAACTGATAATATCCAAAATCGTGGAAACTTTTGGCCTTATGTGTCCTGTGCTGGGTATGTGAGCTATGGTAATACTATTTTGCCTAGGGTGTTCTTACTGCAGCTGTAAGCCCATGGAAAGGATAAGGGCAGTGTTAATTTTGCATTCAGTGTAAGGGTATGAGGCAGATGGGAAACTGATCTGTATATGAGGCAGTGAGCACTAGGTATCAACTCCTACCATCAATCAGGAAATAAACTAGAAAATGCAACATATACTTACATAGGTGACAGTTGAGTGTAATTTTTTTTTTAACAATATGACATGTTTATGAAGTATGTGTGTGAAAATATCTCTGAGAAAGAACTTTCATGGGGGCGAAATGAAGTATTAGATGTTAGCTTGCAACACTTTTGGTACCTGGACAGGCTTCAGCCCTGACCTTTCTGCAGATTTGGGCAGAGAGAAGGAAGTCTTAGCTGGGAGATAATGGTCTCACCTGCCTTGATGTCTTACAAGTTTGGCCTCAGCATGAAAGACAGAACAGCAAAAAATCACCTCCAATTGCTGCAGAAAACTAACTCATAATTGCAAAGCTCAGTGTCTTGGTTTACAGCATGAAAGAGAGCCTTGTGGAGTGAGAGAGGGGCCTCAGGACACCTACAGAGCAGTGGCAGTGGTTCCTGGGACTGCAGCAGCTCCCCCTACCTCTGATGGATGTGGAGAGGCTTGCAGGTATCTATCCTTGGTGGCAGGAAGCGGATAGCTGAGCCGGATGATTTCCCATCACTGCATGTCAGGCCCCCTCCCTGGAGCAGGTCTGGTCGCTTCCTGGGCTCGAGAAATGACCAGCTGTCATGACTTCTGCAAGAGATTACAACTCCCTGGCCTTTGCTCAAAACTCAGTCTCAAACAATAGATGAGCATTTTTGGAAATTCTTGATAGCAAGGACAGTGTGTATCAGCTCTTCTTGTGGCACTCATTTTGTAACAAATTTTCTACTTTTTTGTTATGTATAAAGGAGGGAAAAGAAAGCAGGAGTTGGGGTTTTTTTTTTTGTACACTAACACGTATATTTTTTTGGCTGATGATTCTGGATGTCATTGGCACAATGACCGAGGTGAAAGCAAAATCTTCATCACATTTAATTTCCATGGAATTTTTGTCTTAAGTCTTGCCTGAAATAAGTCTTGCTTGTGCATCATATTTACCTTCCTTTTTGTGATAATGCAGTGAGTTAAGCAGAATTTTGGTCAAATTTGTCAAGGAATGTACTTGCTGGTCTTTTGTTCTCCTCAGTATGTCCCCATTGTTTGAAATTGGAGGGGTACAGATTGTTGTCTTCACAGAAATGAGTTTTTTATTCATTTGTCAGTGGTGAAAGCTCAGACTTTGTTTTTTATTGGTAATGAAAATGCATTTTTTCCTTGCTTCTGCTGTGTGTGCAGTATATTTTTACAGTACCGCTTCCATCCTGTTCTGAATACGCTAGGGAAATTGTGACGTACTTGCTCAGAAGCTTGTGGGATTTTCAAAACTGTTTTCTGTTTTGTTCTGTTTGGTTTTTGTGTTTCTTCTTTTTAAATTAATGCTGAAGGTGGGTTGCAAAGCAAACTCTGTATCCAGAGCAATTGCAAAGCAAGAAAATTTCTTTTCTGGCCAAAACTCCTTCCTTCAATCAGAATGCTAGACTTCTGGTCAGAGTTAATCCTTACATCCTCGGGCTGCGTGTCAGAAATCTGCATGTGGTAGCACTATGTCTTTTAGCACGTTAAATGTCGTTTTTGAGATTGCCTAGATGTATATAACTTCTCATTTCTCACTGTTCCTTTTGCAATGCAGAACAGCCTTTTCTGTTTCTGCTTAAAAACCAGAACATGAGAACATGTCATTCATTTGTATTCTCTGTTCCAGTTATGGAGGCAAGTATCTATCTTTTAGTTTGCATCCAAGTTGTTTGCTTCCTGGAATGTATTCTTTTTCTCTTCTGCCGAGGGCTCGTAGTTGCATTTCCTATACAAGCATATGAGTGGAACGTGGATCAGAAAGCGCTTTAATCCAGAAAAGCTGTCTTCTGTTTTTCTGGTCTAAGTAGGATCTTAATGAAAGGTCTTAAGTGAAATAACCGAACAAACAGGCTTATAATTGTCATTGCTTTTAAGCCACCCTTGAAGAACATTAAAATCATTTTCTGCCTTGGTCTTTCATTTAGTGTCCTTTTTACCCTCTGGCTACCTTTCTTACCCTTTCTTCCCTGCAAAGCAGGGTTGAATTGTGTGCTGATACTTCTGTGTGAGTTTCCGAGTCACAGGAGTGTGCATGTTTGCTGAAAGAATATATTTTTAATTTTAAATCCCTGGCTTGGCATTGCCAGTTACCATATGGAACGAGTTTTAATAACCAGCCAAGATATAAATAAATTCAGCAAGAACATTAAGAGCAAAAAAGTCAAAGAAGTCCCTGATCTTCCAAACAGCCTGTCAGGCATCAGTTTCGTTCCAGTTAGGAAGAGAAAAGTATCTGGGAAGAACAAATGTGTGCAATTAAAATGGCAGCTTTCAAAGTTATGTATGTGATACAGACTCTGTCAGAAGATGTTTTCCCCCCCCTCCATCAAGTCTTTGAAATTTATATCTTGTGATCTCTCACCCTGTCTGTCCTGCTGTTCATAGCATTACTGTGCAAGAGTTGAGATTTCAGCCTCCTTGTGGGTTGGTACTGCTGTATTTTCTGCACCCTGGCCTGTGGTTTCTCATTTCATACACCTCTGAAAATCAGCAGTGGCTCCAGAAAGGCATGTCATATCATACCAAAGTGTGTATGTGTGTCATACCAAATTTTCCACTGATGCTCAAATCTTTGGGGACATGAAGTTTATGTGGTGCTACACACAAGTGTTATAGTCTAGTGATCAGCCTGTGTTATGTTTGTGTGATACTCAAAGACTTTTACTTGGAGAGAGCAGAAGTAAATCTGGTGAGCCATCTTTGATTTAAAAACAATGCTGAAGTGAAACTTCTCTTACATCTGGTTTCAGTTATAGCTCTTGTTTGAGTGTCTTTGTAAGCTTTCTCTATTTGTGCTGCAACAGCAATGTGTTGATTGGCTTTTCTTGAACTGAAAGCAAGGATTATCCTGAATCTTCAGAGAATCTGTATTTGCAGGACTCCATGGCAGAGTTACACTGCCCTTAAAAAAAAAAAAACCCTCTCAGTAATCAACTTTGTGATGAATAGTGGTAGATAAGTGGCAGGGTCAGGCTTACCTGCTCACTGGTAAAGCTCTTGCCAGTGATTCTGTGGAAGTGGTGAATGCTGCCAAAAAGCAGTGTAGGAATGAGCAGCCCAGAGGCCCAGCGAATCTGTGGAGTTCACAGCAAAGTATCACTTTCTCTCCAGATGGTAGGAAGTTCCGAGTAGCCGGTTCTCATTTCCACACGCTGTGACACATGCCCTGAGGTTGTCAGGACACCGATGCCTTCAACAGGGCTCTTGTTAGACTGTTTGTAGTTTTCATCATTTTGAGGAAAAAAAAAAAAATACCTGTCTTGCTGGAAAGAAATCTGCCTGAAAGGAGAGCTCTGTTCTGGTGGGTGTGGGTGTTTTTTTTGTTTGTTTCCCCCCCTCCAACTAGGTTAATAGGAAGCTGCTGCTGTATCTTCCTCTGAGCGGCCTCAACACCTTGGAAACAAGAATGACTCATCTTGATGGGGGTCTTCCTGTAGGGATACTGGAAATAAACAGTTTTTGCAGGGGACTTAAAGTACAGTTATTTGGGTGATGGAACTTGAGGCTTTGCTGGGTGAGGAGAGGCTACATTCAGAAAACAGGTGCACCGAAGAAGCCCTGGGGGAAGAGATCACAGTATCACAGAATTGAAGGGGTTGGAAGGGACCTCTAGAGATCGTGGAGTCCAACCCCCTGCCAAAGCAGCTCCCTAGCCCAGGTTGCACAGGTAGGCGTCCAGACGGGTCTTGAATGTCTCCAGAGAAGGAGACTCCCCCACCTCTCTGTGCAGCCTGTGCCACTGCTCCGTCACTGCACTGTGAAGAAGTTCCCATGCACATTTGCGTGCAACTTCCTATGCTTCAGTTTGTGACAATTTGCTTGTGTCATATTGCTACATGCTGCAGAGAAGAGTCCAACCTTGTCCTTCTGCCTCCTGCTCCTTAGATATTAATAGATGTGGATCCACTCTGAGTCTTCTTTTTTCAAGGCATGGATGAGATGAGCAGAGTAATAATAAATGTCCAGAATGTTATTCTTTTGGCTTAAAACACTGTGGAAATAGGATATTGGCTTTCAGTTAAATCATGCAGAGACTTGGAAATCCAAGACCTGGAGAAATGTACAGGCATTGTGCAGGACTGCTACAACAAATTTGCAGAATGCTGCAGCTTCATAAAGGACCCTGACTGCTGACAGCAGTAAGCATCCTGCATATTTCCCTCTACTATGGACTTCAGGTGCTTGTTAGAGCAAAGTAAACAGCAGGACTGCTGAGCAGTTAGTCTTGGATTAAAAGCTCACCTCTTCCCTTCCTTTTCTCTTGCCCTGTTGAGATGCAAGTGAATGCTTAGGAATGTCCTTATGGAAAATAAGTTCATATACGCTGGATACCGTGTGGCAGATCTGTGCACATATAGCAGTCATTTGTTATTTTCGGATTGTTAATAAATTGATCTAGAGCCTCTGCTCATATGTACTACTGACTATCCAGCAGTGCTAGACAAATGGCTGATAACAGAAGTTTTGCCTTTTTGTTTTTGTTTTAACTGAGCTATCCCTATTACAGGGAAACTAAAAAATTGCGAATTTCTCTGATGACTATCAGAGTCTGTTATGTGTAGCTCTTCTCTGCTTGATGCTTCACTGTGCTGCTGCTATGTCCTTTCAATTTTTGCAGCATCTTCTCTTCCCCACTTGTCTGCCCATCCCCTCTGTGGGCTCTGAGCTTCAGAAATACCCCCTAGGAGGGGAAGAAGAGTATAAGACATGCAGTAGGCTGTTCTGTGTCATAAGAACAAGCTCTCAAATTCAATCTTGTGGGTAAGATTTTCATAGAAGAGAAAAATATTTGGCTGTCCTTCCTAAGATGGAAGCATAAAATTCTGGAATGCTTTCTTGCCTGCTGGCACCTGGCTGCTGCATGTTGAACCATGAAAACAGTTGCTTGGTTTCTAGCCCTGGGAGAATGTTTTCCATGTACTTTGTAAAACCTTGCTCATACTTCATTACAGTAGGCTCACTGAGTGCATACAGAAACTGGAAGATTATTGGAATCCACTTGAGCACTGAGATCTATATCTGACTTTTTAACACTTTTTAATATTCTGCTTCTACTGGTTTACTCCTTCCTTGGAATAAATGTGCGGCAGGTGTATTTCATGTGGGATGCTACTGTTTCTCAGCAGGATGCCCGTTCAGCCTACGTTTCCATCTTGATAGTAGGGAGTACTGTGAGGAATTGACCGTTATCGAGGGAGAGGAAAACCTGGACATGAAGATAAAAACGCTTAAAGTTCATAATTTACAAACCCAGTGTACAAAAGAGTGTCAGTTTTGGAGCAAGCTTGTGCTGACATGTTAGGATCTTGTGTGTCTAGGGGAAAGAGGAGGTCTGTGATGCAGTGAAGCCCACAGAAATTGAGTGAATTCCCAGTGTACTGTAAGCCACAATGCAAATGCTGCTGGTGCTATTAATATATGCACAATATGAGTATTATTACTATCATTAATCATTTTCATGATAGTTAACATAGGTGCAATAAATGCCTATTGAAAAATAAGAGTTAAGTAGAGAAATGAAAAGAACAGGTATTACACAGTCATTGTATCTGAACAAAGCCTAGTGTTGTGGAATTTTAAGCATCCCATAACAAAAATAATCATAGTGTCAGCCAGCAATTGCATGGTTGTTCCATTAAATATTGCTCTGTGCTTATATACTAATCACAGAATGACTGGGTAACTACAGACGTAACTCAGGAAAAAAAGTTTTAAAACTTGACAAGAAGAAATATAAGTGGTGCTTTGTAGTCTCCCATTAGCTCCTTTAGAACGGATTTAACTTTTTAACTCTTGGAGAAGTGTGAGGAAAAGTGTTTTGCTTAAAGGTCTTTTTGATTTGTCTAAAAATGGGGTTATTGCTCTTTTCGCTGTTAAGTGGTCCTGTATCACACTGTTATCAAGTAATAATGCAGTCTGTATCATGAATATTAAGATAAGATGCTTAAAATGTATTATTATTTATGGTGGCTTGTTTCATAAATGCTTACAGGTACTTCTAATTGAAATGTACCAAGCCATAATTTGTATTTGGGGCGTTCAGTATTATTTTAAGTGTGGAATTCAAATTTACATCTATCAGAAATTCTGAGGAGAAAACCTATGTAACAGTGCTGTTTCACATCTTATATTGATTGTGTGGATGTTTTTTTCTTTTTTTCATGGATAAATTTTTGAGAGCTTGTATAACACAAGCTTCCTTTCTCTCTGGCATAATTAATTTTATGGCAAGATGGGAAAGATGCATTTCATTTACTGTATTCAGAAATACCTTCCTTTTAAGCTTTTGCATACTAACCTATTCCATCACAGAAACTCAAAAAAACACATCATTAGAAAGAGCAGCAGCAAAAACAACAACCAAAAAAATACCTTCAGATTAATTGTGCTCCAAAGTAGAGGAAAATTTGACCAATAATGTTCCTGTCTAGTTCAAAGGAAAATTTTTAGTTAAGACTCCTTTAGAAAATCACTGAGGGTGGGTTTTTTTTCTTAGGACACAATTCAAAGCAGAACCATCTTCAGACTTCTTCAAAGAGGGAGAGAGAATTCATGGTGTAGTACAGGATAAAATATTTTTCATGGGTATAGAGGCTGTATGGGTCATTAAAACAAAAGATTACTTGTGGTAAAAGAATGGATTTCAGTAACCAAAAGAAGCTCAACAGAAGCATTGTCTCTCTGAGTCTCTTCCACCCTTTCACCTTAGTTTAAGATTAGTAGCACATTGGATAATCGGCTTTGGCAAGTGAATTACATTTCTCTGCTTTACATCTTTGTCATCCCAAGAGAGGGTTAAAATTACCTTTCTTTAAAATAAATATTTTATCTTTTTTAATATATATTCCCTATCTAAAAGGAAGAAAAAAAATTGACAAATAATAATTGCTTCTACTTTTATTGGAACCACAAGTTGTGATTTGAGATCTCTTGAAGTAAACCTTGAAACATTTGACTTCTAAGCAGTGGGCTCTACCTGGTTAATTCCTTGGTTCTCGTAATATAAATCACTGAAATAAAGAAGATGCATGTACCTTTTGGGGCCTCAGGCTGTGAGCATCAGAGAAATTTTTCACTCAGAGGTGATGAGGCGCTGGCACAGGCTGCCTGGAGAAGCTGTGGATATCAAATCCCTGGAGGCTGGATGGGACCCTGCGCAGCCTGATCCAGTGGGGCTGGGAACCCTGCTCATGGCAGGTGGTTGGAACTTATTATCTATAAGGTTCTGTCCAACCTGAGCCGTACTTTGATCACTTCTCAGAGTGTGTGGGATTCATTTTGGCAAACTTTACTACAGCCTGGAGGTGTCTACCTCTCAGCTATTCTAGGTTTCATGTTTTGTCAGCTGAGAAAAGTAGACTCTTTTAAGGCATGACTCATAATCTGTTTCAGACACCTACTCCTGGATAAGATGTCTGTATAGTAGGGAAGAGTGTCTGGCTCAGATGTGTACATCTATGCTTGGCCAGATGAATCTTACTCAGTATGTATATGATGCAGATTACCAAATAACGAGATAAATTTAGTAGCAAAGAGCTCTATGCTGCCACAGCAGAGTTTTCAAAAGCTAAATCAGGTATTTGTAACTCTACCACATAATTTACCGTACAATGGTGTCCACCTGACACATCAAAGTGCCTCATAGAGCTCATAATTGAGGTGTCTTGTTTTCTGAGGCTGCCATCTCTACTTGTAGCCATGGTGTGGGTGGGAGACTCTGGAAAATACTTGATTTGCAATACGAGCCTAAGGAAGCCAAGGTGTTTCTGTACATCTATGGCGTATGTAGATTTGGTAGGAATTAGGAGATGACTTATGTAGTGGTCAAACTATTAGTCTAAGTGTGGTGCCAATGTTTTAAATGCTTCTGAAATAATTCCAAAACCAGAGATCTGAAGGTGTTGCCTATCCAGAGAGGTGAGGAAGCTCAATCTTTTCATTTTGACAAAAAGAAGGTTAGTACATTACTTTATCATGGTGTAAGAGCTGCTGCGAAGAGACATTTCTGATACAGGATGACAATTTAATCTAGTGAATGAAAGCATGATGACATTTGGTCTGTAAGTAAAAACAGATTAACTCAGGCTACAAAAAGGAACGTATTTTTAACAGAAGGGCCAAATAACTGCTGGAATAAGTTTATCTAGGAGTTTAAAAGAATTTCAAGAATCTATTAAATCTAAATATGATACACCAAAATGAGCTCTTACTGCTTTAATGAAAGAATTAAACAATGAAGTGCTATGGCCTGTGAAGTGAGAGTGGGCTCTGAAGATATCCCTTCTGGCCTAAATATCTGTTTAATGGGCCAAACACAGTACCAGCTCCAAACGTCTCACAGTTCTGGGAAATGTGCATTTCGGAAAGAGTTGTGCAGCCTTTCCCATTTCCAGTGCAATTACTATCAGTCAGCTGCTCCTATCTTCATCACACTGTGATCCGTTAATAGGTTTTTTGATCTAGGCATATGCTCAGTGAACTAGCTTTCTGTGAACTGGACTTGTTATATAGAAAAACAGATAAGAGCTGTGGAAGCAGAGTGTACTGAAGCTGAGTCCTGGATGTAGACTTAAGATGTTTTAATACTAACTCTCATAATTTTTTTTTTCTCACTGTCATGTACCTGAATAACTTTGGAATGCCAAATATACGCATCCCATTTAATTTCGGCTGAAGATGAATACTACTTTTATACTTCAGGCTGCAGATGTAGGTCTCTGTGTTAGGAATGTAGTCTATCACGGCTTCTTTTAAAAAATTAGAATTCATGCTTCACACCACTCTGAAGGATGTTATCATGATGGCTAAAATCATGGGATATCAGGATTTGCCAGCATTTTATTAAATTATATGGTTAGGTGCATCTGTTTATCCGTCTTCCCCACCATCCTCTTCTTCCTTTCTGAAGCCTACCTCTATGCTTTTGGTGCCAGTGCTAATGTGAATTAGTCCCTTTCCCTCTCTTTCTTCCTCAAACCTCATCTAGACTGAGAAGGATCTTGGCCATGCCTGGATTTCTCATCCTATGAGGTAAACATCTCTTGTTTTTGAGTATTTTTAGGTACACTGAAGTGCAGTGTTTCTGTTCGAAAGCATAGTTTTAACACTGCATATGGTCCTCTTGGTTTTGTTTTGCAGGTGTTCTCCTTTCCCCAGACAAAGCATGAAGGGCATACATTTGAGATGAGCTGTGAACGATACCTTTAATGTGTTCCTCTGTCTTTACTGGGATGCTAAAAAGGGGGAGTACATCTTTTTTTTGAAAGAAGATGTATTGCAGCAAGAGTACACAGCCCCTAGAGAAACGTGGAAGTACTGATCATATGAACTAGCTTCTGGAACTGAAATTTGTTTTGGAGTGGAAGCATCTTTTGGTTTTTTGCACAATTGGATTTTCTATTTTGTAATTAAATAAAAGCACTTTTGCAGAAAGAAAAAACAGTTTAAAGAAATTTTATAGAGGGGAAAAAAACCAAAACCCTGTTGTAGTTAAATTTAATTTTTTTTTCACTGATCTCATTCATTTCTCTTTGATGGAATGGAAATATCAGGCATATTCTACAATAGCAGCTCTCTCATCTGCATGACTGAGAGGTTTTGAAAACCATGTTGTCCAGAAGGCAAACCCTTTGCATGAAGGCTGCAGATGACACTGCATCTAGCGTCTGTACCCTCTGGTCTGTGGGAAGGACTACTGCCGTACCAGAGGAATAGTACAGCCCTTCCTCTCCCCTTGCAAGCCCCTGCATTCTCTGCATCCTTGTTTGTCTCTCTTTGGTGCAGTCTATCAGCCCTCCTGACTACTGGAGGGTGAGCCAAGGTTCCAGTTCACTTCATGCCTATTTCTGCTCAACAGTGAGGAGGTGGATGAATTCTTAAGTCCCTTTCTTATACTTTCTTTTCCTAGGGGTCTCTTTTTCTTTGCCAAAATGCCTTTTGATCTACCTCTTGCAGCCAAAACATTCATGAAATGTGCATGGCCCCTTGCAGTGCTCTTACTCCTTGCTGTCAGCTTTGAAAAAGACAGCGATGCTGATAACTAAAATCTGTTGTGATGTTGCTGAACAGCAGTAGAGTTTGGGCGTTGGAGTGGTTTTTTGGTGGAGTAGGGCTTACGTTGCTCTATTCTATGAGATGGAATATTGACAAATCACAAGAAATAATGATCTACAGCTGAGAATAAAATTAGATGTGATTGTGCTCCTTTTATAGCTATGTATGGGAATACCATAGGGGATGTACAAATAAAAGGATAGAATTAAGGCTTCCGCTGTAATAAAAGAGCAGTTCAACTTCCTAGAATCTGGAGTTTTCAACTCTTGAATTAAACATATACCGTACATCTGACTGCACTAAAATAAGCATTATGGCTATACATCAGATTTGGAGGGTAATGTGAATTGCACCATTAAGCACCATCTTTGCATTTAGATTTGTAACTGCTATTCTGTCAAAACATAACTGCATTTTTACTCCCCCTTGCTTTACAGAACCAGTTCAAAATCAGGAGAAGAACTTAGCTCATCTGTTTAACTTACATATTATCAGCAAACATTGTTAGTAACTTGGGAGTCATCTATCCTAAGCTTGATGTTTAAGCCCAAGACAGCCTTCTAAGTTCTGTTTGTAGGCAATGGAGTGAATAGGCAACTCCAGAAGGTGATGCTTCTCATAACAAGTTAGCTCAGATAAGGGAGATTAATTGCTCTTTACAGGTACTTTTTTCAACTGTCAGCTAGAATAAAGGGCTAGGCTAGGATTAGATCTTTATTTGTTTGTCTTTGTTAGACATTTCAAGTAAAGAGGATAAACTTACACATTTTTCTGGATCAATGGAAGAGCTTTCAGGTTATGTTAATTTTTGTTATCACTGCAATTCTTTGTAGTAAGATCCTTGTTCTGCAAAAGAAAAGATTTGGGGAAGGTAAAGAAAAGGAGCAAAACCTTGAAATGACCTAGTGTAAGGTGTTCCAGTGTTTGCTTAGATATCTCTCTCAGTAGGAATAAACAGCCCTTTGCATACAGGAGTGGGTCACCAAGGTGATCAGGGCCTAAAACACCTGGACTGTAGGTGCTAACCGACTTTTATGGGTTTCCTGATCAGCAATGTACAGGTCTTCAGTGAAAAAAATGAAGGGCAGGGAGATTACTGGTAACAGCTGATGTCTGCTTAAAGAACAGTTGTAGGGATAATAGAGGCAAAGTCTTCCTGGAAGAAGCAAACAAATATGGCGAGGGAAAATAGTCATAACCTGAGACTTGGAGGGCTCAAGTTGGATGTTAGGAGAAGCTGTGTTAGTGGGGCAGTGGTAGTTCACTGCTACTGTTCCTTCATCATGGTCACCTTCCAAATTGCTCTTTATATCACTGTATCACTCCCTGTATGGGGTAGCCCTGTGACACCTGGCTTCAGATTCCTACTATGCTGAATATCAATCAAGGGCCTGAAATTAGATTTCCTATATGTAATGAGAAAGTGTTTTAATGATTAATCTATTGTCTTTTTTATGGGAAAAATCAGAAATGAACAGTCCTTGAAGACCTTCTGTAGGTCTTAGCTTTTCCTAGCTGGGAAGCTGGAAAATCTGTTAGGTTTAGATGCAAGTTGGGATTGCAGAATCTTAATTTCCTGTTTGGGACAGGTACCTCTTCTAAAAGTAAGCTACTTTGTGAATCTGGTCATTTGAAACCATAGCAACTCGTAAGTGTGGAGGATTTGAGTGGAAAGTTGAGAAATGTGGTTTGAAAAAGCACTATTTTACCATTGCTGTTCAGCATGAAAAAGCACCTTAAAATCCTTCATCACTTCCATTAAATCATCTTGAAATTTTCTTCTGTGTCATTAATCCCAACCTATTTAGAAAATACAAACACTACTTCTTTTGAATGTTATCACTTTAATCCCTCTTCACACTGAGTTTACTCAACAAAATGATGTTTTGTGTTGAAAGATGGAAAAATAAGCACATCTCTTTGATATTAGAGTGAAATTATTTATTAATTATGTTGCATTAGTGGTATTATTCCTCTTGACTTGCAGGCTAAGCATTGTATGATGTATATTTTTAAATACCAATTTATCACATTGAAGGCTTGGAGAAATTTGCGGAAAGAACTCGTGAGTCTTTTTCTTCAGTGGTCCATCAACCTTGTACACTGTTCTGGTTCTTTACCCTCAGAGAAATTATATTATATTTTGCCGATTTTAAACTACATTTTTATTTTATTGATCTTGCCAGAGACTATATTATTTGCAGATTGCTAGCATTGCATTGTGGTACTCAAAGTTATGCACTGTTGCCAGCAAAAAATTCTAGTAAAAATGTATGTTATGTAAAATGTATATATGTAAAAATGTATCTTAAAGGCAAATAGAACTCTTGCATAGTCCGTGTGTTCTTAAAAGCACACTGGAAGTGTCTTCCTCTTCCTTTTTATGAGCTTCATCAACATGGTAATCTATCTCTGTCATGCATAGTTTCTATTTTACTGTATAATAATCCCCTTAGCATAGGAACATTCAGGCTTCAGAAAGAGACAAAAAGCAGCAGAGGTGGGACTTTTTTTTGCTTTTGAGTTGCATAGAAGGATGTATTGAAAGAGAGCAAGGAGAGCCAAACCCTTCCTCAATAACAGCAGGCTGAGGGAATTGTTGGTAGATTGGAGGGCTGAGCTTCTATTTAGAGACACCTGGCAGGCTGGCTGAAATGGGTTGATGGGGTCCTTCTGAAGCTAAATAACAGTGAAGTCCTGTACCTGGGATAGAATAACCCACCTGGCAGTACAGGCTGGGGGCTGGTAGACCATGAGTAAAACATGGGCAGAATGGGACTAGAGCATGTTCAGAAACCTTAGGAGTTATTATAGAGGAATAACAGCGCAGGTAAGACAGCACCTGCAAAGACTGAGAGGATAATGTTCTAGTTGTTTTGTTGTCTAGAACATACCTTCATGAAAGCTCTTCTGACAGCAACTGACAGATGTAAGGAGTGATGTAATCAGATTTTGTGAAAAAAGGAAGGGAATGCTGGAGATGTCTAAACCAATTTAGAACTGGGATTCAGATTAGCTTGCTTTCCCAATGAAGTCTTGATTCCTCTCCATGAACTACAGATGCTGTGTAGGACAACATCTTCTAAATGGGGTATCCGTGTTTATAAAGCTAGGCAAGGTGAATATGGGTAAGTTCTAGGCTGAGCTTCAGCAGTAATACTGCAATCAGGATTAAAGCTCCAGAGAGTTTACATTTCCATTTTACTCTTCTCAACTACACCCTTTTGGTGCATTCTGGATTTTAATGACTCACCACTACACTTTTAAATGTCAGTCCTGGACTTGTTAAATCACATCCCTTCCTCTTAAGAAATGAAATTAATGTATTTTAAATAATTAAGCTTTAAATTTACTCTTTTCTTAAAACTACAGTGCTGCAGTCTGAGAAAGACTATGCTTAATTGTTGAAGTGCATGGTCCTTATGTGCTGATCAGTAGCAGTAGCAACAGTTATTCATCAAACATAAAAGGTGAGGCCAGATTGGCATATGAAAACACCCTGAAAATGTGAGGACAGCTACCTCAGCTATCAGCTGAACCAGAAGATCGAGAGTGCTGTTTCAGAGCCATATCTAATGTGTTTTGTGTGTGCTGACAGAGCCAGCAGTGAGGTCCTATCTTGTTTGTCACTTGCCATTGCTTTTAAGTTTGTTCTGAGGTCATCTGTCCTGTCTGCCATGATGTTGATAGTCAGCTAGTGCTAGAGCCACAAGAGTGGTGGAAGGTTATCTTCCGTAAGTGCTCATGTCTGCCAGCACAGAGCTGCTACTCTGCCAACAGATCAAGGGAGATTTGGTGCCTCAGGCTCTTCCAAGTGCATTTGTGCTGTGTTTGAGCTGCCTGGGCACTCTCTGAGAGGGTATTTAGCCCAGAAGATCTCATGGTGACTGACAGGCAAGCTTTCAGTGCATACAAGCATAGAGGAGCTATGTATTTGGTATATTAGGAGTTGTAACCACTACTGCAGCCAGAACACAGTGCTAAATAAAGGCAGTCTGGCACCCTAGGTGTATCCTGACTAGGCTTTCTCATTACCCCAAGCGTGAATAACAGTGCTGCCCTTTTCTCTCCCACTGCTTTTTCATTCTCAGTAGAGTTCAGATTTGAAAGGAATGGAGCTGCATTCAGGGTGCTTGTTTTAAGCTGTATCCAGACATGGGCAGTGAAGATTTCATGATCTCCAGTGAAATCTTGCAAAAAAAAAAAAAAAAAAAAAAGAAACCCTGCAGCTCTAATAGCTGGTGTGTTGCATCTGAGTTTCATTTTAAAAGGATTAACTACTACAGAATGGGGACAAAACTCTTGGAATCATGACCCATCTACATGCGTTATCTGCCAGACTGGAAGGTAATGACAGATCATTCATAAAATGTACTCTGTTTCTCTTAGTATTTAAAAGTAAAACATTATCCTGCATTGAGCATCTGAGACAAGAAGTAATTTACAGGTGCTGATATGCTGCTATTCTCAAAGCAACAAGGGTGTCTACATCCTCTTGTATACTCTGCATTAGGATACAAAGGATTGTGCTAGGATGATATACTGAGTGAATGCTAGACTGTTTTTGACGTGTTGCACTGCTTAGAATTGAATACATGGGAAGCACCTCACAGCGTCTTTATCATCACTTGCTCCCCCATGCTGAGGGCTTTGGCACAACTAGTAGAAGTAGATGTGACTTGGATGATGGTGTGACAAATGTGTGTATGCTGCTAGAGGGACTTGAAACAGAACGTTCTTTGTGGGAATTAGTTGTCTTCAGGGAGCCTAGCCTGAGGAGGGCTGAAAAGTTGTATTGTGTTTTCCTTGGTGGCACACTGACGAGCATTGTAGGGATGGAAAGCATAGCTGGTCTCCACTGTGGAGTAACTTTTCTCAATTTCACCATAGTTCTGTAATGTAAAAGTGTTTACCCATGGAAAAGGAGAGAGGAACTCTGGCTACTCAGGTTGGAAGGACACCCTCCGGTCCCACCCGAGTTTCCCACTCATACATTGAGATTAGCATTGTCTGACCATCATCTTGTGATTGTGAATGAAATGCGTAGAAAATTTGGGTGGTATCTAAGTGAGGGTCACAGTGGGTGCTACACAGTTGGCTGCACAGTGGTCAGTCTTGACTCAGTGCTGGAAGATTTGCAGTGCAGACTTGGGAGTGGGTGCTCCAGCCTGCAGCCCTCCAACGTGAAGCTGCTGGGTCAGGCACTCATGGCCAAGGAGCAGCATCAATTGATCCGAGGCTGGGTGTCTCACAGTAGTGGGTTTAAATAGCTTTTCTAAGAGCCAATTAAGAGTACGGTCTTTAGAATCCTAGAGGAGCACTACATGGAGAACAGCAAACACCTGTCAAACTCCATTTTGTATTACATATTCATAACTTGTTAGAGCAGGTCCTGCTCCATTGCTGTAATGACCTTTGTGTGTTCTACATTTATTGTTCTTTGTTGCACAAAGGCAGCACTGCCAGCTGCCAAAATCCCTCATGTAGTTGTAGCGGTTTTAGTCCCAAAAGTAAAGAAAGGCCTGAATGTTTAGTGTAAAAGGATGTGTGTTTATTGCCAGCCTTGCCATATAGCCTGAGTAGCAACTGCATAGAACAGGCAGGATTTGTTCTGCCAGAAGCCACAAAGACTGTGTTTTTCCTGGAAGTGGAAATCAGATGAACATGTTTCTGTTGACTGAGAGAAGCCTTGTCTTCCACGTCTTAGCCAAATTTACAACCTCTGATGAAACTGGTTTTCTGGAGCCTCAGAGGCTTAGTGTGGTAAAGTTGCTAGAATAACTGCTAATGAGTTAATTACAGTGGATTCATTAGTTAGAATTGCTGCCAGAAACTTGAATGTTGCAGATAACTCTCTGCTGGCAAGTGGCTTATGCTGCTGGGCAGACCTTTGTCTGATTTATGACTCTCCTCACCACCAAATGGAGTTCTTGCCTGATTATCCCAATATTCAGTTCTAGTTTCATTTTATTTATAAAAAATAACTTCAGGTTTTAGAAAGACTTCCTGTGTCCTGCTAGAGCTCTTTGAACTGCTGTCACTGAGGTATTCCTGTGATTCTTGTCTGAAAGGGACCTGCCTGTATGACATCTCTTCCTCTCAAATATGGACAGTTATCAGTCACCCATCAAATCAGAAGTATTGAGAGGTTTCCAAAGAAAAATACTTTTGATCCATATCCTTTGAGGATGATTTTGTGTGAAACAACAAGAATTTTACCAACAGAAAAAAAAAATATATATATATATATGTTGTAATTCAATAGTTGAAATCCTTCCTTGTGGGAACCCACTTAAAATCAGTTGGTACTTAAAATGCATATTTAGAAGTAATCTTTCTTGGCTTTTTATAGAAAGTTAAGGTGTTTGATTGGAAAATGTAAACAGATGCTCTGATCTCCTTCTTATAAATAGCAAACGTATATTCAGACCTCCTAAAGCCGCCAAAACCAATTCAGATGCCAGGTTTCAACTTTGCCAAAATGTTTTTCCCAGATACAAATTATAGATGCAAGTGTTGAGCCCTCTGGAGGCTTCAGATTTCCCAGATTCCTCCAGTAGGTCTTCTAGCTCTTGTGCCAGGTTTTGTTTAAATGCTTTCTATTAACTTTTCGATTAAGCTCAATGAATATCTTCTTTCCACCTTGGCTCAGCAAGAATAACATTTCAGTTTCTCTGCCGTCCAGATAGATATATCCTTGACCTGAGGGTTTAATCATTATTCAGGGTCTGACAAGCTCTTTCATTAGGAGAAGAAATTGATACGGAGTCTGTTTTTTCTTCACTACAAATCTGTTATTTCAAACTCCTACAAAATCTCTTTTCTCTGCACAGAGTAGGAGTCTAGTTTTGCTCATAGTTCCACACCTCTTTCCAGCCTGCACTACATCTGTAGAAGTTTCTCCTGTCTTAAACTTAAGATCACACTAATTACATTCCTGCCACTGACATTTCCATGGGCTTTTGTTGCCTTCCTCCAATGTGTGCACAGGAACGTCTGCAGGAAGTACTGAGTCACTTACAGCGTTCAGTCGCTGGGGAAAACCTGTCTGTCCCATCTTCCTTCCAGCTGCTTCCGTTAGCTGAATCTCAATGTAAGTGTATAATTCATATGATGAGCTATTAAAATTCTTTTTCTTATCTTTTTTAGTTTACTGCTTTTTAGAGAAATTCTTCAGGTAGTGATGGGTAAGGGAGAAGCACATACCTGTCTTCAGAAGTCATTGTATTGTCCTTGTTCCAATGAGTCATTATTTCCTTTTGTATGTAGTTACACTTCTACATTAAGCATTTTATTCTGGCTTTCTTAAGTATGTGCTACAGAAATCACATGAAACTTGCTTGAAGTACCTGACAAATTACAAACAGGCAAACTTTTAAAATTGTTCTATAAATTGCTTGTATCTTGAACAAGGAAAAAATAAGGTAAACATTTAAGCGCAAGAGTCTACACAGTGAGAATGGCAATGTAATGGCATTCACACGTGGCTTCCATCTACATGTTGCTGGGAGAGTCTCAGTGGTCTTTGAAAGGTCATGGCAAGAAGGAGAGGTTACTGAGGACTAGAGAAAAGAAAATGTTACCTTTATCTTCATGAAATGTAAGAGTGAATATCCAAAGAACTTCAGCATGGTCAGATCCTTCTTGATGGAGGAAAAGGTGGCAGAGCAAATAAATAATAGAATCATAGAATATTCAGAATTGGAAGGGACCCCATAAGGATCATCGATTCCAGCTCCTGGCTCCATGCAGGACCACCCCAAAATCAGACCATATGATGGAGAGCATTGTCTAGACGCTTCTTGAACTCTGTCAGCTTGGGACTGTGACCACTTCTCTGAGGAGCCACTTCAGGGCCTGACCACCCTCTCAGTGAAGAACCTTCTCCTGATAACTTGGAAACCATTTCAAAATGTGTTAAGGAAGGTGGTGGTGACTACCTTAGTTAGCAGTGAAGAGATAGCTTTGGGGATTCACAGAATCGCAGAATTGTAGGGGTTGGAAGGGACCTCTAGAGATCATTGAGTTTAACACCCCTGCCAAAGCAGCTCCCTACACCAGGTTGCACAGGTAAGAGTCCATCTTATGCATTTGCATATTTGATTGTGTTGGAGTAGGGAACACGGAGCCAGAAACTTTTGCATGGTGCCTGGTGACAGGCCAAGAGGCAATGGCCACAAACTGAAACACTGGAAATTGCATTTAAATGTTTACTTCAAGGCTGATCAAACACTGGCACAGGTTGCCTGGAGATGCCGTAGGCTCTCCATCCTTGGAGATACTCATGTGTGACTGAACATGGCTCTGAGTAACTGTCTAGGTGACTGTGCATGAGCAAGCAGTCTCCAGTGGTGCCTCCCAGCCTCAAACAGTCTGTGAGAAAAGAGCAAGATCATTTTTGTTTTGTTTCTTTGTGCAAATGATGCTGCAACCCAGGCATGTATACCAGTGAAGGTTCGTCTGCTGTTGATACCTTTGACATTTTATAGTTCAGTCCAGCAGCTTCAATATCCACATTTGTGTTGAACTGACAAGAGCGAAAGGTATCTACTTATTGGAAAGGTCATTTCTAGTATGTTTTCACTTGTGCCATAAGCAGAAAGGCAATTCCTAACTGGAATGCCTTAACTTCAATGTCGTGTATGCATTTATAGGTTTTTTTTTTTTCTTCTTTTTTTCCCTCTTTCCTACCAGTACATTTTTCTGTCAAATGCTGGTTTGTGAACTACTCAAGGGAAATGCCTACCATGGGTTTGGCTGAGCTACTCTGATCTATCATTTTGGAAAAACAGCGGGGCTGTCTGCTGCTGTCACATTAGCAGTGCATTAGAATTTGCTGGCAATAATAAAGCAAGCTGCATTTGCACATTTGCTAATAGTTCTTCCACAGCCACTGTTATTTTCTTGATAAACTCCAATAAATCAATAGGATGACAACTATTATGCCATTTACTTGCAATTAATCAGTAGTGCTCTTACAAACTGCTTTGGTGGAAGCTGCAAAGTAGTTGCATGTTATTGATCACAAGAACCACTGTTCCTGATGATACATTGCCATAGCTATAGCTGCATCACCACTGTCAGTGATGCACTGTTTGATTCTGTCCCAGAGGTATATATGTTGCTGATTCCAGCAGTGGAGGATGTACACTATCATCACAAATGCTATTTTTTGAGATACTATGAGGCAGTGTCTGTAGCAGGTGCTATAAAAGTGTTAGGAAGGAAGAAGAGGAGAAAGATTTCTTTGGACTGTAAACAGGACTGTAAAGCAAGCCTGTACCTGTCCTGCTTGGCTTCATACTGGCTGGCATCTCTTTATGTCAGGTTTGTAATGTGAGCTCAAGTGTGGGGGTTTTCTACTCTGGGTGGCATGCTGGTAGAGCACAGCCATGGGCTTCAGGCCTCCAGTCTTTAATCTTCAGAAGCTGCCCCCCTAGAGGGGAATGTGGGACTGTGGCAGTTCAAGGTTGTGGTCTTCTCCATGGCACACTGCACACCTGCCAGCTGATGCGTAGCCAGTGCCTGGTTGATGACTCTGTGCTCCTGATGCAGATGGTAAATATGCCGCAGCTGCGTTCGGGTTGTCTAGCTTCCATCACAGTTTTAACTCCATGTTTTGCACTCTGTTTTCACCTTTACATAAAACTTCGTGTTCAGGCTTTTAGTTTTAACTGCTAATTGTCAAATATTTCAAGCTCTCCACCAGGAAATGCTGCATGCCTCCTGCACCCCACAGAAATCATATGGCCTTAAGGAGCGTAGCGTTTTGTGGGTTGGACTTTGTGGGCCTTCAGCTTCTATCAGTCCTTTTTACTCACCTCTACAGTAGCATCAAAAGCTTCCAAAACACTGTATGAGAAGATTTTCAAAGATGGAAAAATGCTCTCTGAGTAAATAAATGAAATAGATCTCAGCTCTGCAGAACTGAGTCTGTGGCATGCGATTTTTCATATGGAGAGTTATATTTTCCCCTGTCTGATAGTCTGAAATGCTTCAGATTTCATTTTGGGGAAATATTCATTAAGTAGTCATAGTCAGATATCTGTTAGGTGGTGGGTGAAACAAAGTTTATGAACTGATCCATATCCAGAAATGTTATTAAAATCCAAGAATTTTATGTAATATTGTGTTGCGCAGATACCAGTTATTGCTAGTTCCAAGCATTTTAATACAGGCTAGGCCTCCAAAGTCACGGTTATTCTTTAAGTGGAAATTGCCATAAGCATGTTCAGCAGCAGCTATGAAAATACTGTGGATATAGAGATACATGATTTTGATTCAAAACAAACAAATAAACCCACCAACAGCAGTTACAACAGTTGAACTGACCTCTGTCATCCAAAGACTTAGATAATTCTCCAGATGTGGGTTGCTCTTCTCCATTTTGCACCTCTTTGGCTAGCTTCCCGTTACGTGCTGAATTATTAGCCTGAGCATAGAGAAGGAAGCCAGTAGTATCACCAGTGCTGCTACTATAGAATTTAAGTGTCCAAGAGCAACAGCCACTACTTCCACTGGAGTGCAGGTAAAGGAGGACAAAGAAATTTGCTGAAATACTACTTTGCACAATTTCTGACCAACAGCTCTTGTATCGAAGCTGAGAGCTGAATACAAGTAGAAGCTGTCCTTTGTGAAAGTCTCTTAAAAGAAACTGCAAGCATTGCAGAATCATCAGAATTTACAGTTTAAAAGCCTGCTAGTGAAGTGAGTAAGAATGTATAGATTGAAGAGCCTTGACTTGCAAACAGGTCCACTCAACTGGTCACATGCAGCCAGCGAGGGATCTAGGTTTAAGATTTTCATATGAGGTTTTCATTAGACCTAAGAAGTGCTTTGAAAAGTTATTAATAGACAGTAAAGGACAGAAGGGATCAGCAGAATGGTGGAGGCTGACCTCCTGCGTAATCCTGCACCTCCTCCTCAGCAGGACATGAGCTGCTTTTTGTAATGAGATGAAGTGAAGACAAAATTTGGAGCACTGGTTGCTGTTGCTGTTTGAGTTGCTGTATTGTGCATATGCCTCCCTGGATTTGGGAAATGATCCTGCAAAACTCAGGAGTAGCTAGACTCATTAAATTAATCTTCTAGGACAGTGTAATAAACATTTCTAAAACTAACGCATCGTTCATGACACGGGAGAAAACTCACACTTAGATTTATTGCAGAATTTGCCACTGGATCTCAGAACCCCTCTGGAGGGTGAAAATCTTTGGCTGTGGAAATGCGGCACACATTGAGAAGCTTTCAGTATGAAGACAGTCTGCAGCGCAGAGTTGTGATACACTAACTTTAAAATAGCTGGGTCAGATACTGGAAGTAACAGAAATAGTGCTGGAATATTGAACACTGAGCCACTGCTGTTTTATATTCCTGCTAAAACATTTTAAGGAATTGGTGAAGAGACAAAAATCTATATATACCGTCTGTTGTTAAGAACGGGGTGAAAGTAAAATGATTTTTCCCTTTACCATAGGTTAGTTACAAGCTAAGTTACAAGAAAGTGTCGTTATTGAGGCATCAACTTCCAGAAGGATCTGGACTATAGCCAATTATGGGTGAGACCTCATGTGAATGTTTGGAGATAATTCTAGAGAAAGTGATTAGAATCTACCAAAGAAAGAAAATAAATTCTGTCTGGCACTTATGGGGAGATGAAGAGAAAGCTCCTGTATGGGAGTATCATTCACAATCTCAAAGCCTGAAGTCAAATTCAGCAGAGACAGGTGACTCAGTGTCTCTAGAAAGGAATCAGTTCATAAAAATTACTTACATATATCCCTTTGTCCTAAAAAGCAACAGTGATGGTTTCTCAAGTGTGTTGTCATAAGAAAAGATTCCATAACTGCAGATATCATCAAAAATGAATGTGCCTTAAGGGTGACAGAGGTTGGGTTAGCCACTGGTAGCAATGTATTTGGGATGCTCCATCCCAGGACTGAGGGACGTGCGCATATTCACAGAGAGAAATAAATTGGCTGCTGCTCCTCGCTGATACTGACACAGATTACTGGAGTGGATGTAGTTGCAGCAGCACAGGCAGAATCATGCTCTGCAGCTTTCCTCCTTGAGGTGTTATGGAACAGCCTGTGCCTCTGGAGACTCTGAGAAAAGGACAGAATCTAGAAGAAATTGGTTAAACACTTCTGTAGTATATTCTGCAGCAAATTAAAAAAAAATTGACTTTTTGTCTATATAGATTCTACAAGTTCATTTATTTTATAGCTCATTCACATCGACTGTATATGTATTATTGTTGTGGAATGAGTAGATCTAATGGGGACTGTTTCCTACTGTCATACGTTGCACCGCTGTAAAAAGGGGAAAAAAAAATCCCACACACTTATGGAAGAATTATAATGAACTGACTCATCTGAACTTTGCTTTTGCACTAAAACTCAGTAAGTTCCATGTCTCTGGTTGCTCAATTAAAACTGTTCTTAAAGCCTCACACATAAACCTCAACTCAGAATCAGCATTTGACTTTAGGTTTCTCAAGAGGCCAGTTTCCTTCAACACTATTGGCAAGGTCCTTTTTGAATCCTGTACTGCTTTCACCTGCGCTACTCAGATCGATTTCTTCTTCATTGTGTCCTTCAGAAGGATCGTTCCACTTTCTCTCTCCTCTCCCATTCTCTGCTAAGTTTCCAAAAGATGCCCTTGGATCTTTCTCCTCTTCCCTTTTGTTTTTCCACTCCAAATGAATTAATTCTTGAGATGATCAACAATGATTTTTACATTGATGACTTGTAAATCTATATGCTGTCCTCTATAGTCTTGTCTCTTACATTCCAAGTTTTTGTCCCATCTCTGATTCTCATCAATGTCTGTCAATTTCAAGATGGTTCACTTATCTCTCTAGAAGCTCTTACACTGTTTTCTTAAGTGGATTGCAGTGAACAACACTATCCTACCACCTGCATTAATCAAAGTGAAAATCTGACCCAGAACCTTTTCCCATTGCTTTTAAATGTCTGTGAGACTTTCCCCCCCAAAAAAAACAAAATGAAAGCCGACCTTCCCTTTTTTAGATCAAAAGTCTGTTGAATCTCTATCCATTTTCACACCTTGCATCTTATTTTTTTTTGAAGTAACAGATGAATTTGGAATGATCATAACATTTAGAGTCAGTCTTTTTCCAAGATCTACTTGCAGGCAGAATGAACTTATAGTACTGGAGAAGAACCTAGTGAATAGTCTGTAGTGATTTATTTTCCCAAAGATTAATGTTGTCTAAACAGTTTTAAACCTTTGCTACTTAAGTTGTTCTAGTAATTAAGAAATAGTGATCGTTTGTGAAAATTAAGGTTTAAGAAGCTGAGCAAGAGGAGGTTATCCTACAGTTACTGAGGTTAAAATTGCTATCTCCTAGATTTTGTGTTTTGCCTTATGAATAGTCATTCCGAGTTCATTATTGCCTGCAGCCGTCTCTTAAGCTGGCTTTGATGCACACATTTTGCCTTGACACACCTTTAACTCACATATAAGGGTTCTTTTCTAAGTGATGAAAAGTGTTGAGATATTTATGTAACTTTCAGATAGGTTTTGAATTATGGCAATAGATAAACACTAAATTTTTTCATTGGTTAAACTATTATTGAAAACACACTTGTACCATCAATGTGATGCTTAAGAAGATGTTATACTGTTGACCTAATGTCAGTTCTTGTGGGTTGAGGCATGTTTTTTGATGGGAGTCTTCAGAGGATGGAATATAAATGTTTTAAAGATGAAATTGCTAGTTCAGCTACAGCTTTCAGCAGTGCTTTCCTGTAGTTGGACTGCTTTTAATATCTTCTTGTTATTTCAAATAATCTAAATTGGAATTCACTCAGCAGCTTTCTTAAGGAGCAAGTGGATGTCCAAGTCAGAGAAGAGAGACTTAAATAAGGAATTCTTGTCAGTCATCGTCAGTTAAAGCATTTTCCACAGAAGCACTTGCAGTGCAAGGAGCAGCACTGACAGTGGGGAAAGCTCTGCAGCCTCTGGACTGCGGTGCCAGAGCCCTCTGTGTTCAAGGCCAGGTCTCTGGTAGGAAATAGCTCTTTGAGAAAGCTTAACTGGTCTTGGAGGTTTTGGAGGAAAAGCTGCAAGAAAGCTCTGCAGGGGCTTCTTACTTGTGCTTAGGAATGGCTTACAGTTCAGGCCCTTGAGCTTGCTGACCGCCTGGACTACGCCACAGTAGTGCTGCAGCTGTGGTTGAGCTATGCTAGACTCTGACTGAGGACTTAATTCTTGACAAACAACCAGATTTGTGTGGTGGTCTGCTCTGTCAGCTCACTCATCATGGTGGAAATGGGCTTTTCCTAATGTTATTGCCTTTGCTCATCTGGGGTCCCAGCTCCTATCCCCTTTTTCCCCATAGCACAGCCTGCTCTTGCTGCTTCCTAACGTGCAGGACCAAGAAGCACCATAGCACATCCAGATAGGGCACAATTACAGAAACCACTCCCTCACCATGTGAGTAAAATGAGAGGTACCAGTTGTCCAAGGACAACTCAATGGCTCTTCTGCTTTCAAGGCGGAAAAACAGCAAGAAAAAGAGACAGTGTCCTTTAAAAATGTTGCAAAAATGAAACAAAACAGTTACTTGTGCCTTGCTCAGTCAGTGCTTTACTTCTACTTGCTGACTTCCACTGCTAGCTGGTCTTTCTGTGATTGCTTTATAGAGTTGCATTTGGGACTCTTTGTCATAGGATGGTGTGGAAATCAGGAATATAAATAGCTTCACAGAGGTTAGAAAAATAGAAGTCCTTAAGCTCCACCTCTGGAAATAATACTGCCCAGGGTGAAAGGTGGGAAATTATGTTAGAGGGAGAGTAATTCTGCATTTGTGTGGCTTGCAAAATGCTTTCCCATCACAGGTGCTGCTGGTTTATTCCTCACCTGAATGATTGCAAGCAGTCAGCAGAACCAGACGTTCTTCTGGGGAAAAGCATGGAATTAGGTACTTACCAAAAATTATTTGCATCCTCAGAGGTACAGGCACAACATGGAAGGCTGCTGCCTATTTTTCCACATGATATTTGGAAGATAGTGTGGACCACTTCTGTTACTCAGCCTCCTAGGAGACAGGTAGCTTGTGGTCACAGGAACTCTGTGTATTCCTTTCCTCCGTGTACAGTGGGAGGTTAGAGTGTAGGGGATATTGATCAGGAAACAGAAATGGCTCTCTTTTACCATTCTGTTTATTTATATAACATTTTGTAACATTTTTATGTAATTTTAAGATGATATACTGGCAAGTGGCAACTAATTTTCACATGTCACTAAACACTGTTAATGTCAAAAGAAAACTGAGAGTCAAACAGAAGTAAAAACGTTGTAAAGTTCAGTCATCGCGGATGTTATGAATCATGTTATGTGCTCCTCAGCCACACTTCTCAATTACTGCCAAAGCCACTGCTATTTTTTAACCATTTCTTGTGACCTAGAAAATACACTGAGGTTAGTGTGAGAGACTGCCATGGCTCAGTGCCTTAAATTGTATCCATAAAAAAAAAAAAAGGACAAGTAAGGATTGAATTTTTGCTGGGAGATAAAAGTCATGATCCATCAAATTAGAAATGTGCTGGCAAAACATCTTGTTTTCTTGGTGCATATGACAGGGCCATAGTTGACTGGTTAGTAATAACATAAGAGCGTGAAAATAGTGCTGAAGATGTATCCTAGCATTACTTTGGCTAAGAAATATGGCTCCTGCTTTCAGGTGTATCCTTTTCTATCACAGTGCGTACAAATCTTTGCTGTATAAAGTTACCAGACCAGCTTTGTGATAGTGTTTGTCATTTCTTACAGCATATCCTTTTCTGGGTTGATTTTCACTGACTGCTCTAAGGGTTTTGTCAAATGGTACATCAAATGGATGCCATGTCACCTATGCTCTCCCTCTCTCTGCAACCTAATTAAAGTAGATGGGAAAGAATCAAAGGCCTTAAACAATCAAAATGCAAATAGCTGGGGCTGTCCAGAACAATTGTTGCAGAGCATGTTAAGTGCTACAAACAGGTATTGCTGTTTGAATATCTAAATTGCCTTAGTAAACATTATAAGGCCATTAAAGGCAGTCTATTAACCCTCTGAATGATTGGGTTTTTTCTTCTTTTAAATTACTGGCATTCCATCTTCTGAGAGGATTCTATCCATGTAAATAGAATTAAAGCAAATATGTATTTATGATTGGGAAATGACACAGCTTAAAAATATAAGCTAGATTTTATGCTGTTAATATCTGGTGAGTTTTACCTAAGTGAGTATTTAGCACAGACACAAAGTGGGAGGGAGACGCCTGGCCTTGTTTTTCAATTCTTTTCTATGTAAAAATAGGAGAATCATAATTTTGTGTTTATTCCACTTAAAAATAAATAAATAAATTTGATTTCAGACTTGCGAACTATTGACTGCAAGGTTTAAAAGAAATAATGAGATATGCATGAAGATGCATAAAGGCCAGTACTGCCTTTTCCCTGTTCTCCCTAGGCATTAGTCTTTCCTGTGCTTTGCTCAATTATCTTCATAGATTTATAAAGATCTATGAAGATAATCTCTTCACAGATGTGAGGGTATTTATGAGTGCAGTCAGCCTTATTCTGAAGTCACGAAGGCCAAGACTAGCACTGCAGTATCATTCTTTAGTTCTTAATATTAACTCACAGATTGCAAGGTTGTGATGTTTGATATGTGCTTGATCAAGGAATTTTGTTGCCATTAAAAGTTCCCATTAAAAGTAGCCTACTTCATAGTATGTATCTGGAACCACAAAAAAAAAAAGGCTTTTTTTTTTTTTTTTTAACCATTAGGGTGGTTAAACACTGGCACAGGTTTCCCAGAAAGAGTAGGGAGTCTCCATCCTTGGGGTACTCAAAACCCAATGGGAAATAGTTCTGGGCAACCTGCTCTAGGTCATCCTAATTGAGTGGGTTGGACCAGATGGCTTCCAGAGGTTCCTTCAATTCTTAATCATTCTGTGATCTTGTGGTTCTGTAACCTTAAAATAAAAAGGCTCTTTTTGTTTTTGTTTTCCCCCCTGCTTCCCCCTCCATTTTTAGAGTGAAGTTTGGAAATGTGTGGGTGTGTGCAGTGTAGAAATTCAATGTCAGCAACGCTGTCTGACAGATTTTAAATAGGAAGCCAGAGTTTGCTTTGCCACTTGAACTGAAATTTAGTTCTGGATTAAGAAGCCTATATAGGTATATGTGAGGAAGATATCTAAAGTCCCACCATGATCAGCATACAGTCAGCATGGTAAGCTGGTGGCACCTTGAGAGTGATTCAGGTCTTTGTAGAATAGAAACCTAAAGGTTAGGGAGATTAATGCACCTGCAGACTCCATGAAGTCTGCAGCAGGACTATAGCAACCTCCAGCATGTACATTCATTTGTTTTAACCTACAGCTGAAACCCTCACAGATCATCTCATCAAAATGAGTGAGAGCATGCAAGCTGGAAAACCTGTCTATTGAAAGTGGAATTTGGCTGAAACAGAAAGAGTAATAGGAAGGATATTCCTGTAAGACATGCATGATGACCTAGGGTGTTTGATTAGTCGAATGATGGTGTATTTTCACCTGCTGAGAACACTACAACTTTAGCAGTAAATTCCTTTTTCCTTAGATGTAAATTTAACAGTGATTTAACAGATGAGCTTACTTGCTCCAAAGATTGATGTGTTTCTGCTGTTACAGTCCAGTCCAGGAAACTTGATTATGAAAGAATTTCCACTAATCTTTGTGGTCTCTGCTAAGACTGCAGTCACCACTGCCTCAGTAGAAATTCGGTGCGTATGTTAGTCATTATTTGGTTCAACTGAAAAAGCCTTTGTTTAGGCCTCTGCCATCTCCTGATCTGTGGCAAAAAAGTGAAAAGAGGAAAAGCTCCCAACTCTACTTCTGCAGACTTGGAGGATTCATCTCAGTTGTACTCTTAACACTTGGCTGAATTGCAGTGACACTGAGCTGGTGGGCTTGTTTCACTGATTATTAAAATACTTTCCCTATCTTTCTATTGATTACAATTCTTGCTGACTCTATCTTTCTATCTTTCTACCTGCTGTTATTTAGTAGTCTTTTTTTTCTTTTTTTCTCCATAGTGGGACTACACTATACTAAGTGCACTACTTTATGCCTATGGAAATTTAAGATCCTGATCTAATTTTTGTAGGCAAGGGGAAAGATCTCTGTAAGCTTCAGTGGACTTTGGATGGACTTGCAATCTTTAATTGTACTTTGTGGCAAAAAATATATAATTATATGTGTTGAATAACTTTTAGATGTCCAGAATCCTCTTTGTTACTCTTTCATTTTTGACCTTTCGCACATAGATGTATCCAGCATGAAAAATGGAAATTTCCAATTGTGTAACACTATCACTACTCTTTTTTTTTTTTTTTTTTTTTTAAAGGATGTACTGGTGTACTCCAAGAAGCACTGTCTTGACTCAGTGATCTCAAGGGAGAGGGAAATCATGATCCAAATACTGCAGATCCTGCTGCCTTGAGGGACTCTGTACAATTAAGGATGTAGTACAAATGTTTTATTCCTTTCAGAAATAGGAGTGTAAAAAATGGCACTTCATGCTTTTCCCAGGCTCTGCTGCCAAGATGATATTGTACTCTAATGTAAGTTCAAAAACCACAGGCCAAATCAACCAGACCTAGAACTGTGATAAGTCATTTATAAACCTCATAGAAAAATGTTGTGCTGATGTATCTACATACCCAATTTGTTATGTGCAGCCATTAAAAACTGCTCTTTCAAGCAAGTAGAAAACCTTTCATACCACAGACTCCAGAGAGATTTTCTTAGTTTTAAATGCTTAAGGTCTGACTAACCACTACATCACGGATGTTATAAATACACATTACGTCCCACAAGAAAAGTCTGACTTCTACATACATACTCCGTGGCTCAGGAATAGGATTTCCATTGATGCTGGGAAGATGCAAGTTTAGATTCATCAGAAATATTATGGTGACTTCTGCATATATTTTCTTCATTGTTTGCTCAGGCAGAGGGTTGTAGGTTGCTTTGCCATTTTCCTGCTGTTATAGGAGATAGTGAGAAACAAATGTGAATTTGATTATCCATCATCTAACAAGCTACCAATCTGACTGCTTTTACTGAAGAATACTGGTCTTCTGTATCTCTCTAGTAGACGATATCTACTTGGCTATAAAGAAATCAGTTCTCCTGTGTAAGGGATAAACTTTGGTTCTTTAATACTACAGTGGAATAGAAAAATGTTAATGTTTTTTCTCCACCATCAAGGAGGTTATTTCTGCATTAGAACTCCAGTCGTGTTGTGCTAATTATCTTTCAAGGTCTTGAATGGGTTGTTACTTTTTTGTCTTCTGCTGATATGTAATCTTAGTGATTAGTGCTACCATAACAGTGTTTTCCTTCAGTGACAGCATGCTGACATCCAGTGCCAGCAATGCGAACAATTAGTGTTACACAGAAATACTGAGCTTTATCATATGTAAATAAACACTTGGCAGGGAAGTACTTGGAGGTTATCGTAGACCAAATGCAATTACCTCATGCAATAATCTTTGTATGAGTGGAACATATCCTGGATGTCTGAATTCATACTGCACCATTATTCTCAGTTGATGTTAGATCATGTGCTAATTGCGTGAATTGCGTATGGACTGGTAATAGTCACTGTTATGGTCCTTGAAAAAGATGGGTGTATTATACATTTGAAGATGATGAAACAGAGAGCTGTGTCAAGAACCTAATCATGAAAAAATATGTTCTTTGACAGGAGGGAAATCACATCAGTTGTGCAATCTGACAAATATGCATACATATATATGTACATATAAAACATATATTTGAAGCCACCTGGTTACCTGCAAGAAGATGATTCCAGGTTGTAAAGATGTCAGTCTAAATGAAAGTACCCTGTGTTACCCTGGCTGATATAAGTCAGGAAAGCAAGATATGTAAAAAGGACTGAAGAGAACTCAGGTTCTCATCTTAAAAACTATGACAAGTTTTTAATGTAGCATCAGAACAAAGATACATGACCAGGCTTGTCACCAACTCACATCTGGTTTGTTATTACCCATTCCAAGCTTCATATGGGCCACCAATGGTTGCTAACACAAAGTTAGTGTGTGAGGCTTTTGAAAACAAGACGGGCTTCTTTGTGACAAAATCATGTGCTTATCAGTGGTAGGGTTGGTGCACTTCATTTGCCTTCTTGCATTTGTTTATTTTTTTTACAAGATTGGAAGGTGGTGAGTAGGTTGGGGGCAGAAAGGAAGGAAGAAAATGTGGCCCTAGAAAGTACTTGAAGATTCCAGGAAATTGGTAGGCTGGACTTGTTAATACTTGTGAAATGGTTTCTGATATAGTCTTTCAAATGGAAAAATGAAATTTTAGAAGGATGATAGTCTTTTATCTGCTGAGGAAGATGGATGGATATGACTTAAGATGTCATGTATATGAATGGATGCTATAAAGGGATCGTTCTAATGACATGCTGTAAAAGACAACTGTCACGAATAAATTATTCTTCTCTTCTGATGATACTGATGATAACCTACTCAAATTCCCCTGACACATTTCCTCACCTAAAGTTAAAAGCTTTCCCTAAAATGTTTAATGGCCACAAAGGTCTTTGTTGTGCATTCCCAATGAAAAACATTGGGTGGTGGCTTACATAAGAACAATTTTGCCTGCAATTAGTATGTTTGCATACAGGTATACAGACTTTGATTAAGCAAAGGAATGTACTTAAGCACATGTGTAAGTACTTTCCAGTGTAGGAGTAATGGATTGAGATATGGAAGAAAAGTAACACAGCTGATAAGAACAGTTCAGAACAGCAAATCAGCCTGAAGCTCTGGTGGGGTTGGAAATGAAGTGTATGTAGCTATCTCTGGAGATACCAGTGCTAAAGGCACACCCTTTGTGTGCAATTCACAACCAGTACTGTACAGTGCTTTTTCTGAAGGAACAGCACTATGAAGAGATGGAAAGGACAAACAGGCCAAAAATAATATGGATGGGAGCAGTGGCCTGTCCACTGGTATTAATTACTTGCAGCAGAATGGCTTACTGGTAAGCTATGAAGGCGAGGGCCTGCAGGCTGAAGATTCACAGAATCATAGAATATCCTGGATTGAAGGACACCACAGGGATCATCAAGTCCAACTCCTGGCTTCACGGAACACTGGTATGTCCAGGGTTGCCCCATCCTTCGTGCTGAATTTGGCACCTGCTGTTGTTAAACTTCATTTGGTTGCTGACTGCCCAGCTCTCTGGTCTGTCAAGATGTCTCTGCAGGGCATCTCTACCCTCAAGGCAGTGGGCAGCTCCTCCCAGTGTAGTGTCATCTGCAAACTTGCTTAGCATACCTTCATCCGAGTAATTGGTGAGAACATTAAAGAGAACTGGCCCTAAAATGGTGCCCTGCAGAACTCCACTTGTGACTGGCTGCCAGCCTGATATATCCCCACTTACTCTAACTTTTTAAGCCCAAATCATTAGACAATTGTTCATCCATTATATTATGTTTTTATATACCGATATGCTGGACATTTTTTTTCCAGAAGGATACTGTGAAAAACAGTATCAAAAACATTGCTGAAATCAAATAAGATTACATGAACTGGCTTCCCTTGGTCAACTAGCTGTGTAACCTTGTCATAAAAGGAAATTAAATTTGTTAAACAGTGCTTTCATCTCATGAACCCATATTGGTTGTGACCATTGACTGCATTTTCTTTCAAGTGTTTTTCAACGACTCCCAGAATAATCTCCATAATTTTTCCAGGCATTGGAGTGAGACTGACAAACCTGTAATTATCTTTCTTGCCTGTCTTGAAAATTGGACAAAGTTTGCCAGCTTCCATTTGACTGGTACCTCTCTGAATTTCCAAGGCCATTAAAAAAATAAGTGAGCTGGGTCTCACAATGGAATCAGCCAGCTCTTTGAGTACTCTGGGATGAATACCATCAGACCCCCATAGACACATATGCATCCACTTGGAGCTGCAAATCCTGCATATTTTTGGGTTGGCTAGGACTTTGTCATTGCTGCAGTCACTATCTTCCAACTCAGGGCTCTGGAGACCCCAGAACCTGTCATCAGTGTTAAAGAAGTGGTGAAGAAAGCATTAAATGTCTATGTCCACAGGGGAAGGAAAGCTAACTACTTGCTGCATTGCACTCTTGTCAGTGGTTTCTCCTGAAGTTGTCTGTGATTCTAAAATTTGAATTGTGAAGATACCTGTTTGCATGCAGCTTAGCACTGCAAGGCCTGATGGGGAATGTCGTGTCCACATGTGGGCAGCAGCACTCTGGAGAGTGGCCCCCAGAACAAGGGGACATTGAGGAATACAGGCACAATCATGATGGGCAGGGAGAATTCAAGAGACTGCAGCTCATGCACAGCCCATACTGGGGAAGGGAAGCTAAAGAACAGTATGGGAGGAAGCCATTAATTGTAGAACAATAGAAAGAAACAGTAATTTACAGTGTGACAGCCTCCTGTGATTCCTATTGCCTTGATGGAGAAATTTTGGTATAGTGAGATTAAAAATAGCTGAAATAAGGGTATTAGAGAAAGCAAGCAGTTAGGACAGGTCTTTAAGTATTTTCACAATCATTTGTGTCTTGTCTTTTCTCACTAACCGACTGGGTGGTCGCACGTTTCTGTTGGTTGACAGTAAAATTAAGTCCAGCAGAATTTCCTGATCTGATTCTGCTTTACCTTCAACAGAGTAGTGCAAGATGTGATAGGCCAAATTGCAGTCAGGAAGACGTAGACCAAGCATTTGAGCATTTGCAGAACTTTTCTAATGGTAAAGGAGGCTGATCACAGACTGGATTTCTGAGGAAGGCTGAGAGCTGCTGGAGGATTTAAGAATGGATTAAATGAACTTCTGTCAAGAACAATTTAGAAGAAGTTGATCCTGCCTTTGGGGCAGAGAGGTGAATTAGATGACCCTCTTGAGGTGCTGCTGAGCCCTGTTGCCTTTGATTTCTGTGACACTGACACAGTCTTGTGTACTCCTGGGAGAAAAAAGGATCCTGAGCTTAATTATTGGAAGACGGTTTCAGTCAGCAGGAGATGTTTTCTGAGAAGAGATGGCTTGAGAGAGAATGCTGAAGATAGTAAACAGGTGAAGGATACAATTAAATGAGATTATATAATTCTGTAATTGCAGTTAAATTGAAATAAAAGTGAATTGTTTTTTATTTGACCTAGCAGTGACCATATATCTCAAAACAGTCTTCCTTAATTAAATGTATATTAAAAAATCAGAGCCTCAAGTGCCTGTAGGTTACTCTGTGGGCAGGGAAGTGCTAGCTTGAGCGGTACATGAGAATTGGGAGGGCATTGTGGTTGTACTCACAGGCTCCTGAGGCTGCAGCTGCCTTATTCACAATGATCAACACCTCCATCCTATGTCCCGGTCATCTTACAGCAGCACTCCTCTAGAGGACAAACAACACAGATTCATCTTTCTGCCTACCACATTATCACAGACATCCATTTTGAGGTTAAGGCTGTGTTGGCTTTGAACTGCTGCTGATAATGAACACTTGGATAGAGTTCTGCTTTATTTGTGTGTGACTGAGACATTATTATTAATTATTAAACCTTTCCTTGTAATAGTTATTTTTTTTCCTCATATTGTGATGAGCAAGCGTTGCCATTATTGCCTGCAACCGTATTTATCATACTAATTGTGTCTTAACGAGGAAGGACCTGGATCTGGAGGAGTTGTCTACCACTGAACAGTTTTGGGATATAACTTCCTGTAGTAATGAATACAGGCTGTAATGTCTAGATTTGCTAGCTGCTGTATTTATCATGTAGACTTAAATGCGATAAAAATTCATCATATGGAGGCAGGCTTACAAAACGCAATGAGCTGCAATAGTAAATGTAGAAATATGCAAATAGTGTGTGAACAGATACAACATTTCTTCCTCTACCATGGTTTTGCCACACAAAGGAGTGAATTCAATCTCACTCAGTGTTTTGGATGTGGGTCACGGTAAAAATGTTGCTCTGAGGTTGTGGTGAACTGCACGTGACTTTGGGAGGAACACTGGGTTTTGTTTACTTATGCATCCCTCCTGTTGCCCTCCTCCTCCAGCTATATTTCACTGGTTGCACTTCTGCAGAGCCTTTGGGTACCCTTGACATCTCCTGGGTTTGTGAGAAGGGAACAGGAAACTGGATCTGATACCTCACTTGTGAATGAAAAGAAAAATTGTATTCTGCTCCAAGCCAATGATCTGTTGGCAGGTAATGACCTTACAAATAAAGAAATGATAATATTTTCCTCCTCTTTTTTATTACTTTGCAAAGATTTTAACACAATAACGTCAGTACAACTGATGGAACTCAACCGAATATTCTAGAGAAAATACCCCCTTTAGTTTAGAACAGTGAATAATCCACTTACACTTTAATTGAAGTATTCAGTAAATATATAGATGGAAGCACAGGTTGTTTTTGAAGTCTTACACATGAGAGAACAGCAACCAATAACCTCTGCAGTCAGGAAGGGTGAGATCTGAATTTTTCTTTTCTCTCTATGCTCATTAATTCTACAGTAGCTTTTACAATGATGCAACACTAACTATTCAGTATTAACCAGTATCCGCAGTTTATTTGCAATATTCCCGACTAGCTTGGAAGAAGCAAAGGGGACATTCACTGAGCAAAGCATCCACACTACTCCAAATTAGCGGTGATGTTGATAATTGCAGGTTCTGATCTAGCTACAAGTGAATTCAGACCAGTATTTGGGTGTTATTATTGTTTGACTTTCCTTTTCTCTCCCATGTAACTGCCTTTATCTCAAGCCACAAGTTTTACTTTTTTTCTGATTCTCTTTCCAGTCCCACTGGGAGACAGGGAAGTGACTGGTTGCGTGGTGGTGCCTGGTTAGTCCACAGCATCAGCTACAAAGTGAAATATTGACATACAAGACTGCAATTGTGAGAATGTGAAGAAGACTTTTTTTCTTGTGTGACCATAGCCATCATGATGAGCTAAGAACTGGGACTGGCTGCCACATGATTATGAAAGTGATTCAAAACTCTGGAAACATGAGGAACTTGTTTCTGGTTTTTAATGCTGGAGGAAGTGGTGATAATATCGCTTGGCTAATTGAGAGATAGTCTGAGTCTGGATTCAAACATTTTGGTCCTGGCTAGCCAATTTCTTTTTTTTTTTTTTTTGACTACCATGATGTTTGTCAAATAGAACATTCTACTTTAATCTGTCTGTGTAAGGATCTGATAAGCTGTGCAGTCCTATCTTTTTCAAGGTAGCAGTCAGATAGAAGTAATGTGATATCTTTGCTGCATGTACTGCTGGTTCGTGCTTTGTAGAATCTTAGACTTTCCGCATTCTTCTGGCAAAATGGGTTTTGTTTTCACACAGCAAACTATTCTTGGTTCTCTCTGTGTACGTGTTACTTTGACAAGAATTTTAGAAAAGATACATATGTGGATCCAGTGGGTACTTTGTAATGCTTCAGTTTTAGACTTGAGATTCGGAGCATTCTCTCTAAATATTTTATTTCAAATACCTTGGATCTTTCTTCTACAGTGGTGTTACTGTTTTCAGATGTTATTATTCTCTCTCAGTCTGGAGAAATGATAATCAATAAATGTCCTTAAAAAGATACAGCATAGCAACGTGTTGTAGGTTACTGTTATTTCAGTAGAGATGCTCCCGCTATTTGTTTGCTTGTTTCTCACTGGGATTTTGGTTTCCTGGACCTCTGATGGTGAACACCATGATTTATTTTGCATCCCCTCCCCTTATGTCCTGTTCATGCTGGAAAATGCGCACCTTTCATCTGTGCTAACAGGAACTTCAGTTCTTGGCTGAGATCCATAATCCTAAAATCAGGGGAGGTATATTTACCGCCTTTACTCTTCAGTGTGGTGGTTCTTGTTTATTTTCATTTTTTTTTTGTGTGTCTGTTCTGTGGGTTTTTTTTTGTTTGTTTGTTTGTTTGTTTTTGCTCAGAGGAGTGTGTCGTCATTCTTGGAAAGCTTTTAGACAAGAAGTGTCACTCTCCTCCACAGGAGTGAAATGTGGAGCTGTATTCAGCCGCTGCAGAGGGCTAAGAGAGCGATCAGAAAGGTTTCAGGCTGGCAGCACAGCAAACTCTTCTGTTTCCCAGAGGAAACGCTGCCTTGCCATGTGCTTCAGCCCTGACTGAGAGGTCAATAACTGTGCCAACTCAATCGGGCAGATTCCCGGGGGGCTGCACAGCTGCTGTTTGTTACCTTCCCACCTCCTCCTGTGCTACTTTCTCTCTCCCATAGTGTTTGCTATGCCTCTTTTTGTTTTCCCTATTCCAAACTACTCACTGCTCTTCGAGAAGGGAAGGAAAATATTTGCTGACTTGAATTTTGGTACTTCAGTTACACTGGAAAATTGCAAAAGACGTTGTGTTTTGTTTCTTGGATAAGAACAGAAGCATTGTGCTGTTCCTTCACAAAGTCAGCAAAAATTCAAATGTCAGTACCCAGAGGGAAAAGTGAGTGTCTGGGCATGTGGCAGTGTGTGTGAGCAGCACGTCCAGCAAGCAGCCACTGCTCACGTTGAGCACTGCAATTCTGCAAGGCAGCCAGGAGGCTGAAATTGTTGTCTGAGGAGCTCTCCAGACCACTCAAGTTCAGCTACCCCGAGGATGTTACAGAAGATCTGTGGGGCACAATAAAAGCTGATGTTCTGCCTCCATATTTTTATAAATTAATAGGGTGTGCTAGGTAGCTTTAAATTGATTAGCCTTTTATCAGTTCTCAGCAAATCATGAAGAGACTGATAACAATCCATGTAAGCTATAATCCCTTCATTCTAATGAATGCCATTCAACATGGTTTTATAATAAATACTTCATTTATTTCTTTGATATCAGTTTTAATTAAATTACAAATCCGCTTGATAAAAGCGACACTGTTGTCATGGACTCCAGTAAAACATCTGACTTTTGGCAGAACAACACACTGATTAGAAAAATAATTACTGCAATGTGAAATCCATGTAGTATATACTAAATGAATTAAAATGCAATAATTAAGATGCTTCAATGAGCAAGTTCTGATGCGCAGTTTGCAGTGGCTGCTTGACCTTAGCAAGGGGACATTCTTGTCTGCAAATTTTTTATTCATTTTTACCAGAGTTAAAATAATTGCTGAAGAAGTTATAGAGACTGAGAAGTTAATGAAGAATTAACGAAGGAGAGGAGTTACTTAGAAGTACTAGGGTCAAGTACCAGCTCAAATTGAGCTCCTGTTGTAGGGTGGTGTCAGAAATGACAAATGAGGTCCTAGCAAATTTCAGTGGGCTAAATATTGAATGAAAATATAGCAGTGCTATTACTGCTTTGGCATTAATGAAGGCAGTGCCCGAGTACTCTATGTAATTGTGTTGTCTGCATACTTTAACAAGGATGTTGGCTAGCTGGGTACAGTTTAGAAGAAAATCACAAGGTCTTGCAAGGAGAGGGAAAAAGAAATCCTGTTCACTGCAGAGGATATATAGAAGTAGATGACTTTCCTTTTGGCAAGAAGCTGTCTCACAGTAAAAATGTGATCAGTTTAGTAGATACGTTATGAATGGAGAACTGGAAGCTGAAGCTTGGGAACTGCCGACTGAGGTGTACATTTCTCGCAGTGAGAACATCAACTGCAGTAAAAACTTACTAGTTCTTTCAAGGAAGTGTACATTTTTATATGAGGACTTCGGGACTTTAGATGTAATTATGAAATCTTCCGACTGTTCTCATCCTGCCATTAAGTCAGTTTTTTTTCTAAAGCAATAACAGCGAAGCCTGCAGTTCCCATTTGCCTGTCCATTAGCTTGAAGTAATGTAAAAAAGCCATACACTCTTCTTGATTTGTGATAATGTCATAATTTTTTTTTTGGTAGTTATGCCAATGATGTATTCAGTCATGTTGTACTAGAGCATAACTAGTCTGTACAACAGCAGGAATAATTTATACCTAATAAAGTTGTATCCTCTCTTTTTCTCTTGGTGACAAACCTAAACTTTTCTCATTTGTTTTCAATTTAGTGACTGTGCAGAAAATTGTAATAATTAATCTGCATTTACCAAAATGTTTTAATTACCATGGTTTTCCTTGTAAGTGTAATTGCCATGGCATTCCTATTTTCAGACTGCTCTGCACTGTAGCTTTCATTTTGCTTTCTTGCCTCTCCGTATTCTGCTATGGTTTTCCAACAATGCACTGAAGATACTCTTTTAAAAGCAGACATTACAGAAAAGCTCACGTATATAAAACTGTTGCTTCTTTTTACTGGTTACACCTATATTTAGGACAGGAAGCAGTTCTGTGAAAGACTTATTGGCAGCTCTTGCTTGTGGTTGGATCCACAAGCTTTACCTGGGTGACACTGGACTCGGGCAATTTACAGCTTGGGAGAAGAGGGTCTCATGTTCAAGTAAGCAGTGATTCATGCTCAAATGAGAACAGATTTTTCCCAGAAGAAAAAGATGTCCTCTTCCATTATTTCATGTCAGGTTTGTAACATTTTTTTACCATCTTCAAAACATTTTTGGCACAAAGCTTATCTGCCAGCAATTTTCAGTCGCTGACCCTGTTATTTCTCTCTCAGATTTACTGTAAGTTTTCTGTGATTAGTATTCCCAGACTCTACCCGTTAATACAATGTCCACATTTCCACAGACTCCATCATTAGTGATTTTTATAAAACCATGGGACTCTACATTACACTTATCCCTTCTGTCTCATCACAAATACTTATCCCAATTGTCTCCATAAAAATTCTGAGTCATCTCCATTGCTCTGCTTATAAAAATTTCACTGGAAAAACACACGCATGCAAAACCAACTGAACAACAACAAAAATGTTTCCAAAAAGCAGAAATTGTTTCAAAATTTGTATCTAACTAAAAGTGAAATACTTTACGCATAATGCACTTAATTAAATAAGTTATCAGTGATGGAAAATGTATGACCAAACAGTTTTTAAAGGTTTGTTGCTTTTATAGTTCCTCACCACTGTTAATAAACTTTGCTAGTATTCCTGTGATATGTTGGAAGGAAGCAATATCTTCTTACAATCTCTGGCATGTTTAATTACCCTGTTTATTCAGAAATACTGACCTAGCTTCTTGTTAGGCACTTAAACTATGTCTAAATCAGGCACATAAGCAGGGATTTTTCTCTCACCTTTCTTTCTTTGCAGTGCTTGGGAATCTGCAGGGAGAAGTTGAACAGATCCTGCTGATTCACTCTGGCAGATGCTAATAGTTAACTGCATCCTGCCTGCAAGGAGGTGGGATGGTCTCAGCAGGATACAAGCGAAATTAAATTTGGTCTGGTCAAGCTGGGATAAAGGGACACTTTTTTTTTTTTTTTTTTTTTTTGCTGCTACTTAAAACACCAGAAAACCAAAATGGAGACATTTTACAGTGTTTGTAGACTGCTCTGAAAGTAATGCCTTCTATTTATTTCCATGGAAACTGCAACAGCTACAAAGAACACAACATTGTTTCATAGAGAAAACTCTCAGCTGCAGAACACTATACTTCAACACAGTCACCACCATTAGCTATGTATTTTGGCCAGCAATGAACAAGAAGCCTATGTGCTACGCTCATAAAAATCTGCATGGCTGTCCAGAACGTGGCTTGCCTTTCACATTGCTGTTGCCACTACTGAAACGGACCACCCACCTCCTCACTGTGCTCACATCCACTGTTTGGTCTCCACAAACATTCCACAATTGTTGATGAATACAGGTAGGTGCTGTTTTTTCTGTATGGAAGAATTCAGTCCCATATTTTCATCTGCTCTTCCGTGTCAGACGCCTGTGTCAGTGTCCCTCTGCTGCAGTCTGTCACATGGCAACAACATGTAATGAAATATTGTTGGGAAGGTTCAACCTCTAATGCCATGCCACCTACAACAACCTCTGACATTGTGGTCCGACATAATAAAGTGATGACAAAGGAACCTTACTAACTGCATGCACTGAAGCCAACTTTTTACCCTTACTCTCAGTAGGAGTGCCCGGGCAGTGTTATGCATCTTCTGGTAATGATCAGTCGTTATCTGCTAATTCAGCAACTGGTAATATCAGGGCAGTTGGCAGCAACTTCCATGGCATTATACAAGATTGGCTCTATAGGAAGCCGAATCAGAACATCAGATTTCTCTGTTCCCTCCCATTGGAGCTGGCGGTGGAGCTTTTAAATATTTATTATCCTTAATAGACGCACAAGTCTGCAGATGAAGCAGCTATTGGCCCAGATACCAGATCACTGCATAGCTTTCCCTGCCCAGCTTCTCTGCATTGTGTTTCTGTGCAGCACAGTAAGGAATTTTAAAATATGACTGCAATTCAACATTGAGACTCCACCACGCTGCTAACCTGTTAAAAACTTAATGGAAGGGAAGAAAATTTCCTGAGACATCTTGTGAATTCTGGCATTCGAATCACTTTGTATTTATGGTCATGAACTCTGATGGTGGAGAGCTTGTCTCATTGATATGTACTACTTACAAAGCATCCTTACCACACACTTCATCTAAAAATTCAGCATGTTGTTACCTCATGATGATTTAGCAATTATTGCAGGGGACGTTTTTTTTTACCCAGTTTAACTATGGCCTTTTTTTTTCCCCAGGTGAATGCCTTTGAAAATGTTATCTCTTTTCTCCACCTCACAACATTACAAACTTATTTACTCCAACTGCTGCATTTAAATCGTAAGGCACTGAAGATACACTGCAATGGAGCCCTTTCTTAATATCACCTATGATTTAACAGTAGTACCAATTATTTCTGAAACAGTGCTGGGGAGTTTGAGAGGGTTGTGAATTGTTCTGTTTTGGGATTGATTTCTCTTTTAAGCCTCAACAGGGAAGGTTTTTCCTAGAGTAAAAAGGGATTAAAATATGTTGCGTCCTTTTGTGGTACAGAGAAGAATTAGTTTCCAAGGGGCTACTGCTGATTTTCTAGATAGTGTCCATGCAAATACTGCAAATATTTGTTGTGGTGCTAAACAGCCCAAGGTGGATTTGGGGGGAGCTTTAATCCTTTCAGTGCATCTTTGGGATTGGAGAGCAGGCTGTGCTAAATGGTACCATTCCTGTTCTTTGAAAAAGCCTGAATTTTTGACATAGGTCAGAATGTATTTTCTCCCCAGCATGGATCAGAAGAGAGCTGCCTGTAACTCTGTGGTTAGTTCACTTGAGAGTGCTTGAAGAGATCTCAGTTCCAGTTCCTATTCTGAATCATGTACCTTTAGAACCAGCTACCATGAAATATTTTGCTGTCTTTCATTAGGTTTACAAGAAAAAAAATGCATTATTTAGGAAAAGAACATTGATCCTTATCTTTCTCTGTTAAAAAATGGTGCATTTTAAGCAGTTGTTCTTCATGGATGAAATTCCAGCCCACTCTACCTAGAACAAATTTAAGACTGTGCAAGTTATTTTGACAGAGCCTGATTATTTGTTCTGTCCCTTGAAAACCTTTCTTCATGTGAATTTATACAGAAGGGCAGCCACATTCTGAAGTGAAATCCCATAACAAAAGAATGTGTGGGAGAAGGTGGACCATTTTCATCTATTTGTCTCTATTTTGTTGTCACCCCCTCTTCTGCTATAGCAACGGTGCTGAGTGTTGATGACATCGCATGTTCCAGCAATATTCTGGGCATTAAATTCAGTTGAGTCCATCTTTACTTCCTGTAGAAAATGGATTGTTACCTGTGAATACTTTTGTAACTGACTCCCAATGTTAAATTTTATCTATCTATCTTACCTGTCTATGGCATATTTATAATAATATTTATTCATCTGCAGCCAGCAGATATTCTGTTTTCAGATGCCTCTTATTAGTATTTCAGGTGCAAAAAGGTCCCTTAGAGTTGGAATAAGACACACTTGGCTGAGGAAAATTGGTGTTGCATCTTTCGTAAAAATCCATCAGACCTTTTTTTCTGGGATAGTTGGCCTAGTCAGGAGTGGCAGACTCTGCTGTTTTAATCCATCTTTTCTTTTATTTCCTTATTAAACATCCTGTCTTTACCTAATAAATTGTGACATATCTATGAGAGCCCCAAAAGGAGTTACTCCTATTATGTGATATTGGCCTGTGATGTCAGAGGAGGATGTTGGTGGTATGGCAGTAGAAGTTGAGCCTTCTCACCAATATGCCATTGCATTTTGTTGCTGTTTGACAGATGAGAGCAGATGGGCTGTCTGACACAAGGGAATAATGAGTTGGAATTCTTCCATGTGAAAAAATGACACCCATTGGCATTCATTGATACTTGCTGAATGTTTGTGGAGACCAAACAGTGGATGTGAGCATAATGAGGAGGTGGGTTGTGTGTTTCAGCAGTGGCGATAGCTGGTGCAGATTTTTCTGAGTGTGGCATGCAGGCTCTTATTCATTGCTGGTCAAAATGCATAGCTAATGGTGGTTACTGTGTTGAAATATAGTACTTCAGAGCTGAGAGTCTAGCAAATAGTGTTATTGTGCTCTTTGTTGTTGTAGTTTCCATGGAAATAAGTAAGAGGCATTACTTTCAGAGCAATCACTGTACATTTCCATCGCAGATAATGGCCCTGATGTGGTCACCGAAACCTGGCAGAGTGAAATATTGCCCTCTCCCCAGTTTTGACTGTAACATCAACTTTGTGGTATATCAGGTCATCTAGGAGCTACTGCAGTAATCCTTCATTCTTATTCTATCTGTCCACTAGTGGCCTCTTATGTTTCATCAAGTGAAACACTGAAATAACAAGGTGTGTGTATTTATAGCCTCATTGTTGATTAAGTATAGTAGCCAGCTTCTGAAGAAGCTGTTGGAAAATAGGATCTTAAATCAGAGCTCATTTTCTCCCTTCACCTGGGATGACAAAATAAATAAGATATTCCTAGTATTGTCCACAGCTGGACATAATAAGGAGGATAAGGTACAGATATTTGGCTGTATTAATTAGCTATTCTTCATAGTTACACATCTGTCAGCTGGTAACTGCAGCAGCTTCCCAGATATCTTTATCCCAGACAATATCTTAATTTTTTTCATTAGTTTGGTCTTTGTACTGACCTTTCAAACAGAATGATATATAGTAAAATGACATCTTATTGTTCTGTGAAATTGTCATTTAACACCCCTCCAAAACAAGCAAACAATAACAACAAAAACAACAGAAAAAAGCCCTCAGAACCATTGCTACCAATGAAGACACACTGCACTGCAAGAGGCAGTTTTACAAGGTAGCAGTCATCAGGCTGTGCAAGACATCTGTCTCCTTCATTTGGAGGTGTATCTGTGTTGTTCACAAACTGTCTTTTGGCCTCGTTTTCTCAATTCCGTAGCCAAAAGTCCAGCTAAGATCAGTGAATAGAGCAGATGCTAAAATGCTTCTGTGATTCCTGTGACAGTACTGTCATCTTGCAGCTACAGGTATTCTTCACAGCCCACAGAGTGTATGGATGCTGTGCCCATTCCTATAATAGGGTGGTATTGGAAGGATTACCACGTTGCTTCCTCCCATTGTGGAAGTTCAGGGTGAAGAACCCAGCACATCCCCTTCTCTCTGGGAACCTGAGGTAGTGGTAGCCCCAGGTGCTCCCCAAAATCTGTGTGTCCTGTCACTGTGCTTCAGCTCAAGGAGAACCATACTCAGGTCCATCTGTTCTTTATTGCTCACCGACATGAATATTACATCTCCTGCTTCCCAGAAGCTCTTCCTCCTTTTTTTTAACTTCGGCTGAATGCTATTAGCACCTTGCTGAGAAAAGTGCCTCACGATGGAAGGCTATTTCTCAAAAGGAGCTGCAACAGAGATCTCTCCAGTCACTCTGCAATCTCATTTCATACCTCGACAGGGTATGAGCTGTCCTTGCTTATTCCTTTCCTAGTTAGCATTTTCTGTTATTGTTTTCAACGGCTGTGATGCATGTGGTAAGCATGGGCCTGAAGCAAGAGCAGGCAGCTTTTTGTTTTCCATCTCTGAGGAAATTCAGTGTTGTTTGTAGCTGCTCTGTGTCCCCTCACCTGTCTTCTCGGTTGAAGCTTTACCTGCCTTGGGTGACCGTTTTCTCTCTGTATGTTTTCTCAAGAGGTAATCACCTCATTATCAGGAAACTGTGTTCAGTTTTGGGCCCTTGCTGCAAGGAAGACATGGAGATCCTGAAGCATATCCAGAGAAGGGCAACGAAGCTATGAGGGATCTGGAGCACATGTCCTGCAGGGAGTGGCTGAGGGAACTGGGATTGTTCAGTCTGGAGAAGAGGAGGCTCAGGGGAGTCCTTATTGCTCTCTACAACTGCCTGTAAGGAGGTTGTGGCGAGGTGGGGGTCAGCCTTTTTTCCCAGGTAGCAGTGATAGGATGAGAGGGAATGGCCTTAAGTTGTGCCAGGGGAGGTTCAGCTTGGTTATTAGGAAACATTTTTTCTCAGAAAGAGCAGTGAGGCAGTGCCCAGGGAGGCGGTGAAGTCACCGTCCCTGGAGGCGTTCAAGAACCGTGTGGATATGGCACTGAGGGACATCGTTAGTGGGCATGGTGTGATGGACTGATGGTTGGACTAGATGATCTTAGGTGTCTTTTCCAACGGTGATGATTCTATGATTCCATGAAACAGGAGGTATTTAATTAGTTTAGCACATACTGTTTGTTCAGTTATTGCAGGAAGGCTGTGTGACAGCACTATAGTAATGTTATGGCTATGCATTACTGCTTTAGGTTCCTGCTTTATAGTGCTATATTCTCTCAGAAACATATTCCCAGATCCTTTCCCCAGCTTCCTTTCTGTTAGTAGGTTCAAAGCTTTTTGTTTACTCTCCAATAAACTCCTGTTTAGTACTCCTGTTAAATATAGACTAAACCTCATGCTTCTTGAACCACTTTCTGAGCATTGTTTTGAATATTGGTTACCTTGGCCTCCCTAACAGTACATAAAAACGGAAGAATTTCCACCCTCTTACTGCTCTAGCAACTTGGTGGTATATTTGTTTTTAAAATAGAAGATGTAAATCCTCTTGGACTGAAATGAATGGTTTTCAAGGCTAGGTTTCTTTATCATTGGGTTTTATTTTTCTGCTCAACAAATACTGTGTATTTCTGTCTGGAACTCATCAACCTGAAAATCCAGAAGGCTGGGATGAAATGAGTATTACTGGGAAATGATTAAGTAGTGTAACAAATGCAAATTAAGTTTCTGCTATAAAACATTGCCTAAATTACTGTAAATCCTTTTTTGATTAACTGCTGTGCTACACATACCTACTTTTCTGTCAGTGAACCAGAATACATTAGAATGTTTACCTTCCAACTTATAGGCAATATCTGTTTTTTAATGGAAATGAAATTAGACCATTATTGCCAGAAATGTTCGGGAGACACTGGGTAAAGCGTTGCCATCAATATTCCCATGTTCAGTTTGATTATGTAAATATTACATAGGAAAATTGTTGCCTGGAAGGCTATATAGGAGAAACATCCCATGAACCTTTTAAGAATAGGGCACGAGCAGAATGTAAGGAGGTGAGAGCAGATTGAAAGGGCAAAATAAGGTGGGAAGTTTACATCAGCACTACAAGTTGAAGTGCAAATAGATGCAGAACAACTAAAATCAGTGCTCACATCACCCTGAAGTGACAAAATGTGATCTGAGGCCAAAAACAAGGCAAAATTCAATGTATTTTGAGGCCGCAATTTACTGATGGACTGAGCACACTTTATAACTAGAAATGTGGTGTTTCTTGTCACCACTTTCAAAAGAGTAATTTTCTGATTCTTACAGGACAGATTTTTCCAACATTATCTCTCAGTAATAACAGTTACTCTCCGTTTTTGTTTTTCCTGTATATTCTTTGGCTGAATCATGTCAGCGTATGTGGGCTCTTATTTCTTACCATCAGTAAAATAGTTCTGTTTAAACAAGATCAGACAAATACAGTTTAAAAAAGAGCAGAGGAAGCATGCAGAAGAAAGGAGAAATATTTCTGTGTTAACAGAGAATATTTTACTTGGAAAAGGGGGAAGAGAATGCAGGTTGTGATACAAAGAACAAAATAACTGAGTGGTAGTGTTTTCTCATTTTTGTGGTTTCACTTAAAGCAATCATAAACCAGTTCGCTGTGTCTAGGCCAAAAGCGGCAATAGTGAGGTAAACGCCTACGAAGAGCCCAAACTGTAACACTCACTTGAGTGAAATGTGTTTGGACCAGATCATGTCCTCTAATTGTCTTTTGCCTAATGATGGAAAAGACTCCAAATGCTTTGTTCTCATTCTAGTTCATGGATTAAGGAGTACATTCTGCTAAAAAAAAAAAATTCTTTCAAAAATTCTTTACATTTTCCTTTGGTTTTTAAAGAATAAAGATATCGTGGTTTTCTATTAAAATTAATTACAGGCAAGTTAACCTTTCCTAATATTTTCTTATCCAAGTTTATAAGATTCTGTGCATATTTTGGAAGAAGACTACTTTTTTATTCTAGTCAAAAGCACATTTTATATCTTCTAGGAAGAAACAGTTCTGGTTGCACTGATCTGACATTGGGAGTTCATTGAGGTTCCTTGCTGATTGCTTAGAAGTAATTAATGCGTCCAGAATTATTTTGTCATTCACACATTGATTTAATAATATTATTATATTTACAGATGCGATGCCCCCAGTTCAAAATCAATGGCAAAGCTGTATAGTATGAGAGTACTCATCTCTCCAAACAAAATAATTTTCATTGATAAGAGTTGTTTTCCGTAACTATATCCCAGGTACTTCTGTTACCACAGCACTGGTCATGTGGCAGCTGTGGGTCAAAGCAGACATAGTATTCTTTACTGTTCATTATGAAAAAATACCTAATAGAGAATTTACTGGAGCTCAGCTTCTTCCCATTCAATCTCTCTGCCCAAATGTGGGACAGTGGCACTTGCAAAGTGTGCTGCACAAAAGGAGGCAGTACAGAGGCAAGAAGTGGTAAGTGCTTCCAGAAATAACTCCTGTTTGAGGTTGTAACTGTCAGACTGGGAGAGTCTTTTGTTTCTACCTCAACAGCCAATAATGCAGAAAATGCCAGTAACTCTTTTGAAACAGTTTGGTGGAGCTCATAAACATCTGATAGAGATGTGGACTGTAACAAACATCACCAACTGTGAGCATAGTGTTATGTTTTCTTCTCTAAAAGATATTTGTCCCGCTGACCTTGTGTAGCCCACCACAGGTAAAGGGGTTATGTTCAAGGAAATGTCTGCTGCCCCTCACCTTGTTTCATGTTTGCATTCACTTGTCCAGCTTAAAAATGACTGTAACTCAATTTGCATAATCAGTATGACTTTCTATAATATGCCTATTTAGGTAAACAAAACTTGAGCCATAAAATAGAAATTAACACAGCTGAGGAGAAAAACATCTTATGTGAAGGTTGGATGTTGCTTAGATGTTCAATCAGAAGAAATGACCTTGACTTGTCATGCAGATAAGTCAGAAAAAGACTCTGGATCACCTCAGATAATGAAACTCTCTCTATTCCTCATCTGCTAATGGAAATAAATCTTACCTTATCCTCCTGCTATCTTATCTGTTCAGATAATAAGCTCTGGGAACAAGACTGTCACATAAAAAAAATAAGTATGTTCAGCACCCAGTTTGTACATGGGGCCTCGGAGCATTAGGGGCCAGAGTCATAACAGGATGCAAGTAGCTCTTGCCCATTGTGTTTAGTGGGAGGTACACTTGTGAGTCTTTGTCCTACATAATATAAATAAACTGTTTCAGGAAAAAAAACAAAAAACTTGCAAGACTGTTTAAATAATTGTGTTGGAAAAGAAAAACGAATGGAAGAAAGAAATACATCATAAGCTCAGAAAGATGTAACACTTTTTGCCACTAATATATAAGTTTCTGAGAGAACGTGGTAACTTAAAAATTAGGCAATGCTTGCAGTACATTAAAGAAGATTCTAGTAGGATTGCTTCATTCATTTATTTTTTATTTCTTTTATGAAGAAGAGCACTAAGATCTGTGATTTTCAAGGATTAGAAGATAATCCAGGCTGGCCAAAGAATGTAACTGGAGTATGGGTATGAAGAGGCTTTTTCCTGCTGCTCTGCTACTTTGAGGGCAAAGCCTAAACCCAGAGCTTAATCTGTGCAGTGATTAAGGTCTTGCTAACAAGTAGATTGATTATGTAGAAAAACTCAGGCTTCATGTTTGAGCACGATACTGAAATGGATGGTGTAGAAAATAAAAGAGATCATGGAATTCCACTTTGAAAGGTCTGTGTCACTGTTGTCACTGAACCACCAACTGGCATGTGCAGCCTCATAAAGCAAAATTCTTCATAGCCCATAAGGATTGGACTGAATTTACTCTGTAGCATATTACTCCATATTCTCTGGCTTTACTCTTGGTCTGACTGGGGAAAGTAGTGGAAGACAAGCAGTGAAGTGAATACACTGCTCAGCTACTGCTCTCTCATCGTAAGTTGAGGAGGGTCGGCTCAAAAACATGCCTATGTTCCCAAGAGTATAACCTCCAGTGATAGCATGTGAAACCTTTTGGATGTGACAACAACCACATTATTGCTTTTGATTTTCACTTCACCTGCTAACAGTCTCATCTGTCTTGTGAAGTCAGATGCTTCAGGACTTTGTGTGCAATACAAAGACAGAGTGGAAACAGAAACCTTGGGAGAGATGTACAGCTGTTTTTTATGTCAAACAGGACAGGTTTCTGTTTGTTTTATTCTCTCCAGATAGATATGGGTTCTTTTTACTTACTTCTACTGACCACCTTTAAAATTAAGAGTGAGAATTATAAGAGATGCCCTAATAATGAGAAGGCATAAATTTAACTTCACGGGAAATACTATTTTCACTGTCATTCTTGAGAATTTATACATCTACCTCTCTGAATCCTAAAAGCCCCTTCTATTCCCGTCACTGCAAAGCTAAATCTGAATTTTTATTTGAAGAAACTGGCTAACTAGGTGTTCAGAACCTGTCTGAAACCAGGCAAAGAAAACAGCTGCTGTGCTGCAGCACTACTGGAAATAAAAACAGTTCTCCCATTTCATTTAACACCGTGGAGCAACAAAGAGGGAATTAAAGGTGTTCTGTTTGCTATTTGACTTCTTATCTCTCAAGGCATTTCATTGAATTAATGTTTTATTCAATGCTAATATTAAATGAAAAGGACAACAACAAAGAATTGTTCCAACAGATCAGGTCTAGAAATCCTATTGAATCCTATTGAATGCTGCAGTCAAACTGAAGCTCTGTAGAAGCAGATCCTATGCAGAAGGTGTCAAATAGCAAGGCAGTTCTCCATTTTCTCAGTTGACACTTCTGCACTGAAAAAACACCACTGTGTTAGAAATACAAGTAGTAAGTTTGCCACCATAGTTTCTTCAGTATCTACCTGCCTTCTTATAGCAGCAGTACGTATCTATTTAGATGTCTTTCTGCACTATTAGGAAATTATTGCTGTGTTATACTGGTGTGGTTCAGTGAAGCTGTGACTGAAGTGCATAGGTCCCTTGTTTAATTTTTTGGATACAACATATCACGGTTGTAGAAATCTGGCGGTTGTGAGTAACATTATCATAAGGGAACAATTTGTATTTCAGATTATACAGTAGAAAATTTTACATTTGCAGATAAAGAGTATTATTCCTAGCTGTGCAGGCAAAACTGATTTTCTTCTTCCATATAAATATCACAGTTCCTTGGAAAACTATCTATCTTTCACTGATGTATCTGTAAATAGCCTCTCAGTCAGAGTAGTGTGATGTCAGATCTACAAAAGTTATGGTGTGCAAATTATAACCTTGATTTACTTTTTGGATGTATAAATTTAGACATGTTCTTTCCAAATCATAACAATTTTGCTGTAATCAGAAGATACTGCACGCGGTTTCATTGTCACTTAAACTAACGTGCACAAACCTAAAAAGCACAGACAAGATAGCTTTCTGTGGGAAAAATAGCCCACTGTTTGAAATAGGTATAAATTTCCTGGGAGATGTTGGTGCACCAGTGGAGCCTCTGATAAAAATCAGTTCTGTGCATACATCTCAGGTTCAAAATCTTCCTCACTGTCTCACCAGTTCTGATTTTCCTCCTTAATCTTATCTAATTCTTTATTCATCTTTGTTGGATGTCCAGCTAAGGAATCAATTCAGATCCTGTTTTTCTTTAAAAAAAGAAAAAAAAAAGAAAAGTAACGTTGGTAGCAATTGAATATTAGTATTAAAGACAATTTATTATAATGATGTCGTTGTATTTTCTTGCACGTAATCTTTGAAAGGTGATTGTGCATTTTCTTATTTTATTATCTTTATTTATTTATTTGTGTGGAATAATATGTGCAAAAATAGCTGAAAGTGATTCTGAAAATAGTCATTACAAGCAGATGGTGCTGGAGGTTTTTTTGTTTTTTTTTTTTCACCTGAGTAGAATTCGGTGAGACAAACATGAGGATGGGAGGGTCTGTCTTTGTTGTTCCAATACGATCTAATTGTTCAAAAGGCAAAGTTTCAGGGTTCTTTTGGTTAGTAGGGATTCTTGTGCTTCTCTTTTTATTTTAATGTACTTGTTGGGGGAGGTACTTATGACAGAACTGAATAACCACGTGTCAAATAATTCATTTTGATTTCAGGGCCATTTATGGCTTATTGTTATGGAGAAATCTAGCACAGTTCCTGGCAAACTATGATACCTTGCATGTAGTCTGTATCCAGTAAAATGGACTTTTGCCAAAAATGTTTTTCAAACATGGACATCTGACCTGGATTAATTGCCTAAGCCTATCATGGCAAACAACGAGAAGTGATATGCAGTCCTTATTTGCAGTAGGTGTCTTATGTGAAGTCTCTTCCAGATAAAGACCTAGGTACCAGCTGCTGTAAGTCTTCTGCTACAAATAAATGACTTATCTGAAATTATGTAGGTGCATCCTACTGGAGAAATTATTGGAAGACTAGTATTGAGAAAGTGGTTCCAGACCAAGAAAAGTGCACTACTTCTTGGGGTAGCCTGCTATTCCTCACAGCTGCAGAACAAAGAAAGGAGCATCTTTACATGATCTTAAATGCTTCCTTGGAGCACTTGTGGTCAGCAGGTTTGATTGTTTACAAAGTGATAACATCCTTGCTGCTCTGTAAAAGTTGGAACGCATAAAGCAGACATAGTGCTTAAATTCATCTGCCAAGGAGGAAAGGATGCTATGCTAACCCAAAGATCAAACCATTAAATCATAAGTTCCTAAGACGATGACATGAATTGGTTTTGGTAAGGTGGTGAGCACAGTATGATCATGTCATAAGTCACAATCATGGCTATTTTTTTAATCAAGCAGTTATCACAGAGGGTCAAATTGGGACAGTATTTCAGGAAGTCATGTTTGACCTTATGATTCTGCCCACAGTGGTCTTCTGAGCTAAAGCCTACTACCACCTTAAATTTAGGCTTTATTATTTAGGCTGGGGAAGCACAGAATTTCCCTGCAGCTGCAGCATTTTACCCCATTTCATGACTCAGAATTAATGACAAAATTACCTAATCGGCATAAGTGAAAGGTGAGAGTTCTTGACCCTGAAAGCACTTAATGCTTGGAAAAGTATACAGAAAGATAATTGCAGCTTACTATTTAATTTGAGTATTTCATTGTCTGTCACTTTTTGTATGTTGTTGGAGACAATGTACTAATGGCACATTTGGAATTAAATAGAAAAGATCTGTAGCACATCCCTTGACCTCCTAGGGAAAAGCATCTGTTCAAGTCACTGCAAGAATATTAGGAAAATCCCAGCTGATAGGGACATACCTTGCACAGGTATAGGTAGTCTAAGGCCTTCCCTAAATGGAACAGATATACAGCTGAGACATGGTGAATTATAGCTGACCCCGTGTTTCCACTTAGAGAAGGAAATTTTCTAAAATAAAGGTGCAGCATGTGCTGCATGTACCAAAAACAGCAGTTTAAGTTCCAAAATAAGCACAATAGGGAAGACAGTTGAAGTTGAAAAAAACTGCAACAGACAAAATTACCTAGAAAATATTTAAAATAAAAGTTACAATGCTTGATCCAGTCCAATGTATTTCTAGCTCAGGTGATTATGGAGATGTAGTTCTCTACAAATATGAACTACTAATTGAAGAATGCAAGATAAGATGAATTAATCTTACCCACACCTCAGACTTCCCAACCTTTAGGAATCTTCCAAGACCAATCTGTTAGAGCAGGTGTTTCTTTTAATGATTGCAGAGGGAGTAGTACTGGATGCCTCTATAGGAGTCAGCCTGGAGGGACTGGGACTCTGTCTTGCTGCATCATCTTGTGCTTATTGATACCAGTTCAGTGCTTTGTTGTCTATTCTGCCTGAATGGCGCGTACATGGACACAAATTCTGACTTTTAGCCCTATTCAATCCCTAAAACTTTATGCTTGCCTGAGGTTAGAACAGTGCAAAAAATTGACATAAACATTCTCTCAAATCCAAGCAAGTCCATTCTCTACAAGTTTCATGCTGGCATGTTATGTACATACATCTATTTTGCAAGACTTTTTTTAAGCCAAACTTATAAACAGGGGGGAGACTGACTATTTACATGGTCTGATAGTGACAGGACAAGGAGGAATGGTGTTAAACTAGAAGAGAGTAGATTTGGGTTAGATGCTAGAAGGAAATCCTTTACTCAAGTGGTGAGGCGCTGACACAGCTGCCTAGAGAAGCTGTGGTGCCCTATCCCTGGAGGCACTCAAGGCCAGGTTGCATGGGGCCCTGGGCAGCCTGAGCTGGTGCAGGGTAGCTCTGCCCATGGCAAGGGTTTGGAACTCTATGATCTTTAAGGTCCTTTCCAACCTAAGCCATTCTGTGATCGTCTAATTTGAGCTCTCCTTGGCTTTTAAATGCTGTGAGCAGTTCATTTCCGATATTACAAAACCTGCTGTCAAGATTGAAGAGGCTGCAGCAAAGAACATTGTAAGTGCTTAGGACTGTGAGGAGATGACTTATGAAGACAGATTAGACAGACCTAGCTACAGGCTGTAGTATATTAGACAGCATAGATAAATTGAGGCTAAGAGGGCATCTCACAGTCGGACGAAGTATACTGAAGGAATGCTATAGATTGATACCTCTCTGTGCTCTAAAACTAGCTGCTTCAGAAGTGAGAGGTCGTATACCACGAAGATGACAAGTAGACTTGTAGACAAGGAGACAGGCCACTGAAATGGAATGTTTGTGTTCATATAAGGGGAGACTGTGTAGAAAACTGTATGCATCAGCAATAAATAAAGACTGATAGGATATTGAATTAAGCAGCCTGAGAAAGGGAGATAAATATATAGTTCCAAATGAAAAAGGGTAGAACAACTAGAATACAAGAAACTGAACCCCTCTTTATGAAAATATATTTTAATTTTTCTTCCCCACAGTGAAGAGAGATCTCTCTTTAATCTTGCCTTACTGACCTCATACAATTTTTTACTTATACTACAATGAATGTGGCTGAGTTTTTTGCTGTTAGGATTCCCCCAGGATTTGTAAAATAATTCAAAAGTATAGTGTGTTAGAGGGATTTTTTGAAATATTTTTGTTTTTAACTTGCTATGTAATAGCAGTTCATACACACATCTTAGACTCAAATTAAACTTCATCTCTTTAACAAGGCTAGCTTATGTATCTGTAAGTAAAAACTTAATCTTCCATATTGTAGTGGAAATGCTAAATCATGGCTTGAAGCAGTGATTAAGCAACTGGTGGGAAGACAGGGCCAACCCTGGGGAGCTCAGCTGCATGCAATTCACCTGTGTGACCAGAATGGGTGGAGCCAGGATCTGCCCCTTCCCATCTGGGGAAATTTAAGGGTTGGCAGTGGAGGCAAGGGCATCTTGTTAGAGATCCCTCTGTCTGAGACCTTCTGAAAGTAGGTAGATTCTGTTCTTTGTTTCTTTGTCTGTAGCTGCTGTATTTGAGGATATCCTCACTTGTTGCAGCCTAGGACTTTGGTACCATGCTGTTGTTGCTGTGCTTTCTATTGCGTTACACCTATTTACTGTCATTTATAATTTCAAATTGTAGTTATTTGTAGAAAGTATTGCTTCTATTGCAACGCAAGAGCTTTTCCTTATCTTGCTAACTTTGCTAAACAACCAAACCTGCTGTATGCGATCTTCATGTGGTTTCACAAAGTTTGTCTCATTTCAACACTAGCAGTTATTGTGCTTCTTGGTAACAAAGTGCCCTTGTTTTCCCTAGGGGTGTCCAGTTGTAGGAATGGCTGCTTCTGATTTCCATGTCCTTACCTTGCATTAACAGGGTTAGAATGCTCATGGTGTGGTAGGATGAAAACTGAGAGGCAGCAGTACCAGGTGTTCTGTAGTTTCCCAACTTGCAATGTGGGAGTTATAAGCCATAAGATGCCCATCCAGCTGCTCACTCACTTCCCCTCCTCAACAGGATGGAGGAGAAAATAAGATGGAAAAGATAATGACTGATGTAAAGACAGGAACGTCACTTACCAGTTACTATCCTGGGGAAACCTAATTTGATTTATTATCCGTTAAAGTAGACTTTGGTGATGAGAAGTGAAGACAAAAATAGGAACAGGGGAGAGTTCTATAGCAGCTCCTCTCTGTTGCTTCTTCCTGCTTACCCTGCTCTAGCCTGGGTCCTCCCGTGGGCTTCAGTCCTTCAGGGTGAACTTGCTCCAGCACAGGCTCTCTACAGGCTTCAGCATGGTTACCTAGTTCACCATAGTGTCATTCGTGAGCTTCAGGGGCATCTCTTCTCTTGCATGTGGAGCACCTCTCTTCGCTCAGTGAGTGCAAGGTTCTTTTTCACACAGTTTCCCTCACTCCTTTTATGGCCACGTGGCACTTTGCCCTTCCCTAAATTTGTTTTCCTAGAGGTGACACACATGTTGTTGAGAGGCTCAGCTGTGCCCTGGGGAAAACTATAGAATCATAGAGTTGTTTGTATTGGAAGGGAACTGGACATCTCCAGCAAGATCAGATTGCTCAGAGCCTGGTCCAGCCTGACCTTAATTTCCTTTAGGATTCAGCCGTAGTTGAAATTTCCTTTAAATTAAACCAAAAGGGAAGACTTTTTATGACAAAACACTCTTTGAGAAGTTAAATGTTTTTTAAATACTTCCATTTTGAATATTCATTAAATAAATCATGCTACTGCACCTCTCATTTCATTGGAGAGGTGACCCTAGTTAATCTGGTTATATATATATTTTAAATTAGTTGCTTAAGTGCTGCCAGATATCTAATTAAGTCCTCAATTATTATAAATATTCTATTCTCAAATGGCTTCTTATATTAGTAAATAGTTCTCACAAGGTCACTGATTCCACCTGGTGTATAAAAACTTTTCCCTGTTTTTTTTCTTTCTTTTTTTTTTTTTTTTTGAAGCAGTGACAGTAGGAGATTGAGCCCAGTTAAGTATCAGAACTCAAAACATAGTGCTTGTGATGCCTACATGATTGTTGGAACAATATGAGTAATGAGTAATCCTGCAACTCGTTCACCTCTGACAAAATTTGTAGCTCACCTATAATTGTATCCAGAAAGGAAATCTCGTGTACTCCTCCTTTATGAGTATAGACCTCAGAATACAATTTAAAATAGTGGGTACTTTTACCCGCTTTTGAAATTATAAAGCCAAAGTTTGCCAACAGTCGTGTAATACAAACTTCTTATCCTATCTTATCCTGTTATGTTTGTGTACCTGCTTTTTTTCCAGAAAGAAGCGTTGCATTTCTTTTCTTTTGGCTAAGCCTGGAGTGCGAAGCACAGCAGCTGTGGTGCAAAGATAGCAGAATTATGGGTGTGTGTTTTGCAAATATGGAGAAAGAAATACAGCCAAAGATGTTTCTATTACCTTAGAAGTTGCTACTCTAATTTTTCAACAGTATATAAATACACAGTGAAATACAGAGGCTCCCTCTTCCTTTCCAGTGTTCTTTTCATGTATGTATCCTCTAATATAAATACCAGTTCTGATTTCCATCTCCTGGTAGATAATTAACATTAATATTGCATTTTCACTTGCATTTGCAACATGTTCATCTCAGTGGCTTATCACCTCTGCAACTGACTTTTTCATCCCTTCAGCTGGAATGAAGCAATCTTTGCTCCAGATTTTTTTTTCCCCCGTGTTTCCATTGGTGCATTCTCTTTTTACTGATACAGAGAATTAGAGATGAAAAATGAATACAGGAAGAACACAGGGCTGGAAACAAATATGGAAAATACAGCTCAGAAGTAACTTTTTTGAATTATTATCATACTTTTTTTAAAAGAGGGAATTTGGGAGTTACTAAAAGTTGGTAATGCAAAGACAATTTTCCCAGTTTCTTTTGTGCTACTGTGACAAGTTGTACTACTGCCTGTATATGTATATCATAGAAATGTTTAATTACATCAACATGCAATTGTAGATGCTGTTATGTCAGGTGAGCTGGAGCCTATCCCGTCCTTGGGCAGTGCTAATGTGCAAGAGAATGAGGAAGGTTCGCATGAACACTACAGCACACTTAAGGTCCTTATCCGGATTGTGAAGGTTCCTTTTGTTTATTAAAACACCAGTTTTTCTCGTACCTGGTATTTATTTATACTCAAGCAAATCTTACAGTCTCTAGCAATTTATAAGAGTCTGTCAAGGGAGAAAAGTCAATCTGAACTTCCCCTGTAGCTGAGAGTGAGTTTTTCCTATGTTCAGACTAGCATTTGGAGCTGCTTACCGGCCAAGAAGAGAGCTTATGGTGTTGGAGTCCAAGCTAGAGGTATGTTTCTTAAGGTGAGTGAAGTCTGTGGGTTGAAACCAAGCTTTGGTGTGAAAGCTGGTATTTTTCCCCTAAAGCAAGAAGCCAAGACAGAATACATCTGAGCAATGATGAGAGCTGGGACTGATGATGTTGCTCAGCACCGTCAAGTGTAGGTTGTCTGTTCAACAGCCTGTATGTGGCATATGCTATTTCTTCCATGAATTATGCAGTTACAAGCATATCGAAATGCTTGTTTCACCTTCTGTAATTCAGATGTTTTTTTGTTTTAATTCCAATCAGGAGCCCAAGCCTCTTTTGAAGGAGACTTTTTTTAATAGAGAGGTCTTGATTTGTTTAAAATACAGACATGATTTTGATTGTTCCCCGGTGAAGTACCACCTACATTATTTTACACTGTTTTCTTTGCAAAGTCTAATCAGCCTCTGGCTGGAGGGAAGAATTTAGGGTCCTGGTTTATAAACTGCTATAGCTAAGACGACAATACCTCATTCTCTGCTATCACATAGCAGAGACAAATCAGGTAATGCAGCTAAAATATCCTTTCTGCAGCTTAAAGCTGCAGATAAGCTGAGATAAACTGAAATTTCAGATCATTTGTAGTGGCAATAAAAACCGGACAGTAACCTCCTAAGAAGACAAATACAATTGTATTTTGATTTCAAAGGCTCCTAAGCTTGTAATTCCTAGGGGAAAAAATAAAAGTGTCACTTAAAGATATTTTTAGTGTCTACAGGTGTATTTTGCTGATGGAAGTAACTAGCGATACATGCGAAGTATATGTTGACGGCTCGATGTTGAAGGAGTGCACCAAAATGTATATATTATCACATTTGATGATCAGCAGCTGTAAGCACAAACTAACATAAATTAAATGTGTATCACATTTTTCTGCACCCTGGGGAAGTGCAGAACAAAGTCATGCAGTGATTACACTTCCACCAGCACGCCATTAACAACTCCAGATGGCAGCACTTTAACTGCAAACATTTCCAGGTGTAATGAGAAGGCTAAAAATAACTAAACAGTGAGCCATGACCCAGTGACAGTCTAATTTGTGAAGGAATGAAAAGACAACAGGACTTTTAGCTGCAAGCTTTTGGGGGGAAATGGCTTGGGCCATGAAGAGACTCGTGAAAATACCTTCTTTTCCTAAGGAAGGACAGATGTGCAGTCTGCCTCTTGTTTCTACACAATGGGTAATGAAGATAAAGTGTATGTTCATTCGTGTGCTAGTTGAATACATTTTAGCAGGTAGGAAAACAGTAAGTCAGTTCCTCTCTAAAAAGATGAACCATTTTGTGCCAGGATTTGCTGTCAAGCTGATAGGAAAAGGAGGTTTTGTGTTTGTTTTAGCAGACTTATTCTCTGCACGGTTGGTTAGTTTATTTGTTTTAAGGCAAGATATTGAAATTTCTGTACATTGAAAAATAGATTCATAGATTCATAAATTCATACATGCAATAAGAAACAAGGATTCTTTTTTTCCTTTTTTTTTTCTTCTTGCCCACGAAGTGCCTCAGGAATTCCTGCACAGTTACCATCCATTTAAGTCTGAATGTTATATGATAATTTTATTTACACTGTCACTTAGGTGCTAACAATCCTTGTATTTATAGGTGTGGATGGGCTGCTATTTGGCTTAAATAGAAGTAGTGCTTTCTGTCAGATACGTGCAGTGTATTCAGAAAAGTTACTGGGCCTAGAACATAGACGAGAGTGCAGAGTGCTGCCAATACAGAAATAAATGACAGAAGTGGAGTTATTTCAGGGAGAAACTATTATCATTTATATAAAGTTCAGGTAAGTCAATCAGAAGTAACTGCTACCCAGCTGTCCACCAGTGGATGTGGCTATTTGGTGAAGAGCTCCTTCTGAGGAAGAAATAATATCTTAAAAACAATCCTATTTTCTCTAGTAGTCTGTAAGTTTCCAATCTACTTTAGCACTAACATAACCCCCTACAGACTTACGTGGGCAGATTTCTTTTTACTGCAGCCGATAAAACTTGGGTGACTTTAAATTGTTAGCGGTGACTTTATTAGTGTAATCAGTTCAGAGCTGTTTGCTGTCTGTAAGGATCATACTTGCATGTTATAATGGAAACAGTTTTGAAAGTCTCCAGGAACAAGCGCAGGGAGAAGTTACCATTATTATTGCAGGAGCACCGTGGGTGGTTCAGACCAATCTGGTTAAACCTCAGCCTGAAATTTCAGCCAGCTCCTGAATGTACATTGCAAATTGCCCCCAGCATGCTGTAGCTGTGCTGCAGTCCCCTCTGATGTGAATTCAGCCATCATTATCTTGCCTACACTGCTTTCTGCTATATCCCTTCCTCTAGCACATGGCCCACAGAAAGCAGGGTCTCCTCTCTTTCAGCACTGACTCTGAAAGCCGTGGTTCCCCTGGGGAACAAAGTGCTTCTGGTACTGTGACCAGTGTGTTGCTTGGTCAGCAGCCCTGTGTTGGCTGAGACAAGGAAGAGAAGCCTGTCTTTCAGTAAGATCCACTTTTTGAGATAGTGGGGAACAGCAGTAGTAAATTATTCACGGGATAGGGTTACTGGTTTATCTCCCTTGTGCATCTCTAGATTTCTAGCTTTCAAGGCAGGTGGGCAGAAGAGGTGTCATTCATGATAGCCTTCTTCCAAGAATAAAAGAAGGCATATTAAAAATGTGATTTTTCTGACCTGAGCACTGGCAAGGATGACATCTGCTGCTGTTGAAAACATCTTAGCTAAAATCCCTTGTTTTGCATGGCCTGGACATTCCCTGCCTGCAGCAAGAGATTGTCATGAACTCATTCATTTCTGTAGGATCAAGGAACTCAGGAAAATCTTGCTAAATTAAGCAAGGTTACAGGCTTGTGTCTGAGTCTTACATATCAGACTCAAAGAAAGCAGTCAAACATCAACACTTGGGCTGCTTACCCGAGTTAACACTGATACCTTTTGAAATTTGTTTTTGATTCATTTTCCAAATGCAGGAAGGGGAGTTAGTGAGAGGCTTCCTTATATTAGTCTCAATTAGTTTTGAAGATGTAATAGTTCAAGCACTCTGTTGTGATAGGCAAATATTTATATGCAATCATATCATTATATTGAGTTTATTTTTCAAATATGTTCTGCCTTTTTGGACTTAATTTTTTTTTTTTTTTAACACCCAAAGGCAATACTGAAAGTGGTGATACTTTAGGGTTCTTTCTGTTAATTAAATGTCTCAGTGCCAGAAAATGTAGCTGCTTGGATTTGTTTGTCATGAGGAACAGGAGTCTTCACTGTATACTGAATATCTCTGTCTCTGCAGAAGCATTTCTATTTGGAGTTCCAGCCTGCCTTTTCTTTTACAGCCACAGGCCTAAATACAGGAAGATGTTTATCATTTTCCATTTAGGAATTAGTATTCCACTCTGTCTTCAGTGCATATAAAACCCTTGTAATGCTGGAGTTTCACTAAAGTGGAAATGATTGTACCAAGGGGAAAATTTCTCTCCATCAGGTTTGAAGTGTGTGCCTCAGGGACAGGGGCATCGTCTTCCTTTTTGCACACAGTCACTCTTCTTATGTCAACACCAATTATGGGGAAAGTTCAAAGCTTGACTGTGAGTTTGTTCATATTCAAACCTGCTGAGAACAAGCTGTCCCTTCCCCTCAGTAGACTCTCATGTCATTCTAGTACTCGCTTTTGTTTTCATATCTGTGTAAAATATATCGAAACTTTCTCTTTTGGCCAAGGGCTTTGAAAAGACACAATTTCTGGTTAGTTCTGCAAAACCTTTTAAACGATTTCTCTGAAAATAACCTTTTGTGTCTTTTCTGTTAGGCTATAGGCTCTTTGGAGTTTGTGTGCACCACAAAAAATTTTGGATGGGGAACACCAGGTTGTTACTTTACGTGTAGTAGGAAGGAAGCTCTTACATGTGGTAACTGATCTCTGTTCATTATTGTTGATGTCTGTTCTGATCTCTGTTCTGTTGTCCCTGTTCATTGCAGGGGAGTTGGACTGGATGACCTCTAAGAGTTCCTTTCAATTCAAACAATTCTATGATCTCTCTCCAGGTGAAGGGAGAGCAGATTAAAAATTCAGTTTGAGTATCTGAATGAGAATGAACATTGCTGGAGCTGTCTTAAACTCTAATCTCCTTTCTGAGAAAAGTGTTTAGGGGAATGCCCGCATTTAGGGACTCTTCAGTTCAGGCCATTTTAATTTACAAATGATAATCTGCAGCGTGTTCCACTGAAGAGAAATAAGGCAGAATGTCAACGTGGGTTTGGTGTGTTTGACTGTACCATGGTAATCTCCTGTTTCTGCAGGAAGCAAAATAAGTTTTTGTTTCTGTTAGAGCAAAGCAACCTCAATCAGCAGACTTGCTTCTTGCACTGATACCCTCAGTTAATCTTAGCTGATTTTCTGTGTTGCTTCGCCTTGAGTTCATTGTGTTAGGAAATTCCTGAGAACCTTCTGGGACAAGGCAGTCCCAAATTAATTAACAACTCCCTAATTCTGTGCAGATAGTTATACACTGCTGTGAAACTGTGTCTGTGAACCTTCCTGTTAGGTACTGGTAGGTGAGAAGTCCGTGGAAGGCAAACGTGTTGCACAGCTGTACTGTAATCTGGCAGAAAGTATTTTAAAAGTTTGGTGCTTATCTGCTGGATGCTTCTTTTGTTTTTACATAACTCAACCAGGTCTTTAGCAATCAGAAAAGGTTTCTAAAACAGCCACATGTTACGATAGACTTCAAGGCTTTGTTTCTAACGGTGATTTTAGTAAAAAAAAGAGTGTAGCAAAACTAAGTGGAGAAAGTGCTGTCCTCCTTCACTTCTGATATCTGTTGGGGTATTGATATACATTATTATACAGCCCTTGTGTTTATCTGATTCACAAGGTGACACACCTAGCCTACAAAATGTGACTACAGCTTTGCAGTTACATTTATTTTGGGGAAAATCAATCAAACAAAAAAACAGAACACAACACTTGAATGCTCTGAAATTCCATTTTGTGTAGAAAAAATAATACATAAGTTACTAGAAAATTATCAAGGAGAGTAAACTGAGTGAAGGAGTTCAGCTAATCTCAGAAGACTCTTAGAATTTTAACAGCAAAATTAAACTTTCACTGAGGAGTGGGATAATCTTTCCTCTTACTGCTGCAGTCTTACTGCACATAAGTTACCACCTCCCTTGCATAACACCTCTGATGTATTAGATAATCATGCTTGAAAACATGATTTTGAGGTACACGAGGACGGGGGTATGTCCAAGACCCAGCTGGAGTTTTGTTGAAAAAATGATGCAAAATCAACTGTTCTTTAAGACATAAGTGTTTCTTGCCTGTGCGTTTTCTGCTTATTCCTTCTATAAAAGTCCAAACTAAATAGTTCCTTCAGAATCTACTCAACTGGATGCCTTTTTTTGTCTTGTGGTGGAGCCAACCTGTTCTGCTTTTGGATGTCTTACTAATGGACTGCAGACTAGGGAACAGGTAAAATAGTTAAAATGGTGAAGATGCATGCTCTGAAAAATCTCATTTGATGTGAGAATTCAATATCATATCCAAATAATTCAGATAATACGTGAGAATAAAGGGAGGAAAATATTAGTAAATAGATGCTGTGAACAGTACAATGGTACAAATTCAGTGCAATAAATAGCAAATTTGTTCAATGAAGACACATTTTAGCTGTAATATAATATACTGAAAGACATCCTTCCTGTGAAGAAAGCTGCAGATGTCTTCTATTTTGGAAAAGAATAGCATTTTTAAAAATGTCTATGAAATGTCTGACGTGCCATTACTTTCTAATGCTCTTCCTTGTGTGAATTTATGACTAAGCTTTTTGGTTTAATTTTTCTCCCTACCACAGTGAGTATACACATGTACTAGTGAATGTATTAACTCAAAACCTTAAAACACTTTTTTTTTTAAATGCAATCCCAACTCTTTTTTTGACACCTTTTTCCTTTACCTGTAGAGGTGCAGAACAATTTATGGGGTTGTCTAGTTCCACTTGGCATAGCAAATAATTTTCATTTCTCATTATGGTTAAGGCAGTTTAAGAATTCTCATTTTACTCTGCCTCTTAGTTCACTGTTAATTCATTTCACACAGGGCAGGAGAAGGTAATGCAAAGGTAATATCAGTTCGGAATTTAGAAAAAAGGGATTGCTGAGTTTATACTGCCACTGAACAACAAGTAATCTCAACAGGTTTCATATGTTTAAAAAAAAAACACAACACAACAATAAATACAGAATATTGATTCTTTTACTTCTGTCACATACACGGTAAAATAGAGCCATTTATCTGAAAAAGTGGATTTTCACAGTTTCAATAAAATGCCTTATTCATATAAGCAATAATACTGTTTCGTCTTTGTGCTGTACAACGAAATCCTTCAGGGTAAAAGCTCTCAGAGGTTTAGAGCCTCTTGTAGCAATGCTTGGAGTTCAAGCTAGGAGAGAGCTTGCACAAACTACTGATGAAGAAAAGAGTAGTGTTAGCCTACTGCTGGGAGAATTTAAGGTACAAGAATGCAATTGCTCTGTGTGGTGTCTTGTTTTTTCAGGAGATATTTTAGTGGTTTAAATTTTTCTTTATTTTCCAGGTTAAAAAAAAAAAGACAAATTATTTCATTTTGATTTTCTGTCTTACAGAGTATTTTCTCTGAAAAATTAACTTGGGTGACTGAAGTTGAGTCGTTCTTGTTTGGGGAGAATGGAAAATGGCCCCTTGCAAAGTGCCACCTTCAGTATAAATAATCTGCCAGCTCTAGTTCTTCCCCTAGCAAAATGTACTCCATTTAAAGCTATGCAATGTGACATTTGAGACAGAAAAAATGATTAAGGGTGGGAGAAGGGTGTCAGGCAGTTTTCTCTGGTGTGACTTTTTGGGGACCCACTTCCTGCTTGCTGATGCGTATAATTGTACTCTCTCATAGTACAAAGATTGGGTTCCTTTCAGATAAAAGAAAAAAATCACATAAAGTTAGGCTCCAGAAGTGTACTTAATGCGTTGGTTCCAGACAAAGCAGAAGTGATGCAGGCAGGGAGTCAGGCATGCCATGTTGTGCAAGGTGCCAGGAAGGTAGGACATCTACTACAAGAAGCAGCTCTTGATGTGGTAGGGCAGGGGGCTGTGGAGGAGGACCTGCTCCTTTTGTAGGCACTCTTGACTGTTGAAATCCTGCTGTGTGATACAGGCACAAAGGTCAATCCCTTCCTTGGGGTAGACATTCAGGAAGTGGACAAGTGAAAGAACATCAGCTAAGAACACTCCCCCCCCTTGTTCTTTGTCTGAGGTTTAAGTGAAACAGCACAGCACTATCTCACCCTTCAAGCCTTCACTCATCCCCAGATCCCATTCCTTTTGAGAAAGGGGCTGTTAAAAGTCAGAGAAGGCCTTTGACAAAAGACCATCCTCAGAAGCTCCTTGCCTTTCCCACCGCACAGCACCAACTTGACGTGGCTCAGAGGTGCACGGTTCCTAGATGTCACAGGAGAGGTGTTGACCAATCTCTACCCTTGGTACTAGGTAAACAGTGTGCATGTGCAAATACTGTGCACATCAATAGAAAGATGGAAACTTGGGAAGTTTGGTCCACATTGTAAAACTGTGTGTAGGGAATGCTATTTCCTATTGCGTCTTTCTTGACAGATAATATAATGCGACAATGTGTGCCAGCAGTTGATGGCTTAAATAATTCAAGATGCATGTAAGATTTGTAGGAAATGCATATTTTGAAACTAAATCTGCCCAGATTTCCTGTTTGGAATAGTCTGCCTGATGATTTTGGACATTTTTCTTAGAATGTATTATCTCCAAATTTATTTATTTATTTTTAACTAGAGCTATCTTGATATCTAATGCATAATTATTTCTGTGATTCTAAATAATGCATTTATGAGTTAATGTTCCTTTTGATTTTAAAAAGTGCTGTTTGATTAAATTTCCACAGAAAAGTTCACATTTCCTCTGAAGTGTTGTTTCACTGATGTTTAAAATCCTTTTTTGACCACTCGTCGTATTTTCTCCAATGTGTGAAAATGTGTGCAAGTGCATGCTTTGAAATCACCTTGAATAATTCAAATTCAAGCAGAGGAAAGCCACTGCACAAACGATAATTCACAGCTTTTTTGAAGACTGAAGTCCTGCAGTACTATAGATAAGAACATTCAATGAAATGAAACTCTCATTCTTGCCTCCTTCAAGTACTGGGATCACCACTCAACATCCCAAATTTGACATTTCTAGTTTTTTTGAGACTTTACTGAATGACATCCCCCTGTTCTGCAACAGAGGTCTCCTGGGAGGGAACCTTATTCCCATAAACTCTTTCTGAGCCACTGCTTACCAGTGACAGGCAGCAGGAGGAAGTGAAGGAATATTTCAGGAAGAATGACAGCTGAGGAACAGTAACAAGGCCAAAAGAGCAGGAGATCCTGTAAAATGCGGGGTTGAACGAGTCTGCAGTTAAGCTTATTTTTGGGTGCTTTGCCTCATTCCTTTATGAGAAAAACAGGCCTGGATACTGAAGTATTTTTGAAATCAGAATTGTGAGTGAAAAGAAGAGATGAAGTTTTTGAGGAAGAAAAGTGTGGTGTCCGGTGAAATGTACATCCTAACCGTCAGAAATTTTTCTTTACAGTAGTCAGAAAATAAGAAAAACAAAGAAAAATGTTGCTGCTGTTTCATACTCCTGGGACTTCCAGGATTTTCTCTGTGATGACTCCCTGGCTGCTTACGCAAACAGCCTGAAGGTTTGCTTTTGGTACTTTATCTCGTGGTCATATCTAGAAGATGCTCTGTCAAAATAAAACTGTGTTTTCATAAGTTTATGAAGCAAAGAATTAGAGCAGTTTGAAACACACAAAATATTCTAACATCACTCAGTAGTTCGGTTGTAAACCTTAATACATTAAGTAATAACATGACACTGACACTTATCACTTGAAAGGGTATCTACTATGCAAATCAGATTTCCTACAGGACAGAAAATGTTTAAACCAGGTAAATTTTCCTCCTGGAACGTACCCAGGGAAAATTCAGATAGCTTCTAAGAATATGATTATAGGTGAAGACCCTGAACATCAATCAAAAGAAGATAACCACTGGCAGTCTTCTGACTGCATCATTTACAGAAAATGACTGAGGAAATACCAGCACATAGCTCTTCTGTTTCATTCTCATAATTGTGTTGCTAGTGTTTATTTGCTATTGCTGTGTGAAAGAATTTCTGAAGCCAAATATCAATTTATTTTGAGATCTGAGTTTAAGAGGGTACCAAATGGCAGTGATTTATGTCCAGTTAAAGTCAAGTTTTTATTTTCTCAGTGGTGTATAGGTTGGCCGACCAAAACTGAATTTAAATGATTCTTAAAAGCTTTCCTGAAGCTTTTCTGAAGGCATCTTCCTTGGAGAGAAGCTTAATCTGCACAATCATGTAATTTTATGAACACATTTATCTAAATGATTGTATATAGTATTTTATGTATTTAAAATTCAGACATACCTAGTTAACATTTTGTCCAGTTCTGATGAAATTTGTTTGTAGCTCTGGTTTTGATTGTGGTCTAATGCAATGACAGCAGTACGTGGCTGGATACAGCAGTAGGTACATCTAAGTAGCTCTGAGGGTTGATCGCGTCAGGATGGTGAGTGAGCAGGACAGAAAGCTTGTTGTGCCTCAGACATATTTTAAGGGATGACTTCCTTAAGTACAGCTCATGCAATGGTGCTGACTGGCCCCCTTGGGTAGCTCCCAGGAGGTTATAGTGTAGATACTCAGCTCCCATGGTTTGTAAAGTGTGCTCTTCACATTCCTACAGGAGTTTAGTGTCTAAGGGCAAGTCCCTTGAACTCCTCCACACAACTGGTGTGTCATACGTGTTGATTTTGCTGGGAGCTAAACTGAGACTCTTCCATATTTAGCAGTTGTGGATGACTCAGTCTTTCATAGAAGCAGCTGCAGTATATGCAGGAGCTATGCAGAAAAGGCAGGCTAACGTATTGGTAACAGCAGTTGCTAAATATGTGATGCACCTTACAGGTAAATGGAGGCAGTGAGAAGGTAACACTGGGGCAGTTGGCCAGCTTCCTGCAATTCTAGCATTCCTAATGTAAGCTCACATTGAGAAGCGGCCAGATCTTTGAGTGCGATTGAAACACCTTTGTGCATGAAGCCCCTGATGCAGTGATTGAATCTTCATTCTTACTCTCTCTCTTCATGTACTTCCTGTGACTGCTCCTTCCTGCTCTACAGCGAGGGACTACCCAGTGAAAGCTGTTTAAAATAAAACACACCAAGCATTCATCGATAAACTAACCGAAGCCTGAGCTTGTCGGAGTTCAAAATACAAGCGGACTAAATGCAATTTGGGATTTATGGAAAGAAGGTACATAGAAGCCTATTAAACATGGTGATATGGATGTAGCCTCTTACTTGGGTGGCCTGTAAAGTGAACAGGGCTTGCAGGAGATAACTCTTACTTTTTGCCTGCCTTGTCCTTTCAGCCTCATCAGTCCCATGCAATATCAGCTAAGGGCTGTCCTTAGAAGCAAGACAATGGTTTGGAAAGTCAGTGATGCTACCTGGTATATTTATGGATTTTGGTAGGCTTTAAGCAGAGGGCTCAGTGCAAGCAGAACTGTCAGTAGAACACTCTTTTCTCCCTTAGAAATTATCTGTGTCTTTGAGGTTTGTAGAAAAAATGTTGTTTTTTCCATTGCTGTATTATTTCTCTTTTGTAGATAGCATCCTACCTCTCAGGTACCAGCCCTGACTCTTTCCTGGACACAAATAGGTTTTTTCTTTGATATAGTGTCCACTGTATGGCATAAAGGATTGTAGTTAATCTAAAGCAGGTAGCAGGAATGTCTATTCAATATTTCTGTATTTCAGATGGAGCAGTAATAGAACAGAGGTTGAGACATACCGCTAAAGAGAGCATAATATGGTGTAAGCCTGTGTGGAAAGAAAGAACTGTAGTGATGTTTCTATCTATTACAGACATAAACCTCTATGTTCTGTTAAACTATGCGCCTAAATAATTCTGAGCTTTCTAATACAGAATCTTGTACAAAGTATATGCATTTTTATTACTATAACTGGGTTGAATCTCTTGGTTTTAACTGTTTTCCTTTCTCAGTTGTTATTGCACAGAATCATCTGTTAAAATGGTGGATTAAACAAAAGGCGGACTTTAAAGCAACGAGGGCTTTTCCTCCCACCCACACTAATATCTGAAAATATTCCTAAAATTATTCAGGAGTGAAGCTTTTTATGGCAAAGCTCCTAAGATAGATTGTTTTGCTTTTAGAAGAGTGAGTCAGTTTTTCATATGCTGCAGCACATTCAGTTTGTGAATACTGCTTTCATCTTTACATTTGTGGAACATTGCGAAAACCTGTCTGTTTATGATTTGATCAATATAACTTGGCTGCTATGCTGTACTTTGCAGGGGGAGCGTGTTTAATCATAAAAGCTGAAAGGCACACACTATCTAATACCTGAAAAGTCAAGAAATATAATAGTTAGCTTCTTGCTAATTAAGTAGGTCACGACTGACCAAGAATCAACCACGGTAATCTGTGATGGTACCGTGAAAAATGCATTGTAATTAGGTATCACAGCTTGAATATGAATCATCAATATTCAACAGATGTATTCCACTTTGTTAGTTCCAAGCATCAGACAGATTTTCACTGAAATGGAAAATGAAGTAATAACAAAAAAAGGAGGAAAAGCAATTGATACAGCGCTCCACTGTTTCATTATTTAAGAATTAAATATTTTATTTATTATTCATTATTCCGACCTTCTTTTAAGGATGACTAAAATATCGTTCCAAAGAATATAACTAATTTTAGGAAAAGATGTCTAACACTGAAAAATGTTTCCGTCAAAGATTCCCGTCTTTTGTCTATTCTGTATGGGAGACTTTATGGTACTATCTGAATGTATGTGAAACCAATTCACCTCTACCTCATGACCCTCTTAAGACTGACATTGCTGTCATGATACTACAGAAAGCATGACAATAATTACACAGTCAGTATGTAGTGCTTATGATAATGTTTGGGAGCATGTTATGGGTACAATACACTCACATTATCAGACTATTTGTCCCACAGTTCCTTTTATATTTCTTGTTCTTGTCCTTACAAAGAATTTCCTGAAAAGTTGTGCAAAGGGGCAAAACAGGAAATTCTCCAAACACCTATTTGTTCATATGTTCATTGCAGTTAAAGCAACTCCTCTCTCAAATGTTTGTTCCTACCTAGTTGGGGGTGAAGTGTTGGTTGGCACTGACAGTGTATGTCTGGCATATGCTGGGTGTGTCTAAATTAGCAGATGGGAATGATCCTGCAGAGGGAAGCTGAAACTGCAGAAGACCCAGTGCCACACTGATGCTTATCTATGCACTTCCCTCCCCTTGAATGATGGTTCATAAGCAGACTTGGTGCACCTCAGTTTCATCCCGAGTGAATGTGGTCTGCATACTCAGAGACTGCTCTGCATTGAGAAGCAAAATGGAGTAAAGGGGAATGTACATGAAAGGCTCTCTGTAAGTGCACCGCTGATCCAAGCTTAAATAATGGCTGAGACACATCTGATAGAGCTGGGATTTTCAAACTGGGGGAAAGAGACTTACCCCAAGGGCTGTGTTTGGGTGCCTTGAAAACAGAACTTCCCAACTGTGATATACTGCTGACTCTTTCATTTGCTTGACTGGGAAGAGCTGCTCTGTATTTTGAAGTAGTGTCTACAGTAGACTTTGGTTAAAATGCTTTTAGATCTTAGTATACCACTGCAGTTTAAAACTCAGTGATATTTTGTGAAACAAAATCTGTTTAGCTTTAGCTTTCAATGTATTGTGCCATTTTTAAAGGTAAGCCAAATTTCATACCGTATCCTGCAGCAGAGGCCCTGGAGATCTGCCCCAAGCTAGAATATACAAGTACACTTCTGCACATCTTTACAGACCAGGCATGGTACTGGGAGAGTGCTTAGACCACTCTTACTATGACTTTGAATAGGGTCAAATGAGTGATGTGATCTCAGAGTTAGAACTCTGTTTCTCTCATGTCCCTCAAGTTGAAGATCTCATTTTTATTTCTGTAGCTTAGCTCTCTAGCCTCCTGCTGGCTCAAGCCTTTCTTCCTGTGATAAGAAACACTGTCTAGATATCATTGTTTTACACATATACTTGTTCAGGCTTCATTACAATTTATTATTAACTTTATTAAGTCTCTCGTATGTAAGTCCTGAGCTGCTTACTAATCAGTGTGGTATCGGAGTGAGCAGCTGAAGACGTCTGTCTTATAATTTGATTAATACTGATGTTAAAATTATGACAGTTTATTCACGGCACTTGTATTTTTACGTCAGCAACATACCTTTCACACCTCTTTCCTTGGTGAAATAGTCTTGCAGCCTACTTTAATCAGATAAATGAGTAGCTAATCATTTATTTCTGCTTTGTAGCAGAAATGGGTAAAATGATCAGAGTTTGGGAATTGCTGTTGTACGTGAAGTGATGCATAAAATTATAATTTTGCTGGTAGAAATAAGACATCTCTGGCCAAAAAAAAAAAAAAAAAGTATTTACTTCAAATAACCTAGAACAGCTACTGTGCCACTACAACGTCATAAACTTACTTTTTTGTTCTGAGTATTTTGGTTTTAAGTCACTTAATCTTATGTAAGTGGCACAATTTTAAACACATGCTTGCCCTTAAAAAGTTTTAGATTTGTCTTCCTTTTTAATATAATGAGATTTTTGTGTATGTGTGTTTATTTAAAAATAGATTCTTGCTCCAAGGGGTTCCCAGGTTCACAGCACCACAGGCTGAAATCTTTTTTACATGGAGTACTTAATTGGGTCAGTATTGAACTCTGAGTTCAGCAATCATTGAAGTTCAGGTAGGGCCAATCTGAAAAACAGTGCAGTTTGTACTTCAGCAGAACGTAGTTGCATGTTTCTTTGAATATTATTTTGAGTTTGATAGATCTTCAGAACAGGTTTTCTCAAATATCCATATATAGTATTTGCATGTACAGTATAAAAGGAAGTGTATGGTGCCATCTTGTTTCTCAGTGAGGTTTTCTGTCAGTGCATTAGGAACAAAAAGTTCCAGACTCATCCAGGTTTCTCACATCTAGGTGGAGTATTTCACTTCCTTCACCTCTGTGGTGCACCTGGGGCAGGGCCTCTCCTGCAGTGGCTCAGTCCTTTGCAGCCTTAAGGTGTGCTCGTGTCTGCTCCACTGGTGGGAAGCAGCTCCTGCAGGAAACTTCTTGCCTCCTGGCAATGTGATCAGGCCTTGTGACATAGAATCACAGAATCACCAAAGTTGGAAAAGACCTCTAAGATCATCCAATCCAACCGTCCAGCTACCACCAATATTGCTCACTAAATCATGTCCCTCAGAACAACATCTAAATGTTTCTTGAGCACCTCCAGGGTCGGTGACTCCACCGCTTCCCTGGGCAGTCTCTTCCAGCACCTGACTGCTCTCTTGGAGATAAAGTATTTCCTAACATCCCTGAACCTCTCCTGGCGCAACTTGAGACCATTCCCTCTAGTTCTATTGCTAGTTACATGGGAGAAGAGGACAAGATAGCCCTTTTTCAGAGCCTGGTATATTTTGCATCTCTCCCCAGTTTACACAGCTAAAAGACAAAGCAGTGGAAACAATGCAAGCCTATCTATCTAAATCCTATTTGTATTTTAACATTTCCTTGCAAGTCTTGTCTAGATCCAAAATTACTTTTGGTTGGTGAGGTAAGAAGGAAGGGCCAAAGAGCCTTGCTGTAGATTTTATTTCCCTGAATTATTTCTTTATAACCTTTTCCTCCTTCCTCTCTGATCTGATGATCACTTATCCCTGAGTGCAGCCACTGTAAGTGGTGATGTTAATGCAGATTCTGTTGATCTGGAAAATACAAGCTGACAGTGTGTCTGAAACCAGGAGCACAGGCATTTCCTAGGTGATTATGCAGGGATTCTCCAAAAGAGCATCTTTTTTTCAGGTTGTTCCTTAATCTCCTGTTGGGTTTTCAGCAGATCCTAATTAAAATTACTCTGCGTACAGATTCCATCACCTCTGTCTGTCAGTTGTCTTGGCAGATAGGCTGTGTGTTAATAACTGTTTTCTTTGTTTGAAAGAAATAGTAAATATGTCACAGAAGTTCACCCATAGGGATCTAAATATTTTAAATGCTGTCCACAAAAAATGTATAAATACTGTATACTAATGTAGCCATTTTAGCACTTGTAATTAACGTTTCTATATTGTTCTTTGTGTAAGCATAAAAAACAAGACTGCAAATATTTGTGTTTGTTTCCTTCTATATGGTTTCTGATACACAGCCTGAGAAACATACACTCAACTTGGTGTCAGGCAGAAACCTTCTTTGGGCTCTGAATAAAATATCTGTGGGAACACTCAGCTCCCATCGTAACAGTATGTGAGCTGACCATCTCATTGAAGTCCCTTTGAGAGATTTAACCAAGGAATAAGATCAGAAAAAGCTTTATTCAGTGCTATAGTTCACTTGCCACGCAGGAGAGAATACCCAATGGTACATCTCAATCTGCTTTAGCTGTGTTGCAGCAGGATCAGAGTCCCAGTCAAGAGCCAGGCAGTAGCATCCCATTGTGTTTGGCTGTATTCAGACGTAAGCCAAGAAACTGGAGGCTTTTCCACGGCTCATGACTTGGCGATAGACCTATTTCTTGCTTTGCTTTTTTTCTTGTTTTTACTTTTTGAGACAAAAACTACATCATGTATTATGGGAACATCAAGGATAGTGTCTTGCCTGTGCTGTTTAGTAAATGACATAGTGCTTCTTGGTAGAATATAGATGTCAACATGAATATTGAAAATATCCAAGGGTGTCACAAGTCCTTGCATGCAGGGGAGAGATGCCATGCTATTAATGATCCTTTCTTTCACAAGCAAATGCCAGTCTTGGCATTGGGAGAAAAAAGGCTGGGAGAGGAATAAAAATAGCCTTTCATTGAAAACAGCCTTGTCAGCTGTACCTGTGTCATATTAGAGTTGTTTAAATAACACTGTGAATTCCTGAGGAGAAAAGAATCTGGAGATCCAGCTATTATTTCTGCTGTAGTGTGGCAAGGGCTTTACTGCTGTGAATAATAACAGCCATATTGATGGGTAGACCTAAATTGAAAGTGAAAGAGGTTATTCACTCATTGCAAAAATCCATCTTAATGTGAATATGAGGGAGTTTAGGCAAGTTTTTATTTCTATTTTTGCTTTTAGGCCTGTTTCATACTACTCAGAATCTTTTTAAAGTCGGAAAATTGTGGTGGATCAGCGAAGTTTTAAATGATTTCTGAGTTCCTTTTTGAATTAATCTCGTCTATTGGTGATTACAAGCTCAATTAGGGATTTTGCTCGTTACAAAGTGCTGTATCTGATGTCTAAAATGATGACTCTTCTCTTCCTTTTTTTTTTTTTTTTTTTTTTTTGTAAACTTTGGTCAACATTTATTCCTTCACTGTAGAGCCTGGAATATTTGAAATTCAGAAAATCCGTGGCATTTGATAAAGCAGGATGCTAATCACTGTCAAACCCCAAATGCTATAGGATCAGTCACAGTGATGTCCTAAGCTACTCTTTTTGCTTTTGATGGGGTCATGACTTCAGGGACTGTCCTAAGACTGATTCTCAGTGCAGTCTTTATGGCCAGCAGATAGTTCAGTGAAGCGCCTCAGGAATATGATGTGCTTAAATGTATTCCTCATTTGGTACAAACAGGAGTCTTAAATACCCCCTTCTGCTGTGTAGCACCCACCTGCAGAGATGAACCTGTGTACTGAACAACTTTAGCAGCTGTGCCACCATGGCATTTGCAGTCCAAAGAGCTATTCAATACATTCAGTATAGCTGAGATGAAGATATATTTATTAAATTCAGATTTTCCCTTCTCCCCTTTTTGATGAAGACTGAATTCCTTTTGCAGACCAAGCGAAAGATGGCTGGGGAAGTAGATTCTGATCTGAAGGTGCTTCCTAGGCAGTAAATGACTGAAGACACGTATTTGAACAAGCTCTCATTCAAGAGTCCTACAGCCACAGTAATGCACACTGTACTTAAGATGTCTGTGTACCTAAATAACGGGTGCAAGAGGAAGTTTAGGAGAAGTTTCCCAGTCTTCTTACCAAAATGTGACCAATTGCAGGAGTAAAGAGAGAGTGAGTGATTTGTATCTGCTACAAGGTATGAGTAAGGAGAAATGTATTTGCTGCATTTTGTATTAGGTAGAAAGCAATTAAATGATGCCACTTTCAAGTGGCTGATTTGCTTGCCTAGACATATTACTCCAAACACGAATAATGGAGAGTTGACTCTTGAACAGCCTTGAGATTAGGCTTTATGAAGATACATCTTTTTTTTATTTGACAAAAAGTAATTCTATTCTCTTTTCTGAAGGTACGTGAGTGCGAGTGTGAAGTGGCCCTGATAGATTTACTTTGCTGTCATTGGTGTCATTTGCTGAGAAGGAGAATGTGAATTTTGAACCTATTGTGAACTTTGTGTGTTATTAATTTACTCAAGAAGCTTAGCCATTAAAAATCTTTCATCTTCCATCAGCACGGGTCCTTGAAGCCAGAAGTCTTCTCATCAGCAGGCTGAGAATGTCAGAAGGAATCTCGTTTAGTACTTCCCCTGAATGAATAGCTATGGTGTTTAGGAAAATGCAATCTGAAATCTGGCTAAGGAAATGAAAAAGCAAACAAGCAGGTTTATTTTTAAGGAGGAATGGTACCTTGAACACTTGATGATCTGAAAAAAGGGGAAATAAGACTACTATAAATAAGACTTACTCTGTGGTAAGACTTTGCATCAGCATTCAGACGGAAATCTGAAATTCAATATTTGTAATCCTAATGCACCAAGAAAAACAAATACACTGGGCTTAGTTGTTTCTGGCTTCAGGAGAAGCAGCTGAACATTGAAGTAGAAGGCAGATTACCAATACAAGCACCTGTAAATGCGATCACATTTTTCTCTTAAGTAAAATTACCTGGTAACACATACTGTCTTTCTACCTGTCTCTTTTAAGTAGAAGCAGGCCAGTATTTCTAATGGGCAGTAACACAGCATGATGCTCTTGGAGTTCTGTCATCGTGTTTATATTCCTTACAGAATAAGGTAAGTGAAACACCATTTCCCAGTACTAGTCAGTGATTCTGAAGGAGAAAAGAAGTCAGGAAGTGTTGCAAGAAGCTTCAGGTGATTGATATAAAATAAAAGTTAACATTTTCTATAAATTCAGTTTAAAAAGTTGGTGCATAGTGATGTGAACAGGCTGGGACAGAATGAAAGTGCACCAAGGCTTTAAAGTCAAGGGTGCAGTGAAGGCACTGCCAAGTTATGTTAATCAAGTTGAACATATTTTATTGATCGTCTTTTATCCTGCCTTTTCCTCATCCAAGCTCAGTGTTCCTTAGAGTGCTTTGGTGCTCTACACTCAGTCTTTGTGCAAAATTACACACTGAAGTAGGAAGTAGATTTAAATCTGTCTGGAAGTGAAGCATTTCTGCATGGTGATCAGAAATGCAGAGTGATGGGATGGCTTGGTGAGTTCTGTCCTTAGGGCCTTTCACTTTCAGGCTGGCATTCTGTGAAAAACATGGTACGTCAAACTCGGGTACATCAGGGGAAATCTGTACGCAAGACAAGTGGGTGTGTGTTGTGAGAAAGCTTCAAGTGAAAAAGAAGATACATCTGTAATTTTGCCAGGTGTTGTGGGTGTCTCTTACTGTCCTACATATTCCTCTTCTCTTTAAGCTTGCCTAGAAGTCCAGGTCTAGCTAGCTGCCCACACTGGCTGTGCTGTCATTTATCATGTCACAGCCATGGTAACAGCAGATCTGAGATCTTTGCTGCTGTCCGCTAATAATCATAGAAGAGAAAGAAGGTTGATTCCAAATTAATTTCCAAATTGATAAGAACTCATTTGCACATACCTGATATGCATTTCACCATTTATATTTTTGAAATAGCAACAGTAAATTTTAGCTATTAAATGATCTGTGAACATACTTTGACGTTCCACGAATGTGTCATAGTTATTCAGTTAGAGGCTTGTATTTAAGTCTTGTAATTGCTAGAGCATTAAAGGCCACAATTATTTCTTTGGTAATTCAGGACTGATTGACTAAATAAATCACATGGATTGTTTCTGCTTCAGGATTAGATTCCTTCGAGATCCACATAAAGATTTCTGGATTGGTACGTTAACATTTCTGCCATAAACAGTCATAAAAGTGATGACAGGGATATGCAATTTTTTTTTAATTTTTATTTTCACAGTCCTTCCTGGAATGAAACATGATCTGTAAATTAAACTGTAGATTTCTTTGTGAGTTTTAACTTACGAGTAAGCAGTTCCAGTAACTTTAAACAGGCTAAAAGGGATAATAAGCTGAATTATTGCTTCACCTTTAAATAATTACATAGAAACCTGTGTTTCTGTAGTTAATGGTTACGATTACTGTGCTGTATGAACTTCAGGACACAAACAGAGTATGTGCTTGTTAATGCCTACACAGCTACAGAATGTGAGAACACTGCAGAGAAAAAAAATAGTCAAATGAGAGATAGGTATCTGGATACAAGTGTCTCAGAAATGAGGCTTTGATACCAATGACAGAAGGATGTCAATGGATTCTAAGAAGTCCCACAAGACTTGTCAGACATGCCACATTAAAATTAAAATTTAGTGAATGAGGATAAATCTTTAATGTAGCTTCAGTGCCCTGACCTAGATAAAGTTGTTAATTTTTGATTTATAACTGGGTATGGAATTTTAATCTGCATTATAAAGAGAAATTTTCCATTTCAGTGGAAGAGTTTTCTTTAAATGCTGGGAGTCTTGCACCAAACTTTTGTGATGTGACATACTACCACCAAACCATGTACTGAGTTTTGACATACTTCTGGCCTCTATTCATGCAAAACTCAGTTGTTTGCTCTCTCTCTGGACAAAATGGATTGTGAATATACGTGGTTTCATGTGTCTAACAGGCACTTCAGTTTTTAGTACTGAAATGTGATTCTTGTCTTTTTAAAGACTCAGCTTTTCATCGGTCTCTAGCTCCTCCTCTGTCAATTCTCTTCTGCACTCTTCTGCTAGGAGATCCCATTGTATATAGACATCCTCTGACACACTTTAAAGCCTTCCAGTTACACACTGAAAATCATGTTTCTTGGATAATCCTACACCTCTCTGTTTAATTTAGTGGATTTTTTAAATGGCATATAATCTTAGCTGCAGAATGATGCTGAAGACTCATTGAAACCACAAAGGAGAGCCTGACCCTGTTCAGAGATGAGACATCTGGGCCCTGTCCTCCTGCAGTTCAGGTTAGGTTACTGAATGTGCAGCGGACAGCCTGCAATTGGTTTTGGGATATTCAGGGCTTAGTTGGAGTAGTCTCCGGCAGCTGGATGTAAATCTGAAATCTTTACAAAAGCCCTGATTTTGCTGTCTGTATTGAACCTAGAAAGCTTGTGGCTACACATTATGTCATGTGGCTTGTGGTGCCTTATTGTTCTAACCAAGCACTGCATAGTTTGAATGTATGTGGTTTTCATCCCACTTGAGCTCCTCCTTGAAAATTTTTTATTCCTGCCAGTCTTTGCTAGCTGTATCTCAGTGCATGCTTAACAATCTCTGGGCCATGGTAATGTCCCTCTCACAGAAGTGTTGGTTAGCACTGCGTGCTCAGTGACAGCATAGCTTTCCTTCATTCTCATCCTGCAGAGCTAGCACCTCTGCTCATGCCTTTCTTTCTTCTGCTCTGCCTAGGCTTCTCCAGCTGCATCCCTCTAGCCCACGAGTGTCCAACCTTTATGCTTGCCTAGGCCATAATGAGTAATGAAGAACTGTCTTGCTCCATGGGTAAAATATGTAGGACACTTTGCAAGTAATACTGCCTATTATTTCCATGGAACAAAGAGCATAACACTATTTGATAGAGCAAATTCTCAGCTACAAAACACTGTTTTTCAGCACTGTCACTACCACGAGCTATGCGTTTTGGCCAGCAATGGACAGAAGTCTGCATAACATGCTTGTAAAAACCTGCACCAGGGGAGGTGACCTAATGTTGTTGTTGCCACTGCTGAGAGGCACCACCCACCACCTAACTCTGCTCACATCCCCTGCTTGGTCTCCAGAAACATTCAACAAGTATCGATGAATGCCAGAGGATGCCATTTTTTTCTGCATGGAGGAATACAGTTCCACCCCTTTCTTTCATCTACACTTCCATATTGGATGCCATTGTGTCAGAGTGCCCCTCTGCAGCCATCAGTCAGTCAGCAACAAATTTTAATGGAATAGTGGTGGGAAGGTTCAACCTCTGCTACCATACCACCAATATCCGCCTTTGACATCATAGGCTGATATCATAAAACAGGAGGCATTAATTTCAGTGCAGCCCTCATATGTAATTAGGCCACAAAGAATGGTGGTAAGGACCACAGTGAGACAGAGGCCAATGCTATTGCTTTGTGCATGAGCTGCTGGCAGCCTGAGCAGAAAGCAGTGCTGATCTGCACTGGAGAATACCATATGAGAGCTCAGAGTGAGCAACTACTGGTGAGATGGGCTTGGAAGATTCCCCAGGCATCGTGTTGCTTGGCAGACATCTCCTGTCAAGCTCCAGCCATTTGTAATTATGTCAAACCTTGAGGAAACCAATGTAAACATGTGTGTGGGGGGAAATACATGTGCTTGTATAATGAGTGCATGTTTGTACAGTGCACAAAACTACAGGCATAATCTCTAAAGGTCAGCTTTACTAGTTCATTTTGAAAGCTGCTCCCACTGGTGAGGTCCTGCCCAGTGCAGCTGGAGCTTGAAGCTCATGGAGAGGAAGAAAGTGGGCAGCCACAGTGTCACATTGCCCTCTGGTGACACCTCACCTCAAGTTGTACCCAGCATTGCCTTCGCTGAGTGTCTAGATGTCCAGGCAGAGATGGCGTGGCAGTAACGGATTATCAGCATGCCACTGAACATGGACCTGGGGCATCTTGATGCTGAGGTTTGGTTCCATAAATCTGCTGGAAAAGAAAAATAAAAATGGAACAGCCCCATCATGAGTTCCTAGTTGCTGGGTCCAAGGCCAAATAAATATCTATTTTAAATCTGTGAACATTACGAAGTCAGCGTACCAGAAGGAAGGGAATTTGCCTCCTCTGTAACCATCCCACCATTAACATGTGTTCTTTAGAGCAAAAAGGAGCCTCCAGTTAAAGCTCATGCAATAGCAGATGCAACTCTGTTTTCACTGAATAACAGTTAATGAAAATACCAGATTTTGATGGCGTGGTTAAGCAATTTTTTTTTTTTTCTACTACATAAAAATGAGTAAGTTGGGTCTGATAACATTAGCAAATCACAAACACCTTGTAGCAAGAAGGGATTTATATTCCCATATACAGATGAAAACAGCAATTTATAATGACCGTCAACCCAAGGTTTGTGCAGCAGCCTCATTACATTAAAACATTACCTTATTTTTTGCTAATTTTCATAATGTCTTTGACTTGTGGAGATATCTTGACATCTTCTTAAGCTATTGTGATATTATTTCAGATAATTAGAAAGCTGGTCAGAGAAAAAAGATTGTTTTCAAGATGTGTTTTGAAGGTTGTACATCTATTTTTGTTCCATAGTGGGACAAAGTCACAACCTTATAATTTGGTTATGTGAAAATGTTTGAAGCAAAATGTCAGTTTTCAAATGGATAAAGGAAGTGTTTTCAGTCCTTTTTCTTTTCCTTGTTTTCCTTCTAAAATTGGCATGGACCATGAGGAAAAACAGTCTTTTTATATTGTCAGTGGAAGTCATGCTTTTCTGCAAAACATTTTAAACCTAGCATAAAACATTCTAACCTGCTTTAATATGTGTGACTATTTCTATGTTCAAAAATCCTGCTAAAGAAAAGCTCATTTTATAATCACTGTTTACTGTGATTTGTTACAATTGTTTTTGTATTTTTTTAATTCTTTTCATATTTGTGCCTGAAAATTGAAAAGCTGTGTCCTTAGTACTTTGCAGGTAATATGAACACACAGTGAAATCAAAGTGCCATTGCACTCAGTTGTAAAACCAAACTTCTTTGGACAACAAATTTCAGCAGTACTGTTATCCCAAAGGGATTCAAATTCTTAGTGTGTTTTTCTTTTTTTTTGTACTTAACTAAAGTTCTGAACACATCTTGGAGATTCTTTCACCTTACCCTCTCATATACTATAGCAGCTTGTTTCCTCTTTAGTAAGGCACTACCTCCCAGTGTGTCAAGAAAAAAACTTCTGTTTTCCAGCAACCTATCTGGGGAAGAACTTTGAAAAGTTAAAATTTTGATTCTCCATCCTTGCAGTGTTACTACAAGAAGAGAAGAAGAGGGACTTTTTCAGTTACTCTGCTTGTTATTGAGATGGGTAGGAGTGAGCATGACAGAACCCTTAATCAATAACCAACCAACCAACCAACTCAGGATGGAGAACAATTGGTAGTACAAAAAAAAAAAAAAAAAGCAAGAAAATAATAATATCCATGTGCCAGCTCTGTGTTTTACCTCTGGCTGTTTCTGTCCTTTCTAGTTCCACTGGTTATGGAAAGCAGCCCTTTGAGCATGCAGAGGTGATACTTGATCGTTTCAAATTGAAATTATGGAAGCCCATTTGATTTTATGTTTTAATTATGAAGGCACATTTAATTTTAAAGCTCTTTCTATTGCTTATGCATTTCTACTTGGTTGTTATCTTCCTAGGTTAACAATAATACATTTGATTGGATGGAGTTGTCGTTCTGTCCAGATGTGCACGTGGCAATTTTTTATCTATATTTGATAATCTAAAAATGAATAGGAAAGTATCCAAGGTCTGCAAATTCTCCTATATATACAATTTTCACTAGGCTTCATTTTTTCCCTTTGAAATCCAGTGGGACACTGAGAGCATTTTGCATATATCATGTAATCTAGCTCCATCTGAAGTAGTTTTAATAGACTGGTGTGGTCATTCCAATAATTTATTTTCTCTGTTAGTCTTTGCTTGGATGTCGTGGTTCTCCATTGGTAGTACTGAAAAGCAGTGAACCTATTTCTGCAATATTTAGCTCAGAAAACTTGAAGAAATGACCACTTTGTTAAAATTTTTGTTTTGTTTTGCTAAATTCTTCTTTTAGTATGCAATGGTTAAGCATCATAATGTCAAAATCAGCAAGGGGAGCAAGTTGCCATTTGTGTGGTGATTATATTGTTGTGTCACTGGTGTGTGTGTGTCATGCATTTGAATCAGACCATCCCTTTTGCAGCACTCGGAGAAATGAAACCAGTGTCTGAAAACCAGGGTTCCCCACCCAGAGGCAGCATGGTTCATAAAGGTTGCCCACCCTGCATTGATGGGTGCAAATATACTGTGCTGGGGCCACGTGATCCACTTTCCACCATAAACAGCTGCAGGTAGTTTAAGCTACCTCAGATTTGTTCATGGTGCAGACAGAAAACTAGAGACTGTATTGTAAGTAGCCGCACCCCTAAGCAGGAACCTGGAAAACACGTGTGAGGAATGACTGTGCTGCTGCTCGTAAAATGTAGGTTAATAAACTATAGGTTAAAACCTATCCTATGGCAGTAGTTGGTGCCTTTATCTATACTAACTGTTCTGTGGGGAGTAAATTGCAAGTCTTTATTCTGTTCTCATTTGGTTCCTACTGGAGCCTTTGAAGCTTCCCTTGACTTTAAGGTTGGGGTGAGGACAGTCTCAGCTGCCCCTGTTTCCATCAAGCACTTATTTTTTTCTCCATCAGTGCAAAACCTCAGCTTGTTAGGAAAGTCTGTCTTGCAGCAGTGTCTGAATGTACAAATCTGCTCACCATCACAGCTGGAGTGGCTTATAGTGGAGACAGTTCGTGCTGGGATCTTTCACTTTGGCACCAATTATATTTTTCTATGAAAGCACAAGAGAAAATATGACTTTGCGATTTAAAGTCAGTAGAATCTACAGAGCATAGAGCAACCTATCTTTTCGTATGCTGCCCTTTGTAGATACAGTATGTTAAGAAATTAAACTCATGCCTAGCCCTGGGGCTTAGTTGCCTATCTGTACTGTCAGATCAGTCCAACTAAATCATCTGAAAGTAAGGCCCAAGAATGTTTTGAAGAAAGTGCCGTTGTAAGACTTCATTACAGTGAAACAAACCTCTTAGTATATGGTGCTTTGAAACAACAGAATAGAGTATACTTCATGGGCTTTTTAAACTTTGCTTCTTATGGTAATTCAGAGAATTTACTGGACCTCAGTGAGCTTTGGAATAACAGGCCTTGTAACTTCCAAAAAAAGTGAGTGATAGAATAATAGAGAACTACTACTGGATTGATAGTGCACTTGCTCAAGAATTTTGCTGTTCAGGACCTATGATTTCTTAGGGCTTTAATAGAATATCCTGAAACATTAATTATAAAATATAACGTTGGACTCAGTAGAGACTGTGAACAGACAATCTGTCAAAATTTTACTAAGGGTTATGCTGAAGCCTGGTTTATTCATTTCACTTCCTTTTGCCCACGAGTACAGGTAGAATTTGACTGCTTTGGCTGTGCTTTTGCTTTGAATTATTAGACTCATTCTGAACCTCAAGAAAACCTGAATCTGTAGTTGAAGCTCAAGACAAGAATTCCAAGAAATGAGTTTTGAAATAAAGGCTAATGTTTTTTGCGTGATCAATGGGATGCAGTGTTGTTCTAGATCATTCTTGTTACTACTTTATTTTCTGTAGTGACATGTTAAATCATTATTACTTTTTAAATAGTTTTTCTACCCATTTGGTGATTAATTCCAGATCAGGAAAAGGACTCTGACTGTTCGTGTGAATCTTTCACAGAATTTGGCCTTGTTTGCTTTTTACTGCTTGCAAATGTCACTTCAAGAGAAAGTACAAGCTGTGTCATACATAGTGGAACAGTGTTTTGACTCGATTAGATTTTGGTGAAGTCAGATGTTTTCTTCCACTGAGTATGAATGTTAAGTGTGAGCTCTAATGTGATATTTACACCACCTGAAATCAGAATTAGTGGGTATTTGCACTAGAAGTGCAATTGACAGAATGATGTATGAGTCATTTGATCAATCACAGCTAGCCAATGCCACTGAAGCAATAAATATTGAGCACTTCATAGAATAGCTGGTGATGCATCTGGAGATAATAATCTCCCTCCCAGATAATTGTTTGGATAATTGTGTTGTATAATGGTTTTGGATAATTATCTGAGTAATGAACATATTTAGAGGAACTGTGGTCTTCTCTTACAATATAATGAGTATAAAAGTTACGAATTAATATGATAATCTATTGGCTTTGGTCAGTCAGTCATTTATTTCAAATTACAGTGGAGCAAAAGAATGATAATTCCCTTTCTGAATTAAACTCTGTTAGCGAATTTGGTGTGCAAACACTCGTGTTTGAACCCCTACTGCCCTGTTGTCTGTGTTCTTTACCTTTAATTTTCCATCCAGGGGCTTAAGGCAAATGGGCAGTTGTGCTTTATGGCTAAGTGGCAGCATGATCTCTGCAGTAATATCAGCTTTATAGAGGCATGCGCTCAGCAGAGGTCCAGACTCCGTGCTTTTTCTCTCCTTTGTGTGAGGATTTTGCTTTTGCTGTAATTGTTTTGGAATTAGATTGTGCTGTGGAATGAGTCATCTGCACAGACCATAGACCATGGGTATCTTTTGCAGTTTCTTTTCTCAAATGATAGCCTCAGTGTTTGCCTTTTTTTAGCTTGTGCTGAGTTCTGCTGTGGGGTGACAAGAGGTAGAGTGAGGTGACTGCGTAGTGCTGCCACCAGCTGCCCTGGGGGAGAAAGAAGGAGGGAAAAGCAGAAGCCCCTCTCCTGAGAGATATACTGAGGCACCCTTGGAGCTCTTCTCAGCCCAGTTTACTGAATTAAAGTGACTGGAAGCTCAGCTGAGTAAAAGAAAAAGAAAAAGAGAAAAGAAACACAAGAAAAAGCCATAGGCTTGACTTTGAAAAAGCCTTCTGAATTCAGTCCAAAATCTCTCACTGCCATGAATAAAAATTTATGTGCAAAAACTATGAAGGAAAGTAGCTGGGCAAATGTGCTGCTTTTGCACAGCTTAGGAGCCATGGTGTCTGTCTAATTCTCCAATTTACCAGTGGTGGGAAGAGTTCTCCGCGGTAGTTCAGCTGAAGTGGATTCATTTTCTGTCATTACAAAGCCTGCTGATGCATGCCTTGTGCAGCCCATGCTAATCAACATTGCATGCTTCATTTGAAATTTAAAAAAAAAAAAAAAAAAAAAAAGCTGTTCATAAGCCACCAAGAATATAACCCTGAACTTTTTCTGTTGCTTTTGAAGCTGTGTGCTCTTGCAGAAGGGGCAGGCGGATGTGGGAGAGGGAGATGCAGGCCTCAGACAGGCCTTCTCCGTCCTGCCTTCCTCTTCTCCTCGCTACGTCCGTCTGTGTGCCATGCCAAATCCAATAAGCTGTCTGTGGTTGACAGCTCTTAGCTGTGCATTGCCCTTGCTCAGTAGAAGCCTCCATGTCTTGGAGTGCCAGGAGCAGGATGTGTCCCACCTGGGCTTGGGGCAGAGAGAGTGTGTCTCCTGCTCTCTCCCTTTCTGTGTGCCAGGGATGGTACTCACCTGGTCTACGGTGGTCAGCACTGAAAGAGGGTAGCACTTCTGGCTGGTATCTTGCACGAAATACTGCTCCAGTGCTGCTCTTCCCTCCTGCACTATGCCTGTGTAAAACTGTCATGATGCTGTACACTGAGGCCATCCCCTCTTGTCCTATTGCTATTTCCAGATAACAGCAATAGGATGAGAAAGAATGTTCTCAAGATGCATCTAGGGAGGTTCAAGTTGGGTATTAGGAAGAACTCTGAAAGAGCAGTGAGACAGTTGTACAGAGTACCCAGGGAGGTTGTGGAATCACCTGGAGGTGCTCAAGAACTGTGTTGATGTGGCTCATGATTAATGGGCATAGTGGACGTGTATTGGCAATTGGACTAGGTGATCTTAGAGGTCTTTTCCAACCTTAATAATTCTGTGATTCTATGATTTGTTGTTCAACAGTGTCATGGGGACCCCCTGTGTCTGCACCTCCCAGAGGCAAGGTGCTGTGTGCTGCAAAGTCACAGTGTGAGTTAGCAGGGTGTGTGCATAGCCAGAGATTTGACATGTTTGGGTAGGAAGGTTTCCCTGGCATAGTCTGGAAGGAAAGAAAAGGCAATCTTATGTATGCTGAAGCATTAAATGCAACAATTTCTTTTTTCCAGTAATTTGAAGAACTAAATTACTATTGCCACATATTTATTTACCGTTCTTTATTCTCTTTGAACTGCTAAGATTTTCTAGAAGAAAGAGTTTTAACAGAGAAGGTAATGTAAGCACCATAAGAAATCATTATATTCTTCTGGTTTACTGCTAAGCTAAGCAGGTTTTAATTGCTTTTGATTCTTCTAAAGCTGTAACGTATTGAGAGTATTGATTCCCTCTTAGGTATGTATTTGTATGTGAATATTATTATATTCACACAGTAGATTTTTCATTACTAAACAGGCTAAAACCAATCTACGAATTCATGGCAATTTTATACATTTGCTGTTTAATTCTGTTAATACTCACTCATGATCCCTTGCACTGCCACCATCCATTTCTAATAGAAGGGCAGTTGAGCTACTGATGAATGATGGGCACAGTGGGACATCTGAGGATTTATATATAAAAATCCTTACTCCAGTTGCTGGCTCAGTTCTTAACATGGCCATTACACATCTCAAAAATTAAATACAATTTTGAACCAGTGAACGTTTGTTAGTGTCTAAGCCTCAGTGAAGAGTTGAAGAAACACCTAAAACAATGGAAATCAAGACAACAAAGTAATAAAAACCTTTCTACTGTATGTTTTAGGGGAATAGGAAAGCAAGTGGGGAATGCTGAGAGAAAGAGACATTACCATTTAATGCTTATTTTAAAATATCCGTTATCTGTGCACCTGTAGAACTGTAGTTGAAGAACCCTATCCTCAGTAATACTACTTTTGGATATTGCTTGAAGGCATGGGGAAGTGGCTTGTTGGAATTCCAGCTCCAAGCTACAGATTCCCAGGAATCTGTGTTGGCTGTTTCAGGGGAACCAGGTCTTCCGTCAGTGCTACAGGGGTTGCTAGAAGTAGTTATTGGTAACTGGTGGTTACTGAAAGAGTTGAGAGGATTTAGCAAAAGTACCCGTTCTCAAGTTCCTCTGAACTGACACTGAATTCCCAAAGATGACATTTTCCTTCTTTATCCCTTGAGGAAGACAAATAGCATTTTTGACCCTTCTCCTCCTTGCAAAAACCGCACAGAAAAATAATTGGATTGACAGTATGGTATTCCTTCCTTCCTGTACTGATAGGATAATACAAAACCCACAGAAGCAGTCTGATAACATTCTGTAAAACTAATTTAATAGTCACTGAATTCTTCAAAGTTCTCATTAGGATGCAAAGAGCAAATATCTGTGTAATTTGAGTAAGGTCAGCTTCACAGTGAAGCATGAGGAACTGATGTTGAAGCTGCCTATTCTTCATACAAACAAGACTGTTTAGTTATTGTACTTCATAGTGACTTAATGCAAATATATTTGGAAGAGTTGCATTAGAGGGGATAGAAAAAAAGTGTTCACATTGTTTTCTTTGCCAGAAATGTAATGGTGTATGTGCATCTGTGTATATTCTGAGCCATACATTAGGCCTGATCAAAAAGTATTGTACTCCCTCAAGCTTAAATTCAGCTGCTTCTTCTTGTGCTGCTGGTATTGTTCCAGTTCATCATATGCTGAGATGACTCATGCTGCATGCATTGTGGTATTTAACATAACATGTTTCCCTCTTTTTGAATAAGTCTGCAATGTATGATGTGAAATACAATTCACAATTATCATTTCAGCACTATTGAGTCCAACTTGAAGTGTTTTTATGGAAACAAAAAATCTATTTTATTCATCAGATGTCCCCAAACAAAGCAAGTTGTATCAATAGCTAATAGTGTATATCATATGGTATTAACTGATGTCTTTCAAATACAATCATATTTAAGAACTGCTGTTTCATAAGCCACTAGCAGTCACTCACTCTCACTTCTTTCAGTAGTATTGAATTGTAGTGGGCTTGATTTGCTGTTGGATTATCCCCATCACTTATGTAAAGTGCCAAGAAGTGGAGCCACTTCACTGTTTGGAGAAGCTTGGTAATTACTCACCTTAATCAAGCAACAGAAAACTTAGTAGCCTGGCTGGGATGGTGCAGAATTGTTTTTGTTAGTGAGACAGCCAGAGCTGTTGAGAAGTCCATGTTGATTGGAGAGCCTTTCTCAGCTTGGCACTTAAAGCAAAGGTCTTTGACAAGGTTTCAGGGGCAGGAAATAAAACTGCTGCAAAAGCTGAAGAGAAAGCAAATAGTGCATGTACACATTTTAAATGGACAGAGACTGTGTTGGAAAAAAAAACAAAAGGCATAGCTCTGAAAAATGCTACAAATGGAAGGAATGGATGGAGGCATGTGGAATTGAAAAAACAAACAAACAAAAAAAAAAAACAATGAAGCAGAGGGAGATTTAGGTGAAGCAGTGGGGAAGAGGAAATGAGCAGTGATCTGATTGACTGTTCCTTGGAAGGTGTAGGAAAGGGAGATAGAGGGGACACTGAGGAGTCACCGAATACAGAATGGAGGTTAGCTCTGTATAGCACTTCCATATGCAGTGCTGTTAGTGCAGCAGAGTGTCATAGCAGTAGTGGTGGCAGTCTGATGAACAGGTGTCCCTGATGGAGGCTCTGTGCCCTAAGACTAACTGTACATACACACTAGGTAGGATGTATTAACTTTGAACTAGTCAGGCCTCTGTGGATCTTCTGGTGGAATTTGTGAAGTACTAAATCTTTTATCTTTTTGAAGTCTGCTGAATAAAAAGATGGGACCTAACAGTAAGACTGCAGGCTATTCAGTTGAGTTGCCTCTCGCACGTTCTTTGCTCTAAGCCAAGGTCCCTATGTGTATGACATTTCTGATGGTTTTAATCAGACAGTTCAGTTAGGCAGTGCTTAAAATGCTGCTGATGGAGATTTCATCGCCTGCCATAAGAAAAAATAAATATTCTACTGGCTTAAACACCACTTGCATTCAAAACTTTGCTGCAATCTAAGCTCTTAGTATTTCATTCAATTCATAGATAACGTACCTTCTTTTGTGCCTTGTAAGCAACCTTCTCTCAATGAAACAATTTCAGTCTGTTCAATTTTTTTTCATGGATCAAAACTCTTAGACTTTACTCATTCTTCTAGATTCTTTATTTCTGGTCCGTATCTTGGAAGGTGATGCCGAACACCTGACACTACTGACTTGCTGAGAGTGCCCAGTGAAAAAAAATGTAAGGGTTATTTCACACCTCCTAGAGATTATATTACTGTTTGCATGACCAAGTATAAGGATAGGCTATAAATGAGTCATTTTCTGTTTGCAGCCACTGGATCTTTTCCAACATGGCTGCTGCCGTGGTTGGTTGTTTCCCATGTTTCTTTTTTGTGTATAGTAATCTCAAGCTAGAATTTACACTACTGAATTGCACTTTTACTGGTAATTTCTTTGGTTGTCAAGAACATCTTATGTTTTAATGTCCCAGTTTTTGCAGTCCTGTCCTGCACATCCTGTTGCCATCTAACAAAGCATGACCTCTGTTGAAACACTTGAGTTGTTAAGAAAATAATGAATGTACAAGGCCACAGTAGTAATGACTGACTAGTGGGGAAGTCTGTGTGGAGTCTAATTCATGTGCTTTGAGACCTATGTCAAGTGAACTACAGCAAACTAATGAGGACAGTGAGAAGGCTCGATTTTGATCCTAATCAGGATCAAAACTGAAGGCAAATAAATTCTAAGAAAGTGTGGAAGATAGGAAGAAAGTGAAAATTATTGGTTGAGTGATAGGATGACTTAGAGATTTGTTTCTGTTTCCTAGTTCTTTCGACTGTTAATTGATAAGCCCTGAATAGTATCTTCAGTAATTCAAAGGATCATGAGGGCTTTTACATATTAGGAACAATGTATTTTTAGTATTTCTGCAACCAGGTAAATGCCATGAGAAAGCTCATTTAATCCACTTATGAGATTGACTTGGAGCCAGAATTTAAAAAAAAAAAAGCAAGCATGAATTATTACAATTAGTATGAGAATTAAAACCCTATGATGACTCAAACATAAAGTATCAAAAGCAACTACAACAGCTTTGAAGCAGAGAAAAGACCAGTTTGTGCAGAGAGCAGATAATAAAGTGGATGTCGTTGCCTGGAAGATCCGGGTATACTAAGAGGTATATGAGCAAAGAGGGAATGCTCTTTATCTACACTGTGTAAGTCTCAGATCAAAATATGCTGTGGTTCAGAACACCTTTCAGGTGTACAGGCTCCCTCATTTTCCTCTGATTAATTTTGCTTTAGATCCAGCCCTTTCAGAGGATTCTTGTAGTTTGTTTAATGTATTACGGATGCTTTCTTCCTAATGGCTAAAGACTGCCTCTGGCTCCCTGTGAACTGGGAAACCTCCAAGGATCTGCCTGAAGAAGGAATCTGCCCATTTTCTTCAATGGTTGTACAGTCTGATACAATTTGAATACTCCCAGTTGGAAAAATAGTCATTTCTTATTAGTGGTAAACAATTACTAATTTACCAATAACGTAAATAACATGAAGAAGTTCTGTATGTCCAAAAAATGTCCTGTGAAGCTTTTTTCCTTGTGCCTTGTGTAGGTTTCTTCTCATTTGCCCTGAGCCTTTCAAAAATCATATGCTTGCTCAATATGGATGATTTGGCCTCCGTCTATCACGGTGGAGAGAGAGAGGGCAATCTGAAGGTCCATAAGATGAAGGAACGGCTGCCTGGAAGTGCATGTGTCTTTCCCAAGCCTTCTCCCAAAGGCTGACAACAGGCCAGGCCTTACTTCAGATTGCTCAGGTTAGGTGCAGCTGAGTCTATCTTTGCTGCATACCTCTAATTGGAACTTAACCCTGTGAGCTGAGCTTCAGGGTTCTGTAGCTCTGAGCATTCATGCTAGCTGATTCTGAGATCCAAAGCTTGAGATCCAGAGCCTTTTCTCTATTAATGGCTGCCAAATGATTTTGGATGGGAGGGAACAAAGAGATACCCCTCATACTGCAAACTTCTTGCGTATCTGCAGGTAGCATATTAAACAAAACACATGAAGTAAGAATAAAAAGGCAAAAGCATAAAATGTTTTCCCTGAGCTCTGAGACTGCATTTTATTTGAGGTATTAATTTTCTGGAATTATTTGAGCTGATACTTACACTGTCATTTGCAAAATGGCTTTGCTATTACAGTAATTTCAGTGGAAAGAGGCATTAGTTTGTCTCATAATCTGCATACTCTCTGTGTATAGGCATTAGGGAGCATGCAGGTGAATAGGGGAGCTGTTAAATATTCTTTCTGCTATGATTCAAATACAAAATAAGACCTGAAGTAAGTGTTTATTTGCCTGGGAGCTCCAGGTCTCGGGGGCTGTGTGCCTCCTGTTATGGCATCTGCTGCTGGAATCAGGCTTGAGAAAACTTCATCTTTGATTTAATATTTATTTATATCCTGAAGGGGGCGTGCTACTGCTGAGTAGACATCACATGTTTTGTGTCAAAATGAAAAGGTTGTCAGGATTTGTCCTACAACTGGTGAAGAGAAACTTTCTGGTAGTAAACCATTTGGAGCTAACCATTCTGCCCTCATTCCTTCAGAACCCCCCAGTCCATTCTTACTTTCCTTGCCTGTGACCTCCTTTATCATGATGTTAAGCAGTACATACTGTCTGACAACTCTGACTGTTCAAAACAGCGTTCTACATCTGTCTGCATCCTGACCATTTCCTTCATTTCAATGAATTGCAGTTTTAATATCGGGTGGTTATGTATGCCTAATACAACACATAGTAAATATTATAAGTAAGTAGATTATAAGTAAGTAGAAATAAGTAGATTCATCACTCATTTTTGGACAAATGGATTTATTCTTAGTGTTTGGACTAATTCTTTGTGAACGAGTAAAGGCTTAGTAGTTGGCCCTAAATTTTTGAGCTTGGTGTATCCTGTGCTCCTGTGCTGAAAGTGATGTTTTCCCTGGGCATAATCAGTTATTCTGTAAACTTCTAGTTCCCAGAAATGATTCTTAAAAATCATCCATCTGTAAGATATCTTGACAGTTTACTTCCTGTTTTGTTTGTGTTATAATGGCCACACCTTAAGTCTTTGTGCACTATCATACAATCTAACTTTTCCTTTCCATAGCGAATTATGGCATAGCATAGCACAGCATAGAATAGCTTTGGGCCCGTCAAAGATTATTGAGTCCAACTACCTGACCATGTTGGGGCTAACCAAAGTTGAGGACATTGTTCAAATGCCTCATGAACACTGACAGAAGGGAGGCATCAGTGATCTTTCTAGGGAGCCTGTTCCAGTGTTTGACTGCCTTCATGGTAAATTAAATTTTTCCTTATGTCCAGTCATAATATACTGCTGTAATAGCCTTTGACTTAAGAGCATCTTATTTGTTCAGCATATAGCATGCTTGTGAGTATGTAGTTTGTTCCTTCATTGCTTTCTCTTCTTGATGATACTTCTTAAGTTCTTTCACTGAGTTCTTCTTTCTATATCAGTTATCCTTGACATTTAATCAACTTAATTCTCTAATCTTATCTGCTTACTGTCTTCAGTATATACAGTGAACACAGCTCAAAGTTTGAACTTAGTTTCTGACTTGTCTAGCTGCTGTCCTTTTAATAACCTCTCAGTTCCAACAAATTGATGTTTTTGCATTTGAGGATATTGGTTTGATTTGGTTCTGATGAAATTCTCTACTGTTTAAAAGTCACACTGATTTTAACACAGTCAATGTCTCCTCAGTTGTAGAACCAGAATTTTATACGCTACAGATTTCACTGGAAGACACATTTCTATTTTTAAATAGCGAATCATTCTGTAAAATGTGACTTCCAGTGTAACCTTCCAATTGGGTAAAAATGATTAGATTGATTAATATGCCTCTTTCAACAATTATTGAAATGCTGCAGTTTCTCATTTAAAAGTACTTCTCATTTTCACAATTGATATTTGAATAGAACACAAAATATGAACAAAAATATTCTTTTTTTTTATAAGTTGAAACATTTCAATTTGTCTGATTATTTTTGTTTTATTGAATTTCTTGATGAAATAAAATTCAACTTTCCCTTTTTTCACTGTTCTGAATGAAATCAAATAGTATTTTCTAGTAGAATAGAAAGTTTGTTTTCAGACCTGAATTTTTTGATTAGTTTTGTAGGTTGATTTTATCTGTCAAGCTCTATTGAGTAGACTCAACATAAAATTGGTCACTATTTTGAGACATATATAATATCTGGCAGCACTGGGACAACGAGGTAGTAATTTTGCCCATAGCTGCGATTTTTTGGGTTACTGCTTCCTGATTTCACCGTTAGCTGAGTGTCTCAAACATACTGAAAGATAGATTTTGTTGATGTTGTTGCTTATTATGTTCAATCTACTGCTATTTATATTTTCTTAGTTTAAATAGCTGCATGAAAGCTAGTTTTAATTCAAGTATCTATTATTTTTCTGTAACTGATTATGGAAAGCAGTTTATAAGGAACGAGACCAAATTTCCATCTGAATTAATTTATTAGTGATCTCAGTGGTGAAAACGAAATTAAGAATGAAAGAAGATACTTGATGTGAACCAGAAAAGGCAGTCCACATCTTGACAAAAATGCTGATTTTTCAAGATATGATGAAAAATTACGGAATTTGGAGATTTTCAATATGTAAGTTAAAGAGGAATTATTTAGAGCAGTAGATGAATGTCTCTTCCATTCTTAGCAATTGAAGCCCTGGCCCATTGATACATAAAGCAGCTGGGGAGCTGTCAGCTGTGTCATTATGTTCTGACTTGCCAGAAAGAAACTGGGGGTCTCAGTGATGTATTGCCTTATGTTTGTCTTCATAGTTTCCTAATTTTCAGTTTTACATTTCCGCTTGCAATTGAAGTTATTATTTTCACTTAAGTCTTGCTTGTAATAAAGGATTCAAGACTTTCTGTGAAAAGTAGAAACGTAGTTCTGATCAAAATAAAGATGACATCAAAATCACTATCTCTTTACTCTAATTTTGGAGGTTACCTAATATACTGGAAAGTCAGATATCACTCAAACTTGAAGAACACGAATGACCATGAGACTAAGGAAAATGCAGACATTAACCAAAGACATGTCATTGTAGGTTTGAGAAAGGATTAAAAAAACTGCCCTTGAAAGAACAGTCCTACATTGTAAATGAGGAACCAAAAGACTTCTACTGGCTTTTTTTTTTCTTCTTTTTTTTCTTTTCCATCACACCGGAGCTTGTGCTTTCCACACCTCCAGACTGTGGTACAATTTTGAAACCCCCATTTTACTGGCTTGTGTTGAAAATGTCTTGCACATTTCCACTAGAATCCACTGTTCAGTGGAAATCAAGTGTAATTGGTTTGGTATTTGTTATTAGCTAGACAAAATGAAAACCCTATTATAAGGCATATAAGTAGCAAAAATTTAGCAAAGTTCATCCTTATGGAACACCATCTGTCAAGACAAAGTCACTTCATCTCTTTGGGCTATTTCCCTCTTTTTTTAGCATGAATGTTCCTAGATGCCTGGAAAATGAGTGTGCAAACTGTAACAAGGGTACCTTCAGTTTCTGCTTTGTTTTTGTGCTCTGTCACTGTGAATTTGCCCTTCTTGAAGCTATCTAGGGAGACATTCTTTCCCCTCTTTATTTTTTTTCCTTTAAAATCACTGCTAGAATGCGTGATTTTTAAACACAAAGATGTGCTGGGATAACTGGAAGCATTTGGTAAAGAAACATCCAGAGAACACTGGTCATATTGCAATTGCTTTTCAGTGCAAACTGTTGATTGACAGGAAAATTATGCTTGCTAAAGGATAGTCTGGTCTTCAAAGAGAATTATGTTTGCTCAGATAAACATGATTTTCAGAAGCAAGAGCAATCAAAAGCCTTTCGCTTTGAACATTTATTGTGAGAGAAATTCTTCATGGTTATTATTTCATTGTATGTTTTGTTAAACAGTTGGTGTCTTTAACAAATGGCATTTTCTGTCTTGCTTTCTTGTTTTCATGCCTTGACATTTAATATAGGTCCTGCATTAAAGATTTCAAAAGTTCTGCCATTGTTCTGACACAAATCCTATTTTGTGGGATGAAGAAACCTACAGTTTGACTGCAAAGGACAAGGAATGAGGCAGTGTTTTGAAAACATGACATTGCCTTCTTTGAAACCTGCTCCATTAAAACCAGTTACTACCAGGAAGATATTTCATGACTTTTTCATTTGGTTCCTTTAGCAATGAAGATATTCATAAGATTTTGTGCAGAGATTTAGCTACTCCAGTACTTGTTAACTCAGTGGTGCCACACACATATTTTGCCATTCAGGAGAACAGGGAGGCATTTTTCTTTTCTGTTCAGCCTTGAAAAAAGAAGACTCAGAGTGGATCTGATCCATGTCTATGAATATCTAAGGAGCAGGAGGCGAAGGGACGAGGCTGAACTCTTCTCTGCAGAGTGTGGTGATAGGACAAGGGAAAATGGCCACAAACTGAAGTGTAGGAAGTTCCACACAAATGTGCTTCTTCACAGCGCAGTGACGGAGCAGTGGCACAGGCTGCACAGAGAGGTGGTGGAGTCTCCTTCTCTGGAGACGTTCCAGACCCTCCTGGACGCCTACCTGTGCAACCTGGGCTAGGGAGCTGCTTTGGCAGGGGGCTAGACTAGGTGATCTCTAGAGGTCCCTTCCATCCACTACAATTCTGTGATTCTTTGTAGTAGTATATATTTTCACCCCATTTGTATTATCCTTAACTTGCTAATCATCAGGCATCTTCATTGTGGGGCTCTCCCAGTCGTGGTCATATTGAAGTTTTAGCAACCCATAGTTTATCTAAGCTCACTATTCAGTGCCAACATAAAATCTCACATATCAGTTACTTTCCTATCTCAGTGTTTTCCTATATTCTTAGCCAAATTGTTTCAAGCTCAGAGTGTGAAAAACCCAAACTTTAAAGAAACTATAAGAAGTATCATTACTTTGTATAGTAAAATCATTAAAAGCTGTCTAGTTAAGACAGTATTATAGAGAACAATGGAATGGCCCATTCTAGGCTCATGCAAAACACACACAGCATAAATTTCAAGGTTTTTCATTTTCTTTCTTTCTTTCTTTCTTTCTTTCTTTCTTTCTTTCTTTCTTTCTTTCTTTCTTTCTTTCTTTCTTTCTTTCTTTCTTTCTTTCTTTCTTTCTTTCTTTCTTTCTTTCTTTCTTTCTTTCTTTCTTTCTTTCTTTTTCTTTTTTTTTTTTTTTAAGAAGTGAGAAAGTAGTTTAAAATGTCATTCTTAATTTAAGACTTTGCTAGGGCATTGGCAAACAGACAACAAATGGAAGGCTAGCCTAACCCTTTATTTAAGAGGAAGATGTGAGTTTGTCTGCTTTCAATAAGCCTGCAGGTTATGTAGCAAAATGAACTGATTGAAAGAAAAAATTATTGGAAATTCTTGGAAATTCTTGGAGATTCTTGGAAAATACTTAAAATCCTGTTTCTAAACTTCAGCTGCTGAAGGTGTCGTTTGATTTCCCCTCAACTCATGCAGTCTTTACCGATGCAGGAGGTGACCACAGCGTGTCTGTCTTTCCTACACCTACTGTGTACCACATCTGCAGCAGATATCTGATCAGCTTATTTATTCAGTGAAGCTACACTTTTTAGCCAAGTTTTTCAACCTGAATTGGCTAAGGATATTTTTTTCTGCAACGGAACTGTTTTCCTTGTTATTCTGCAACACTTTTCCTTTTGATCATGATCCTTTCTCTAGACTTTTTGCTCTCTTTCATGGACGTTGTTATTTATTGTTACTGCACTCCACAAAAGAATACATTTTTCTGTTCCTAATTGTATTGTTCTTTGCTGAATGTTAACCAGAATTTATTATCTGGAGCAGACAGTAGATACTTACTTTTGGTGCCATCGTTAATATAATATTGAAAGGCTGAAGATCTACTGCCGATCTCTATCACGATTCCTTATAAATTCTTTTCCTCTTGGTATTCACTTCCTATGCGGCCAGTTTGCAGTCTAGTGAGCCAACTTCTCACTTACTTCGTGTTTCAGCACTTTAACCTTTGATGAAGTGCTTGACTAGATGAAATTTTCTATGATAGACTCCATACAGCTAGATCAGACTGGAAGGTGTGTTAACAAGCTCTAGGACATGAGGAACTCAATGTTAGTCGCAGCATTAAAGTTACATCTAATACTGTTAAAACTCTACTAATCTAAAAATTATTTATGAGTATCTTTGACCCTAAGCCCACTTGAGGCCCATCTTAATGGTTTCCCCAAGTGCCTGATATCAGCCTGTCAGGCTAGTGAGCTCCTGTACTGTGGGGAGAGAATTATGACAAGGCTGGGCCACGCTCCTCAAAGCTTCTACCATTGGGACCATCACCAGTACAGATGTCGCTCACCAAGCCTGACACAAGAATTGCAATGAGCAACTCCCATGCTTAGTGTTATGTCCATGTTGCTATTGTGAAATATAAACATGGGTCAAAGGGATATGCTTCCTTGTATTTGTAAGTGGGGCTTCAAACTTCTGAGAAGAAGTGTTTTATCTACCATTGTCAGAGTATGAACAGTCTAAAAGTTATTTTTTTCTGGATCCACGGATTTTATTCAGAAAGATATTCTGCAGCACCTACCCTCCAGTCCCTTGCTTGGAGCACCCTTATTCTCTGATGGATTTGTATAGTGTGTTTTCTCATGATAGGTCTGGTACTTTTTTCTTCTCGAAGTCCATGTGTAGGGAAAGATGGGGAAGGAAGGGAGGAAGGGAGGAAGGGAGGAAGGGAGGAAGCCAAAGCTTCCGAAAGCTGGGAGTGCATGCCTTCTAATTTTCTATATGTAGGATAGCTTGGAGGGGCATCTTTGCAGTTGCTGGAGGACTGAACAGCAGACCTCAGCAGTAGCAATTTCTAAGGACTCTGCCATCATCTTAGCTTGTGTGGAAATCAGTAGGACCTCACTTCAGAGTAGATTCTAGAGGCCTGTGGAAAAGGAAAAGCTTATCTTTCAGGAAACAAAATAGGGCTCTCATGGTGAAGGAATGTGGGCTATCAAAGCTCAAGGCTGAGCCTTTTTCCATTCCTCACATCCAGAGACAGAGCTGGAGAGATACCAATTAAGTCTAGGCTACAGGGAGGAATGGGGAAGGAGGCAGAGGAGAGAAAACAGTTAGACTTAATGAAAGTACTGGTATTTTAAGGGGACGATTTAGAACAGGGGTTGTCAGAAGAAATGTCCGTGTTTTCATTATTTGATGTTAGACCCAGCAGCTTTCACTGAAAATAAATATTCATAGTTTACTTTGGTACAGCCCCAAAACAGTATCTTGCAGCAAAGCATTGTTCTTTTTACAAATTTTAGAGTGTTTATGAAAACGAATCAAGTAGTTGGTGAGCAGAACTGAATTTCAAATGTAAAATGAGCTCCTTGTGTAAGGTATAGCCATATATAGGAATGATGTGCACTCTGCCATAAGTTACGAAAGCATTCAGTGCTGAAATGCTGAAACTTGATTCATTGCATTTGGAAGATATAAAACACTTTTCATTTGCATGCTTTGAAAGATGGCTAATACTTCAGACCTATTCCATGGAAAATAATAGCTGGAAAGAAATGTATTAATGACCTAACAAGACAGTTTGTGTCACTAATTTGCTATTTTTCAGCAAAGCTAAAACTTTGCCATAAGAGGACCTGTGCAGGTAAATCTTTACTTCTACAGTGGCTTCACCAGATAGACAAAGAGATCACCCTAATACTTTTCAAATAGCATGGGCTAATGACGGATTTTAGAGCTCATTTTTTCAGAGAGGTCTATTTAATTTTGTTTTCAGTGATAATATTCTGTAGTTGGTAATCCCTTGCAGTACTGATGCACCAGCAGTGACCTTAATTCCTTTGTGCATTTTTTTCTGTTCTCCTTCTTTTACTTTCCTTGTGAACAGAGATTTTTCAATTGAAAAGATCAGTTTTCTGAACAAAACTCCATCTACTGTAGAAAAAAAAACCCCTCACAATTTATCTTGGATGTATGTAGAAGGACCTTCTGTACATATAGATGACAGCTAATTTGATGATATATGCAGAAAAAGGGCATTTTTGTTAGGTGGTGGTACAGTCCATAGGAAATAATATAATCACTTATAAAGTAGAGTAGTATATAAAGCAGTAGGGTATAATGAGGAAGGCACTGTGGTACACAGCAATGCAGAAAGCAAAGGTGACCTCTTAGGATGATGTCCCTTGCCATCCTTTCTGTCTCAGCATATAATCTTTCATGTTCGTGAAGAAACACCTTAGAGCCAGGAGGATATCTTCTCACATTGTTCCTGCTGATAGCTCTCCTAGAACCTCCAAGGCCTGACTGCTGGAAACGCTACTGTAATTTCAGACCTGAAGGAATATAACGTACTGTAAGGATGTAAAAAATGCCAGCTCCGGATCAACCTAAGAGTTCTTTCTAGCCAGTGTGTCTCTGTCTGAAGGCAGCGGCAGATGTCTCATCATTAGGAACACAAGCATGTAGGAAAAAAGAGATGATGTTTCCTTGGTATATTCTTCCTGTAACATGCAGATTTTCATTCCCAGAGGTCAGATTACAGTTTTCTTCCTGCCACCAAGTGCTATCTTTTTCTAGTAGAGTACCACCAAGGCCACAGTACCAATCAAGCCATAGAGGTGAGGTAACTTTAGATGGGAATTTCACACTCTAAGATTTGTTTTACTCAGTATGTTGGAGCATCTTTTCTTTCTAGGCAGTCTCACTTTTTATGCCATGCTGTAAGGCTCATTATTCTCAATTTATTTGCACAGCCCTGCATTTGCCATCTATTTTTCCTAAAATATAAAATGATCTGAATTCTTTTATATCTGGCTGCACTGCCTAATTATTCCTCATTTGTTTTTATTCTCTTCCAATTTAGTATCATCTGCAAAGTTGAAATCATATTTTCATATCATAATTAGACCTTTAAGAACCTAAGAAAACTGCTTGGTGAATAAGCATGCAAAGGGTTTGTTGTTTTTTTTCTCCTATTCTCATTTTAATGGAGATTTAAAGAGAGACAATAAATTAGAAATGCATGAAATGATGAGTTAAGAAATTCAAGCTGTTTGCCTATGGGCTGTAATGTTATGGCAGCCACAAGTGATATGAAGTAGTTATGATAAGGAAGTTGGTTAGGAACGACTGATAAGGATGTATAAGATGAGCTGACATGCCCAGCTCCTTACCTACTCTGACACATGAGAAGATGTGCTTATGTGGACAGGGCATCTCCATGGGTGTGTCAGGGTATTAAAGCTCCCTTCCTGTTCTGCCCTACTAACAAGTAGAATATAAATATCTTATTTATTTATTTATTGCGTATCCCTTTGGCTCAAATTGTAGCAGTCGAATGCCTCGTTTGAAGTTTTACAGAGCTGTAGGTAATTCAAACCACTACGTATTTTCACAAATGTGAAAATAGTGTGAAGGATGTTTTGTACCATCAACAAACAAAAACCTGCAAATTGCACTGAATATCTCTCTTCATGGTTTACATTTCAGTTTGTGTTTCTCTGACCAAGATTAATGTTTGAATCTGCAAAGCTTTCACACGGAGAGCAAATGTCCAGGTACAGGATCAGCTCTGAAACCACAGACCCTGTTCAGGGATGGTCCCTCCTTCACTTCATTTCCAGGTGGTGATGTTCTGCTACTTACTCTATACAGACATGTAACAATCTGTAGCTGATTTCCAGCAGGGAGCCACAGAGCCTTCCCTTTCTAAGTTTGGATTGGTGCAGACTTCACACATGCACCAATGAGTTTATGATGACCATGTTATTCATTTCTTTCCACTTCAGACAATGCTCAGAACAGGCCACTCTCATTAACTTGCCCCTTCAGGCTGGTCCTGTGACCTTCTGTTGTGAGGAGCCATAAAAGTGTGAGGAGACAGACCACGAGAGGTAAGCTGTGCCTTGACTTCATCTGCTTTGGTGCTCCTGTGAATCCAGGCATGAAAAGCAATTATTTTACAAAGTCACTTTCACTGGAAAAGGGATTGACAGATGCTTTTGGGAATCTGATTGGGTGAGCCATCACACCTGTGGAGTTGATTTGAGTATCTCTGGTCCTGATTCCCATTTCCCTTGGTGGTGTCAGTCAGGAACAGCTCCTTCGGATTCAGGATAGTTGCACTAGTGACAGGATTGCCACATGGCATGGTTTCAAATGATGACATTTCTGCAAAACCAAAGATGTTGCTGGGCCACGAAGCCATTTGTCTTGGAATGTAAAAATGTTCATAAAATGGTTGCAGTGAGTACTGGAAGACCTGCCTTGGCAGATCACTATGAAAATGCATTACGTTGTTCTTCAAATGCACGGCCGGTCTCCTAAATTTCACGTATGCTTTCTCTTCCTTCATTAGATGATTCAATAATTTTACAAGGGAGTAAATTATTTACAGATTACAGATTTTAAGAAATATATTAATAACACAAAGCTAGTATGTTTTATGATTTATAGTATGCTCTATATGTTTTAATTCACAAACATTTTCATCCGTGCCCAGCATTTCTCTTCATGTTCTGAATAACTGACAATGAAATCCAGTGCATTACAGGAATTTGTTATTCTTATATCATTAAACGCTAAAGCAACTCTAAGAATTTAAGCACTGATATCTAAAAGGAGCAGGGACTAAGATGCATGATAATGCTATCTGAATTGTATAATTTTTAAACTTGGAAATAGGAACTATGATCTTTATGAAGAGAAAACACGCTTGAATAAAGACTTGTGTCAGCAGGGTTCCCTCTTTTCATTTCTAGCATTATTCTTTAGGTTCCTGTTTTTTTTTTTGTTTGTTTGTTTGTTGTTTTTTTTTTTTCTGTTTACCACAGACTGCACCCCATACTTTGAGGTACTTGTATAGTAAAACTCATATGTAAGAGAAACACCAATGTGACCAATGCTATCTTTTAAAAGAATCAGCTCACCAGTATTTCCCTCATACCTTAACTTCTAATAGCATAAATCTTTCCTTAAGCTCTGCGTTCCAAAAACTTCATATAAAAAACAGCCTTAAGACTGTAAAAAACTGAGTTCAAAATGGAAGATTAGGATGAGGTCCCGCCTTAACACTACCATGACCTAAGCACTGAAATCTTCTGGCTTGGCCCAACTGATTTACAAACGTCTCATTCCTCTACTTCCCTTGGCTCACTGAGCCAAAGCAACCAGCTTCATCTTGGGGCACCATGCAGCTTCCTGGTCTGTGTGAGTGAGATTGCTTCTGCACCTTCTCTGGGGTGATCACAACCCTTCCAAATTTGTGCTGGAGCTGAGCATCAGAAGGTTTCTATACCCTGTGCTTTCCTATCACAGTCAATACTAACACCTTGCTGTGCAGATTCTGGTGAAAAACCAGCAACTGTTGGTCCCCATATCACAGTCACCTCTTTAACTGTATCCCCCATCCCCTGTCCAGCACTGTTAAGAATGTTACACAGTGCAGAGAACTTCATGTGAATCTCTGCTTTTGTATAAATTTTATCTTGCAGACATGGTTAAATGTAATTAAGTAGGAATTACATCAAATTCCCACATTACACTGAATTTGGTGGAGAGAGATGTAGAGTAGTTTTGAAGAAATTAGTGTCATTTTGGACTCTTTGTGATGCAAGTTCCTTCAGATTTCATGGCTTTGTTACACTTGAAATGGTGTGTACAGAGCTGATCAGCCATAAAACTATCTTTTATTTGAAATTAAATGTGGAGAAATCTAAATTGTTCTATGTGTATACAGACATAAGTAGTTCATCTTTGGCAGTGCTCAGATTATTTATACTGCAGCTGCAGTAAATTTGAGTTGCACCAAATGTAGCTCTCTAAATGTCAGCTCAATTTTCTCAAGACCTACTTTTCACTTGTTATAAATATTGCTTGTTACAGATGCTAAAACTCTTCAAAATGGAATGCCACTCTGGGTGCGGTCAACGTATTCAGAAGGGATATGGATCATGACAGGACATTTATTTATTTATTTTCTTTTAAAACGTGAGCAAAGTGAAAAACGTGAGCAAAGTGACCTTAGTCGGCATTTAAGGATTTTGAGGGTGTGTTTGCTGCAGTTAATGTTAATGTAGAAGTTTGGTACATAACATGGAGGCAAGTCTGACGTCACTGTTTTTTTCTAAAATTGAATTATTACAATCAGGAAAATATTTGTTAAAAAAATGGAAAATTGAAAATTTGAAAGACAATTTATATAGCCTTCTTAAGGTAAGATTTTTTTTTTGTTGTTCTTATTTATTTAAAAAAAAGCAAGAAGAGAATTCACCATTTATAATTTAAGGTCTTCAAATACTGCTAAGCAATTAGATGGTCTATAAGGTCTATAATTTACAGTTTAAAAGTGAAGAGTGAAATCTTGCATCCTTTTTAGAACCTTATGAAATGCTGAGCTCAGACTCAGTTCAAACTTTTATGTTTCACTGATACAGATAGAACATTCATCACTACCTAAAGAAGTTGGAATACAACAATAATTGATTGTAATTTTCTTGATTGAAGAGATGACAATTTTCTATTTTTACATCAAGTGATAGAACAGAAATTAGGAGAATCTGTGTGCACCTGGGACAGATCAGCCAAACTTGGAAGAAAAGTGAATTACCTTGTAAGATGGCTTTTGAGTAAGCAGATAACTGAAACTTCAAAGGCTGTTCTGTCCCCAGTCATGCAATTATAACCACTTATATTTACTTGGGTTTGGTGGGGGAAAAAAAAAAGCCGCTATGTTCTTAGCTTAGAGTTTTTAAGAGATTTGTTATCTTTGTTATTGCTTTTGATGTTAACTCCACAAAGGGGCAGTGGCAGTGTGGCAGATTTTGCTCTGACTCTTTTTGACTGACATAATATTGATCCTACTTACAGTCTGTTAATGTTTTTCTTTCTTACCAGTCACCTTTAATTACTTGAAATCTTAGCTTCACAACATCATAAATCAAGCAGCAAGGTGTCTACATTTTTAAAGGGAAGAGTTATCTTTCATTGGGGTTTAACTAATTACTTACTAAACTAGGCACTGGTTAAATGGGATGTTCATAACAGGAAGAATTGTTGGGTTGGGAACAGCTGCACAGAACTTGCCATAGCCATATCTTATTTCTCCTGCTTCACGCATTCCTATCTGAAATACCTCCAAATCAGTTTCTTTGCTATGTTAAGAGTCTGATTTTTATTGATCTTACTCGTTGAAATTTTCACCAGAGTTGCATCAGCACACATCTTATTGGCCTGGTTTCATTATTATTCTAACTTCAGTTATGCTTCATTATTAATCAAAAACAATTCTAGCGAGACAAGAAATATTGTAACTTAACAAAATTATTGCCAAATGAGACACCTGTTTCTTCTTCTGAAAGAATATTAAGAGGAGAAATGTAAGGCAGGTGCTCTGAATCCATTCCTGGAGCACTTCTTTTCCCACTATGAGTCTTGGCATTGTGATTCCCATGGATTTATGACTCTCCTTGCCCGTCTTCAGACTGCAGAGAAGTCAGTGGTGACTGCTTCCAGGGCCTACTGGGGACATGGTGCAGAATGACGCTGCTGATGTATTACCCTCAGGCATGTTCTCAGGGCTAAAATGATCCATGTAGTCTGGGGAGAATTCATGGTTATTGATATAGTTAACAATTGTAACAGTAGAAATGAAAGCGGAAATTTCTTTGTGTTGTGCCCGTGCACAGAAAATAAAGAATTAGTTTTGTTTTTTAGCAAACATTGCTGATTTAGTTTCTCAGAATCTGTGAAACTTGTGTACTCAGCAGTACCAGTCCTTTTACCTGCACAGAGATTAAACCTAGGAAGCCTAAAAGTAAATGGGAGGAATATATATATGGAGTGAAAAATAAATCAATTAAGCTAGAGTATTCTGAAACAAATTCATGCTCTGCTGGAGGAGCAAGTACAAATACTTTAAATGTTTGGGTTGCCTAGGGAACTTCATCAGAATTAGATCCACTTGAAAGGGTGAAAAAGCATCACCATTCTGTACAATTATGCCACAAGTCTTCAGCTTTTGTGGTTGATATTAATGTAGCATTTTGCTCTCAATAATGTCTGCAAGTCAACTGTAGCTTCCAACTTGAGCTCAGAATTCACATTTATTTTGAAAAAGAGTTAAGTTCCGTTACAGTAAAGCCCAGTTTAATTTTTCATCTCAAGTTTGCGATGTAAACTTGATTTCTTAAGCATATTTTCCATCTCTGGTATTTTCTTATTAGACTCAGCATATTATGACATTTTCAAGATGCATTCTATTTATAACTTAACATTATACAATGTCAAGAATAATCAAAAGCATAAAGAGATGACAGAGAAAAATCCCATTTAGTATGATCTTTCTGGGTCACAGTTCTGAGTTTCACTTAGTATGCCTGTTTTGAGAGCTAAAAATACCTTTTTAGCAAGTGAAACATGCAAACAAAAGTTGACAGAGAATGGACATGATCACTAAACTACTTTATAAATATAGGGTCTCAAAATTCAGTGCTAGGTGAGGTCATCACAGATGTCTGAGGATGACTGTCCAGCTGTTAGAGTGACTGACTCAATGTATTAGGATATGCTGTCATCTAAATATTCCTCTTCTTTTGGACACCATTTTATCTCATTGTTTTTTGTTTGTTTTTCATGTGGTCTTCATCTTTTGCCTTGAGAACAAAGAGTAGCTACAGTTTTAATATTTATTTATTCTGTATACCTTTATTTAAAGTTTATGACAGTTTATTAAAAGAAGTGCCACCCTCAGAAATCTAAATCATTCCTGTTACTTTGACACAATGAATTTATGACAAGCAAATACTGATTAAATATTTCTTCCATTTATTTATATTCACAGACGCATCATCTTAAAATGGGTCTTATTGCTATTTCTGTCAGCTGATTTTTTCATTGTTTTTACTTTTAGGATTATGGCTTCACTAAGCTTCAGCCTGTCAACTATTTGTGTAAAACCAAAGTATCTGGTAGAGAAATGGTGAATCAGATATTTGTGCTCAGAGTTGATGATACCATTTGAATCCTTCACTACGCCAATAAAAAGTGAGCAAAACATATGATGAAGCCATCAAGGACTTGGGCAGATCATCTCTCTGATCTTGAGGGGTACAAGAGGGTAATTATCATCTCCCTTTTTTTTTTTTTTTTTTTTTTTTCTGACTATGGACCTGATGGTGCTTCTGGTTAGAAAGAGGAGAAAGAGATCTTTAAACCATATTGTCAGTTCATAGAATGTCATGAGTTTGAAGGGACCCATAATGGTCAAGTCTAACTGCTGGCTCCACACAGAAATCAGACCATATGTCTGAGAGTGTTGTCTAAATGCTTCTTGAACTCTGGCAAGCTCGGTGCTGTGACCGCTGGCCTGAGGAGCCTGTTCCAGTGCCCAGCCACCTTCTGGTGAAGAGCCTTTTCCTGATATCCAGCCTGAACCTCACCTGACAGCTGCAACATAAGGATGCCAGGAACCTTGAAACATTTGTCTTCCCTCCATTCTTTCTGAGATATAGATCCTGCACAGTGTGTTCTTGGAGAACCCACGACTTCCAACTGTCCCTGTGTTTCCAGCAGCTCTGCTTTGTTCTGCCCCTTTCCTCTTGTCAGCTGCTAGAACAGTGGGATCATGCAAGTACCATTAACCTGGTTGTGGTAAGAAGAGCAGTGGATGACATGAGGATTGTAAAAGAGTTGTGTAGAAGAGATGAATAAGAGTAATTTATAAGTCACAGACAATTAAGCTTTGGTCTGACAAGGACCAGTGTCTAGATATTCATGGTAGAATCCATAGTCCTGAGTTACAGTCTAAGTTTCCTATACAGTGTAAAAAAGATTGTGTGATTCATAACAGTATACACAACTCTAAGTAGAGAGCTACCCAAGGTAGCAATAGCAAAGCCCTGTCAACAGACTCATATTTTAAATCCCCACTCTCTCTGAGGTGCTTAACTGTACATTTTTCTACACGCATGATTTATAGCCATGCAAGTAGGCACTTAATTTCTTCAGAAAAAAAAAAACCAAAAAAACAAACCACCAAATAAACAGAGACAGCAAGAATCAATCTTTTCTTCTAAGAATAAGCCAGAGAAGAAGTAGGTGGTGGTTCCTCTCACCTCCTCTTCTCCTTCTTTTCATATGGGATCAGAGTACATCCCATTCTAGTACTTTTTTCACTTTTAGCACAAACTCAGTCTGACCTGGAAAGTTTTCCAGAGTATAGGCTGCTGTTGAGCATAAATACTTTCAAATTCTGTCCCTAAAGACATGGGAGATTTTATAGAAGAGTTAAATATTCAGAAATATTGAGAAGAAATTTACGAGTAACCCTGATTTTTCAATGTAGGTCATTTCCATGGGTATAGCAGACTCTAGTCTAAGTTTCAAGGACAATTTAGTTATTTTCTACTACATATGCAGTAGGTTAATGTGTGGAAGCAGTTGTAGCAGACACTATTGTCAAGGACTGTCCCTTTGGAAACTGTTCCTCTTGCCAGCTGCTCTACAGAATTAATCTCACTTCTTAATCTGTTCCTGTAAATGTGAAAAAGACAACATATGATCCAAATTAAAGACCTAATAAAATTACCATGCAAACTTATATAAGTCCTCTTGAAAATTCTGGAAATTGATCAAAATAATTAAGTTATTTCTTTACTTCCTCATGTAAAAAATTGGAGACAGTTAAACAATGCAAGGGAAGGAGAGCTGCAAGCTTGAAAAATAGAAAGAATACAGTGACAATGGTGAACATGGCAGTATACAAAAGGGAAGTGCTCTGTAGAAAAAAAGGCTTGATAGGAGTAAAACAGTCTCAAGGAGGGTGGTGGTGTGAACCAAGGAGAACTACAGATGTGATTGTTGCTAATTGTGATAAACTCATGGAATGGCTCTGCTTGAACAGAACAAATTTGCATGGCAGCAGTCTTAAATGAGGACCTTCTACAGCTTAAATGATGATCTAACAGTGGTGATAGCCATTCAAAAATAGTTACCTAACATAAATATACACAGAAGTATGCATTTAAATTTGGAGAGTCAAAGGCTTGCCTTGTGTTATGCCACGTTGATAAGTTGTTCACTGTAATGACTGCATCCTTGTTTATTTGGACACCAATTATTGTTGATAGCATAGTTATGCCAGCCTCTGATAACTGCACACATATGTATACAACCACTTCCTCTCTATCTGAATATTCAGAAAATGTTTGCCAGGGAGCAGTTAGGTAGGTGATACAGAACTAATAACACGGGGCTTATTAGCACTCTGTAACCTTTTTTGGAGAGCACTGGGCAGATGCTTGTGCATGGACAGTGAGCAGAAATTCTGTTGTGAAATGCTGAGATTTTCCCATGAGTGTAATATCCTACAGCTTCCAGTTCTGTTGCCAGTTAAAATTTTCACGGTTGTCCATTGTATGACATGTATGTATGGACTGAGCGGGTCATGTATATTATGCATCCTCTTACTGCAGCACTCTGCAATGCTAGTAGTACTGCTCAGAAGTGCTGCTAGGCCTGCAGACTGTTGCCTCTATCTTACAATAGCCAATATCACAGGTACAAGGTTGTTAGTGTGAAGCAAATTGAGATTTTCCTTCTTTCTCTGTGTGTTATTATGGATTACTGCAGATGGTTCTGTTCTATACAACGGTCTGTTCCAGAAGATAAGAGCTATGAGAGTACATGCTTACATATGTGCAAAGCATGTGAATTTCAAGCATGAGCTAGACTAGTTGGAGCAGACAATCCTGAGTTTACCTCAAGTTCAGTAAGACTACTTATGAAGGAAGGAAAATGCTTCATGTGAAAAGGGAATGTTGAAGATATTGATGATAAATTAATGATAAGCTAAATTTAGACTTAAATTTTGTTATTAATAATGCTCATTAACAGCATAAATACAGTAAAAATAAACAGTTTTAAAAGCATGTGTGTACAAAGTTATCTGTCAAAACTAGCTTGCAAGGCTGTAAAGCAACATGAATGAGAGCTTTTCTTAGTTAAAAATAAGTATTTTACAGAGCCTGGGTTTTCTTTTCCATGGCATAGACATTTTTGAAAATAAGATGAAGGTCACATCTGGAAGACAAGAATATATTTTCCCACAGAAGATAGTAAAGGCTTTACAATTATGCCAGAGCACGTAGTTAAGTATATAGAACCATTAAAGTTTGACAAGGCACCTGATCTAGATGAATAACATTCCCCAGTTCAAGAGGAATCATTAATATGAGAGAAGGAAAGCCTATAGAATGCCTTTTTTCACATCTTTTTAACAGCCAGGGAAGCATAGAAGGTCAAAAAGATAGTAGTCCGTATTTTTACAGGGAGGATAAAGAGAGAAGACCATGGGATATGGAAAGAAAAATCGTTGCTGTTTAAAGATAAGATGATTAAAATTGAGGAAACAACTTTATTTCTTTATGAGTAGTTCTGAATAGCTACAGAAAACTAAGCTAAAAGGCATGTGAATATTTTGAAACTGTCGTATATAGGCACACACAAAATAGATTACTTTAAAAAGCTTGACTGAGATAAACACGTAGAACTGGTGAAATGAATTTAAAGCAAGTTTAGGAGAAGGAAATAAAACATTTAAGTTAAAAGAACTGCACTAAGGAGGAGAAATAGAACAAGTGAGGCTGAACTAGTGGTCAAAACTGAGTGCCACTTTTGTGTACAAGAGGGGAGTTACTGGAAAGAGCTGTCTTAGCAAAAAAGAAAAAAGAGTGGAACAAATGTAAAAATGTCCACGTAAAGACAATATAATGATTTTAATACTACGCTGCTAAGAAATCATGAATGGTTCATTTAATTTAATGTAGTAGGAGAATGCAATTAACCCTAAGCTCAGAAGAGGAACACTGAATGTCAATAATATGAGCTGAGCCTACAGATAAAAAATGATCTGCATAATGCTTGGCAAGGTTAATAAATCAGAATACCACATTTCTATGTATAAACATACTATATACCTTCAAGTAGTGTGATTGTTCTCAGAAGTGCTATGTGTAGATTGCCTGTCTGTCCATCTGCTTTATTTCGCTGGGGATCATCCTAGCATCTCTGTCCTGTTCCCATTCTTTGAGCAAAAATAACCTTCAAGAAAAACTTGACTTTTTTTAGTGTAGCTGTAGTTTATTTGTGGGGTTAATCTATGTCAAGCTTGTACTGATCCTTTGATTTTTCAGTGGTGGCTTTAAGTTGTGGACAGAATCAAAGAAGTGTGTTCCACAAATGGTGAATCAATCAGTGAGTTATGCAAATCAGTCCAAGTGAAACAACATTAAAACCTTTAGACCATATCACATTTTCATCTTCATGCCACATATGTCACATACAAATGATGTTAAGGATACACAAGAGAACTTTACAGTGTTTTTTAATTATGCACATATTTTTGCTTGTAAAGCTTCATACTTCAGCACTGTAAGATCAGTTTTGTTGAGGGACTTATCCCTTTTAAGAAGGGAAAATACATAAAGCCCTCAAAATTAAGTAGAAGATCAGCTTGTCTCTAATAAGAACGCCACAGTTAACAGCCAGTTGAATGCAGATCTGCAAGGTCAGAAAAAAATGCGAAGCCCTATGCAGTATCTGGGAATCTTCTCTTACAAATATTGTCACGTGAGGCTATAGCTGCTATGCCTGAAGGACTATGCATTATTGAGCTTCACAGCTGTGATGATTTCAGGTACAGGAGGGATGCTACAGATGTAGAACTGAGAGCTTCTTACAGCCTTTGTACAGAAGAAATTTAAAAAAAAGTGTTACGTGCTTTGGTGCTTGTCATTTTTATAAATTTTTAAGGTTGTTTAAAGCTGTGTTGCTGGCTTCAGCTCTGAAGTAAATCTCAGATTATGAGAATTTGGCAGAGAAAAATGATGTCTATTTTAAGCTGGAAATTTGGTTGGCATTACCCACATGCTGAGTTGATGTATCCACAGGTTTAAATTCTCTTCAGTGAACTTATTCCATAGCTGATATAAGTTTCAAATATACTTTATTAAGATTGCTGTCTAGAAAAGAAATCCCATCTTTCTGGAAAATGTATAACTGAATGGTATCAAAATTACAGCTGCTCAAGCAAAATGTTTGCCCACTGCATTATCTTTATATTTTAACGTGTCTATTTATAACAACACAATTTTTGTATGCACCCACAATAAATTACATGCTTTCCAGGCAAATACATAAGATGGACTATAATCTCCATTTGTCTGTACTGTGCATGCTCATTTAGATTATGGTAAAGTGGGTATAAAACACTTCTGAAAGACAATGCAAATGATGTATGCCTCTTTGCAATGAGACAAACAATTATATGTGTTATTAGAGCCATAATTTTATGCTTGTTAGTCATCCAATTTTGATTAAGGGATCATTTATTTTAAGAATAATTCTGCCTCATTGTGAAGGCAATTTTATTATTATTTTTTTTTTTTAGATTAAGTTGTGTGTCTTAAGGAGGACAAAAAGCAACTGAAGACTAGGTCAACTGGGACTGACATAGTGGAAGTAGCACAGCACGAAGCCCAACACTTTGCTTTCCAAAGAAGTACAAAATGCAACAGTTGGATTTTGCCTTCAAAGGTAATTTGGTTTAAAAAATGCTTCTGCCCTTGGGGGAAACACTGGAAATTTCCACATCGGACATAAAATCCTAAAAACAGCACAGAAGGTTTACCTTCCAAACACAGAAACTTTTTCTGATTAATTCCAGATTCATACGTATGATGAGGTCTTTGATGGCTCCTGAAGTACTTCTGCACTTACATACACGGATTCTAGAACCAAGTCAAAATCAAATGAGAAAGAATGCAGAGATTTCAGGCATTTAGCCAGGATCAGGTGGCAAAGAGATTTAAATTTTAATTGCTACTAATCTAAAAAAAAAAAAAAAGAAGAAAAAGCCCAAACTTCACATGTCTGTTACGCAAATGTTGGAAGTAAAAATTTTTTTTCCTGTCTGGATTCTTGGACTGTGGTAATACTGAGGAGTAGAATCATAGAATCCTTAGTGTAGGAAAGGACCTTTAAAGGTCATCTGGTCTGATGCCCCTGCACTGAACAGGGACATCCACAGCTTTGTCAGGTGCTCAGAGCCTGTTCCAGCCTGGTCTTGAAAGTCTCCAAGGATAGAGCATCCACCACCTCTCTGGGCAACTTGTTGCAGTGTCTCACCACCCTCACTTTAAGCCTTTTTCCTTATATGCAAACTAAATCTCCCTTCTTTTAGTTTGAAACCATGTCCTCTTGTCCTATCACAACAGACCCTGCTTTAGAAAATGTTGCCTTCTTTCTTGCAGCCCCCTTTAGATACTGAAAGGCCACTCTCACGTCTCCCTAGAGCCTTCTCTTATCCAGGCTGAGCAGCTCCAGCTCTCTCAGCTGTCCTCAGAGGAGAGGTGTTCCATCGCTTGGATCATTTTTGTGTCCCTTCTCTGGATGCACTCCAGCAGGTCCATGTCTCTCCTGTACTGAGGACTCCGCATCTGGATGCAGTGCTCCAGGTGAGGTCTCACCAGTGCAGAGTAGAGGGACAGGGTCACCTCCCTCACCCTGCTGGCCACGCTTCCTTTGATGCAGCCCAGGATATGATAGGTTTCTGGGCTGTGAGGGCACATTGCTGGCTATGTAAAGCTTATGCCTCCTTTCACATAGGATTGGTGACTCAGTGCCAGAAGGAAGCAGTTTTTAAATATACCATGAGTTGAGGTATGTGACTTGGATGTGGAGTTAACGTGGTTGCCATATTTATCATTATTTACATTCAGGAAATTCCTGCCTGACCGAAAATCTGGAGGGTCTTCTCTGAGGCCTGTATTCTTAAGTGCATGTTCAACTCAGAGTTGGCTTGGGTGGCTCCTGCAAGCAGGCCTCAAGCCTTCAATGACCTGAACCATGTGGTATAGCTTTTTTTGCTGAAGTTGCCCAGCTTGCGTGCTCCGTTACTGGGAAATTTATTACGTTGGAGTCTGCAGTACTGACAGAGTGACTTAACATATTTAAACCTCTGTTAGCCAGAGTGTGCATCGTATCACGGCTTGCTTTTTATCCATTTATTGCCAGTGAGCCTGCGGGGCACATTTTCTTGAAAGATGGATATGCTTTTTCATGTAACACCCCATTAAGCAAAGCCCTTTAGCAAGGACAAAAAGCCTATGGAGATCCCCTCCTGACATTACATGTTTACAGACTGAAACACAAAACCTGCTGGTTTTTTAAAATAGGAATACAGAATCCAAAAGTTCCCAGTTAATCTGCTGATTGCCCATTGATTTTTTCCATGGCTACACATACTCATGTGCTCTATTTGCTTCTGTCTGATATTTCCCTGCAAATGCTACTGCTGCTTTGTAACCTGCTTATCATGGCTCTGTACATTCCTTTCAAGCAATAGTTTTTGTGTGAATTTTGCATACTATGGATTTGTGTGACAGAGGTGACTCTTGGACAGGAGCATGCCATCGGGAGACTTGTGCACATAGCCAGAGTGTGTATGCAGTATTATGGGATGGCAGGCAAACCTTTCCCAGAGAATGGCAATCTGGGGCTGTAGGTATGGTCTTTGGATAGTGGAGCTGTAATATGCATCCTGACCCTCCGCTAGCACATTGTGGATTAGCAAAAGGCAAAAGGAGCAATCAAAAAAGTATATCAGCTTCAGTGTATTGCAGGACCGGAGGGCTACTGAAAGCAAACTGTGCATGTGGAGCTGATGGCTGTGTGATCAGTATCTTCCTGATGGACCTGTTTCATGTTCCATAGCCTTAACTTCAGCCTTATACAGCTGTTTTTTTCTCATTTTTCTCTGCCTGCCAAAACGTTCCAGTCTGTCTTTCACAACCTCAGTAGAATTTATTTCTTCCCACCTGCCATGCACAGGAAATTTAACTCAGAAAGATGAGATGCAAATATTATGCAGGGTTGACCTTTTCGTTTGCAGGGTAACTAATTAGCTTGACAAGTAACACGTTTAGTAAAATACGTATATGTCATTAGATAATCCTGCCTACCTTCTTGAGGTTGCTTCCTAAAATACTTTTTACTGCTGTTGCAATTAGCTGCAAGCTTGCTAACGTGAGTACGAGTAAAAACCTTTACTAAATGCATAGTAACTTAATACTCATTCTCCAATCTAGTAGTATAAGTAACCATGTATTTACTTTAGTTATGCTTTGGTACCATGGTGTAGTCCTAGATAAGTACCTTCCTTAGTTCTGCAGTGCATAGTATTAACAGGGAAGATATTAAAAAATATGACTGTTTTTAAAGTAAACCCTGTCTGGATACAGTGTGAAGGTGCAACTAGCTGGGCAGCTTCTTTTGTCTGAGCTGTGTGATGGTATTTATGCACAGACCTCTATGCTACAGTCAGGCCTGTGGCTGTGGTTTGTATTGCTATTTCAGTGATTAACAGCTAGGCAAAGAAGGAGACTGTCGTGGCCATTATTTACTGTGGGTGAGGCAAGGCATTCTGTTATTCAAAAGGTCTGGGAAAACAATCTTTGTGTCCTTTACTAAAGGGAAACTGAAGAAGTGGATTACACAGGCATGAGAGGTCAAAAAAAGTGGCCAAGATTTGACCTGGATCTAGGACAACAGAAAGAGGCTGACTGTGTTGAAAACACAAAGCTCACGCTGGCTTGCCTTCAGGAATCATTTATGACCATGAACAGATGTTCTCAACCACAGTGAACCTTGAATCCTGCATGGGTTGGTTTCTGATGTAGGATGATTAGCTTTCCCTACCTCTGGATTGCAGTGCACCTCACAGTATGGTGTGGCAACAGAGATAAATAGCAGTTTGCTAAAAATGGTAAGGAGTGGTACTTTGCAATTCTAATTAACTCATCCTATGCTAGTCGGTGTCCTTCAAACCATGACAATTAACAGGACTAAAGAACAGTCTTACTGGGTAGAAGGTAAGTGGGAATAGGAGTCTGACTTGCTACAGCAGAGTGTACATTGATTTCATATTGGCATTTTCAATTGGTCTGTTCTCTATTCAGATTTGTTTTAGAAGATGCTCACATTTTTACTACAAAATACATTAGATAACTGCTTCATTTTTTGTGTGCACTTTTTTTTTTTTGATCCGCTACTGAGCTCCATGCTGCCAGTAAGTCATCTGCTTCTTGTTTCTTTATTATTATATTGCTCCTTGTCAATTTATTGCCTCTTTGTCTCTAATGAAGCAGAGATGGGAGCTTTACAGATGGGAAACTAAATCACAGAGAAACTACGTGACTTTTTACATGACCTATGCACACAAAAGTAATAATCACTCTTGCTGACAGGTGCAGACGCTACGAGCATCTGCAAGTGTTATAACAATGCAAATGTTGTAAGCAGTTTAGGTCTTTTGGCAGTGATGGTTTTGTGAAAAGTTCAGTTTTTATGAGGGAATGTGCAAAATGTTAGTGCAATCCTTCTCTTACATTTTAACTCATGATTAACCTGTTCTGTGGAGGTTTTATGTACTTTTAACCCCTCTCCTGGCTACTGTGGTGTTGGATTTCTCTTCCCCATCACTATAGTATTTTTGCCAAAGTTGTGCTAGTTCAGAGTTTGGGCATAGTGCCTTAAGCAGAGCTGTTTCTTCACGGAGCACTCTTTAGCCTACCTGCTTGCTTTCTTCTTCCTTCTCATTAGCTTTCTTTCATCCTTTTCAGCCTTTTCTCTTTCATTCTCCTTCTCTTCTAGCAGCATCTCTTGTTTGAAGTTAACAAGTCTTCCCTCTCTGTTGAAACATTTTGATTCCTTCTTTTATTCACTTTGTTCTTTCCTCCTCTTGGAGTGTATGCCAGCTGGCACAGACATCCTCTCCCATAGAAATGCAGTAGATTGCTTTGTTAATTCCTAAGACAGAGGTTTTTGTTTTTGTTTTTGTTTTTTCTTTTGCTCTTTCATTCAGTTTTGACCTTTATGCGCTGGGCAATCATTCCCCAGTGTGCTCAGCACAGTCACTGGATTTGTCATCAGACTTCTGTGTAGATGCTTGTCCTATACGACCGCTACAAGGCATCTGAGATTTTGTTATTGTTAATTGGCAAAACTTATCATGTTTTACCTATATATCTGTACCAGGACTTTCATGGGTAAGTAGATCACAATGTTACTCAGCAACGTTAGGCTAGGAGGTCAGTCTTGAAATAACGCTCATGGGAGATACGTTGGCTAAGTAACACAATTTTCAAGCAGGTGGTCTGCCATATTTTTAATAATGAGTTGTTGAAAGAAGCTTACTCAGGTGAAGTGAGAATCTCACTCTGAATAAAGCTCTGGAAGAGCCTAACTCTCGTTCTTCATATGCAGGGAGGCGAGGGAAGTAAACCTTCTATTATGGGTTATGTCAACCACCTGTAATGAGATTGAGCCAGCCTGAAGGCATTGAGCATATTCTCCACACCTTTTTTTCTGTGAACTTTCCAATATGAATCATAGTGATTTCTTTTTTCAAACTTTGCTGTCACGATTTCTCAGTAACCAAAGTTTTTGGCTTTGTCTTGGGAGGGAGATGGAAGAACAACCCAACCTAAATATCTTAGTAATCAGTTATTATGGAGCAAGTGATTTAATTATGATTCATTTCAAAATTGCATTGATATATTTATATGTTAAACTATGGTATCATAAATATTAAAAATATATAATTATAGATAAAATTTTAATCTTAAATTATTGATCCTTATCCAGATGTAAATTAAGCTGATTTTTTTAAAGGCATAAATATATTAGAATTATTCTTCTCAGGCCTTTTCCTGTGAAGATTTCTGACCTGTAAAAGTGCATGTGTCTCTTTGATGTTCTTAGAAAAATAATTAAGAGACATAGGAAGTGCTACCAAAAGAGTTTCTGAAAAGTCCTTAGTCCATCTCTCTTTTCCACTATACTTTATTCCTCAGTGTTGTTTGCCTGTTCTTTAATGAATCTCACAGTTATAAATCTGCACCCTTAATACTGTCTCAAATAATTTGCAGTTAGTGTTTTTAATCACTATTAACCGCAAATGCTTTCAAAAAAACCAAAAAGATATTTTTCTTCTTGTGACATGGGCTATGTGGTCTTTATTTTGTGGAGATACAAACTAAATCTAAATTGAATTAAAATTTGAAGTGTATTTCCTATCAAGTATGTCATATGGCTCAAAAGGCTAGAAATATCTTGGAAGAGCAAGAGGGAATATGAATGAAATGGGAAGCACAAAGTAAAAAATAACAAAACAAACAAACAAAAACTTTCACCCATGAACTAAAATCCACGTACTTTTTTTTCCCAAAGTAAGAACCCCTATCTTTACTAATAACATTGCCTGGCATTCAGGCTTCTTATAGCAATCTCTTTTCCCCACACTAAAGAGATTAAACTGAAATTTAGCCTAGATTCTTGGAGATTAACATTTACTAATGAGCAGATGCACTGCTTTTCAGATGCGGCTAATTTTGTGAACTACAACTAAAGCACTATTTTGAGAGTGAATTGATTTCATAAAAGTTCTCCAGTTTTCACTCATAAAAGCTAGCAATGGAAGAATCAGTTTAGGGCTTATGACAGTCATGGAGCAGCCTATGATACATTACTGCCATCTGACAAGTTTGCTCTGAGCTTAGCCTCCAAACTTCAAATTGTCTGGTAGGTACCCAAATATTTGCATCTTTCTTTCTTACATATCTGTAGCAGTTACACCAGTGAACCACTCCAAGCAGAAGAAACAGTCCTATTAGGGTGGGCAAGGGCTAATGTATAAATCTTATAACTCAGTAACAGTTTGCACAAATCGCTCTGAATCTTTAGTGAGATGTGAGTGACAGCTGGGAAAAACAATTCATTAAACACAATCACAGTATACCAAAGAACCGGTGCCTGAAATAAAGAAAACAGAAGATTCAGTGCAGGAAAAAAAGATTCTAAAATAGGGTTGGAATAGACTGGCTTCTGCAGATCAAATGTTAATATCATTTGCAGCACTGCTCTTGGGAAGTGTTCTGGCTAAGCATCCCAGCTGGCCAGTTACCTCACTTTCAGCAGCATGGGGGAAGCAGGTTCCCCAAGGATCATCACCATTATCTCCATCTCTTATCGCACGGGGCAGAAGGTCTGCTGAGTGCCTTGCTCCTGCTCCTACTTGCTACTGCAGCAATGGAAGTAGCAAGAGCAAGAAGCAAGAACTACAGTTGGCAAGAGCTAAGATTGCTGGTTGGTGACGTATCTAACTAGTGTCTTTCCATTGTCAACAATCTGCGCTGTCTGCAGAACAGGAGGAAAAGTTAAGAAACCTTCAGTTATAATCCTTGAATAGGAAGTCCAAGGTGTTGCAACAATATAGTGTTTATTAACCTGAGCAGCTCACAATGATACCGGCTGACTCTAGCGTCATGCATACTATTTTATATATGTTTTTCAGATGAGTGAGAGACAGTAGATTTAATATCCCAAGCTCAATGCATGGTAGCATATTACAATGCATTATGCATTTAGTTGTTTAGCATATATCAAGTATTTCAGAAAGCGATGGCAGATGTTGGAAATTTCTGTTGGGTTGCAAATTATTAATGTGCAGTATTGAGTGCTGAAGGATATTACATCATGTTTGAGTTCCAGAGTTTCCATTACACAGTTATATGAGAGCATGGCAGTGTTCAACGCATGACAAGTTGTTTATCAGCCTCTACCAAATAGACACTGCTCTACAAAATATGCACAGTACCAACACTTAAAAGGAAGAGGTGGCCATAGTACTGTGTGTATCACCTGCTCTTTCTAACACCTATGTGGATCAACAATCTGGTCATTAACTCATTTCTTCTTGTTTCTGAGCTAAAATATCTGGAGCAATTTGGATAGTGAAAACTACTGTAAACTTTTCCATTTCCTTCACTAAAGTATTTTTTGCTTAGAAGAGGGTACAGTGGCTCTATTAAATATCATCTGGTTTTCACATACCTCTCTTGGGTACTCTTTTACACAGAAAATAGCTATGTGGAAGAAATTCTGAAAGGGAAAACCTTTTATCTGGTTTGAAGAAGGAACAGTCCAGATGAGGTAGGCCTGGATGCCTGTGCTTTGTCTCCCTTTGCAGTGCTGTCCTCTATAGGACAGCTCAGTGTTGAGTCCTGTTAGAGACATACCTGCCTTGTCTTCATGGCTGTGCTAGCTTTGATCCTCAGACTCTGAAGACAAAACACCGCAGTAGCTTTATGCTAACTGCTGGGCTAAATCAAAGAGGGGAGCATTTTTGTGGAGATTGACTCCGGTTGTTCCCTTCTGCTAGTGGGATGAAAGCAGGGTGGGCATATCAGAAGTGGCTTTGTCCTGATCCATGGTGTCAACAGAGTGACAGAAGCAGGGCTGGTGATTCAGTCTGGGTGACAGATTCCCTGCCATGATACCAACTAGCCTATTGCACACGGAGCTGTCTGCCATAGGCCAGGGCTATCTAGGAAGCTGTAGTGAGGATCAGAATATTTTTCCACAAATATTCCGTAAGATAAATGTAGTGATGAAATCATCAAAGTAATTGTTTCTTGTAGCCCTTTCTTGGAAACAAATTACACCTAAAAACAAGTAGAGACTTCCTTCTATTCCAGAATATTATTGAAAATTAATAGACCATCTGAATCTGTAGTATCATAAGCAGGCATCCTTTTTTTTTTTTTTTTTTTCCTCACATACCTGCAGCTTCATCTCCAGCAGCTCTCCATCTGTTTGCAGGCTGTTTCCTAAACCAGTGTCATGCGTCAGGTGCGGGAGAGGGAGACAGTAATTAACAGCATAGCCTACAGAATCTTCGGGAGCAATTAATTTCAGTGAATGGATGGGGGAGGTAGAAGAGGGAAGATGTGCTTTGCACAAGTGTTTGTGCATCCAATTGGAAAGATGTACATATCTATATGTACACATCTCCCAGGAAGATTGTTTTCGGCATTCAGGCTTTCATTCTTTTGCAGTGCTTGTTGTGCACAGAAACTACTTGAAAAAGACAGTGCCATCTGCACTGAGGAGATTAGGGGGTGTCAAGGAAAATTCTTTTTTGCTTCTCACCTTCCTGCCTCTCTCCATCCCGCCCCTGGAAAAATCCCAGCTTTTAGCCTGTCAAAACAGTTTTAAAGCTGGTCTCTGATGTATAGAAACCTGTGAGACAGAACCATGACAGCTACACACTGTCAAAGGAATATGACTGCATAAAAAATACAACCATAATACTGCTGAATAAAAGAAGAGGGAAATGTTTGAGGCTACATTAGCATGTGGGGTAGTTTTTTTCATGCATATCTATGTAGATAAAATGATCAGGGAATACTCAATTTGTATATAGGAAGACTATTTCACCCATTTATACAGAGAGAGATTATGCATACACAGCACTGAAAATTTAAGATTTATGTGTCTAGGGAGAGATTAGAAACGAAAGCCATATGATTCATTAGACATCCTCCCCCCTCCCCCCCGCCCTTAAATTTAGGTCCTGAAATTAGAAAACTAAATCCATTTTTAAGCTCTTAAATGCAAGTGGCCTGATTTCACATGTGCTGAGCAACTACTGCAACTGATGATTTCTGTTATGAAGACTGTCTCTGTTTCTGAGAAGTGGCTGTCAGGGAGATCCTAAAGGATCTCCTCTGACGTGCCTAGCTAGCAAATAGCCAGGTATGACTGCAGTACCTACGTGCCTGATGAGTACAGTTGCAGACATGGGGAACTGGTACTGACCTTTCTGATTGGCTATGTGATTTTCTGGGAGGAATCCAGCAGAGAGACAGAGCAAGAAACCCCATCACACAAGAATTATTTTTCAGTTTTAACTTCTTTACTCCATTTTCATATCCTTCTGTCCCTTCACACACTACTGCCCATACTGAATGAGAGGATATTTAAGCCACCAGAAGAAGCCCTTTCTGTGTTAGTTTGGAAAGGGGGATGGCTGCTCACTTCTCACAGCATGCAATTATTTCAACCCTGATACATCTCTTACATGCAGTAAGATTTGTCAAGGGGCTGTGTTGATAAAAGGCACTTGAAAGCTTAATCTTGACCCCCAAAAAGGTGGTCTCTAAATCTTTAACTTTGTTCCACCATTTTCTTACTGCACAAGCATCAGAGAGGCAATAGAATGCTCACTGGAAAGACAGTGTTGCATCTATCCCTTTGGAGAACAAATTCATTTGCCTTTTTCTTTTTACATCTGCTTATTCAAACAATTAAATAAATTAAAAACAAGAAAATATTCTGCTCTGAGCCACTCTTGAATGTTTTCAGGCAGTATAACAAATGAGAAACAGTCATCTAATGCAAAACTGATTTGAGCATGTTTACATGGAATCACAGAATCATGTTATTAGGAAGCTAAAAGGTTTATCCATGCTCTTGGTTCTGAGTTGATGTAAAAACATGTACTAAGTTTGTAGAAACAGATGCATGTAGAGGCTGCTGTTGGCTGCCTGCTTTGCATATAAAAAAAAAAGCATGAGTGTTTGTATTTTTCTCCTCCAAAAGTTTAGTTTATTACAACAAGGAAGACTATAGAATGCCTTTCAGAACGTGAGGAAGGGACTATGTTATGAAGGTAGAAGTATTTTGCTATAAGCAAGTGATATTCTGGGAAAGAATGTAAACTTGTCTGGAATATGAGGAGTGAATTATGCCAATATCTGCATACTGCCCAGTTATTTAGCTTCATATTACACTGGTCATACTGTAACTACTCAAAGTGCTGTCTGTAAGTAATACTGTTAACTATAGCCAAAAGTTGGAAAAAAAAAAGATACAATTTTTGAATTTGATTGCTTGCTCACCAGGAAAGCAACATGAAGACAGAAAAGACTGTTTTACCAGATCATATGAAGAAATGGAATTCCATTAAATTTCACTACTAAATACAATAAAAGATAGAATTTTTCATGTAGTATTTGAATCACAACACCTGTAATATGTTTGAATCCTACAGTCTGACAATATAAAAAAAGTCACAATATGGAATATAATTTTGATTCTTATACACACGTGGCATTTCATAAAGATATAAATATATATTGCACAGAGATTTCTATGCAAAAAAAAAAAAATAAAGAAAGAAATTGAATCTTTCTCTTGAGAAGGGGACAACCCCCTGTATATGAATTTTGCGTGTGTGTAACTTCCGTAACTCAGTTGTACAAACTAAGAATTGTGTTGCTTCTGCATGTGGAGGAGAAATGTACTGTATTCAGTTTTCCTTCACACCTTATCACTGCAGCTGTCACCACAGTGATGTCCCATGGTCAAGACTGAAAGCAGAAGCCCTGCATACACAGGAAGCTGTCCAAATGGATACTGTACAGAAAGAATGAGGCTCTCTTAACTCATATTTTAAAAGAACTTGTTAGTAAACTTACTCTATCTCTTTTATGTCAAGGGAGAAAATTATATTTCTTGAATGAATTTCAGTCTATTATGCTGCAAGAGAAATTTACTCAGTGCTAAGCATTCACTTGGATCATTGAAAGCAGTCTAGGTATTGACCTCCTAATGTTTGAGATACCTCAGAAGGAGTTATATAAGTCACACTGGTGAGTAAAGGTTTGGGGAAGAAAGGTGTAGTGTCAGTGACACTCAAAACTGGGGAAAAGAAAATAAATCAAAGCTTTCTGGGATGCTGTGTAAAGCTTACCCTCATCAGAAATCAATAAAGAGTCTATCAGAAGGAAAACCTGTGCAGAGGTAGTTGCTTGAAAAGTTTGTGTTTGAAGATAGGAGACAATAAAAGGGGAAGAGCCTTCCTGGTCAGGAAGTCTGTGCTGCCAGAGAGCACAGTTGGAGTCTGTGCCCTTCCTGATTTGCCGCCATCTACCAAAACAGCAAGATGATGCCAGAGCAAGGCATATTCCTCCTGGGAGATGAGACTTCTGTCTCTGTTTTTGTATCTCTCTGTGTGTTACCTGAAGACAAAAGTAAATAATAAGAAACAAAAAGGAGTGGCAGAATTCTCATTCTCAACAGAAATTTTCATTTCATCTCATTGAAAAGACTGGTGTCTAAGGAGGGATGTCTGTCTGGTCCTGCAAAAACAAGGCTCTTTGCTTACACCTCTAAAAGTGGCTCATAATTGTTGTGCTCCCTGTCTCCTGACTTACTGTTGTTCATTAGCTATGCTATGCATATTTTAGCTCATTTAATCTTTCTTTTGAAGTCATTCCCTCCATCTCTTTGACATTTGTCTTGCATGTCTGAACTCCTTCCAACTCATCCTGGCCTGGAGATAGCCAGATCAGGGTTTTTGGAGCGTGCTTTCAAAAAAAAATGTTATCAGGAAGGACTTCCCAGCCCTTCCCTTCTCCCAGATCACCTTGGTAAGCTCATGGGAGCACTGGTGGCCCTGGTTCCTTCCTGCTTCCTAAGTCTATTTTAAAGTGTTTATACCATGGAGCATCTAATGAAGGAGCTATAGATTGTACTGGCTGTTAATTTAATTTTTTTTGTTGTTGTTAGTAAATGTCACAATTCCAGTTCTGATCCTTGTGCCTGAGTGTTCTCTTCAGATCTGTTTCAGCATTGCTACCTTTTGGTATTATTTCTCCCTCAAAATATCCAGTGTATATATCAATATACCAGCGTAGCAGTATATGGTTCATTAAACATACTTGTTTGCATTTTTGCATATCTTTTTTATTTTTTCTAGGCAACATCTCCATGTTCTTTAGTGTATTGCATTGCTTCAGTTATTTGTGTTTCCCCTTGGTGAGCTACTCTCATGAATTGAGAAACTGTTTGTTGTCCAGAATTTATGAGGTCAGGCTGTATAATGATTGCCACATTACAAACAACAGATTTTGGCTTAGTTTGCTGCTCTGTTTTTGTTTCCCAAGTCTCTCTCCAGAGACTTAGTCAACGAGACAGGCTGTATGGTTTCTTAACAGGTTTCCCTGCTATGCTCTTCATTTGGAACTGAAATTAATTAGCAGTTCTTTCCAGCACTTGTTGACCTTCAGTGATGCTTGAACTGTAGATTTTGCAGGTATGAAAGTTAAATTGTAAATAATCTAGTTCTCTCTGGACCTTTTTTTTTTTTTTTTTTTTAAGAAATTGCTGTCCATTCCCAAGCAAAACTAATATTCTTCTTTATAAAAACAAACATGCAGCTCCTTTATTTTCTCAAATATGAAGAGGGTATCAGAGGAAATGATGATGGAAATACCATGTCATGTGTCTCAGTCTGATACCAGAGTATATTCAAACCAATAAATGTAAGATTATTTCAGAATTTTTCAGTTGCCTTATTAAAATCTATGTCTTGTATTTATATCCCATTTCATGAAACCATGTAGTTTATAGTTCTGCCAAAAATGCTATCAAAACATCACACATTTGCACATTAACTGTACATGATTCACACAACGTATACATCTGCACCTGTTTGCTTGATTCTCAACATGTATGCTGCTGGTTTTCTTCATAGTAGTACTTGGTCAAGCCTTTCTTTTTATCTGAGAAGATCTTGGTACTGTGGAGGGTCCCCTTGCTTGCTACTTTTGTAGCACACTGTTTCCCAACAACTTTTGAAAAACAGCAATCAGGCAGTTCTCCAAATACTAGTACCGGAATCTTCCATCATGTACACAATCTCATTCTTCTGGTTTGGGAACATGTAATGAGAGTGTGCATCAAGAGGTAAAGCTATCATGATTAGTGACAGTAATGTACAGACAGCAAAGTGGTAGAGCTTGGGCTAGGAAACCATTTGCTATAGATATGTGGGTAGTTAAAGATAAAATGAAGGTGAGAGGCAGAGGGACAGTTTTCAGAGAAGAGAGAGAGACCTAACCATAACAGGTATAAAAGTAAAGCAATGTTTTGAAGATATCAGTAGATTTATTGGTAAATGGTAGATATGTAGTACACTCTGAAAGTAATGTAAACTACACCAGATACAAAGAGCACAGTAATGCTATTTGACAGAGCAAATTATTAGCTACAAAGCACTATTTTTTGACACAGCCACCATCATGAGCTATGCATTTTCACCAGTGACGAACAAGAGACTGCATGCTGCACTCATAAACATCAGCACCAGCAGAGGTGACCCACTGTTGCTGTCACCACAGCTGAAATGTATCACCCACCCCTCACAGTGCTCACATCCACCGTTTGGTCTTCAGAAATGTTCAGCAAATGTCAATGAATGTCAGTGGATACCACTTTTTCTGCATGAAGGAACTCAGTTCCACACCTTTGCTTCGTTCCACACCTTTGTGTCAGACTGCCCCTCTGCTGCCATCTGTCACACATAATGAAATATTGGCGAGATGATTCAGCCCCTCCTGCCATGCCATGGACATCCTCCTGTGACACTGTGGGCCAACATCATAAAGCAGAAGCAGTCCTTATATTTTTTTTATATGTATACAGATGTGCATGTGCACATACTTGTATGTGTAAGTCCACATCTTTAGTCTTGCAAGTAGCAAAAGCAAATCCAGAAATAAAATGAGTGGCAAACATCTGTGAGTGACAATGAGAGAGGTCAGCTGGAGGTCAGATTAATCCACTGAAAATAATTTGCTTTTTATCAGCGGTGAGTCTGACTGCAGCACTGGAAGAATGGTGATGATTTGGAGTCACATAGGTTCATCCATGTGGATATACACACTGCAAAAAGAAAGAAAGAAACCGGGAAATTAAAGTATACTGAAGGAATGGTGGAAAAGAACTGAAATGAGAAGACTACACAAGATCAAATATGAGAAGTAAGGATGCATCCAGCCACAGTGCCATAACACACATCCCACTAATATGTAGTGTTCAGACAGTAAGAGTTTGTTTGAGAGCATGTTTAAAATATGCAGTGCTACCAGAAAAAGGTCTTCTTTTTATTGTGAGGAATGGACACACTTGATCAGAAGAGTGATTTATCTCCTGAAGGATCTTGTTTCTGACAAAGTCTAAGACAAGATACATTGGAGAAGTGGATGAAATGCTGTAATAGAAATAATTATATATGCTGCTCACCATAGAGATTTCTTCTGTCCTTACCAGTTAGGGAGTATCATATGTGGTGATTTACACAGTACTAAAACTAAAAAAAAGGAAAACAAGGTTGTAATAATCTATATTACAAAGAAAAACAGTCTAGGGATTTGGAGAGCAGTTTGTTGTCTGGGACCAATGTGTCTGCCTTTGGGAAGGATGGGGAAAACATCCTCAGGAGAGGATTAATTCCCTAACTGAAAATGGCATAAATATGCTTTCAAACTGACCACATATTTCAACAGAAAGCTATTCATGAAGGACATCCTTAATTTAAAAGATTCCGTGGCAGTTTTTCAGACAGGCAATCGTTACTGACCAGTACACTTTAAACACTGCAAATACTCTTTTTTTGGAGGGCCAGAAGGCATTCTGCAGTCTATAGAGATTCATATCTACAGTGCTGACCTTGAGCAGGCCAGGACCAACTAACTGCACATTCGCACCAATTTGGTGAGCAGCAAAATGGCGTTTATTAGCTGATGCAACCTGCTTATGTATCTTACGTGCTTCGTCTACACCTGCAAGCCTGCCCAGCGGATTTACATAGCACTTATCAGAGCAGAGGAGATCCTATCGCGTTACATCCGAAGCCACCTCGTTAACGCCTATTCCTAACGTGTTACATTGCGATATCTCGGCAATCGCCTAATACAACAACGCAGTCCCTGGAGTATGAGCTAGGAGCTAGGCAGGAGGCTATAGAGCACCCAAAGGGCAAGAGACTTAGGCATCTGAAACCCAGGCAGATGTTGGGCAGAGCTTCTTGGCATCTTGTAACTAAAATAAGTTGTCAACATTGATTTGGGAATGCCTAAATGTAAAATCTTTACATTACTCTGAATCCTTCCCCTAATGTCAAATGTGTAACTCAGCATGAATTTTGAAGACTAGGTAGAAAACAATTTGATCAAGTTTAAAGTCATTCTGTTTCAATGAATTCTCTCCAATTAATTGGCTTCATCATTGTTCCTTTTCAGACTTTGAGCAAGTTAATATGACTAAGCTTTGTATCATCTCTCGTTGTGCACCTTGTATTATGCGCAGTGCTGTGCCACCAGTGAGTTGATCTTGTGGTACATCGGTGATGTCAGGGTGTGCTGGAGGCCAGCTTTCTGAGGAGTGGGGCACAGAAATATGTAGAATGGATAAGTACCTGAATAGTCCCAATTCTGTTAGAAAATTTGCCATTTCAGTAGCAGCTGTTGGAGCCATATTCTATATGTCTTTAGCTATACTCTACAAGTCTATAGAGACAGGTTTTCTTATAATAGCAGCAATGAAGCTGATTAATGTAATGCCAGTGAGAGACTGGTCTATTTCTGTAATGTTGAGATAGAGCCTTTTTAGGTAAAATGAGCTCCTGCTTCAATCTGAATACTGCTGAACCTCAAGAAAGATATGAGGTTTTATGAACTTCAGGATAATCCATCCTTTCTCCTCGTGTTCCTATCACTTGCACCCCATCTGCCCCTCAAGTCCGCTGCTCCTGTGTGCCCTGTCCTTCACTTCCCTCTTCAGCCCAAAGGATTCTGTTCTCATTCATCTCTGACCTGACCTACTGCCGTTGTTTGTGCCCTCATTCAGGTATCTCTGTCCTCTTTAACCAGTCAACTCATGCATACTGCAACATCCCAAGATTTTCAAAGAACTGTCACTCGGTGTTAACTGGAGATATGCCAGGGCCTGTGAGTCTGAAAGGACGCTGTGATAAAAAGGATTAATGAAAACCTGTTACATATGGAGAAGGTTTTTCCTGTTTAGCAACAGAGGCAAAATTCACTCAAAATCAGAAGGTCAATTCAAGGGGAATAATTATTCTAATCATGGCTTGAGAAATAAAGATAAAACTGAGCGGTGGCTTTCTGCACAGAGATAAATTTCATCCAGGAATGTGGACAGGTCTCCTTGGGGACACTCATGGCTAAGTGGGTGTGAGGCAGCTCTGGCCAAACAACCAAAGTGCCTCATTTGTGTGGCATGGGGCAAACCAATGAGCTCTATTCTACAGCAGTCCAACCTCCTCTGCAGGTGTATTGCTTCTGAACAGTGTACAGCATATTTGAAGACAGTTCAGGTGGATGGAACTCCAGTTTCTCTGCCTACACTCAAGTAAGTGTACCACAGTGCCATACAGATACACCAGAAGTAAGCGCTGCTCATAGTATCTTGAGCACACTGCACAGGGGCACAACGTGAGATTGTCCCATGGAGCATTTTAACTGTAGGACAGAAGAAATTCTTCATCAGAAAGAGTTACTCAAAGGGAACTAAAGAGCAGCTCAGCTGTGAAATAAACCCTGAGGCAACTTTGAAACCAGTCAAAAAGAAAAAGTGAAGGATCTGGCCGTAATTCCAACACAGGCACGGATGCCCCTGTTGTGCTTCAGTTCCAGGCATTGTGAATGATGGTTTAATTGTTGGGTCTCTGTGTTTGTGCTTCATCCACTACAAAGAAGAAAATAAGTGGGAATATAAATATAGGAACAGGCATGCTGATTGTAGCTAAGCTGTACTGAAATGCCATTTACAACCCAATGGTTTTATAGTGGGCACATCTGCCTAACTCACAAATCCACTAAAGATAATGAACAGGATTTGTAGCATTCACTGGGAAAGTTTCAGCTTCAAAATAGTAAAAGAATGCTGGAGTTGTGAAGCTTAGCTGCACAGGTCCTGGTGTTCTTGATTTCCCCTTGTGGTCTGCAGATGTGTACTAAACCCTGACCTCAGCTGACACATTTTCATTTACTTTCTTTCTGCACCCCTCCTGAGATGATTCTTCCGAAAGCTGGCTTTTAATCTGCTATGATCTCCTCATGTAAATCAAGCCATCTTTAAACTAAATGCACTTGACTTCACAGACATTTCCATGAACTTCTCATCCATTTTTCTTTTACAAGCTCTGATGTTTTTCACACTGCAGCCCCCAAAATATGAGAAATATTCACTGCAAAACTTTACGCAGATTATATCACATTATTTTGTGATTTAGGGCTGAAAGTGGTCTAAGCTTTCCACACTTGATGAAGTTAACATACATCTTGAGCCTCTTACTTGTGAACAGTTTGCACTCTCAGCAAAGATGAGAATTTCCTCACTGTAGGAACCTTCTCTGTAACATGAACATGACCAGTTCTTGTCTTGGGATATGGCCATTCAGTTGTCCCACAGCTACTTACTTCAGCCTAACCCCTAAAACAATCCTAATGTTCTTTGTCAATTCTGCCAACCTGCTGCTACCTGTTTCGGTGTCTCTAAATTAAAACTGCATCTGCTTTATCACTAGCAAGATTCCTTCATCAGAAAACAGCAGTACAGCCAGTTGTCCTGGTCTGGAGCAAATAGTATACATGTCTCTCAGCAGTAAGGAATTAGCTATGTTTCAAGTTCTACAAGGAGTGTCTTAACACCATCTGTACTTCTCTGCAAGAGGGTTTCTGATGTCTATGTCTTTATACACCTGGCTTTTCCTTCAGGCTCTGTTTAGCTGGTTTTCTATTGTGCCTTTCTGTTCATTGTTCTGTAATGCTACCCTGAGCAATCCTTTGTCAGGAGATGGCTTATCTATTCCACTGTTGGTTTCTCTCTGCCTTGGGAGCATGATTTCTTCTGAAAAGTGTTTTTTTTCCTACACTCATTTCTGTTTTTCAAATAAAGAGAAAGAAAAATCTCACCATACTAAATCAGATATACACCAAATCTCCAAAGCATCAAAAATGTGTCTTGTGTAATCAGAGAACAGCCATGATCTAAGTTAAATAACAGACAGGCAGAAGTCCTGTCTCAGCTTTACTGTTCTTAAGAACTCCTGGAGGACCTTCAATGTTCAGGGATACCATTTGCTTCTCATTTTCTTATACACATATTCTTGCACTATCAGCTCTTTGCAGTAAAATGGAGCATACTGTGCTGCTTTAGAAATACCCTTGAGAAGTGTATTGTGATAGCAGGCTTTGTTGGAGTACTCCAGTGTCCTCCTCTTTGAGATTACTATACCAGTAGGAATGACACAACTAAAAGCAAAGTGAAGTATGCATTTGCAATGTCAAAATTAAGTTAGGCAGTCAGAAAGACTTGCAAAAATGTGGGAACTTAGGAAGGCTGTATTTATCCCTGCATCAAATCCAAGAGAGCCCATGGACCTCCATCTGTTCGGAAAATATAAAAGTGGATCCACTATACATGGGCAGAAATCCAAATCTTGCCTGTATAGTGTGTTCTCAAAGGCCTGGGTGGTAGAAGGACAAGGACCCTGACATGACAAGCTATTCTTCTGTTTCCATCTGGAATCAATGACATTCCCATCCAGCCCATGGATTTCTTGTTCTTTCCTAGCATATCACTAACTTTCACCTACTGCTTTGGAAATGATGATGTTCCTCATCAGAGCCAGGTGCAGTTATTGCCTGTTCAGATGACAGAGCTGGCTAATGGCTGCTTTGGTGTTTGATTAGGCACCCAAATTTAGTTCTTGTACAGGAAACTAGCTTCAGCTCCTGTTAGGAATCATCCTCAAACTAAAAAAAATTCCGCCAGCAAATGATTTAGATAAGCTTAAGGTTAAACATCTCTCTTAGTGCTTTAGTAATTGGTTAATTTATGGTCCCACTTGTACATCAGAGACTTAAGAACACTTGCATGGAGAACCCACAGTTCACTGTGATTGCAATCCTGCTTTCTTGTAAAGAAGGAGAAGGAATTTTTGGTGCTTACTGTCGCTCTCTGGAGGCTATGCCTCCATGTACAGATAGTTCAGTGCCATAGGAAGGGATCTGGTCAGTGGACTTGAAGTGGCAATTTTTCTCCATTTCAGGTTTACTTTGAACTAATACCAGTCTGGTCAAAAGGGCAAAAAGCTCATTAGCAGTTGGAGAGCACTACATGTGCTCCTAGATCCCATCTTCCTGTTTAAATTAATTTGAAGAAGAATCTGGTTTGTATCTTCTGAGATCATTTCATCATGTGAATAAAAGCATGCTAAGTGCAACAATTTAGAGCTTTGCCTTCAAAATCATATTCCTGATCTGAGTTAGAGCACAAACATGGACGTACTTGGCATGAAAATAAACACATCTGCACTGAAAAGATTCATTTAATGTCAGGCTCCCATACTTCGGGATTTGTGTATGAACTTCTAAAGAAGTCCAGAATGTTGCAACTTGCCCCTTAGCCTCTTCTCTATAAATGTCTGAACTTATTATTTCATTGTTTTTAACGTTTTGCAGATTGCAAAACACAGAATCTCAGAACATCCTCATTTAATTTAATAAATTAAACCCAAATAACCCAAGAAACTGAGTTAAAAATCGCCTCTAATAAACTATGTAATCATACAGGAAAATGGCAATTTCAGTCCAAATGTATTCTGTATTTCTAGATCCTTTTTCTGTGATGTTCACATTTAGGAGCTGCTGTGGTTTTACAGCATGCTCTATGTTTACTAAAATGCTTGCTCACCGAGCATTAAGAATTTTTCTGTGTATGCAGTATTTAAGAAAATAGGAATTCATTTTGCCTGCTTTCTGTCAAATAAGCAGATCTAATTCAGATTGCTTCTGGATGATGGAATAGCATTTTAATACCCTTTTTGACTTACTGTAACTAACTTGCTGTTAAAAAAAAAAACACAACAATTTAAAGCTAACTGAAAAATATTTCCAATCTTTTATTGCAGTCTCTATAAATCAATGTAAAAGAGGTGCGATAAAAATTATAATTAGCTGGAAATTACCTTGACTGAAATCTAAGGCATAGAGCTCAGCTAGAGGTGCTGGGTTTAGAGAAGCTGAATGAAGTTTCAATTAAAAATTATAAATTAGAGCTGCAAGAGTGTGGGACTGCTGGCCTGGTGAATGATCTTACTTTCACATACGTATATAAAAAGGTCACTGACTTCCTGAACTCACAGAGATCAAAAGAAATTGATTCCATCTCATATGGTCTTGAGAGAAAAACAAGCACTTTGATACTACTCTTCCGAGGATGTAATATTGTGGTTGAATTTCCTGTCACAGGAAAATACACCCTCGTTTGTGGATGGAAGAAGGAAGGAATAGCTAGCCCGCTTGGAAACTAATGGTCTCAGAAAAGCCAGTTAGTTAAGAAAGTTCATCAGACTGCAGGAGTCACAAGTTCTGACTTCTCTGATGCAGACTCGCTGTGAGCATGGCAGGTTCCTATTCTAGCCTGGGTTTTCCGTGCTCAATTGGTCCAGTCCAGTCCAGTCCAGTCAGTAACTTAAATTCTCATTTTCAAGGGGGGATTTGCATCTTGTCCCCAAACTCCCCTGAAACTTTTTATAGTTCCTAAAGTGGGTACATTTCTATTAATGGTAGTGTTGGTGAAATGGTAATTTCTATGAGGACTCATTTTGCCACACCAATTATATTTACTCAGGCTTTCATCTTTCACCTCCCAGATATATTATGCCAAGCTGTCTGATGAGTTGAGCACACTTTCCCATGTAAGGTCATCATCCCCAATAGCAATGGTTTCAGGGTCTCTTTTCACAAAAATGATCATTCAGTTTCTGAGACACAGCTAGAAACCAACTCCTATGAAGAATTTGCCATTCTGCAGTCAATAGCTGACTACTTGATATCTGGAACATAAGGTTACCTCATGTTTTCATTAAAAGGGACGTATGTGATAATGTAAGACGTTTTCAAAGCAGTGGATTCTCTCAACTTGCCACTGTGTCAGAAATCAGTGAACAGTCCCTCAGTGATACTTTTCCCTTTGTATCTACCACTTTGCCACAACCCCATGTGTTCCCAGACTCGTTTCAGTTTGCATACAGCTTGTCTGCAACTTCACTTGTATGTGTTACCTTCTTAATGCTGATATACTCTAAATTTATCAAAATACCACGGCTAGACAAGGTTGAAATAGTAATTAATAGCTCTTGATTACAGAGATGGAACTACTGCTATGGAAGCTCCAAATTAAGCCTGGTAAACTGATTTCCCAGAGCTGTAGCTGAACACTTAGTGTAATGCTGCCCTGGTAGCTGTGGCTGAGGATTATCTCAGCTCTCCTGAGGTGATTGCTTCTGGAACAAATGCTCCTGTTTGGGATTGCCTCATTCCTACAGTGCATGTGCATGCCACTGGCTAATCAATCTAAGGAAGTATCCCACTTTGCTTAGCTCTAGCTGTTTGTACGAATGCGAATGGAGCCTTATTTGAGTTTGTCTATGACAGGCAAAGTCAGAATTGAAGCGTAGATTTTCCATATCATGTTCATCCTGGACTTGTTTTGGAAGCTGCATTGCAACCTTTCTGACTCCTCCCTTCCTGAATACAGAACTTGTTCTGTGAATCTTTTCTTGGTCCCACAGTAATTTACAAAAGATATAGGATGTCCCTGATAGTCTTGTATTAGGCATATACAAATACTGGTACTATTGTGATGCCATGCTTTCCACCCACCATTGAAATTTTTATTACTTCTGCCAATCATAGTGCAGTCTTCTGTCCACTCTTTAAAGCCATGTCTTTATATAGGAACAACTTTATGTTATATTATCTCTCCCTCATAATCAACACACACATATATATCCATATACATAGCTTCAGATAAAATGAGGTATTAAGTGGGAAAAACAAAGAGACCAATAGAGATAGGACAAGGAACAGTGGCTTCAAAACAAAGGAAAAGAGTTTTAGTTCATATATAAAGAAGAAATTCTTTACTCAGAGGCCAGTTCGGCACTGGCACAGTCTGCTGTGGGTGCCCCATCCCTGGAGGCATTTGAGGCCAGGTTGAATGGGGCTTCAGCAGCCTGGTCTAACAAAAGAGGTGTTGAGCTGGGTGATCTTAAGGTTCCTTCCAGCCCGAACCATTCTATGGTTCTTTGAGCTGGTCAAATACTGTTGTTAACTCAACATGAAATTTTGTTAAATGATGGGCTCAGGAGGGTTGTTCAATAGGAGCATCAAACTGTTGAATAAGAATATTTAGACTATGGTAAATAAGAGTTTTGAGGTGGTATAATAATGAACAGTATATATCACTTATAACTAAATGGTTGTCTAAGGGTACTAATGATGTCAGCTTTATAGAACTGGAATCCTTTTTGATTGATTGATATAGATAGACAGGCAGATTACAGATAGTTAGATGGATAGACAGATAGATGGAAGCTAAAGCAGATTTCTAGGCATTTTAATTCTCTACTGCAATTTAACAGCACAATCAAAAGTTCTGAAAAGGGAAAGGCATTTGCAATGCTAAATGCAGTTTGCAAGTGGGGGTGTACATTGTGGGTGGAAGTTAGCTGTTTGCTGAGAGACACTTCAGAGCTGTGCAAGTTCTGATGCTCTTATTTCCTTTTATAAAACAATTATCTGCTGAGCTTTCAAATGACACAGGAATAATTTCTAAATTTGAGACTTCAGGGAGGGTGATACTTCCTCAGGTAGTGATTTGCTGAAAGGTTTTGCTGGTTCTTGGTTCTTTTGCTGGATCTTCTTGAACAAACTGTGTTTCTTAGCTTTATAGGCTTGCAAGCAAAGGCCATCACTTCATTCAAAAATTTGTCAGATGTGTTTAGTCTTTTCCTGTTTACTGGTACATTCTTTTTTGTTTTCTGAATAATAAATGAATATTTTTACCTGTGATATGACCTGAATCTGACAGCCTTATTTAGCCTAGTTAGTACTCTACTCTGTGCATGCAGGTTTGTTGGCCCCAATGGAATGCCTTGCAGAATAAAGTACAAATCAGTGTGACACAGGATGACAAAACAGTGCTCTGTCCTCCTCTCTTACACCTTAAGATGGTACAAATATTCTCTGCATTCCACAAACTGAATCCACAGACTGAAAACACATGGTTGTAAGACCAGAGTGCAGAATCTTTTAGGGGAAGAAGAGGAAGAAAAATAATATTCTGGTGCTGAGTGTTATTAATGCCAATTCTCAGACGTGTCAATGATTGCTAGCTGTGCAGTAGTGAGGAATAGCGAAGGCATCTAACTCCTGGCATTCTGCAGGGTGCTTCTGACCTCCCCTCCTGTAGACTGTTCAGACACAGTGTGGGTCTGGGTCTGCTCTAGAGTGTTACCTTGTCAACTCAGATGCAGTTAGTTCTTATCTGGGTCTAAAATGTAAATGTCTGTGACACTTAGATGTCACGAATGAGAAATTATAGAAGAAGATTAATAGTAATTCCTGGGTTATGCATTTTGTGATTCCTTTTTACTGTTTTTTTTTTCTTAAACAAGAAAGTGGTGAAATTGCTATTTGCGTTTTTATTATTAATAAATGGAGATATTAAATTTCCTCTTTAAGTCAAATAATGATTTTTTTTTTCATTTTCTAAAAGAAAACAATTTTTCAGCAAAAAAGCAAAATTGAAACTTCTTCACAGAATCATAGAATCGTAGGGGTTGGAAGGGACCTCAAGAGATCATGGAGTCTAACCCTCCTGCCAAAGCAGGTTCCCTACACCAGGTAATTTGTCAACTTCTGACAAATTCAACAAATAATTATTGGACAGAGAAGATGGAGAAACCTGAAAAGGTAATCCAAATCTTCTTTACATTCCAGTACATTCTTCTGAAACTAACTTTAGCACATTCAACTTTTCAAACCTGTGAAAGAAGATGTAAAGTAAATGTAATAATTTATCTCAAAGCATTTTAATAATTTCCAACTTCACATTGAAAAATCTTATGACCTTTTTTTGTCACAGTAAAATATATTTATTAGCTGTAGCAGTACTCGAACGTCATAACTCAGTGAAGGAGATAGCTATTAGTTTCTGCATATGTGGTGCCTTGCTCCAGAGGTGGAGCCCTTACTGTAACATCTGGACAAAGCTGCAGTAACTCAGCTGATGTCAGCAGACGTACTTAGAAAAATCAGTGCAATGCAGCCACAGAGTGACATCAGGAAATGTGCCAGCTGTGAAGAAAAACCTGCCAGCTTCACGACAAAACAAGGGACAAATAACTGCAGTATAGTGCGAAGTGATGTAAAGGTGTGAACCGTCTTCCTTGGTTTCTATATGAGAGATTTTCAAGAATTTTAGTTATTTGTACCCCAGTGTTGTTTGGTATCCTACAGAAGACTGAGTCCTTCCTTGTTCTGGTTGAGAGATGAAGGTGGTGAGAAGAGGGACCGGGCAAGCGTGAATGGCAGGCACAGCCAAACACAGTGGCATTCAGTGCATGCGCTACGGAAGAGCCATCACACCCTCACACATCAAACAAGGAATATGAACCAAGGCATTTTGGAAGCTCTGATCCTGAATACTGACCCATTGTTCTTAAATCTCTGGTTCTGAGCTCTTGTTTGGAGATTTTCTAATTTGCTTTGTAACAAGATAAATGAAATCCAGGCACTTAGACTAGTAGAGGATCACTATGTCCTACATGAATATTGAAGAAAAAATTGATGAATAGATACAATTGATGCCAGTTGAAACAAACAAACAAACAAAAAAAAAACAACAACAAACAACATTGATGAATTGTGATGGATAGTGGTAGTATTTCTGTTTAAGTAAATGCTCCAAATTAACTCTAATAAGATATGTCTCATTATCTGTAACGCATAGCAGTGTGAGACTCCTTTAAAAGACTCATTAATGAGGACTCATCACTTTGTGGAGGCAAATCCAATCTCACATAAATTTAAGCACATGGAAATGTTTCAGTGAGAAGATACTCCTCCAGTAGCTATCCACACATCCTAGAATGAAATTTGACATATTTCAATTGTTTGCCCTTAATTGTAACTTCATTATTTCTAACCTATTCTTTGAAAGTTATCATTTGTTCAAATAGAAAACTCTGTGGAACTCATTACAGGATTTTACGCTCATTTTAGGCTGATCTAGATTCTCGGTCTCTAGACCGATACAGATTCTTTTTTCTGAAAACTCTGATTTCCTCTCACACTTTCAGCCATGCATCATTGAGAGTGTGACTATAAGGCAGTACCTTTCTACAACTATCATTAGATGTATGTATTCTTTAAAACAAAGCAAATTCATCCTTTTAACAGTCAGATACTAATGTCAAAGCTGTGTCAGTGTGAGGCATGTTAGTATTTTTTAAATTGGTGTGAGGGGGTTAGAGTATGTTGGGTAGCAGCTAACTTATTGGAGTCATAAGGTAGTTCTAACATTGTCCTGTGTGATGTAACAGTAGGTCCTGGCAATCAGCATTTGAGGCTTGCAAAAACTTTATCTCTGGAGGAGAGGCCAGGTCTCCCCTCTATAACATCAAGACTACAGTCAGTTACTTGGCACACTGGAGAAGCTACATCCATCACAAGGGATTGTGGAATGCCTCAAGCCACGTAGTAGCTCTAATTTGATTACCTTTCCAAATACTTTCCCTCTCCAGTGATACTTCCTTAATCTCCAGCTCTGAATTTTAGCCTCTGTTGTACAGAGATATTTATGTTGTTGCATTGCAGTGTGTGGATGGCCTCTGGCTGCTCCACAAGTCCCTGTGTGCTACACAAAGCTTGTGGCAACCTGGGTTTACTTTGATCTACTTCAAGCATTAGATGTTCAGGTATCCAACTCAAGCACTGATGAACAGGCTATTGAACCTTCACTGACACGCAAAAATTCCACTTTTCCAGATGCACACATTATTTCATTTTTGAGTGAGAAGCTCCTTTTGCATCTTGCATATCTGACAATCGTGCTGCACTTCAAAGAACTTCTCAGGGTTGGTAGCAGCAACAGGGATTTTTGCAAAGTCATGTTTTTAGTGCAGAGCCTAAAAGAATGGTCTGACACACAGTACAGTGGTGATAACCTTCCTCTGGAAATGATAGACTACTTAATTTATGACTTAATTTGGGGAGAAAAAAAACAACAACCATCAGTAAGTAATGTTTAACAACATCTAACTTTCTGTATAAGAAACATGGAAACCCCAGACATATTGGGCGAGAGTTTGTTATATGTAGCTTTGATTACATTTTTCATTCCCTAGTATGATTGATGCCCTAATTTTCCACCCTTTGTTTATTTCATAGATTTGGGGCTGCTATTATTACAGTCAAAGATATAGAGTGGTTGTAAAAATACACTACCAAATTGGTTTAAAATAAATATTATCCATAATATTTGGACCAAAGGAAGAATTTTCTGTTCTGGAACATTCGTTATCTGAAATAATTTCCAGAGAGCAATGACAGTATGTTTAAATTTCTCAGACTGATGAGTGTCCATGTGTTTCCTTTTTGACTCATTCAGGTTTATGCCTAATGCTGAGAATTTTTGATAGAAAAAGTAAAGAATATGTTTTAAAAATCTAAAAGAAGGCCAGTTAATTGGCAAAAGTTGTCCAACCTTCTCTTGTTCATCTCTCGTCCTGTAATCATAAAATCATAGAACCATAGAGGCATAGAATTATAGAATGGCTAGGGTTGCAAGGGACCTCAAGGCCCACCCAGTTCCAAACCCCCTGCTGTAGGCAGGACTGCCACCCACCAGATCAGGCTGCCCAGGATCCCATCCACAGCTTCTCTGGGCAGCCCATGCCAGTGCCTAAACAATTTCTCACTGAAAAGTGTCCTCTTGATATCTAATCTTAACCTCCTTTCTTTTATTTTAAACTATTCCCCCTTGCCATATCACTATCAGTGTGTGTAAAAAGTCAGTCTCCCTCCTGTTTATAAGTCTTAAGTGCTAGAAGGCCACAATGAGGTCTCTCCTGGTTCTTCTCTTTTCAAGTTGAACAAGCCTAGCTCCTTCAGCCTTTCTTCAGAAGAGAGGTGCTCCAACTCTCTGAACACCTTTGCAGCCATCCTCTGGACCTACTCTGCATCCTTCTTTTGTTAGGGGCCTTAGGCCCCCAGATGTGGCCTCATGAGGACAGAGTAGAGAAGAAAATCCCTTGCCTTGCCCTGCTGCCACCCTTCTTTTGATGCAGCCCAAGACTCTGTTGGCCTTCTGGGTTTCAAGTACTGGCTTACGCCAAGCTTTTCAACCACTACAACCCCCATGACATTCTCTGCAGGATTGCTCTCAGTGAGTTCTTCTAACCTCTACACGTATCTGATACACATATCAGGGTACACACTGGGATTATCCCAACGTGCAGCACTTTGTACTTTGCCTTACTGAACCTCATTAGGTTCCCATAGGTCCACTTTTCAAGCTTTTCCAGGTCCCCTTGGATGACCTTCCTTATATTCTATCAACTATACCACTCAGCTTGATGTCACCAGCAAACTTCCTTTACAGTTCAAGTATAAGGATGTAATGTGGGACCATATCAAAGGCCTTGCAGAAGTCCAGATAGATGATGTCAGTTGCTTTTCCTTTGTCCACTGATGCTGTCACTCCATCACAGAAGGGCACCAGATTGGTCAGGTATGATCTGTCCTTGGTGAAGCCATGCTAGCTGTGTAGAAACACCTCTCTTGGCTTGCATTTGCCTTAAGATAACTTCCAGGAGGATCTGTTCCATGATCTTCCCATGCACAGACCTGAGGCTCACCAACCTGTAGTTCCATGGGTGTTCCTTTCTTCCTTTCATTTTTAAATGAGAGTGATGCTTCCCGTTTTCCAGTCTCAAGGGACTTGACAGCCCATGACTTTTTAGTATGATGGAGTGTGTCTTGGCGCCTTTGTACTTTTCTCCTTATTTTATTTTAATTTACTTAGTTTTGTTGCAAGGTATCATCTGTCCTCTAGCTAATTATTTTAACAAGTAATAGGAAACTGAAGCCAGTAGAACAGGAGCTTGCCATTATCATTAGTCATTTGCTTTTGTGGTATTGCGTATAGCTATTGTCATAGTTTCTTGTTTTTTGTCCATTCTTTAATAAAGAACTTTCTAGCATAGGTGAGCCTGACCCACTGTACTACCTAAAAGATGAATTCCATGTGATAAACCTGTTATCTTTTTTGGCTTTCTCTACATTGATGTTCATGTCTCTGTTGTATCTTGAGTGAGCTCACTGTAAATTTATTCAGCTAATACCATTGCAAATGCTTGTCTAGACACTTGGCAAACGCTTGTGGTGTGTATTCAGATTCATCCAAGTATAAGCTGTGAGCCCATGTGTCCTGGAACAAATGTTTCAGGCTATCGTTTACATGATGATAGTTAATTTCAGTCAACACAATTCTGAATTGTCATGGATGTGCTAACCCCTAGCTATGGGTACCCTTGAGGGAAAACCCGTGCCACTGCTGGACCTTCATTATCTGCAGCATGGTCTGGGAGGTGGTGGCTCCTGAGGCAGCGGGGGTTTTTAATATCATTGAGAAGTGTGTGTATCTAATGTTTCCAAAAGGTATACGTTGCAGTTGATTCAGTAAGCCTACTGAAAATTTGGAGGCAGCAGTAGACAGTTCCAAGAATGAACCGTTTTCTTTCTAGATGGAGCTTCCCAGTGCTACTGAATGACTAGTGCAACCTTTCTGTTACTTGCACACATATTTGTCTCCAGTACTACTAGTGGAGACAACCACTGATGGCTATATGCTATTTGAAAAGATATTTTTACCACATTGCCTTAAATCTTGTTGTATTATTTTTTTTTTGTGGTAATACAGAAGTGTAAAATTGATTTTGGGAACACAGATTTGCTTGCTTGCTTGCTTGCTTATTTATTTATTTATTTATTTATACTTTAAAAGTTAAGCTCTCTTCAGTCTCTTTATCTATTCTGTTGATTTGTCCTACATCCATGGAAAAACACATTTCTGAAAACTGAATGGAAGCGTATCACTACAGTTGAAAGCTTTCTATGGATTCATCCACCATGCATAATGTTAGGTTTGTGTATTAGTTTGTGTTTAATTTTTTCCCATTAGGTGAGTTTGTCTACATGACAGAAAACATTAATATATATATGTATATATTATAGTTGAGGGAATTATTATGAGTTATTCTTTCCTTTAAAAGATATGACAATGAACAGTAAAAATCCATGAAGAGAAACATTTGTTGGTATGAAGAATGTACTCTTTCTAAAACCTAGATTGCGTTCCTTTGCTTCTGTCCAACTTTTAATAATCTCTGATGTGACACAAAGTCGTAACAGCTGGAGTGGGGAGTGGGACAGAAAGCCATTGAGGGCAGCAGCTTTCTGGTGTCCTTCCTAATCTCTATCATGATGCTGATGGAGGGAAACCTCTTTTGGAGTTTCTTTAATCTTATTTGCATTTTGTTCTGACTACTCATGTTTAAAACCCAGAGATCAACTTAATAAAAGAAATAAAGTTGGCCTCGTAACAGAGCAGTTGTGTAATAAAGAGTGGTTTCCTGTCAACCATTGCCTGACTGAGCCCCCGAAGCCTTCTTAACTGTTCCTCATCTTCCTCGTACCAGAACTTCTCCCTGCTTAAACCTCTGATATTTTCTCTGATGTTATCTCAGGCTGCAGGTAGTGGGACTTTATTTTCACATCCTGTCACTTTCAAAAATATTGGAGTTGCCTGGGTTACAGATCCTGTGTGAGAAAAGATGGTACTTACCCAGAAACCCTGGAGGCTCCGTGGTAACTCGTGGGTACAAGGCTTTTGTTATGTTTATCCCATTCTAACAAGCCTGATATATTCTGGCATGTCATTTGCTTCTCTAGGTGAATGTGGGCCCCACATTGCTAACATAGTCACCCTAACGACAGTCTTCTTAATACATGTATTTTAAAGACCGTGGGGTTTTTTCTGTTGGTGTAGCAGGCTCAGTGATTGCACCCCTGATTTACGCTGCGATTCTGGAGACTACAGTAAGAAACAGATATGTGTATGGGTCCAGGGAAGTGATTAAGGTAGAAAGGCAAAAAGTTTCTCCTCTGCTGCTGTGTTCCAGTAGCTGAAGGCCCCCCGTAAGTGCATAAATGATCGTTTAACAAATTTCCTTGGCAACTGAGGCAGGGAGGCAGGACGGTGGCTTTGACTTGTGTATTTGACTTTGCAATTAGACCAGAGGGATTTATTTTCAATTTGCAAAAGCCAATCTAATTCATCAGCACAGGATGCTATAGGGAGAATGTTCAGATGATTAAAACCAATCGTGATCTATTTTAGACAGAAAAACAGTGCCATATTGTTAACTCTGATGCCAGACAGCAAGGGGAATTCCTGCAGAAGGGAATGGAGCTTGTTAGAGGCCAGCACTGCCCAGGACCCTGTGACAGCAGCAACCCCCTTTGACCTCCATTGACACTAAGCCAGGATGTGGTATTTTGGGTGTCTGGGTCAGGTTCCAGGAGGGCCTGCCATATCTGGATGTGATGTGGGTGCAGCAGCTGGAGCTGAGTGGGCTCTGCAGATCCTGCTGAATCCCCTTGTGCCTCAGCAAGGCTTACTAGCACAGGAATGGTGCCACATGGATGCACCCAGAAAGCTCAGGTCTGGATATGTGCCCAGGCTCGTAAGCCCACTAGGAAACTTTTTGCTGCATGAGCAGAGAGCTTGAACTGAGTAGGATTACACCTTGTCAGAGCTTGTAGGAAATCCCATGACTGACTTGAGATGGCACGGGGATTTCTGGATTCTTCTGCTCTGGGTTTCTTGGTGCACAAGGGAATGTGAGGGCAGTGCAGACAGCAGCTCAAAATCTGCTAATGTCTGGTGCAGCTCATTAGCCTGGGCCAGATGCCAGCTCAGCTCCATCCAAGCTCTGCAAACAGCTTCTGCAAACAGCACAGTCCTGCTGGTGTGGCACTGTATATGAATGAACAAAGCCCACCAGATCCGGATCCATGCTGTTTGAGCCTGAGACTTTTTTGGTCCACTCTGCATTGCTGTCAGAACAACTGTAGATTGAGCTATCTATCCCTGCATTATTCATTCATAACGTGGCACTGGACCAGAGGAATGCTAGCACAGAACTACTACTCTCAACAACAAAAAGCTATGAAGCGTTGTGCTGGGAGGTAGTTGTGAGAGCAAATATGTTCTGAAGTTTTTAAGGTATTTGTAAGAGTATTTGTTTTCCTGAGATTTCATTATGTAGATGAAGATAAGGAAACCCTGGAAAAGTAAGAATGCATATTAGAGGTTTGAGGTGGAACCATAAACAGACTGGCTGCCTTGTGGCTCCTAACAGGTGAAGGACCCTCACTTACGGGCTCTGGCACAGAGATAAATTTGTATATATCTGAGTATTTGTCCCTAAGTAGCTTGAAAGTTGTTGTTGAGGAATTACTAAGATTTATTGAGGAAAATATGGTAAGAAAAAAATCGAGCCTTCGAATCAACAGAGCAAGGACAGCTTAAACCAATAATATGTTCCTCAGTTTTTCCCAGATACTATAAAAGAGAACAACTGCCATTCAAAACAACAAAAAAAGAGCCAGTCACTAGGGAAAAACATTTTTTTTCTAGATGGCGGTCAAGGCTTTCCATTTTGATTGAATATTATTTAATCAAGTAAAGGATATTAACTAAAAACTAAGACAATTCTTTAATTAAATCTCCAGCAGTTTATATTTTTCAGCATATGTGGGAAAAGCTAGGGTCTGATAAATTCCCTCAGTTGAAGAATTTTCAAGTTCCAGCTGGACTGCACTTTAATTAAGTTCATTTTCTCCCTTTTCTCTGCTGAGGTCCCACTCCATTACAATTTCAAATCAATCTTCAGTGTAACGTTTCAGAAAAGAGAGTTCTGTTCAATGATTTTTCAGGAAGCTTGAAATCCCTCAAAACTTCTGAGTCTATAAGTTGTGGTGGCAAAGGGGAGCACTGGGAAGGCAAGGTAAAGATTATGAATATGGGAAGTATGTCCCATCTGAAGGCTGGTGCACAGAGCGGGTTTTTAATGGAGCTCCTTCTGTTTCTGCTCTTTGCCAGCTGTAGTGTGACACTGGGGATCTGCTCAGTAAAATGATAACACTTGCACAACAAACTGTTTGTCCCTGGCTGGTTGACAAACTGAGAGCTGTGGTATCATTTTTTTTTTGCGAGAGCCCAGAGTCCCTTGTTGTCGTCTTCTCATGCTGAAATAATTGTTAACCATCTATTTCACTGCTTGAAGACAAAAGAAGTTGTAAAAGTATGAGAGGGCCAATGTCCAGATTCTCCTCTGATCAGATTTCTTGAGTGAGGATAAGTCTTCATGGCAGCTCAGCATGGTTCAGGGAAAGACTGGAGGAAGGCTCTTATCAGTAGCGGAAGACAATGCCATTCCTTCTTTCCCCATCAGATCAATGGAAATGTGCATTGTAGCATTCCAGTGGGTAAAATTTGACAGTTATTACACATGCAGTGGCAATAATTTGTGTTTCCAATCAGCCTGTGTTTCAAGAGAACCATACTGGCAAAATAGGGCCTGACTGTTTAGGAAGGCTGTATTGGAAAGGCTGGTGAAATCCATGGGCATCTACACCATAGTTTAAAGTTGTGACTTCGTTTTTACTTCAGAAGGTCCGAATTAAGAACTGTAGGATGTCAGCAGACTTATAACACCTAAACCAGCAACTTGTGAGTTTGGCACATCAGAGAAACTGTGCCACAGCGTGTCATGTGTAATGTCAGTTATTCAATTAATCTTGATCCTTAAAGTTTGTATTTTTTTTTCTCTGTGTTTTAGTTATTTTCATTTCTTCCCTCTCCAGTACTGTATATGTAGGATACCTTCAGCCTCCATGGGTTTTGTGAAAGCTTCTGCTAGGTCTTCAAATGATCTAATTTATTGAGATTACTACATCTAGTTATTGAGATCTTAGGGCTAATGCTGCTGCAAATTTGTTCTTGGTTTAGTTTGGTTCTTGAGGTTATTTCTGCTGGTGCTACTACTAGAGGCATTACCTCTAGAATGCAAGAATAGGGAGCACTGAGTGGAGTCTTTGCAGCTTTGAGTTTGAGTCTTCCTTGTTGAGACAGTATGGCAGTGCTGCAGTGCAGAGATACTTGAGCTGGCATTAAGCTAGTTTCTTTGGATACTAGAAGCATGCTGGCTACAACAGAGTGGAGTCCAGTATGTTCTGATTTTCTTTGCCAAAAAGCTTAGCAACCTGGGCAGCAATGAACCAGTAACAGTAAACAGCAGTGTCTGGATGGAATTGTATGGGGGAGTTTGTTGTTCCGAAATTTTTCATGTTCCCTACACTGCTACCTCTCTTGCTTCCATGGTCTTTTATCTCTCTTTTCTAACTTCAAAGGAAAAAACGAAGCAAACAAGGGCAACAGGATGCAGAAGCTGTGGGCAATACATCATCCAAGAGCGGATACCTGACTGCAGATATTTCTCACACAACAGGTCTGTTCAATTTCTGTTTTAGGCAAAGCCAAATTCTTTTTTCAGAAAAAAAAGTTAGGAATAGAGTTTAATAAGAATATAGGGCAGGTTGTGATGGTCAGGTGCAAACCTCAAGCATGCTGGCCAGCAGTATGTTTATACTCAGCTGTCCCCTATTGTCCTCTTACCATGCTTTTCTCCTCCCATCTGTTTTGAGCACGTCTCTTTCCCCACTCTTTTATTCTCTTAAGTCAAAACCAACCCCTGATATTTCCCCCACTGGTCCTATTTTTGCTACCCCTGTACCCAAATCTTTTGTTTCTGGTTAGGTTATTGAGTACATCGCACCAGTTATGGTCTCCAGTCTCTGTTAACCTAGGTAGGATACATTCCTCAAAAAATGCCTGGTTTTCCCCTCTGTTATCTGTGAGATCTAGCCAATTTCACTTCACTCTCCATTAGCCATCTGTAAAATTTAGTCCTTCTTCACAGCGTTATTACTGATTGTTGTCAGCTTCTTCCTCTTTTTGTTTTCCATGTCCAGAAATTTCTCCTGGTTGGTTAAGTTAGGTAAACCTTGAGCCATGCTCTAATTGTTGGCCAGCTTACTATCACAAACTGGAAGGGAGAAGGACTAACGACACAGTTGCACATATGGTGTCATTCAGATGGCCACGGAGAAAATGATGTGGGAAAAATGACAAAACTCACAGACCTTTGTTGAATGAGAAGACATGGTAGGTTGATTTGTAGACAGAAAGGACAATCTGCAGAAATGCAAACAAGAACAGGGAAGAGAATATTTACTACAAGAGAGAGTGGGTCATGGAGCTCATCAGCTCCTTTGAAAAGTGATGATAAAAAGCAGAGTTGGGAAATGGGGTGGCAGGAGAAGAGAGAATAATGGAATCATTGAGGTTGGAAAAGACTGCTATGATTATCTAGTCCAACCAGCAACCCGTCACCACCCTGCCCACTAACCCACGTACCTCAGTACCACATCTTCACATTTCTTGAATGCTTCCAGGGATGGCTGTGAGTCCCCACCTCTCTGTGTAGCCTATTCCAGTGCTTCACCACTCTTTCTGAGAAGAAATTTTACCTAATATCCAACCTGAACCTGCCGTAGTGCAACCTGAGACCATTCCCTCTTGTTCTATTGCTGTTAGCTGGGAGAAGAGGTCAAGCCCCACCTTTCCACAGCCTCCTTTCAGGCAGTTATAGAAAGTGATAAGGTCTCTCCTGAATGTCCTCTTCTCCAGACCCCAGTCTCCTTAGCCACTCTCCGTAGGCTTGTGCTCTAAGACGTTTCACTAGCTTTTTTTGCCAATAGCTTGGCAAAGAGAGCGTAAACAGCTCCTATAATCAAGAGAGACTACTAACCAGAACCATACAGAGACCATGAGAGAAGATGTTATGATCTGGAGACAAGGGATAGGATTAGACGTGTATACCAAAACCAGGCATAACTAGAATCTAGATGACCATGATTGCTTGGCAGACCTGCCACCAGGATATCAGAGAACATAAAGATGAGCATCCTTGGTATAGTGAACTAATGTCTGCAGAAACAATGAAAGTGGTATGCTGAGGACGTTTGTTTTTGAATAAAATGACTTTGTCTCAGAGGGAATGTGTATGTTGCAATTTGATGGTAAAGCTCCAGGAATGTCATAGGGGACTAATACTGAAAATGCTGCCTATGAGTTCAGGAGTTTACTGTACAGAAATGATAAAAGAGAAGAAAGACAAGTGTGCAGTAGTCAATGATAGGTTGATTTTAAACTACAAATGTTGTGCAGCCATGAAAATTACTAATGAGTTTCTATGGATGTGTTGAATGCTGCATTGTAGATGTGAAATTCTTACTGATATTGTTGTCAGTGGCTTTGGATTACTGTATGCTGTTCTGGTCACCTGACTTCAAAAAAAAAAAAAAAAAGTACTTAAATGAAAGGAACTGCACTAAGGCAAGTCATCCTTTCACTTTTCATTTCAGGAATCTAAAATGCTTGACCTCCACAGTCCAGCCAAAGAGGTGCTGAAGGACACATTTGCTGTCCGTAACCAAACCACAACGTAGGTGCAAAAAAATGTAGTTGTAAGAAAAGGCAGGGATACATTTGGCACAAATAGATCAGATGTGAAAGATGTTTCTGATCAAGAGAACGGTGAGGGTCCGAACTGAACTCCCCATAAGTATTTTTGTCCAAATCTGAAATAACAGATAGTGCGGTTTTAAAGGCATCTTTGTCAAGGGTAAATGAACATGGATGCTCACTGTCTAGCAGTCTCTGCAAGGTCTGTCTTCTGTGTCCAACTTGTGACTTGCCTGCAATTTGGTACCTAATTATTGTGCCAAAACATCAGAATTCAGCTGTAAGTTGCTTATCTTTCCTTCCTAAATAAATAGAAAACATAAAGCAGAACTTCTATTTGAAACTCATGTTTGCTTTCTGTGTCTTCATAATATTTTTACTTAAAAAAAAAAAAAAAGAAGGAGGGACTGAAATATGTTTTTCCTGAAATTTTGAAGTTTCAACCTCTTCTTTACTATCTAATCCTGGCAAGAAGAAACAATATCGCAGAACAGACTTTTCTTTTCCCCTTCTGCTTCTTTCTTTCCTTCTTTCCTCTAAAAACACCAATGGAAAATCTGATAGACTGCTGTAGTTTCCTGAGGTACTGGAAATCTAGCTGAAGAGTAAATTTCCACAGAAAAGAAACTTGACTGTAATTTTCTTTAACTAAACATGTTCCTTAGGCATAATGTTCTCATGATTTTACTTTCCCCAGAAACTGCATCCTATATTTGAGAAAGAATATTAATGAAACCTTTTGGTCTATGCAGCAGAAGAATCAGTATTTCAGTTAAAAAAAGGTGACTGGACAAAAATATCTTGTAGGCTAGCATCCAATAACTAGGAACCTTAAAACAACCTACCTTAAAACAGAAAACTTCAGCCTGAATGAAATGGAAGATATTTGGATTTAGACCCAACCCAAGCTGGGTATATGGAGGAGAGTGGAGTCCTGAAAAACAAAACATTTAAAAAAATGCTCCTAAATACATCTGAATAATTAAATATTTATTTTTCCTTAGCATAAAAAAAATCACAGAATTGTAGGGGCTGGAAGGGACCTCTAGAGATCATCGAGTCCAACCCCCCTGCCAATGCAGCTCCCTAGCCCAGGTTGCACAGGTAGGCGTCCAGGCGGGTCTTGAACGCCTCCAGAGAAGGAGGCATATGAAAGAATGTTGTCTCATCCCACTCAGTGGATTGCAAGAAAGGTGAATCTTTGGAATCCCACTGAATAGGGCTCTCCCTGCTCTGCAGGGGTCTTTGTGTCAAGGGAGTCAGGCCATGACTCAGAGGAACAATACAATTTATTGAGCTTTCTTACAACAATTAATCAACTACTTAGAGGGAAGAATACGCCATTTTCTAACAGCAATTAATACTATCATGGATAATGGTACTTGACATAGGTGTTTTTTCTTTATTTACTACCTTAAAGCAAATTTAGGCAACAGCTAGTAAAGAAAAATGACTAAATGAAGACTGAGAGGAAGGAGATTGAGAGAGAGAAAGAGGGATTTAAAGGCAGATATATTTTACCACTCCTGGATCCAGTTTTTCCTTGAGTCTGGGGTCTTGATCTGTGATTGGTGAATTGACAAGGGCAAATGTGCATGTTCATTGTTATATAGTCAGGTTGGTCCAAGCCTGCCCTTCACAGTGGCACCTCACTTGTGTCTAGAAGATTCAGGAATTTTTGATGGGGGTCTTTGGTGGTTGTGCACCCCCTCTTCTCTTTTCTGATGTTTATCAGCTGTGAGAGCCACGAGAGGAAATGAAGTTAAACAGTTCATCCTCTCCGCTTCCAGAGTGGGCGTGCACAGATATTTCAGCATCCACCTTGAGTTGTTAAACTTCCCTTCTTTCATTCTCAGATAGTTGCTAAGGCTAGTTGAGCCAACAAGTTCCTTGCAAGGCTCAGACAGAAGTACAAAAAGGGGAAATGTGGAAATTTAAAATTTGTGTCCAAGAGAGTTTGACTAAAATTTTCAAGATCAGATTTGGATCTTTGGCATTTAAAAGCTCAGCTTTTTCTGGAATTTCTAGCAGAAGAAAATTTTGGATATAGATATAAAATGAGGATAAAATATGACAGTAATTTGCACTGGAGTAGCAAATATTCTATGGGAGTTTCAGGTCATTAATCTGTCTTCTAACTGAGGGAACTCATATGGGATTTACAGGCTAAGCATCAATTTAATGGTTCACCCTAAGTTTAGGGAAGATAGGAAAGGGCAAGCAACTGGAGGTACATGATATCTCGATGTATTAAAATCAATAGCAAAACCTTCTTGGTCTAAAATGACCTCTAGGTAGTTTTTAATTACACTGCTTCTATTTAACCTTTGTCTCCTGTCTCCAAAGTGAAAACAAACGTATTTGCCTACCTTACGCTAATGCAATGAAAATCATTTTAGTTAATAAGATTTACTTGTGTTTTTGGTATAGAGTAGGGTAGGGATTGTTTTTTTTAAGTGTGGTCTCAGTATAGACAGAAAATATTTGCAGTGATGTAGCAGAAGATCCCTGTAGGTCACTGTTTCAACTGCAGTATGTTTTAAGCAGCAATTGTCACTGGAGTCCTGCCTGCGCGTTGTAATTAGTCACTGCATTTTTAAACTGTAATATTTCCCTGTGTTCTGAAGCAAGGAGAGAATCCCTTCTTTTTTTGCTCCTTGCTTTTGCAGTCATGGGATACCTCTTTAAATGGTGGAAGAAGTACACCGTGCAGTTTGCAGCTCATTCGTGAGAAGGTTCAGAACTAGGACTGGGCAATAATACCGTTCTTAATAGTTGAAATAGTACCTCTGCAGGAAAGATTCATGCTAGTACAGTACGTATAAATCAGTTTTGGTGCTGTGCATCATCAGATATGCAACCTCTTTTAATGTGATAATTCCCATAATTTGGGTACTGACCTTGTTCTATGTTGTACAGACTTGTAATCTGTGTTTTTTTGAATGATCCCCACAGGTGGGATATTTCTAATGTGAAATCATGCTGTGAGACACCTCTGAGTGTGCTGGGAAGACGGGATTATAAATATTCATTGCTTTTGCAACCTTGGGCTACGACTGTTTCAGATTTTATAAACTAAACAAAACTGGGCCTAGTCAGAGGGAAAAAAAAAAACAACACAAAAAAAACCCCAGCAACTACAACAGCAAAAAACCTTTGATAAATCCAGGTGATGAATAAAGCAGAAAGGGTGAGAAAATGAGAGTTTTTCTGCTAGGCTGATTCTGAACTAATGTGCCAATTGCATAAACACATATATAAAACGTGTTCACTTGTGACAAAACCAAGACAGACTAGATTTCCCCTCTCTTGAAAATGAGATGGCTGTTTTGTAGTTTTGTTTCTTTACTGTAGAACAATGCGCTGCAAGCTGTTGTCACGTCACATGTCAAAGGAACAAGTGTGGGTGCCACCAGGCTCCCCCATGCCTTGTCCCATCCCATGTGGGACCTTGATCGCTGACAACATGTAATCACCTACAGGGGAAAAGCCTTTCATGAATCTTGTGCAATGCCACTGCAAGTTCCTTTCAGCCTGACTTGTTCCTTTCAGCCTCACTTGTCTGACAAGTGAGGGACGAAAGGCAGCAGGAGCTCATTTCATTCTTTTCTGACTTGTCTAGGTACAAAAGAAGAACTTGTTATCACTCAGCCTCTGTGTGTACTCTGTGACGAAATGTGGCAAGGCTCAGTCCTCAGTCCTTCCTGTGATCAGGTAGAAACATGGTTTTTGCTGTTTTTTGTTTCTTAAAGAGTATCTTTGCAGATAGATGATCTCCATGGAAAGTATAATCTTTTATTCCTTCCTCTGAGCACTGACAGATCCCTGGGTTTACGCAACAGAAGTCTTAAGTGGACATGCGGGATTGCCAGGCTGCTGCAGGGTTTGCAGGAGTCCTGTAATTTACCTGTCTGTGCCTCAGATTCCTAACCTTGCCTTACTCAGAGCACAACAGTTTTCTCACTGCATTCATCCTCATGTTCATCTTCATAGTGCAAAAATAACCCAGAATCGACTAGCTTAAAAACTCACTTGTGATTTATTATGCAGTATGAAGTCAGTGGAGAAAACAGGGATGGCCACATCCAGGAGGGACCACTAGAAGGGGATTTGCAGGGTCTGTGGAGATGGAACATGGTAGCAGCAGAGATTAAGATGAGTTCAAAATGTAGATCCACCTCCTCACAAACTGTTGCTAGTACGTTTTTTTCTCTATTCTGGTGTTGCTGGGAAAAACCTAGAGGAAAATTTTTCAGCAGAACAGATGAAAATGTGAAAATCTCTCATGACCTATTTTTTATAAGATTATGGAATTGCATGAATCACTGTGTATTTCATAATGACAGGAACATAAAAATGCCTAGATAGATACAGCTGGGCCAATTCAGAAGGTGAGTCTAGGATACCTCCCTCTATCTCTTTCTTTCAATTTCTTTTTGAGGAGAATCTGAAATCTTCTGGAGAGCATCCTAATGTAACCTGTTACTTCAAGGTTCATCAGTGTTGCAAGGATTTAACTCCCCACCCTGTCCCCAGGGGGGCTCCTGTTGAGATGGGACACTGGAGATGGATCAGTGGGAGACACAAAGAGCAATTCTAGGATGTGAATTGCCTCCCCTCTTATTTTGCTACTACGCTACAGTTTTTTTTCCCCAGTGTCCCAGCAGAGCTATTTTTGAAGCTGCACTGAAAACAAAGCATCAAAATGTTGGAGATTTTATAAATGATCCTTTTAACAATGATTATTATTATGAACCTAAAAGAGGAGGGGAAAGAGGGACACATTTTAGGCTACCTTCTCTGCAGAGGCAGTGATGCCAGACCATCGCCCTTTTCACGTGAGAGACACAAAGCACAGCAGCATCTCTGTAAGACACTTTAACAGAGCTAAGTACACCATATTTCAAAAAATGTATTGCGTACTCAAAGCACAAAGCTAGCAGAGAAGTGCTTACACCCACAAAAACTTTTCCCCTAGGATCTTGCCCCCACCTAAGCTTACATGGTGACTCACATGCATTTGCATTCCTCGCACTTCACATGGCATCTGCTGCTAAACATTTGTTGCGGGATCTTGTCTGTGAACAGCTGGTGACAACCCACTTCCTCTTGCTTTCTTCGGCAGAGATTTTTCAGTTGTTATTGTTTTGATGTGAAACCCAGTGTTGGAAAAACAAGCCCATTTACCCTGATTAAAACCAGCCTTTTAAGTACTTGCCAATTAACAAACCGTTTGTTATTCTCCTAAGGACCCAGGAAATACTTTCCTTTTCTCTGATTTCCCTTTCTCTCACTTTATTTTTTTCCCCCCAAATATGTTACCACACAAATATAACAAAATTAAGCTTTTTTTTTCTTAGTGGAAAATTACATTATTGTTTCTCTTTTTCTCCTTTTGTTCTGTGGAGCTGGAGACAAAGGGATCCTTTGCTTTCTTTCAAGATAATCTTAATTAACTTGGTGAGATAACCCTGCCATCTTCTTAAACATATAGAAACTGTGCCCCTAATTATGGGTATTATTGATGTGCCCTTTGGAAAAACAAACACCATGCTGTCCTGGGTTCATCTGGGACAAATGTTTTTGTTGTTGCATTTTCTTTTCTCCCTTCATAGTGTCTGGTATGATGCTGCTGCTGGATTAAACCACATCACATACTCACATTTGAAACAATGATACAAAACAAAACAAAAAAAGTGATACATTTTAGTTGCTTGGTGTCAACTGTACTATCAGGTCTTCAGAAAAATAATTCAAAATTCTTGTGTTTTTAGCAAAATAAGGAACACTTTATTTCACACTACTCATGCACATTCACCAAAACAGAAGTTTTCCATTAGGATTTTGGTCTCAACTCTGTCAAATAGTAGTCCATAATTTGTATTTTGCAAAGAAGTGTGTACTAAAAACTGAGCTTAATTTAGCCACCGTTCTTTCTTTATTTCCTTTCATCCAGCACATCTATGTTTCCTTGCTGGGTATCAGTATTATTGCTTAAATATTTTGAGGAATTGCTAGACTTTCAAGTGTGACTGGCTTTTTCAATTTTTGGAAAGACAGTTTCTTGTCTCGGACAAGTCCAGAGGTAGTTACTTGAGAAGGTATATATAATCCTATGAGACATAGATGCAAGAAAGCTGAAGTATTTTCTACTTTAAAACGTTTCATGTATTTATTACTAATTTGATGCCTGTAACTTTCTGTAGGAAATTTCCAAGGGTTCTTCCTACCCCTTCTCACAGTTCAAATTGAAGTTACAGTCTGTGTTGATGAGACTGTACTGTGCCATTGAACCCCATGAGTGATAGCTGTTCTTATCTTCACCTGTAGTTACTTCACCTGTCCCTTAACATATAGGTATACTTATGGCATGCTGCTATTCAGCTGTCCCGATTCTCTCCACATTGGCATCTTTGGCAGCTGTTGCGTACCCTGAGATGAGTTTTACCTTGTAAATGCCAGAGAGCATCTGACTGCAGAGGAAGACATTTTCTTGGAGGGGCACATTTGCTTTGTACTATTTCTAGATGCGTTGTTTGACCCTCTCTAATAAACAGCTCCTTGGGTTTTAAATTTAAATACTGATTAAGCACAAATTTGTTGCCAAATCTGTTTTGTTTTTTTTTAATTTTATTTGTTTGTTTCCTGTGGTGAGAGTGTTTCAATCACTCTGCTGCTCAGGGGAAATTGAAAACAGGATTTGTTTTGAGTTCTCATTTACTTTCCCAAGATGGATCAGTTGAAACCTGTTATAATACTAATGTACTTAAAGATGTATTATATACACTTCGTTAAAATGCTGAGGGAAAAAGCTTTACTTTTGCAGTGGGTTTGGCCTGACGCCAGGATTTTTCCGTGAAGCTGCAGAAAGGAGCCAGAAGGGAATTATTCACGTATTTATATGCATACCGCATTATTGTACTCATTTGCTGTGAACCTGTGCCCTTCTTAAAGTGTATTGGAAAAGACAATGGGGGGTTACAAATGGGCAAAAGGTGCACACTTTCTCCAGAGCTGTGCAAATCGAAGGTTGATGTGAAGCATTTGGATGAATCTGCTCCCTGGGTCTGATGTCAAAACAAAATACTCCTGCATTACAGACAGGAATGAAAGGTATCTCATTGCTTGAATTGTGAGTCCAAGTATAAGCAGAGATACCAAAACCCTTAGATTTTCATTTTTTGCATCGAACCATAAAGGTTACTTACATGTAATAATAATATAGCTCTTACTGTGTTACCTGTAATTTCCACTTGAGAATACCTTAGGTCTGCAGTTCTCTACAGTTGAATGCATAATGTCCCAGTCCCTGGGGCAGTATCGGTAACAATTTATACCGTGGCAACCTATTTTATGGCTGATCTATGAATAGCAGTGCCATTTGTCACATAGTTGAGAGCACTGCCTGTTCAACATAGCTGATGACAAATTTTAAGTTGAGATAGTTTTATCCTTCAGTTCATAGTCTGACTCTTTCACTGCTGTATCTTTTGGTGCAGGTTTACCCTTCTGTGCCCTTTCCAGTCTCCAGGAGAAGACAGATCTGCAGATAATTGGATATTCAACACCCATGTTACAATTATTACATTATTTAAAGAATCTGGTGCTTCACTTAATGTTCCTCAAGTAGTTTTCTTGATTATTTATTATTGAAGAGCTGGGGTAAACTTGTTTGCTTCTCCTTTTCTCTCTGCCTGAATTTGATTTCAGAAAGCAATCTCAGATAAAAGTGAGAGACTTCAGAGTCCTAATCACATACTGCTGTTGTTGGCTTTGTTGCTGCAAGTGGCAACATACTGCATAGTTTACCCTACACTGTATGAAATGCCAAGAGCAGAATACATTATTTTTATTGTGATGTGATTTTTTTTGGTGAGCATTTTCCAGAACAGACGTATGTGGTGGTTGTAACCAGCATGGATTTATCTACAGTATTTAATTACAAGAGTTCTGCATAGATATAAATAATGTATTAGAGGATTTTGTCGTGATAGAACAGCTCAGGGTACATATGACAATATCTCACTTCTTTCTCTCTCCTGTCTATTACCCTAGAGTCATCCCACTTTCTTAAGTTTCAGGTCAGTAAAATAAAATTCAAAGCAGAAGCTGGTATCTGCTAACTTAATCATCCTTTTCTCCTAACTAGATTGTTTCACTGTTTTTCTTTTACAAAGGCATTCTCGTGTTCATCCAGTATGGCTTTATTTAAAGAGCTTTTAAGTCTTTATCTTCTGTCAGAATGTACAGTATTTCCCCTTGCGTAGCGTTGAGGAGGAACAATTTGTTTCATCTATACAATTTGCAGATTTAAGTTAGATATGAAGAGGAAATTCTTTACTGAGAAGGTCGTGAGACACTGGCACAGACTGCCCAGAGAAGCTATGAATGCCCCATCCCTGGAGTCATTCAAGCATGGGCTGGAGGGAGCTTTGGGCAAACAGATCTAGAGAGAGCTGTCCCTGCCTAGATCCCTTCCAACCCAAGCTATTCTATTGTTTAATGATCTTAGAATGGTTTGGGTTGGAAGGGACCTCAAGGATTATCAAGTACAAAATCTATCGCTGCAGGCAGGATTGTCAGCTGCTAGTTCAAGTGATAGATTATGTTGTCCAGGGCCCCATCCAACCTGGCCTTAAATACCTCCAGGATCATATGAACATGAAAAAATAACAGTCTGACTCTTCACTCCTATTTTTTTCTATTTATTCTATGTCAGCTACCTCCTAACAGATTCACTGGCCCCTAACCTACCACTTGTCACGAACAAGAGACAAACAGAGAGCTTTCCCTGTTTGATCCTTGCAATCAACTTTATTTTCCCTAAAGACTTCAAATTATCCCATTAAACAATGAGTCATGATGCTTATATTGATACAGGTGCCTTAATTGGTTAATTTATGCTATTGCCAGCCGCAGATGAGAGTTCATTTCCCTAAGACCTCCTTAGATAATCACAGCTCCTTCTAAACTACAGTGGTGATTCTTAGCAGGCTAATGCTTGAGCATAACATTAAGTCCCATTTGCTAGCATCACTTGCTGACACATGTTCAGCTATACACAGGTGCTGCTCAGCATTTATTTGTTTCTACCTTTGAATTTCTCACCTGTTGGGTTTGAATTTTAACACCATGATTATACAAAACTGACCACATACTTTCAAAGCCATTTTACAAGAAAAAAAATCCTGATTTTTTTTTAGTAGCACTCTGAAGCAATTTAATACTTTACAGATACAAACAAATTCGGTTGCAGTCTATCATATACACATTTAGTTGTGTATGCTGCCTAGTGTGTGACATTGTTTTCATTATTGACTTATGCAGATGGAAATAATAGGGGGATTGTTTACTGAATTGTCTTTAACTCTGCTTCAACCAAAACAGATAATTAAATGTATAACAACTTTCACTGACACAAGCTGGGAGGTTTTAAAACCAAGGTGAAGAGAAGGACAAGTGCTGGCCTACACTCAGTAGTGCTTATTCTCCATATAACCAAAATATACGAAATCTTGTAAATCATCAGAGAAATCAGAACTAAAGAAAATAAAGAAAACAATAATTTCCAGGGAAGCTAGTTTTCCAGGGTCATACAAAACCTTGAATGAGCTGCGAGTACTGATTTTTCCAAACTTGTGTTGATTTGGAATGTCTTGATTTTGTCATAGCCCCTAGAAAGATGTTTCCAAAGCACCTATAGAAGAGCTAAGGGTGCTGCTGTTCAAGAGACCGTGACAGTTATCCTTTGGCTGCATTTCCAGTTTAGCTTCGTTCATCTTTCTCCTTTCTTTCCTTCTGCTGACATGATATTGAAAAGTGCCTTCTCCACTCATTTTATTATATTTGCTGGGCATTTAGCAGGCAGGATCTGCTGTAGAAGACAGTGATATTTCCAGTTCATAGATGTAATATTCTACTTGCCAAAGGCTGCAGTTTGTTAAAAGTAAGACTTAACCTGCATCTTTTGAATTGCAGGTTAGCACCCAATATGCAATGATCCTGATTTTCTGTTAATTCAGAAGAAAAAATCGGTTCATAAAAAGTAAGCTATTTCTGCCAGCCGTTATGTACAATTTCTATTTTGTATTGTCTCACTGATGTGGCTCAACTGAATGACCTGGTGCCTCTCTGAAACATTCTAAAAGCTCAACAAGTATATAATTTTGGAATGATAAAATAGAGGAATGTGATTTGACTGGAAAACCCCTATTCACTCCAAGAAGAGAGTGATATCTTCAGGTGGCACATCCCAGCAAAGTATCTTTTTATACACATGAACTGACAGAGAAAATTTGTATGTAGCTTAGTCACCATTTAGCTGAATCACCAATCTCTTGAAAAAACTGTGTGGTTGAGAGGAGGGTGTTTATCTTCCCCTGTAGAAATTAGATTAAATGCAATATTACAGATATTCTGCAGAGGTAGTTTTCAGTATAGGCAAGAGGCCTTTTTCTCCTTTTGGGTAATGGTTAATATTTTATATCACTCAGGTAGCATATCTGACAGACTGGGTGCCAATTGCTGCTGTGCAATAGAAGAAAATAATGTCATTTCCAAAGGTACCGTCTTCAGGGACACTATTTCTGAAATGATCACAAAATGGTGTTTTTTTTTCCTTCCAGGCGTGAGTGAGCTGCATAAAACTAGTTCCTCTTCACAAAAAGCATCATATCTACAAGTGAATATCTTCATTTAGGACATATGCCTTAGTGAGGAAACCACCTGAAGTACCACTAATGCTCCAGAAGGGCTGTCCTTTCCTGAGAGATAGCAGCTGGAACAACCTGACTGTTGAGCACAAGGCAGTTCCTGGAGTACACATTTTGCAATTCTGATTCTCAAGAAATTCATCTGGGTTCTATTCTCATTTTCCAAAAGGTCTACTGTGATGTGAATTCTGTATTTCTGCAGATACATATGGCAGTACTGGTATTTTGATTCCTTATGTACTACTCTGTGTATCTTTAATGTATTTCATGAAAAATGTGTCAAGAAAGAGAGTAGAAGAAAACAGGTGAACCAGCCTTGGTTACTTCATGGCCTATCCAAGGCTTTATCTCCAAGTCAAATTGCAGCAATTCCCAGAGTCAGCTGAGTAAATTTCAATGGATTCAGCATATTCACCACAAATATCAGAATTGCTGAATTCTTGTGTCTTCTCACAGATTGCATTTGACAATGTATAAGAAAAAAAAAAAGAACAAATGATAAATCAACAGAAGTTTTTCCTGCCTCTTACATTTCTTCAATAATTTCTCTCTCATATCTACAAATATTTGAATAGAGGCTGAAGATTTGCCCTGAGATGGAACACTTCTTGGACCTCTCTCCTTTGGCTGCTGTTTTCGTAACAAAGGGAAATGGCCACAAACTGAAGCATAAGAAGTTCTGCACAAGTATGTGTGGGAACTTTGTCACAGTGAGGGTGATGGAGCACTGGCACAGGCTACACAGAGAGGCGGTGGAGTCTCCTTCTCTGCAGACGTTCCAGACCCGCCTGGACTCCTACCTGTGCAACCTGGGCTAGGGAGCTGCTTTGGCAGGGGGTTGGACTCGATGATCTCTAGAGGTCCCTTCCAACCCCTACAATTCTGTGATTCTGTGATACTTCTGCTCAACTCCCAGGCTAGTTTTTATCCATCTGCTTTTTCTACTGTCAGGAGAAGCCCTCATCATGTCATGAACTTGCTTTGTGGTACCACACACTTGAATTGCTGACCTTGTGGTGACAGTACTTGTGAGATTTCCAGATCAGTTTTATGCAGTCGTTAAATTGATTGCTTTGAAAGTTTCCAAACATTTGAGTCGTCGCCAAAAGCGATCTTAAGCTTGTTACTCATTAAGTGCATTTGCTTTACAGCATCTATAGCTTGGATGAAACACTGAAGGTATGCTGGGAATTTGAGTTCATTCCTCTTGCAAAAGACACTGGAACAACTTTATACTGCTACATAAGGCTTATCTCTTCATATATTCCATCAGAACTGAAATAAACCTCAAATGTGCCATGCACTTTCCATATAAGAATGGGGTGTTCTTTAGCGCAAGAACAGGATTCCAACCAGCCACAAAAGGTTTTCTATATTTAGAAAAGACATTTCCAGAACTGAGGGCTTTCTTGAAGAATTCTGTTTTAGAAAATAGTAGAGAGTCTGCACAAGAGATGGGGAGCATTTATTTTTTCCTTGCTGTTAAGCTGGATCTATCTTGAGGCACCCATTAGAAGTTGATAGGGCAGATGAATGAGCATGCTGCTAAAACACCTGAGTGGGGAATATTAGTGAGATAGCTCAGTAGGAACATGGATGAGAAAAAGAGACGAGGTCACAGTGACAGGGGTGTTTCCTGAACAAGAAATAAAGGTTACCTGTCAAGGTCTGCATAGTTTTAAACACTTTGATTGCATGGAACACTTCTTTTTTTTTCTTTCAGCTATGTTTTAATGGTTCCATTAGCAGTTGACAAATTTCAAACATTGTTCATTTACAATATTTGCAACCCATCCCCATGATTCTTTTACAGCTAGTCTAAGACATGCTGTATGTGTATAATTGCCCATTATTCCATTGAAATTACAGGCAATCACATCATGTGCACTATTTTAAATGCATTGTCATCACATGTGCCATAAATTATCAGCTTTGCAGCTACTAGCTGCATGCTTCAGCAACAGTGGGATTATTGGCTGAAAACGATGTGGAATACAACATAAATATTCATGCAGAGATTGTACTCATGTTCATGAAGTGTTTTCAGACTTGAGGACTCCATCAGTTGCCAACATTTCTCAGAGATGGGAGCTGCGCAGATAACTCCCTGGACAATTAATTACTCATTCATTTTGCATAAGGAAAAAATAATCTTCAGGCTCAGTTTCATCCGTTGTTTAAAATGCACAGAGAAAGCCTTTCCTTCTGAAGGAAGTGAATAGCAGATGAGAAGCTTCCTGGAAGACTGTGCATCCTTTCTACTTACTCTGAATTGTGTGAGTTAAAAAGGATTTATATCAGCAATGGGGGACAGCCACCATAGCAGAATTGTCAGCTCTCTGCTCTTTGCAGTTGTTGTTCAAATATGGCCCTGGTAGAAATATGACAAATAAAATGAAACTAGATTTATGATAGATTAAAATAATATAAAATATATAGATTATATAAAATAGATTTTATAATAGATTAAGTTTGAATAATCTGGCATTTACCTTCTTGTACTGTTAAACTGGAATGGTACTGCTGTCCCCAAGTCCACGCATGAAAGAAGCTGCAATGCTTGCCACGCTGACTGACACAAAGCTAGAGTCTCTGTCATTCTCCAGGTGTCCTGTAGTGCCATCTCTAAATGTAGAGAGCCTTTGCTGTTATCAGTTCCAGGTCAGCCCTACCGAAGGGTCTGACTGCCATATATTTCAAGGGGAACTACACCTAAAGCAGCACAGCAGTCCTGAGCTTCAGTAATCTTGAGGGTTTATTTCTTTTCTGGCCCACAATAGCTAACAAGGATATAGTAACCCATGGGGCTTTAGACAGTACAAGAGGCAAAAACAAAGCTGTTAAGAATCTCTTAAATTCTCTCTGAGTCTGCCTAAATGCCCACGGGAGAAATCATCTGCCAGCTACCTCTCTAACAGGAAAGTTTTATAGTAGGCTAGTATTTTGAAATGTCTGATAGATACTGTACACAGAAATAGAAAGGATCTAGATCACCATTTAATCCGCATTCTGTAAATCATTACTTAAGTATGTGTAAAGCAGAGCATCATTCTAGAGGCCCCTAATTTTGGCATACTTTTGGTCAAGTGTGAGCTTGATAGCAGAGTTGGTCTCACTGGTCAACTCAAGCAGCTAATAGGAAATAGAAGCAGAATTTGGTAAATTGTGCCAAATAGTTTCAAAGATGGGGATGTGATGGTCTCACTTGAGCATACTGACTATGGTGGAGTGCACTGTGATTGCAGCTGGGCTACCTGCACATTCATTAGTACAGAAATCAGTGCCCAGAGTTGGAAGATCTTTCCCTAGTGCTGCTACAGGCAAGATCCAGAAGTAAGAATTGCTCTCTGCCTTTTCAGGAAGAGACTGCTTTTGTCTGTCCCTTGAAGGTGATCAGCATTTCCAGCTGGTTCGATAGCCCATTTGTGCCAGAGCAGTGCAGCAGGAACAAAGCATGACTGAGAGCTGCATGCACTACAGAGCTGTTTAGAGCTTACTTTTTTGATCTTCCTTGACAGCTGTTTTCAAAGGCACACAGAATGGACGTTGCTATTTTACCTGTCAACTCAACCTTGTTTGCACAACCAAGGAAACATTTAAATGTGCTGAGACTGCAAATTGCAGCTTTCTTTACAGTTCTTTTTTTTTATTTAATTCTGCTAAAATCGTTCCAGTGACTAATTGATTTTCTGAGAATGTGGCGTTTTCTTTCATCCACACAAGGAAGTGTGTTTCCGAGATAGAGCAGATTTCCTGACTTGCTTGATCTGTTCAGTGGGCAGAAAACATGGTAATGAGGAGAAAGCGATTTCAAGCCAAATCTCAGCAGAGAACCGTCCTTGGTTATAGTGGCATCTACATTAGCATGAGTAGCATGAGTCCACCCTGTGGCTTTACCTCATTCCTGTGGAGATGACTAGGAGTTCACCACTCTCAGCAAACCTTAGTGATGGCTGCACTAACTTCTTTGGAAGCTGTGGTTCCCACCCAACACACATGGATGATACCATATTCACAGCTTGTCATGAGATGAAGCCACATGTCTGCATGAAGTTTTCCTTTACCTAATAGTAAAAATCTTAAGTAGTATTGTTTAATTTTATGAATATCCTGTGAAATCTCTACAGACCACAGGTGAGGAACCTCACCACAGGTGGGATATGTGCAGTGGTAATGATGAGTATGAATGGGTTCATCCAGTACCACAATGGGCAATGTTCCTAACATCAAAAGAGAGATCAGTTTGCTATTAACTTTACTTGTAATTATAGTAGTATCAGAATACTACTTTTTTCTAACACTTCTGTTCTTTACACAATAAGATAGTTATTTATGCCTTTCTTATTAAGATCTCCAAAGAACTAACACCTCATTAGGATATCCCTCTATGTTCAGCATCTGTTTGGTTTCATAAAATAGTATCCTTAGGTTGGACGGGACCTTTAGGAGCCATCTAGTCCAAGTCCCCTGCAATGAACAAGGATGTCCACTGCTCGACCTGATGCTCAGTGCCTGTTCCAGTCTGGTCTTGAAAGTCTCCATGGACGGGACATCCACATCTCTGGGCAACGTGTTCCAGTGCCTCACCATACTCACTGTAAAAGGCTTTTTCTGTATATCCAACCTAAATCTACCCTCTTTTAGTTTGAAACCATTTCCCCTTGCTGTATCACAACAGACCTGCTAAAGAGTGTTTCCTCCTTCCTTGTAGTCCCCCTTTAGATACTGAGAGGCTGCTATCAGGTCATCTGGGAGCCATCTCCAGGCTGAGCAGCCACAGCAATTTCAGCTTGTCTTTGTAGGAGAGGTGTTCCATCTCTTGGAAAATTTTTGTGGCCCTTCAAAATCTGCTTGTGGATATGTTGTGGTGGCAGAGAATAACATGCTACTGATTTTCTGAACTTGCAGTGGTTACTGGTAAATCCTTTGTCAGCTTCCTTCACTGGCTGAGAATGGTGGTTTTCATGATTTCTGTACTGATCTGATTTGTCTTTGCATGTTTTCCTTCAGTGTTTTGGGAGCGCATCCAAATCCACACATTCTTATATAGCAAAGCCAGACACTTCACAGCACTTATAACAAGAAAGCAGTAGGGCATACACTCCAAAATCTGGACTACTTATTTCTTCTAGTTGTCAGTTACAGGACAGACCACTTTTGGTGAAGGTGAGTGATCCACAGGTCTCTCTTGCAACCATCCTAATGATGCCAAAGGCATCAGGTGCTGCAGCTGCCTCCCTGCTCCTAGCTTATCTCCTTGTCCCAGCTGCTCTGCAAGGTGAGCAAAGGAGCAGCTGGGAAACCTCTGCACTGTGTGAGGATGCCTTCATTCAGGAAGGATACCTTTAAGTGGGAATTACCTTCAGGCTAGAAATGTTCCTGTTTTGTTGACCAGGTCAGATTGGCTGGAAAAGAGCCTGGCTTGAACGTGCAGTGGTAGCAAAGCAAGTAATCAAAGATGAGGAGAGAGAGCACTCCTTGGAGAACCCAGGGCTGGCAAATAAAGGGGTTGTAGGCCTTTATTAATGAGGCTACCAGTGCTGTAAAAAACAAAGGAAAAAAGAGACTCAGAGCAACAGGGAACCAGAGGACAAGCATTTTAAACATTTTTCTGCTATCTTGGTGGATAGCTTTGATCCTCATACAGAAACCAATGGGGAACAGAAATGGCACCAAAGAGGCAGAAAATCTGTTTCACACTCTCTTTTCCTCTTTTCTAATGTACTCTCCAATACAGATGTGGCAAAAGTACAGAACAGCAACAGGAAAGAATACAGATGATGATTGAAAGAAAAAGGGATTGTACTAAATACTGCCCTGCTCAGTGCTTCCATACTATGAGAAGTAATGTAACTAACCCTGATGTGGCTGCACATTATGATGTGCATTACACCTATTTTAATCTTGGGATTTCAAGATTTAGGTTGAAATCTTTGATTTCATGTAAATTTTAGGATAAATTGAAGGCAAGTCCTACATAGAGAGAAAAGAAATAGGAAGGGACTAATCAGAGATGAATTTCTTTCAAAGATTGTTCTACCCAAATATCACAGAGAAATGCCTTAACAAAAGAGATGTTCTATCAAAGGAAAACCGAAGTGAGATCATAAAAAAATGGCTTAATATGAGATTATTAGAAACATAATTATTTTCAAATTTGATATAGAAACAAGGGTAAGAACCTCAGATGAGACATGGGAAAAAAAACGTGCCTGGTTACCCTGAGAGAATGGTAACTGCAGTTATGCCAGAGCAAGAGAGTTCACCTCCAGCTTAAATCTTTTCTATTCTCTCATTTCCCCCAAGCTGTCTCAGGGTTGTCAGCACATGCTGCCTAGCTGTCACTGACTCAAGAGCTGGCCATGGACTTTGCCAGTGCTGATGATATATTGAAAGTTCAGTTTGTAAAAGGTGAGGCCCACACCATGAAAATAACATTCCTTCAACTCTGAGTTTAGGCAGCTTGCAAAGCTATTGGGAATCGGAATAAGCAGCACATTGTTTTTTGGAGGAAGAAGTGTAATAGAGGCAACCACATGAGTTACGAGGCTTATGAAGACTAGACAACAATACGTGGTTTATCAGCAGCTTCCTCAAAAGCAGCACAGGAACAGCTGGGTAATCTACAGCCTGTTTCTCTAAAGACGCCTGATGATTTTTTCTTATACTGTGGGCTGCTTAAAAAGACTTTTACACTCCTCCACCTGGCTTCAGCTATCTCATACTCAATTTGTTGGGCCTTCTTTTTACACTGAAACTCACCGCTCTGAGACAATGGTTATTTTAATGATTTAGGGCTTTACTGTGCTCAGCTGAAGCCCCAGTTCCTTAGAGTCACTTGGTGGTTTTCTATCAAATCATATTCTATGGACAGTTCTCACTGCAGCAAATATTTTAGGTGCCTGTGAAATGTGAAACGATATCTCTTCTAATCTTGGAGATCAGTGTAATTTGTAACTACTAAAATGAGACACTTAGCTGCAAGATTTGACTTTCCTTATGTATTGTTTGCAGATTTATTAATACACAGGTGTACATACAGATTCACAGTCCTTCCAGTCTACATATCAATTATTTTAAAGTGCACTGAAGAACAATTACATATATATACAAATGACACTGCAAAATATCCTGATTCATAATTTTTATACAGTTTGGTTTCAATTTCATGGAGCTGTTCAGCTTAGTTAACAAGGACTAGTACTAAGGCCTAATTCGAAGTCTACTTGAGGCCATGAGAAAGATAGCTGTGGGTGAGCCCTTTTGCCACACCAGAGTTCATCAACACCCCAGTGTTACAAGTGTATAACAAATAGGAGGCAGAGCTGCAGCAGCATTTGCATCTAAAAAATGTTTTCAAGTTAGTAGGCTATACTCACTCCTTCTGTACCCAACACCCTATGTTATTTGAATCAAACTACTGATTGTAACGAGCCTGCCAAGCCTTCCTGAATATAGAACCCCAAAGCAGCACAGTTATGCTATACATTAAGTGCCTACTGGAGCCATCTGTGAAATTCACAGCCACTTTTGTGCCATAGTCACATGATGAAATTTACAGCAGCTCTTGTCTCAAGGCAGGGTAACTTTATTATCAAGGTACCAGAACCAGACTCAAAACAAACATCTTGCACTTCCCGCTGTAGTGGTCCATGACTTGAGGGGGAATCTGAGCTGCAAATAAGAAGCTATTGGAACAACTGTATTTCGGAGCTGCAGTCCAAAATATAGTTAGTCTGCCGTATATTGATAGTCTGCCAAATATTGTCATAGTTGTCACTGTGGGGCAAGATGAAGGGAAAACCACAAAGTGCTGTAGATTTTTAAAGGTCAGCACACTTACGGTTTAAAGTCACTGTGGGTGAAATCTTCTGGATGTTCAGAGAGATTCCTCTGAGAAAAATGTAAACCAAAAATATGGCTTACCTGCCCTTAACATAAAATATGTATGTCAGTGTTCCCAACGCAGGTAAAACTGGTCTGTTGGAACATCTGCTCATAACTTCATGTTCTCCCTTGTATGTTCAACTTTGAATTAGTTGAATAGTCTGAACTTTGAACTTACTGAACTTACTTTGAATAGTCTGAACTTCTAAAAACTTTTCTTCAGAGGAATGTCAAATATATGAAAGTATTTGATGGTGCATTTTATTATCTGTCAGCACTGAAAGTGATGTCAGATGGCCTTGTGGAACTGGACTGTTGTTAAGCAACCAATGAACTGCATAAGCTTATAGTTTATCATCTGCATTGAGGAAGGTGAGAGAGATGCAAATGTCAGTAGTTGTGTGTGAAAATCTTTCTTTCTTTTTATTTCCTATCTGGGCAGATTTCACCATGGTGTCCTACTGGTTTTCTCTAGGTTGACAAAATATATTTCAGCTGTTTAAAAAATCTGTTCACACAGTGCATTAAAGCAGAAAATATTCTTGGGGTTTTCTTTTGACATACAACAGATTTTAAAAAATCAGAGTATCTTCAACATAAATAAATTGTAATATGTTTATTGTACTGCAACAACTGGAACAGGCTGCAGTAGGGGTGGTGAAGACACCATTCCTGAAGGTGTTAAAGAAAAGGGTAAATGATGCACTGAGTGATGTGGTCTATATGAGCTGATGGTTGGGTGAGATGATCTTACTGGTCTTTCCAAACTTCATGATTCTATGATTCTAACTCAGAGAAGGCATAGAAGATTACAAGCCAGTTAAAAAAATTCAATTCCTGGAAAATCTGTAGGATGCTGTGTTTTAAAAGGTTGGAATGAATAACATTTCCTTCTATTGGGTCTTTCTACACCTAACAGAGGCTGTATCATTTGTTTTTCTTCTGCTCACCATTATACATGACTCCCAGGTGAAGCTCATTGAATTTTTTGTGAACTTTTGAACACAACATGAGAATCTTTTAAATTTATAGGCCTTAGCCTGTTGAATTAATCAGTCATGATCATTTATTAATCAACTGAATTTTTAACTTTTTGCTCCACAGATTTGAACATTAATTTTTACTTGAGACTTGATCTCTGAACAAACACATATAATGCAAGTGTGCTCCATTTAGGTAGGTAGCCCCGCTGATTCTAGATAGCTCTACAATGTTCCTATCTTGTGTTTTATTTTCAGTCCTGAAGCAGAGGCATTAACACCATCTTCTAAAATATGGGCAAAAATAGGGATAGATGCAGAGTCTAAACTGATATAAGCCACAGATTCTCACATACTGAAAAATTCCCGACCTTCTTTGGTACAACAGAGTTGATCCTGACACTCAACCCTTCTTCATTGTTATTGCACCACGCAGAATATCTGCTCATTGCATTTATCTCAAGGTGAGAAAAGCTATTGTTCATCTTCATAATTCCATGCACTGGATAAATTTCTGACACTGAAATAGAGATACAGGAAAGTAATGTGCGTACTTACTCTCTTAGTCTTTATTTTGTTTAGTCATTGTCCTTTTGCGTCATTGTTGCAACACTGACTCTGTGTTCTATCTCAGAGGTTGTGCCACTTTGTGTTATGTGTCATTAAGACTTGGAGGTCAAATACACCTGGGTCAGGAAGTAGAGGGCTGTTAAACTCTAAAAACAACAGGTATTGAAGCTTACATGGGTGACATTCCTTTCTAGGAGTCACTTTAGAATAAAAGACCACAATGCCATTTTGATTCTGGAGGTAGTTGCTTTTGGATGTCTTTTACAAATGATGCAATTCTATCTTACAACATACAGTGTCATGTTCCAATATGAAGGAGGGAGACGAGATTCTTTATATGTATGTGTATACCCGATGGCGAGATTAAGACACAGCGGGTCAAATGTTAGCCCAGCCAGTTTATTACAATAACTAGTTGCTTAGGGATATGGGGAAGGGAAGGTGGGTGATAGAAAAGAGATAAAAAGCAAGGAGACTTGGCAGAACGCAAGAGAGAGAGAGAGAGAGATCACCACCATGGATCTGGCGAGGTCCGTAGTCCGTTGATCTCAGGAACTCATCTGGTCACTGCGGGGGATGGGAGAAAGCTGGGAAGTTTCGCAGCAAGCAGGCACCATGCGGGGGGGGGTTCTTCCAAAGAGGTCTTTCCCTCAGGAAAGTCTCTTCTTCAAAGTCTTTGGTTTAGTGGTGCCGAGGAAACCAACCGAGCAACTCGACACACCAATGAGTTATGTCAAGCAGCTATTCCCCCCCCGTTACAGCGCTGGGTACATGTGGGATCGCTCCATCAAACATGCACAACCACAGAGAGAAACGAATACATATTTAAAGTATAGCACATGCATATTCATCACATTCCAAATTCTGGTTATACAGGGAATTAAACCTAAGGGTCAATTTTGCTGTAAATTTTCAAACCTTGAAGGGGTCTCCATCATTATTCCTGAAGAGAGACATCTGTTTGGTTATCTTGTTGGGACAACAGGATATCTGTCCTGCTTTCTTATCGGCAAGTTTATTAGTTTGATTTATGCCCACCGAACACATCTGGCCCAACAGATAAATCAACAGGGAGTAGCACCTTCAGTGCCATGTACAAGTATTATCGTCCTTTGCGGTGATCAGCTTCTCCAAGCCGTACCCCGAAAAAGACTACTTGCCCCTATTTCTGCTTATCTTTACAACCACAAACAGAGACATTGAGGCGCCGCGACAACCATCTATATGATTTGCAGTTGTCGATTAGAGTCTTATAGTCAGAAAGGCCACATGAAGCAAGCTTTGAGACAGCAAAAGTAAAAACAGTTTCTGTCCTTCACATACAGCCACTAGAGTTCAGATCCATAAGCACTTCTAAATTTCCAGTGTACACCCGAAACTTCCCCTTGAAATAAATACGACAGTAGATACTCAAATATGACTCAGTGGTAAGCTTCATAGAAGTAAGCAGGTTCAAAATTTGTTGCATCTCATATAAAAAGTTATCAAAAATCCCTACCTGGAATTTTCTGGCTATAGGAATGTTTATGGGGATGCTAATGCCAGTGACCACCTCCAAGTCAGAGAGTTGTCTTCTCATAGAATCATAGAAAGGCTTGAGTTGGAGGAGGCCTCCAAGCCCAGCCATCCCCAATCCCTGCCATGGGCAGGGCTGCCCCCCACCAGCTCAGGCTGCCCAGGGCCCCATCCAACCTGCCCTTGAGCTCCTCCAGGGATGGGGCACCACAGCTTCTCTGGGCAGTTGTGCCAGTGCCTCACCACTCTGAGGAAAGGATTTCCACCTAACCTCTAACCAAATCTACTCTCTTTTAGATTAAAGACATTCCCCCTTATCCTATCACTATCGAACTGTGTAGAAAGTCACTACATCTCCAGCTTGTAAACTCCCTTCAAGTACTGTAAGGCTGCATGAGGTCCCCCCTGAACCTTCTCTTCTCCAGTCTGAACAAGTCCAACTCCCTCAACCTTTTTTTCATAGGAGAGATGTTCCAGCCCTCTGGTCATCTTCTTGATCCTCCTCTGAACCCTCCTCTGGCTCTGTGTTCTATATAAGTCTGTCCAATCCCAAAGTGTAAGAACCCACTTTATACTTTGTGAAATCGTCCTGAATTTTGTTTAAAAAAAAATATTAAATGACATTTATTATGGAATAATAGAATAGGGGTGGGATTGGACAGGATGGAGGTAGAACAGGTGCTCAAACATGTATTGGTGGATAGCCTGAAAGAATACAGAGCTGCAATGTGTTTTCATACTGGATGGTATAATATCAGTAGGTATATTACATTGACCACATCTATTCAAAGAACTGCTGGCATTTCTGAAGGATATGAAAGGTGCTGTGCTGTAGGTTATTCAGCATTCTGAGGTTATTCCATCTGTCTTATTACTTTCCCTTGCATATATCACCGGTAATTTTCACTCTCTAATACTTCACAGTAGGAAGTCTCTATCTTAATTTTCACTGAGTTCCAGAATCGCTTGTTCCCTACAGTGTAAATTTTACTTATGGGGAATATACCATTGTTTTGCACGCAGCTGCTAGGATCTGGAGAAATCATAGAAAAGATGCCAGTATTTCATATGCTGGATACTCTTGCTAAGATATTCAAGAAACAAAGAGGAAAGAAAGTTGAAAGGCCTTTCGTTGCTTGACCCAGAAGCTCCCAATGTGTCAGTGAGTGCCACACAGCTTGGTATCTGTGCCTCTGCTGGACAAACATATATTAGCAGTCAGTAGCATCAAAGACTGGCTTTGACACATTTCTCTACAAGTAGCTATTTCTCACTGGGGTATGTGAAGATCCCTCACGTTTCAATATAAATGTTATATTTCTGTGACCTAGAAATAGCTCAGGTATGATCTGAAAAGTCAATAGATATTATAGATATTGCTCAGAAAGCAAAAATCATGTCAATGCTTGAAAAATGGTGAAGAAATCTCCAGTTTCCTTCAGTAGTTCTATGATTCATTGTTCCCACTGCTCTCTGTGTGAAGAGAATACATATACACATATATCTCCTCCAATAACTTACAAACCAGTTTGCTGAATTTGACATGAAACTGCAGGACTTAGGCACACTGTTTTCTCACAGGTTTGAAGTTGAGAACTGACTGGGTAAAATGGGGCCACCAGTAAGGGACAGGCTGATGACCTCATCCCTAATTGCACCAGGCTGACCACGTGTGATGTAAGTGTTCTGTCTGTCTCAGCTGAGGGAAAAGCATTGGTCAGAGCGTAGTTTGTTAGCAAATACAACCATAATTCATCCATAATAAATCAGACTTCGTTGCTTCTATTACTCCCAGAACTGTTTGTTATATGTTTATTTCAGGGCTCTGAACCTGCCATAAATTTGGGGCTGTGTTTCAAACAGTGACAGTGATATATTTGGATATGGCTGTGCTGGCTCCCAGAAGTGGGACTGTAGGCATTCCAAATGAACGGAAGTTCGTGTTTCCTCTTTTGTAAAAATAAAATCACCTATCATGAAATTCATCTGTGTTCAGAGCCCATAAACATGGTTTACTATTGACCACAGAGCTTTTGAAAAAGCTCGCTCAAGAGTGAGCTGCTGCCGAGAGTTTGCTGCAGAGTGAATTTCAGTTATAGTAGGGCTCCTTTCCTTCCTTTTCTCCCTTTCCTCCCTTCCTTTTCTCCCTCCCTTCCTCCCTCCCTTATTCCCTCCCTTCCTCCCTTCCTTCCCTTCCTTCTTCCCTTTTTTTCCCAAGGATCTAACTTGGGAAATACCAGGAAGTGGTATCTGAACATATGGGATGTATCTGAACATGGGACTGTATGCATCCTTTACTGCACCCTGGCTTTGGTTTATCAATATGAGGATGACTTCTTAGCACTGTTTTTGGTGACACAGTCATGATTTTGTAATGTGGGAATGTTTAAGCTTGGGAAGTATAAGCTAGCTGATTTACTCTGCTCATAAGAACTCTTTTTGCTATTGTCTGCAAATTTGTCCACATTTTGTCAAGCTGTGTCCCAATGAAAATATGAGTGAGAATATGTGTGTGAGAACAGTTCTCAAGAAGAGGAGGATCTGTAGTTTTCCCACTACTTTTTCTGCTAAAACTCAGAAAGCGTGGCAGAGCACGCAGCTGCCTGATGTCAGTGCAGAGAAGTCTGTGGGAACAACAGAGGATGGGAACATGGAGTGGGGAGTGGGGAGTGGGGAGGGGAACCAGGAGGTGAGCAAGCAGCACCCTGCTGGAATGGGCTGAGAGCAAGACTACAGAGCAGATCAGGATTGGTATTGGAGCAGGACAGGCAGGGCCAGGGCAATGGTGTACAAGGAAGAATTAAAGAAAAGTGACCTGGAAAGCTTGGGTGAGTGACAGAGACAGGAAAAGGATATGCAGCCAGTGCAGAAAACCCCTCATCCAGAGGAACTGAGGACACTGGAGTCAGTGTTTCTCTGCTGCCAGCCAATGCTTGCAAAGCCCACTAGCTAACCATGTCTTTTGTCCTTGGCAGTGTCTGGTCCATACGGAAAATATTTTCGCTTTACAGACACCAGTTGCTTTTGAGCCAGAGGGTTTCATGTGCCAGGGTCTTTCTGAAAGATGCTGCTTCAGTTCTGTGCCCAACAACGCAAATTTCTGAACGCAATCTGAATTTTGGTTTTCCACACCATTTGAGTAGATGAGTTTTTAAACCCAACCTTTCATTCTCCTACTATGTGTGTATTTGCAGAGATAAATGATTAAATGGAAAACACTAGGAAACAGAGTTATAAGAAATATCCCTTGCACAAATCCTCAAGTAAAAGAGATTCATATAAGGTTGTTTCTACTTTTTTCTCCCCTCTTTCTCTACACATAGACAGAAAAAATGGGATGTTTTCCTAAACTAGTACAGATTATGTTTGCTGGCAGTGCTAATGGAAGATAGAAACTCAAGCTTTATTGTTGCACCTGCAATTTAAATGGATCAACTATTCAGCATAATAAATATAGCTGCAGTCTTTTTGTCCACCTCAAATGACTTATTAAACCATGAAATGAAAGGTTTGGAGGAAAAAGGAGGAGCAGAAATAATTGTAAATATTGTTTATGTTTTTATGATGATGCCCTGAAGTAAGGAAAAAACATGGAAGCTCTGAGTGCTACAGTAGGAAAATTTGGACTGAAACAATTTTAAATCTCCTTTTCCATACTCCTGAACATCTTTCGCTATCCACAGTAACAACACACTCTCTGATCTTCAAGCTATACACACAGAGTTAGATAAAGCCATCTTTCCTGCCTTTTGACCTGATTATGACTCTTCCAGCTTTGAAACATTATTCACGCTATCTTCCTCAGTTTGTTCCTTTCTTCTTTCTGCTGTTTTCTTCAGAGACCCACACAATTCTCTTCTTCCTCATTTAATCCTTCTGACATGCTTCCACATGCCCTCACTCCTCTGCAGGTGTTTCCCAGTCTTTTCTGTCAGCTTAGGACAAGAATTGTTTTCTATAGGCTCTATTATTTTTAAGATTTTGCAGTGTTTGGGATCAGATCTGAGCTAGAAAATGTTCTGAACAGAGCAGATGTATCATATTGCATAATCTTTATTTAGGAAGATTTTTCTAAAGCTTCCTGTGAACCTTTTTTTCAAGCAAGATGTGTTCTTACATTGACATGGAAAGACTGCGTAGCAATCTGATGGAGAGAGACGCAGATCCTGGGATCCATAAACACATTGAGTTTGTCTGAAATGCTTCTTTTAAGGTTTGTTTATTTTTAACATGAGCCACAGTTTAGACAAATGCCAAAATTATCATCCCACATTTACATAGGTCTTGTGATTACCATCTAGAGAGAAAGTTGTTCCTACCACACATAAAAAGAAAGCCTGCTTGATAAAGATGATAATTTGAAGACATCTCTCCCCTCCCCTCCCCTCCCCACCCTTCCCCTCCCCACTCCCTCCACTCTCCCTCTTCCTCTCCCTCTCCCTCTCCCCTCCTCATGTGGTTGTATGACTCTGCTGGCAAGAAAAATGTTTCTGCAGTTTCAGCAAGCCAAATTCCCCAGACACACGTTCTCAAAATATGCCTGTTTCTACAAAATGGAAAAGCTTTGATGAATAGGAATGGCACTAGACTTTAAGGCACACTTTATTTCATTGATGAACTTTGAGGTGTCTCCTGCAGTAACGGTTTGGTAAACTGTAATCATTAACAACACTTATTCAGGATTTACAAGCGAGACAAACATTGCCTATTTTTTTCCGGCTGCTACAGGGATAAATAACTGATGCTGAAGGAGCTGATCAGGATTGCTGGAAAATAAATAAATAAGAATGGTGTGTGGTTTTTATAACCTGCGACTGTGTTATAAAAGAAGGAAGGGCATTTTGTGGGCTCCATTACATAATATTATTGCAGAGTTTAATTGCTAAAGATGCACAAGAGAAAAGGGATATCATGGAAATCAATTCATATCATATAGCACTTATAACATTCAAATATTAAAGTGTTTGCTCAGAACTTTATGTACAAGAGGATTAATTGTCAAGGAAATTAAAAGTGATGTAAGAGGAAAAGCTGAAGGGATAATCCAAGATGATCCAAAGGATTTTAAAGATATCTCTGTACTGTTAACAATCTTGCCATTAAATCTAGCAATTAAACGGAATGCATTTTCCATTGGTACAATTAGGTATACTTTTTTCACTCTGACGTAGATCCGATCATGATACACATGATTTAATATATTGTGCTGTATATTAGTACATGAATAGTTATCAGTGTACTCCTGTTGAAGGCAACAGTCTATTGATTAAAAAGCCAAGAATGAAGCTTATAAACTGTTACTTTCAGAATGTCTGAAACAAGTACTTGAAATCTTCCAGTGATGTATAACACCAGTTCGTATCTGCAATTTCATCTCTTTTTGGTGTCTGGTGTTGTCAGATGTTTTGACACATTCTACTTCTTTTGTTGGCTGAAAAACAATGCAATAGTAAATAAGAATGAAATGAGCCAGCTGTCTTCATGAGGAAAGCACTTTTGAAAAGGTGCTGTGATGGTTATGTCGTGCCTATTGAACTTGCATGAATATCCTTGTGGAATTACATGACTGTGTGGATGTTGTGAAGGCAGTTCGGCTCCACATTCATGTTATGGGTCACAGTAGGAGCAGAATGTGACAAGAGCTGATTCCTGACTAATTTCTTATTACATACTGTGCTACGGTCATCCAATGCAGTAGGAATGTACAGCAAAAGTTGTACAATAAGTGCTCCCTTTTTCTCTCTCCTCTATTTTACTTGCGGTTTTTTATTACCTTCTATTTCTGGTGCTTTCGTGAAGCAAATTCAGTGCTACCCTTATCTCTCCTTAAAGTTTGATGCTTCAATCAATCTCTTCTTCCTATGAATAATCTCCACTTTCTTTTCTAAAATATTAATCTTTTGCTTCATTTTTGTCTTGTCTTCCTTCAGCCAGTTCTCTTTGCAACACAGAACACGTCTCTTCCTCTGAATGAGAAATGCACAGATCAACTCGATGCTTTATAATGTCCTAATTACTGTACTTGCAAGTTGCTGGGTTATAACAGTATGCCAGAGGGTCAATGAACCTTATAAGTAAAATGAGGAGATGCATCTTCATGGAACCTAATTATAAGGTAAAGTTAATAATGATAGGGAAAAAAAAGCCACTAAGAACGTCAGATATCTTTGAAAGCTGTCAAAGGAAGTCATCCACTGGGGCCTTTCTCAGTACTGGTGTGTGGGTCTTTGTGAGCACCCCTTGGTGATACAGCTGAAAGTTTCCTACTGGCAATTCCCTTGGGAGACCGAGGACCTGCAGTCATAGATCCCTGTAACAAAACACAGCTGGAGAGATGGAAGGAAACAGAGGAACTACTAGAAGTTCTACAGTTTGATTGCATGGTGTTGGTAGACTAAGGGAAGGCCAGAAGTATGTTTGCTGATTCCTCTGTTACTGCTACCTAGAATGCATGTGTTGAGGTGAGCCTACCAATGGACATGTCTGCACTGGGGAGCTAGAGCTCACAGCACAGTGTAACTGTTAGAGAGGTTGTTTTCTTATCAACTCGTTTGGAAGCAGAGACAACATCTAGGGCAAACATGCACTGTTGGAGAGAGCATGGAGGCTGTTAGACCACAGGTTTCTACTGGCACCATAAGCAGTGGGGCAGCTACATTTTTTATGGTGGCTTTCTGTTGAGATTTTGAAACTTATTCTGAAGTAATGGGAAAAGCAATTGCTCAAAGTTAGAGTACTTCTGAATTTACCGTATAACAATGGTGTTTTTAAGAGGTGTACTTCTAATAAAAAGAGGTTGTTATCCCCTTTTCAGCCTTCAGCAGAAAAAATCATGATGAAATTACTCTGCATTGATTTCCTTCAGTATTAGTGACTCACTGCTAAGAATAGAAATCCATGTTTCCAATTATTCTGTGTTTCTCACTGGATTTTATGTAAGCAGGTTCCCGTGTGTCTGTGTAGAAACCTACTGAATTCTCAGTGTGAACTCAGAATGTATTTTTATTTTAAAATTCAATTTCTTTAAAAGGGCAAGACCATGGCTTTGACTTTCACACATAAACCACATTTCTTGCTTTAGATATGTTCTTTTTATTCTTTAATTCTTTCATTTTTTTGTTAACAGTGCACAGTTCCTGGATCCTCTCTGGCCCCTAAGCACAGACGGGTATCTTGTTTAGTATGCAAACATACCTACTCCATTGTACTTAGTTGTTTGCCAAGCACAAATATGGCAATCTTTGATATTTATGAAATTACTTATATACATTTCCTGACCTTTTTGCTATTTTTTTATTGTTGTGTTTGGAGGGTTAGAGAATGGGAACTAATAAACTGCCTGTAATTTAATTTCAGTCTTCTGTTGGCCCAGAAAATACAGATTAATGTGCGTATTTAGAGACAAATTTCTGAGACAAAAGTCTCACCTGTTATGTCTCTGTGGATCGTGCATCATAAAAGGATTTACTGGGCAAGTTTATGTCAGTCTGACTAGGCCAAAAAAGTTATTACTGTTTTCCTGCTTTAATGCTTTGAGAGCATGGAAGGTCAACTTGTTGAGAGAAGAGCAGCAACGATGCTGCATGAACACCAGGTGAATGTACCGCCTTCAGATAAACATTGCAAAACTGTACATGCCTGTGTCCGAGTCCACTTAGAAAAACACTGCAGGTCATTGGCACTGATGTTCTCTGAAATTTGAAATTTGGGCTTTGCTACAAGCAATTTGCCCATGCCACCTCCTGGCAGCAGTGCTTTGTTGGCTCCTGTTGGCAAGCAAGGATAGCAGAACAAATCTGTGCATTACTTTGGGATGGTTTGGGTTGTTGCTGTGAAAAGCAGTTCCCTACAAGAAACAATGAACCATTTTGAACTTAGAGTGTATAGCAATCATAATATAAAGGCCAGTATTAAAAGAAGGAGTTTTACTTGTGAGGTGAATACGATATTCAGAATCATGTAGAGAAATGACTGGGCAACGAAACTTGCCCAGTGGATCTGGGGTTGTGAGAATAGCTGCTGATGAGGCTGTGCAAACAGATTAGGCACTACAGTTCCTTCTTGGTTCTTTTTTTGTAAAGAAGTCAGAGAGATTTGGTCAATGAGTTTTGTGCATGACGGGCTCTTTCTCATGGAGCTGAAGCACTTTGGGGTCTGTGTGAGGGAGCACAGCTCAGCAGAGCAGCGAACACAGGTGGTGGGAATCATGGTTTACAGAAAATTAAGATCAATATCAATCTGTAACACTCATCTTTCAGCAAGATACTTGAGATATCCACATTAGTAAGAAAGCATTGGGAAGAGAACTGAGGGAATGACAACAGACTTTCAGGAAACTGGGATGTTTTCTGTGGTTGTCAAATATGTGCCAGTGTCTTCAAAGCAGCCTTTCATCACGGATGAAACAAATCAATTCCTATTAAAAAAATCACTTCTGTCAATCTAGAAGAAGAAATTGAAATGGGTAGGAAAAAAACGAACAGAGGTTGAACAAAAGCAGTTCTCTTTTTTATTAAGTACTTGGGAGTGACTTGCAGAAGCAAACGCTGAGTAGAGTAAGAGTCAGAACACAACATAGCATTCCCTCATAACTTTTTTTTGTAGACTTGGTTAAATATATTTTTATATTGCTGAAATATAAATTATACTGCAGTAAGACTTCCACAGCAGAGATGTCTTTACTGTTTCACTTTTATCTTTCCTATGCTTTACCAGTGTTCTGCACAGCAGCACTTTTATTGGTCTCACTTACACAGTTCACAAGGCTCTGTTTATTGTCCTTTTTATGATAAATCAAAGGGCCCAGTCTCTTTGCTCTGTTTTCCAGTTGTTGGTGTAGCTACACTGAAATCGCTTTTTGAATTAGGTTTATAAAAGGATTCAGAGCTAAACTTCCACTTATAGGGTTATAACATGGAACAGTTTGTGTACCTTCAATAAATGTACTGAAGTCACTGAAGCACTGAATTTGACCCCAGGGATGAAAAAGACACTCTTTAGAAATTATTTGGGAATTTGGTCATGCATTTTGCAGGACCTGCTGTCTCAGCCTCAATGCAGACTTGATTCCAAAAGAGCCTATCACTATAAGCCATCAGTGTTCAAGTTATCTGTTTCAATATTCTTAGACATAGGCTTTCCCACACATGAATAATTCTGTTTTAGAATAAAGCAAGGCCAGCTCAATCTTCAAGGTTCTGAGGACAGCAGAGATGGAAGACTGGTGAACAATCAGCAAATGCCAACCCGTCTGTGCTGAACCAATGGAAACTCCAGTTTTCTGAGCACTTAATGCTTAATGCCTTAATGAAATGGTGGTGTCTGTTATTACAATGTCTGAAAAGCTCCCAGGGCATAATGTGGTGAACGGTTATGGTCATGTCTTTATTGTCAGGGAAGGAAGATAAGAAATGAGCTAGTCCTTTAGCGAGCAGGATTTATCTGGATACTCATAGGTGGGCTGGGAGCTGAGTTTACCTTGAGGGTCAGTCCAGTGTCTTAGCAGAAATGCCAGGGATGTTAGTATTGCACAGCTGGAGTAATGAAATGAAATCTAAAAATATTCTGAATCCTAAAGGTCATAACAAACAGAACTAACCCAAACCTTCCAGAGTTGTTCTAAGCGAAGTGTCTTATTTTGTTCTGCACTTCTGTTTTTCCAAATTACAGATAAGTTCTCTCTCCGTAAGTCAAATGTTCCTAACAATGTCTGGGCTGATAGTCTGAAATTGAAATCAATTCCACTGGTTAATTTCCATTTAATCAGCTACAGTTCTTTCAAAAGTGCACTAATGAAGTTACTTGGATCAGAAATATATGGCTATTGCATCCCAGGGACTTCCAAAGTGCCAGATCTTTCCATCCCCTTGGTCACATAAGGAGCTTCTTTGAAATCCTTTGCTAAGGTTACTCAAGACAGTTTTCTGAAATGAGCTATTTATTTCAAGCTAAAAGAAAACTAGTGCCAATTTCTGTGCTTTCTCTATGCTTAGGCTGATGGTTAATATTTTAAAATATCATTTTGGAAATACTCTAATTGTCACAACAAATCTTTTTTTTTTTTTTTTTTTCTAAACAGAATCCTCACATTTCTGTTAGCGCTTTATTTTCAGGCAATACATGCTATTGGAAATGCATGAGAGGAGATGTAATGCCTGTGATTTAGTAAAATGTTCAGTTAAGAAACCAGTGGTTTTGCTATTAACATTTTGTAACATTTCTAATGTTTCTGGGTTTCAATCAAGACAGCATACACTTGTTCCGTGGACCTGGAATTTTGTTGATTCTATTGCTGCCTTTTCTCCCTTCTGATATTGGCTCGATGCTTGGATAATTTCAATTCTATCTATCTGTCTATCTACCTATCTACCTATTTGTCTATGTATTTATAGCTTCTCCAAGCTGACAAGAGGAGAGCATTCTTATGTTGTAAAGTTATGCAAGGTTAGGAGATTCCTCAAGAATCCTTTCCTCAAGGGAATAGGACAAGGAGAGAGAAAACAAGTGATAAGAGAAAATCAGGAGAAAAATAAAAAAATTCTCATTCTGGGAAACAGGATGTTTCCCTGTAGCTTTTCTGGGGGGCTAGAAAATCAAATCAACACAAAAAACTCCAGACACACAAATTCTGTTAGTTCAGAAAGCTTTGATTTTATAGTCTTTATCCTTACGATTGGAAATGATCATATGAATCCTCTTGTTGGCCTCAGTTATGTGTCCACCAGTGCCCTGGAGCCTCTCCCCAAGCCTGGGCCAGTGCTGTGAACCACATGAGTCCTCAGATATGAGGTAGCAGGACCCATCAGAGCCCTGAGGGACACCATTTCACACAAGTCACACTGAAGCTTCACTAGCAGACTGATTGATGTCGACTTGGTCTGAGTCTGAATGTTGGATTTTTTCCCAGTGGAAAATTCTCCCTTATCTCTAGTTTTCTCCCAAAATAAAACAAGCAAAATAATTATATTTTGTGATCAATCTTCAGATTATTTTATGAATAAACATAGTTCCAGAATTTAGTTGACTTTAATTATTTCTGCTGGAGTGTGAGGGAAGCTGAAACACAGGATTATGTGACTTGGCCAAGATCACATAAAAAGGTGGTAGGGCAGCCACTGTGCTCGCGCATCTCAAAGGTATCACCTGCTCATACTCTTTGTTGGGCACAAAGCTGGAATTCCTTTGTTGCCATATCCAGAAAGAGGTACGCAAACAGGGAAAGGCTGGTCTTTTCTTCCATTCTGTTCCATGCATGGAACATTATTTTGAGTTTGCATGATGTCTACTTTGAGCTTGAGAAAGAAAAGAAATCCTGGAGATGAAGAAAAATACTTTTTTTTTTCCCCTTTTCCTCTTCATCTTCTTCATCTTTTTTTTCTTTTTTCTCACAATTTCACTTTTTTTTTTTCTCTCCTTTTCTTTGTTCTTTTCAGATGTGGGCACGCTATGGAGTATTTACAATTATTTACTAGCAAAGGTTAATCTCCATCTCTGTGAATACATTCGGTGAAGAGAAGTTTACATCATTTCCGCCAAGAGATTTCATATTGGACGGAGGATAGTGTAAAACTTTGTAGCTGCCAGTGATCATTTCCAGCAGGAACGTACTAAATTGACTTCATTTTATGTTACTGAAAAAAAACTCAGTACAGCTGTGCCAGGCTGTATATGGCAGTTCTGGAAAAGCAAAAGGCTCATCAGGGATTTCAGTGTTCCCAGCTTAATGTTCTTTGTTAACAAAAAATAGAAGCAAAGACCACAATCAGGGATGATGCTGAAGAGCTTCATGGAGTCCAACTGGGGATGCCCATGGTGGGGATGACTTCAATTGGCTTACTCCCCATGGCAGGGCAAGAGCTTTGAGTGTCCTGTTGCTGCCCATGTGTGCCAGAAGGAAACGCTGTGGGGCAGAGCTGGTAGAACATGAGTGGAGGCAGATAGGAAAGCTCCTCTGGCAGCATCTCCATAGAGACAGCTGGGACAAACAGTTAAGGCCAGCACTTAAGAGAGACAGATGTGCCTGAGGTAAAGCTTACACCTAAATTATAGCAGCCTAGAGAAGTTCTAAAATAAATGGTCAGTTTCTCTGTTTAAGCAGGGGGAAAGACAGGTAGTTTCTGAAAGCCAGTGGAGAATGATTCCAGATCAAGTCTCTGGTTTCCCACTATATAGACTGATTACATTGTTCTCTTGAACTTCAAGCTACCTTGAATGGAAAACTGGGAAAGCAACAAATTCCACATTACCTCTCTAAAGAAAAGGTCTATACAGGTACTAACACAGGAGGAAGTTGTCCTGGATGTGTTGCCTATTCCAGGATTGTGTGCAGCCCAAAATGACTGCTCAGTGTAAATATGTGGCCAGTTTGAGATCCAGATGCAAGTTCTCAGGAATTTGTGCTAACCATTAGACTGTTAACTGCCTCTCCTCCTTAATGTGCAATGCTCTCAATGCAGTGAGGTGCTGGCACAGCTGCCCAGAGAAGCTGTGGTGCCCCATCCCTGGAGGTGCTCAAGGCCAGGTTGGATGGGGCCCTGGGCAGCTCAAGCTGGTGGGGGCAGCCCTGCCCACAGCTGGGGTTGGGGCTGTGTGATCTTTGGAGTCCCTTCCAACCTAATGCATTCTGTGATACTACGATTCTCAGTGCTAACAAAGATGCAGAGCTGCAGACCCTCCCCTACTGCTAAGGAAGAAGTGCATTGCTTTACACAGCATGGATGTCCAGGATAACTCATCACAGGTTGAGAAACCAGTACCCAAATGGACAGTGCTGTGAGTCCTGCACACAGTGGTGTCTCCTCTACCCACTGACCACCTGCATCTTGTCTTCATGTGCCAACTGCAGGCTTCACCCTGCAGCCTCCCTTTGAACAAACCCATGGAACATGGCTGAGCAGAGCATTCATTAACAAGGGATGTTGTCCACAGGCATTGAGAGTTTTAAGTGTGTTTCAGACTGAACTACAAACAAATCAATTTTGTGTACTCTTTACATTTAAAATGTCCTTGTGATAACTATGGCAACAATTACATCTTAAAACGGGAAAAAGTCCAAACCAAAAAAAAACCCACAACCCTGTAGTGTAGTGGAATAAATACACACTTGCTTTAAATTGGGAACTGGAATGGAAAAGTGTGGTTAAAAGAGCCTAAAGCAAGCAACTGTTACTGCTCATGATCATTTTGGTGCTTAATAGAATCTTCTCTCTTCATTGCCTTTATTTATAACTACATGCTTTTGTACTTTCCAGCTAATTTTCTGCTAGTGTCACAAATGCCAGAGTCATTTTTGTAGTCTGCTTCCTTTAGCTGAAAAAAAAACCAGATAGAGTCTAATAAAAAGGCTCCAATTTCTGGACTGATTTATACACAAAAGCTCAGGCTCTGAAAGCTACAAAAGGAGATCTGTATAATTCCACATGGATTTCAGAGGGTGAAGGGAGCATGGAGATGCCTGTATATCCATCAGGAGGTAGTCCTAGCACAAACAAAGTTCAGGAGGCTTTAAGGAGATTTATACTTTAATGGAGAAAGTCTTAAAGGTATCTAGACATCTGTCTATGTAGATGCATACTGAGCAATGTGTAGCAAAACAGCTAAGCAGACTAAGTGCCCTACATGCATAATTTAAGTGTAAGTTGGGTACCTATTATATTGAGCCATGTTAACAAATCTCTGCAGGCAGCTATCTGTGCTATGAGACATTCAACATGCTGGTATACTTTAAGACTCGTATCAGCTATGAAAACAATGTTTGATTGTGACTGCAAACTCCAGCCATATTGCATAGCATTTACCATGGAAATAATAGACAAAGTTAGGTGCAAAGCTGTGGCATTGTCACTGAACTGAAATCTTTTGCATATCTTCAGGTGCCAGCTACCATTTAGGATTACTTGGGCAGTGATGTTGCACTGGCAATTCATGCCAGAGGCTATGGAGTGGTGAGGGATACATCTAGTTGACCTGGCAAGACTTCACAGATTGTTCTGCCAGAAGGAGCTTTTATCCCTGGCATCTCTTCTGACCACAGCTGTCTGAGGGGAAGTCACAGCCAATGCTTGGTGGGGAGATCACCATTTGTCCCCCAAGAACGGCACTGGCAAAAGGCTGGAGGGAAGGACAAAGTGAGAAAAGTCGAATGAAATTCTTCACTAAGAGGCAATTGTCTTCAAAATATTCATGGCTTTGTTTCATTACAACTTTTGTACTTTAATTAGAATGGCATGGGCAAGTTCTGTCGGAATGATTTTGGTATAAAAAGCTGTTTTTGCCATCAGCATGTTACTATGTGGGAGCTGTGTAAGTCTCCATTCTCCTCTGTGGTCTGGCTCATCAGAATAGACAATCAGATCATTGGGCTCCTGAATAAAGCAGTGCTTTTGAACAGAGCAGAGAAATACAGATCTGAGCTGAAATGACCTTAAACTAGTGTCTGAGGAATATTCAATAGACCAGAACAATTCTTCAAAACAAAACAAAACAAAACAAAACAAAACAAAACAAAACAAAACAAAACAAAACAAAACAAAACAAAACAAAACAAAACAAAACAAAACAAAACAAAACAAAACAAAACAAAACAAAACAAAACAAAAAAACCTTGGGAAATACTCTTTCAACACAGAACCTTTCAACAATCCATTTTTTTCCTCAGTATTTCTGTTTAACTGTAACAAAAGAAACTTTTTTCACTGCAGTTTTAAAGAAAAATACATAGAATCACACAACCATAGGGGTCGGAAGCAACCTCTGGAAGTCAGTTAGTCCAACCCCCTGCCAAAGCAGGCCCCTACATCAGGTAGGCATCCAGATGGGTCTTGAATACCTCCAGAGAAGGAGACTCCACAGCCACTCTGGGCACTCTGTTCCAGTGCTCACATATTTGAATATCCCAGAGAATGGCGATTCTGATATGACAGACTCCCTAGCCACTAAAAAAGGGCATCTTCCCCAGCCAGGCTATGTGTTTGCCTCCTGTTCCCTCAGCCCTCCTGGCCTTCTGCTGAGAGGGAGAGCTCTTGGAGAGCCGCTTGTTGTCCCCAGCTGGGAACATATCACCATGGGCTCAGCCACAGGAATATTTTGCTTGCTTTTTCTGCAGGAATAACCTAACGATTTGATTCCTGAAGAGAAGCAGGAGGAAGCTATTTCAAACTCTTGTGATTTTTAGTCTCATAAAATTTAAGGGGATATGAAGCATACCACTAATCCGAACACTGGAGTGAGAATATAGGTCATCTGAGGAATCAGCTTTGAATGTTTCACAAAACTTTAGCTTTCCCAAAACAATTCTAGATAAACTCAGTATTTGACCACAATTTGTCTGCAACATCTACCTTCAAATTCAGGGTACTTTCATCCAGAAGTATATGGTACATGGAGAAATTATTACTTTTTTTTTTTTCAGATGATAAACTCAAGGATGTTACAAACTATCTTTGTAAATGATAAAGTCAAAAGAGGATAAATTAATGTGATACATTCCGTAGAAATCAGTATCATCCACCATTACTGCTCACTTTCCATTTATCCACTTCCACAATGGAAATGTCTGAGTTGAAACACTTGGTAAACAGTTTCACGAGGAGTGAGATGGAGGCAAAGTCACCAAAGGGAAATTAAAATCAAACCCCTTTATATCTATTTCTCTGCAGCACAATTACATTTCAGTGATTTTGTTTGTCACGTTTTTATACATGACTCATTGGGGTCTGCTGAATGTTTGCATGGGAAATACTGTGTTGTTACTAGAAGTTTCTCACAATCCCAAACAGCAGGAAAACATAGTTATTAAAAACTGAGAAAATATCAGTATTTTTTACGGCAAAATAACTACTAGCTATTATTAGCACAGCTTAGAATTCATTTAACTTACTTTGCTTTCAATTAGGGTTGTGCATACAAAAAGTTAGCTTTGGGTTTTGCTGCTAGCAGAAAAAAATACAGAACTTCAATGCAGTATTTATGGAAAAGATATCACATATCACTGTTGGAGCTAGTAAAACTGCCTGTGGCTAATGTTGCTTAATATTTGCCATTAGCTCTGTTTTCAGCAGTTTATTGCTACACAGAATTGCTCAAGCTGAAATTTGCCATGCGTGTCTCTGCCTTAGGTAGGATTTTTTGGCTGTTTCCAAGAACAAATTTAGAAAGTATAATGTCTAAGCGGTTCCCGCTTCATCTGGACAGTGTGCTGAACGTTCAAGCTTTGCCTTTAGGGAAATGCTGCTCATTGCCCTTTGCCAGAAAGGTGTAGTGTAACACATCTGTATCATTAGAAGCCACATCAGGATCTGCAGTCTGGTAAGGATAGGGGTTGACAAGACCAAAGGAACAGAAAGTGTGGGTCTGATTGTCACTGGGAATGCAAATCTGGTTGTGTAGAAGGATCTGGTAGAAGAAGCAAAGCACCACAGGGCGGTGGGCATGGCACAGGATGCACAGGGCAGTGGGCACGGCTCTAAATGCCGGAGTTCAAGGAGCGTCTGCACAACGCTCTCAGACATAGGGCTGGATTTTGGGTGCTGCTGTGTGGAGCCAGGGGTTGGACCTCATGATCCTTGTGGGTCCCTTCTAGATTGGGATATTCTATGATAATATGACTCAAAGCCAGGCCAACCTTGCCCTCCCCCCTCATAGGCAGAACAGCAGAGACCTGTGTCTGTTCTGTGCAAACCCAGGGCACAGCTTCCTGGCCAAGGTGCCATGTGGTGGCTCTAGGTTCCCCTGACTGCTCAGGAGCATGGTTAGTAACAGAGGATTGCTTTGACAAGTCAACCAGAAAAAAAACACAGTGTGGTTATCCTCAGCGAAGTGATCCGGATACCACATAAATAAGAGCCAAGTGCTTAGTCCCAAACGCAGTCACAGCTTCTTGGGGTTTGTGCCATAGCTCTTCATGCCAGGATGCCCATCACTTGGAGTGAGTCACCAGCCCTGGAAATCATTACTATTCAGTCCCATGCATTGGCACCCTCCTTGAAAGCTGCTGCTACATATTCACTTGTCATTCCTGGCAAGCCTCCACTCTTGGCAAGAAGCTGTTTTTGACCTCTTTCTGCTCCTGGCACACAACCTGCCTGGATGACACAAAAGTCTGAGGTCAGAGTCTCCTGGCCTCTTCTACCCATGGATCATTCATTGAACTACGTCCTAGGGTTACTGTGGTGGACGTACCGTTAGTTCCTCTTCTCTGACCGCTTAACAGCCAGTGAAGGTCCTGCTGCTATGTGGTGAAATTGCAGCTTTGTGTTTGAAAAGCAGCTGAAGACTCCAACTTTTTCACTGATGGATTATGGAAGAAGATGCAGACAGCCAACTCTGTCATGATTAGGGGTATGACCTGATGATACTGTTATGCAGTTAAGTCTCTTGCCTTTCAAAGTAAATTTGTCAAGGCTGTGTTTAAGCCAAAGTTGTTCATAACCTTTACAGCATGAAGGAAACAAAAACAATAACAAAAATCCCCAAACCAACAACACGTGAATTTGGAGTTAGAAAATAGCTGTGTTAATCACTGGTAAGACACGAACTATGTTTCTCCCATCCAGTAGTTCATTCACCTCACCTGTATGTAATGACCGTGATCAGCTTGCCTTGTTGGACCAGCAGTCATACTAATTGCTAATTAAAGTTCCTCTTCACATGACATGTTACTTCACTTCCATAAAAAAGTGCTTTGTTCCTTTGCAGCACAGACGAGTAATATTCTTGCAGTCTAGCAACTAATTCATGTGTCTTTAATCATCTCTCGTTTTGAATTCATCTAATTACTCTGAGCAAAAGACTGATCATATTACCCCTCTTCAGGGTTCAGGCTATTTCTACAATTAAAGATGATATTTCTGCAATCAAAACTGATTTTAAAAGGTGGCCTAGTGTTATTCAATTTTATTATTCTTATTTTCCTCTCTAAAGAATTTTCTTGCTGTGAAAAGAATACGTGCACAAAACTGAACAGTGGTTTAATTATTATCTTACCCTGTCCATTACTGTTAAATAATTTCACACCTATTTGTAAAAATATACAGCCTTTATATGATTACTTTTGTCTATTTCAGCTTAGTGCTTTTTTTTACATTCTAAAAGCATCTGAAGCTGATGTCAGCTGAAGTCTGGCAGACAAGCTCTGATGGATCTTGCTCTGGCTTTTTAGGATATAACCAACCTCCCTGTCTGCTCTGTAACAGAGTCATGGGAGCCATCAGAGGGTATTATCCCTATGTTAGGAACTTCAGAGGGAATGTGCTTTCTGCAGCTCATCTACTTGCACCCACAGTCCAGCACAATCATGCATTGCAGATGCAAATCTCCCGGTTGAGGGCTTCTCAAAGGAAGTGTGATGAAAGTTGGAGCACCATGCTTCATGTGACACAAGCTGGGCACCTGCCCAGCTCTGCAACCTCCCACCACATCTGCAGTTTTCTCAGGCACTCTCTCCAGAGAAGTGTGTGTCAATACTCTCTTGTCAAGACCAACAACAGCTAATGCCACATGGCAAGCTGTGACCTGACTGAAAGTGGGTGCCCCTTCTTCTTGGTCTGGCACAGAGCTTCAGAAGGTGATCCCCAGCTAGCACCCTAATGCTTTGGCTGACCTTTGGACTGAAATGGTTGAAACCACTTGTGTTTGTTGTTGATGAGGGTAGTTAAATGTCCCTATAGTATAGGTGTTGTGGAAAAGGTCTATTTTTAATACATTTGATACTGAAAGTCAATCTCTTCTGTCCCTAAAGCTGGTTGGAAAAGATCTGAATGATTTAGCAGCCCTGTTATAGTGTGGAGATAGCCACGTGGTGTCCCAAATAGAGGGTTTACAACTCTTCCAAAGAAAGCTTTAGAGTGGTTAGTTCACTTCAGTCATCTTAATCATCCTTCCAGTGTTTCATATGTTCCTCAAAATAGTTCATTCAACAGCTTCTTGCATTACACAGATAACATAGCTTGCTTGTTAATTATATGCCTGCTCAAATGATTTCTATTTGGTGCCATTTAATATTAGCATGCTTTGATAATTACTAGAATTTAATTTATTTATTTTAATATGTATTTGCATGTTTCACAGGTGATAATCAGTGGTATTTTTCTTTCTCTGCCCTATGGGAGACTGTCATATTATCACTTCTTCCCTTGCTAAAATCCTGCTCTGTTCCCAAAGTGCCAATTGCATTTCCTTTCAGATTTGTCTAATTGATTGATGGAATTAAACTCAGCTCAGAGCAATTGCTCTCAACCTTTATATAGCAAGTGGGTTGTTGCTTCTATTTTGGGCCTGAAGTGGAGCCGGCGTTCCCAAAAGGAGGGCTGTTGTGCCAAAAGCCTGTCTACTTTTCCCAGTAAACATTTTGCTTCTTCCCCAGAAAGCTTGCTTCACAGACACCCTCAGGCCACTGGAGCTACACCATCACAACTCTAGAGTCTGAACTAGTCTAGGTAGAATCTACTTTGTATTGATTCTTTGGAAGCTTGCCACTCTGGATGTTAGCCATAACTGCCTGTGTCCCATCAGTATGCTGTAGCATGATGTACAAGCTTCAAAATGGATTAATGTCTAAAGTCAACACGTGTTATTATATTAAGTTCATAGCGTTAGCCTAATCATTAAAAGCATGACAACAGTTTAATATTCGAACAGCTGTATCTATTTGGTGTTCTAAAATCAGTGCTCCTCCAGAAAGTGAGATAAGATTTCACTTGGTATTTTTTCAGGTACTTGTTTCAGATTCATCTGCTGGTGTAACATACACTTAAGAGCTGGGCAATTTCTTTCTTGTACTACCATGGCTGTACTGTAGATAACACTGGGATAATAATAAGAGCTTTCATGAGCTTTATAAAGTCATGCTTTTTCACTTTGTTGTACAAAGATGCAGTTCCCATTATAAGCTCACAGATATTTCCAGTATCTGAATCATACAGGGAGGTATTGCCTTGGGAATCTCTATTATTCAGATGCAGAAGGAAGTTACAATATTTAAGGAGAAGGGAAAAATATCTGCCATTCCAATATTTCTTGTTATGCACAGGATTCAAGCCTTTGTCCATCGTGTAACTGTCAGTCTCTGAAAGTCACAGCTTCCCTTGTGTCCCACCTAAATAAATGGGTGGTTTCTTAAATAATACAGCTCCTCAACAGTATGAATTAGACTCTGTTTTAGTGCTTCTATTTTATGATCGTAGTAGTTTAACGCTCTTCACCATCACACTCTTTCCTTCCAGGAGAAGAAAATGGGTTGTGGGTTAAGATGATGGAAAGGAGGTTCCTCACCAATTACTGTCATGAGCAAAACAAACTCAGCATAAGGAAAATGAATATAATTTGTTGTCTATTGATAACATCCTACATCAGTGAGAACTAAAACTAAATTGAAGATTTCTCCTCCTCATCCACCCTCTTAGACCTCCTTCCTGCTACAGAATAATTAATAGAGGTGACTTTCTGAGATGTCCCCATCTTAAGAGAAGGTGAAGAGGTGAGGAAACCTCCAGAGCAGAATACATTGAATGTGCAAAGACTGTACCATGATGGTTGTCTGGCAAGATGACTGCAGCCTTGGAGTTGGCAACACAGGGGAGCTTGATGTGCTGACCCTAAGAGAAACAGCATGGAGGCTGGTTTGAAATCACATCTGTGGGTGAAATTTGCTCATTATAATTTAATTATAATATTAAAATACCCCTCTGTCTCAAAGGCTAGGTGCCTCCAAGGTATGACCTCCTCTCACTGAGTCTATACCTTTAAAAGCAAAACAAGAATATTCTACACCAATCACTATAAAAGATACATATGACTAGAGTTACTCAAGGCTCTCTTGGAAGTAAAAAAAAGCAGTATAAACTAGCTTAAAAGAAAAAGAACTTTAGGAAAAGTGCCATGGCAGACAAGTTGGGAAGAGATCACTGATTTCTGGGATAAGTTGATGGGCTGAGCCTCTCTCACACCACTAAGGGATGCCTGTTGGGTGAGATTCACACAGCTGGTAAGTCAAGTGCTTCCCTGGGAAACTTAGAAATCTCTGTAAAGTTATTACATGAGCATTTGCAGCCACCTGTATTATTCACATTGTTGGTACTCACACGTGCTCTGCAGACAGGGCCTTTAGATTATCGCCAGCATTCTAAAAGAATCTGCAGTCTGTTGCTTCAGTAAACAGCTCTACATTGAGTTAGCCATGAAACTTCTCATTGAATGCAATGAAACTCCTCATGGGAGGACCATGTTAGTTCATTCAAATATGACTAAACTGAAGGTGCACATGCTATTTGTGCATCTGTAATTATGATAGTTCAATATCTTGAACTAGACTAGACTTACAGTGCCAAACTGGGCATCACTCAGAATCTAATCTTATCTTTTTTACCCTTAATGCTCCTGAGAAAGGCAAAGGAATGGGGAATGGGGGCTGAGGTCAGTCCATAACGCTTTGTTTCTCCAACTCCTCCATGGCCACTCGCTGCCCCTGCTCCAGCATGGAGTCCCTCCCACAGGATGCCATCCTTCCCGAACTAATCTCATATGGACTTTCTACATACTGTAGCTCTCCAAGCATTGCTCCAGCATGGGTCTGTACAACAGGGCCAGTTCTCCACACATGTCCCCAAGGATGCCAGCTCCTCCAGCCCTCCTGCCCCACTATGGGTTCCACGAGGACTGCATGTGGAGATCTGCTCCGTATCATGCCCATGGGCTTCAGGGGGACAGCAAAAAGGAAATCTTTATTGGTATTCTTAGGAATGAAGTGGAAATAATTCTAGAAAGATTGTAAAAGCTCAGACACCTCAGTACCTTAAGGGAAACCTCCTTCAGTTGGCACTAGACTTCAAAATTATAGATTAAAAGCCAGATACAGCTATTGCCTACACTATTTAACTTATCTCTGATGTGTGTCTGCTTTGAGTTGGTAAAGTCAAAAGTAGAACTGTCCATACTTGTCCTTCACTTACTTTCCTTAAGGGTTAAAAAGAATTCACACTTTCATGTTGGGACTGTTTTAAAAGAAATGTCACCTATCTCAGTTGAAATAATGTGCCTATGTCCTTTGAGAGCTCTTCTAATAATAGGTGTCATGGTGTCCTTGAGCTCTGAAGCAAATGCTGTTATCCAGTTCAATATATTGCATATTATGGATGATTGTTTTATCTTTCCATCCAAAAGTACATTTTCAGCTTATGGTCACAGGTTAACTTTAATTACATTATCTCTTCTAGAGATGAAGGCTGTACAAGTACATAAAAGACAGGCATAATTCATTTACAAGCACACATGCAATGAATTTCCTCCTTTTAAAAGTGACTTTTTCCAAGCATCGGGTTTTTATTTCTCAGGATTGAAAATCAACTTCATGAGAACCCTTTGATACTGCAACTGAATCAGTTTTGTACTTGCTGAACCAAATCTGAAGGTCTTGCCTGAAGAGGTTTTAGCCACGTGCTTTCTTGATATGACAGTCTAAACAAATTCTTCAGTGTGTTGGTGAAAAATTACTTTCTCTGAGTTTTTGGAGAAGACGATTTGTTGAGTACAGAAATCATCTGAAAGAAACATGAGTACTAGAAAAACAATCCAAATTCACAAGTGTATCAGAAGGGATATTTTTTAACCTAGAGAGTTATGAAACAGGTGAAAAAGTTTTGCAAATTGAAGCAGTTTTGATGATGCTTTCTAATATGAACGATCTCTGTCCAAGCTGAAGTAGAAGCAGAAAATCTTTCAACTAAATAGTGGTGAAGAACGTTTGTTCCAAGTTTAACTTAATTATGTTGTTGAATTAATTAGAAGCTACTGGGTTCCTCAAGCTTCTAGGTGACCTCCCAGTTATCAGGACTGAAAGTCTGGTTTCACTCACTGGCTTCAACATGAGCTCATTAATCACCACTTTTTCATACCAGCTCCAGCTTTCTAGATGCTGCAATGAAAACAAACAACAGAAACCTAGCAATTATTGAGTTCCCCATGGACTCACACAACTACCTCCACAAATCTAACATTGACCACAAGTCACCAAAAAGTGCAGTGCATAACCAAACCCTCAGGTGCCTTAGCAATTGGTCTTTACAGAGCACTGGCACCCACTGCACCATTGAGATTGGGCCTCCACCCACAGGGAATGTTCCTGTGGGGAGGCCAATGGCACTGATTTTTCTGATGGCTATAATAATACATATGCCACTCCTACAAATTTTCCTGGATCGTCACAGATATAGTGACTCTGATGCCGTGAATTAACCTGTCCAAGTTCTTAAACCATCAACCTGAGGGAAATTGTGCAGATGGAATTTATTGTTTATGGAATTCATCTTCTCAGTTCTAACATGCTTGTAATTTCTGTGCTCTCTTTAAGAATTCTAGGCATTTTTTATTTGATTTTTTCTACTTCTGAAAAATACCAGACTTGTAAGTAATATCAATGCACAAAGCTTTCAGTGCAGGTCACTGTCTTAGGTCATTGTGAGAGAATGAATAAATTGCAACAGCTTGAACATAAAGAAATCTTAGTATTAGCAGAAAGTGTGTAATATTTTAGGGACAGCATCACAGGATAGGTACTCTGACGCTCTTCCCTGGAGGCACTCAAAGCCAGATTAGTTGGGGCCCTGGGCATCCTGAGCTGGTGGGGGGACAGCCCTGCCCATGGCAGGGGTTGGGGCTCTGTCATCTTTGGATTCCCTTCCAACCTAACGCATTCTGTGGTAGCTGCACTGAGCTTTACTAACTTCCCTCTCGCGTTTCTCAACCAAAGGTTGGTAGCTGGTGCTTCAAGCCATGGCTCAAAACACCAAAGGCAGCTTATTCTAATGTTCTATTTAGATAGAGACTAAACTGTGAAGAGTAAAACCCTTTATGAAATTTACTTTGATCTTTTCCAAGAAAATGACTCAGAAAAATTCTGGTGGAACTATCTCTTTTGGCATAAAGTCCTACCACACAGTTCACACAATTTCCTGTATTACTAAAGACATTGTATATATTCCATATATGTTAATTCAGCACAGAGGCATAGGCTTTATGATGTGTTCTGAGGCCATCAAACATATCAAACACACCTGTTACATTAACATTGTATGCAAATGAGAAATTCCTTATCATGTGTACTGGATAGATGCATGACTTCATAAATTGCAAAACCACTGCATCTGTACCTGGAGCAGCTCCTTTTGGTTTTGTTATTGATTTATGTGACAGAACATCACTATATCACTGACATAACAGGGCCAAATTCCACTTCTCAAACATTTCAGTCACTTTCCCTACTTGACTTCGTATATTAGCACTGTATAAAAAAACTATTTTTAAGGGTTTGAGTATGCATCTTGGGTAGAAATTACTTCATTAACAATGAAATTAAATTGATTTAGAAAGGAACAACTTTTAAAAATGATGATGCATACACTGCTGCAGAGCTAATGTATGGACTATTGAGCTGCTGAGTTGTTCTAGGCTAAACAGGAAAATGACATCCCAGCATATAGTCAGAGAATTGTAGAACCTTTAGTGCTGAAAGGGACCTTCAAAGGTCACCTAGTTCAACTCCCCTGCAATGATTTCACAGCTAGATCAGGTTGCCCAGGGTCTGATCCAACCTGGCCTTGAAAGTCTCCAGCATTGGGGCATGCAATCCATCTCTGGGCAATCTGTTCCAGTGCCTCACCACCCTCACTGTATAAGACTTTTTCCTTATATCTAACTTAAATCTACCCTCTTTGAGCTTGAAACTATTTTCCCTTGTTCTACAACAGCAGACCCTCCTGAAGAGTCTGTCCCCTTCTTTCCTGTAGCTTCCCTTTCTGTATCTAAAGGCTTCTATCAGTCATCTCAGAGCCTTCTCTTCTCTAGGCTGAACAGCCCCAGTTCTTTCATACCGTCCTTGTAGCAGAGGTGTTTCATCCCTTGGATCATATGGTGTGACTAATCCTCCACAGAAATCAATGACAGTGTAAACAGTTGCTAAACGCTTTGTTATAAGGGCCCTTGAAAAATGTTTCCAATTAAAATACAGAAGTTCATTGTCTTCAATTTATAAATTATAAGTCTTCAATTTATAAACTGTAAGATGTAGGCTTATAACGGTATATGCTTACAAACCTTGGGAAAGGGTCAATGAAGGGAGAAGTATGTGTACCTTCTCTTCTAGTCTGCAAAACTTCTCTGCCACCAGCAAGGGTATTCATGAAGCCTTTGGAGTTCTTCCTTGGTAACAAAACAAGAATGTGATGAAGGGAAGAGCAATATTCCTTAGTTCAGCCCAGGAGTTGCTGGTTTAGTGCCATTACTGTGCTTGGAGTTGGTAATGAGTTGAACTACAAGTCTTCCAGGCTTTGTCCCATCTGTTTTATGGTTTTTCAAAGAGGAGTACATACTCCAAACCATTTATCTGGAAACAGTTTGTTTCTTACATAGTTGGTTGAATTTTGATATGCAAGTAGTAGTGCATATGTTTATTCTCACTTTTCTTTGTAATACTGAATATCACACAAGCCAAATGAAGTATAGCTAGCCAGAATTTGCTCATTGATACTGATGATAATCAAGTCCCTGGTTTACATCTTAATTACAAAAAATATTGATTCTTCACCAAAAGGTAAAGAGATCAATTTAATTAGCAAATGCTAAGATAGCATTGTATGCTTTGTTTTTCCATTAATTGCAGTGGGTAAATGATACTTTTCATTAATTTCAGTGAGTAAACAGTGTTTCTCTCAATGACCTTTTGACTGGCAGCTGTCAAATGGTAAGCTGTGTTCATGTGTACTTGCTTCGTCTGATAGTTTGGATTCTGCAGCTCTATTCGAAAGTAGAAAAGGTCAGACATCAGTGTCTCAATGTTTACTTGAAGGTGAAGAAGAAAATCATAATTACATTATCATATTCTCTAGACTATCATATCAAAAACACAAAACATAGGTATTTATTTGGAAGATGAATCTAAGCCACCTTCCAAATTCTCTCATTGCCAAATGTTGATAATTTATGTTCTTGTGTTTGCAATGATCCTTTGTGTCTGAGAGTGGAAAAGAGACAGCATTTCTGAACATGGAGCCACTTCGCCTTATTTCGCATTGTCCATTTGAATTAGGCTATGGCCTTCAGTTTAAAAAGACAACAGAAAGCTATTCCAGTGTTTGACCTCACGGTGAAGAAAGATTTCCTAATGTCCAGTCTAAACCTCTCCTGATGCAGCTTTGTGCTGTTCCCACGTGTGCTGTGATCAGTTATCAGAAGAGATTGGCACCTCTGCAATACGGAGGCACAGGGCTGTTCTTGGCAATTAACCAAGTGTGTCAATCACTGCAAATAATGCCGTGATAGTAGACATCACAGATGCACCAAACAGCTTGTTTTTGATTCTCAAGCATGCAAAATTTGCATCCACTCCATATTGCTTTAAACTCAGCCTCACAGCAGTCAGTTTTCAAGTTTTCTAACAATTTGACAGCTAGCTGAGATTCATAATGATAATGCTAAAATAATTAAAATTATTTCAATTGACAGAAAAGAAATAAGTTCCTGTGGTTATCATACTGTATCAGCCACTTCAAGTTTTAAAGAACTAATGAAGACTCGATGAATCTATAAATAGACCATATTCTCTCAGTACATTCTTAATATTGTCATTATTATGTTATTATTACTTTTACCCTGTATTCTGTCTTATCAGAGAGTGGACTTGGAAATTTACAAGAAGATCCAAGCTTCTGATTTCTCAAGACTCCCTCAGTGGATTTCCAGATCAATGCAGTTAGAGTGAATAAAGGTTTGCTCTCTGTTGTTAAAGATCCTGCAAGTCCAAAATCCACCCTACAGAAAAAAAAATCTTGAAAGCAAATCATCTTTCAATTTTTTGTGTTAGCTCTTACATAAACCTCAGAAATGTAGTTGTCTAGTGACTGAAAACTAGAGACCAGAATGTATCATAAGCCATAGACTTATGGAGGGTACGTCTCCCCACCTGAGAAGAGACATCCATAGCAGGGTGCCAGGCCCATGGCCAGGCTTTTGAAAACCTCCAAGGAGTAGACCCCACAGCCTCTGGGCAGCCTGTGCCAGTGCTCCAACACCTGCACAGCACAGAAGTGCCACCTGAGGTATAGCGGCTCCCTCAGTGTTTCAGTTTGTTCTCATTGCATCTTATCCTAGCAGTGGGCACCACTAGGAACCTGGCTCCTTCTTTACACCCTTCATTCAAATATTTTAAGATCTCCCTTGAGCCTTTTCTTTTCTAGTGTGGCAAGTCCCAGCTCTCAGCCTTACTCAGAGGAGAGATGCCCCAGTCCCTTAATAGTTGTGGTGGTGCATCACTGCTCTCTCTCCAGTATGTCCATGTCTGACTTCTACTGAGGAGCCCAGAACTGGACCCAGCATTCCAGGTGCAGCCTCACCAAGGCTGAGAAGAAGGGAAAGATCACTCCTCTTGATCTGCTGTCAATACTTTACCTCATGCAGCCAAGAATGTTGTTAGACTTCTTAGCAGCATGGACAAATTGCTGATTTGTGTTCAAATTGGTATCCACCTGGGACATCTCTGCAGAACTGTTTTCCAGCTGGGTGGCTCCCAGTATGTACTGTTGCCTGGAGTTGTTGCTCTCCAGATGTAGGACTTTGCACTTATCCTTTTTGAACTTTGAGAGATTGAACATCTAGGGAAACCCCTAGAAATACAGCTAAAAAATGTGTTATTTCTGAGGAGTTTCATGTTGGCACAGCGTTTTTTTTGGACACTCTTAGCACAGTGTGGTTAGGATTTTGGTTTGCCTATCACATCAGTTAGGCATGATATGGAAAGCCCAGTCCCAGTATTTTGATGCACTGCAGCATCCCTGGAAAGAAAGAAGTCAGTGCTGGAAGTGCACGAGTTTTCCATAAGACTTCAACAGAAGACACTGAAGGCATTTTGGAAGTTCTAGAGCAGATTAAATTATCTGTAAAAGCAAGCAAGAAAAGTTGTCATCTAAATTGAAGGTATTCTAATGTATTCTCACAACTTTGACAAGAATAAATGTACTGTCTTAGAAATAGAAGATGTGTCTTGTTGTCTCTAGATTATTAGGATTTCTTTCCAGCTAAGCAGCCCTGACTTTTAGCTCTCATGTGGAAAAGAAACCCCGTGGTTAGCATAAACTTCTTTTTTTCCTTCTGCATTCAGTGACAGACTCCCTGATAATTAAATGGCAGAAATTTGAAATGAACAGAAAAATTGAAGCTGACAAATACACTGAAAGAGAGATATTTAGTAGTCTCAGGGTAATATCACTCTTATTTTACATCTTGCAAGTCCTTAATAGATACTGTTATTGTAGAAATCATGCCCGCTATTTTTCAAAACCTTTTAGAAATTTGTGGTCAATGTTATTAAGAAACAGTAGAAGCCTCAGGAAAGTAGAAGTATGACAAACCTTGTAAAAGGAGAAGTATTTTCTGTGGGCCTTGTAGTTCTCTGCAAGTCTCTTTACAGTTCCACCAGTGAAGTTTTCTATATATTATCCTATAAGGTTTGGGGGTATTTTTCAGCACTGCTTTGTTTTTGTTAAATTGAGAAATGTGTCTTAAGATGAAACAGGGTCTCAGGACATCCTTTGGATGATATTATTAGTAGTATTGAGGCAGTTTGTGAATGATAACTAGGAATTATGCGGAAAGAATTTAAGTAACAAGGCTAGGAAAGATACTGTGAGGAACACTGAAACAAAAGTATTGTGTTCGTAACTATCCTGATAGCCTGGACTTCCTCAATACCATAAAGAAACATTCCACTGAATCCTTTTACATAAAAGCTTTACTGATTTCTCTACAGAGGCAGACTGGATTTTCATTTTCATTAACTACTTTCACATTGCATTTTGAGATCTCAGTTTAAATAATTTCGTGTAAGTTCTTAATTAAGAATAAAAGCGATGTGCTGAGTATATTCTGCAGATTTCTGATGAGATTGAGGTGGTCTCAGAGGCAAATCAGCACTTCAGACACAAATTAACTTTGCAAACAGCTAGAACAGTTAAATACTTTACTGAATCCAGTAATTATTGATTCCAGACTGCTACCTACACCACGCTGCTGAAATTTGTTGCTCTACTGCAAGTAAGGGGCTGGAGCGTTCCCCAGCCTCTCCAGAACAAATTCAGCTCTATGTGCCAGCCTCTGCAAGGTAGATGCAGGAATAATGTGCCCATCTTTGCAGGGCATGCAGGGCATGCACTCATGCAGTACATGAGTGCACATCTTCTCCAGCACTGAGAACAGAGCCAGATAAATTATCTAATTTACACAGCCTAGCTTTTTGTTTACAAATGGGACATTTCCATCTAGCTGCTTGAGCTCCCAGTCTGCTTCCCACGTTATCAAAGACTTTACTCTGTGTAAGGATCATTTCCTACACATATCTGGGGACCACTGTAGAAAAACGTGACTGAAAAATGTTTATCACAGATTTGAAAAACTATAGTTGTTTGTAATTATGGTCATAGGCTTTCCTTCTCCTTCTGCCTCTCCTTTTTCTTCTTCTACTTTTTCTTCTTTTTTTTTGGTGTGCAGTATATATTAGGGATATAACTTCTCACTTTTCATCCCAGACTATAATAACAAGGATGAACCACTGAAGGTAGCAGTGGAATTTTCCAGTCCTCCCTCACTGTTCCCTCCAAGTGATGTCCAGTGGAGTCCATTTCTCAGTGGTGGCCAAAGAGTGATACAAAGCCAATCCAGAAAACTTGAAATTCTTGCTTTGTGTTTCTGCAAGGAAAGTGTAGAGCCACAACTAATATAGCTCAGCACTCTCTGCTGCCTTTAATTAGAAGATCAGTTTAAGATATAGAAAAAGACTGAGGAGGAAGGAGTTTGGTGAAGGCAAATTTTCATTTTATTGAAGACCAATTATCATTGTGGGTTGTATTGAAATACCAACATTTTAAGTAATTTGCATATTTTTCTCTGCATATTTTTCTCTCTTATGCTGCAGAGATTCAAGTAAGTTCACGAAAACTCCTTCCCAGGTGTGGTCTCTTGCCCTCATTTTCCTCCCTTTTTTATTTTTTGCCAAATCTCTGGTTTTAACATTTCTTTGCTATAGAAAAGCTTACATTGCTGTGAACATGGGATTCAGTCTGGTTCTTTTTTCCATCATTAGAGATTCAAAAGAGAAATTTCAGAGTCTTGGATGTTTGGGTAAAATCTTGATTGAACTAATCTTGAATTCAGAGTTTAACCTTAAATATGTACTTAAATTCCAATGAAACCTGGAGGACTTAAAAACCAACATAAAGTCAAAGATACGCTTAAGAGCTTTGCAGAATCAAAGTTTATACTGTTATTTACCCAGATGGGGTAATTCCCAGTATTGTCTCTGTAATTTACTTTCCTTGAAAATCCTTTGATAGTTACTTTCAGTATTTCTTCTTCTGACAGTTATCTTTTTGTCTTGCTAGACTTTAGTATTTAAGATTAGAGGCGATTCTTTGAACAAGCAGTCTGTCAGCACACAAAGACTTAATTTTGAACCCATGATCCCTGCCTTGAGACCTGTTACTCACGGTTAACTGAAGCACAGCTTCCAGGAAACCACTTAATCTGGACTTGGAGATATCAGGTTTATTCCTCTAATATCTTTCTTCCACGGTCAAGGTCTATCATTGTTATAAATGTGTGCCTTATTTCTTAGCAGGTTGTGGTAGACCTCCATATTCAACCGCTGACTCTCAATGAGCTGATTACTTAAGACTCATTTTGTATTTTTCTTTGGAAAAGTACTCGGCCCACGTCACTTCTCAGTCCTCTCTTTGACAAGATAAAAAGAGTCTTCTGGCTTTTCACTGTGAGAAGTTTTAATCTTTTCTTGAATAAATTTAATTGTATTTAATTAAACCTTGGTCAATCATTCTCATCATTTGCTTGGTCCCACAATATGAGACCATTTTTTTTAAATGTAGGAACCAGAACTCCTCCTTTCTGCTTTTCCTACTACACAGTAATATTCAGTTTCTTATTTAAGATCCTTAAATCTTTCCCAAACTTTCTTGTGCTGAGACAGGGCACTTTATCTCTTTGTGGAGCCAGCATCCCTTGTTCAATGCATGTAGCTTTTATCTAGGCTCTGTTAAAACAGTTTGGACTGAGCTTACCATCTATCTAGAACATACTCTGTTGGTACCCTGCCCTCACTGATGCAAACATTATTAGATGCACTCTTGTGTGTAGACTAAAACAAGCCAAATTGTATTAGGAATTATTTTATATTTGCTTCTAGGACACAAATGAAGATGATGAGCAGTATCACTTGGTGTTAATTTTTCTGAAAACCACTTAAGAGATGTCTTCATGTATTGCTCTTGGAGACCTGCTGTTTCACCAGCTCTTTAACATTTCAGTGTCACATTGTTGATACTTTCTAGTACTAGGGTGGGGATGTGTATCATGATAACAAATTAAAAATAAATCCATTACATCTATTATGTATAGTACAGCAATCAACAGGCAAGTAACCTCACTAAAGCATGAAATCAGGTTTGTTTTGACAAATCCTTTTACCATCAAATTATGTTGAGTGACTTCCATTAGTCTGATTGTTATTAATTCATTTTCCTATTTGTCTGGGTTTGAAATCAGAATAGCTGTGGTCCACAGCTGCCCAGGACAGTCTGCTTGTCAGCTCTGAATACTGGAGAAATGTTGTTAACAGTAATTATTGTCTGTGCATCAATCACAGGTCACGTTGCCTAGCTCTTTTGTATTGACGGTTACTCAGGCCAGATAGTTCAAAAATAGCTGGTAAGTGAATATACCATCTTGTATAAGTCTCTTTTTGAATAATAAACACACCTTTTCCTTCTGATGAATTAGTGCTTTATTTTGCTTCCTTTCAAGCAAAAAAGTATCCATTTTATTGAGAATACTGCTATTTTCCCATCGCCACTGTTTCATCATTCTTTTGTCTTGTGACAGTATTACCATGATTTCCTTTTTCTTTCTTTCCTAATATGGTAGTTTTAGTTCCTTATCACCATTCACACACTGCTACCCTGTGATATATTTTTCCAAAGTCCTTTCCTTTTATGTTTCCTTTTTCATTTTTCAGTTCTCCCAAAGCTTGCACTCAGCTTATGCTGACTGCTGTCTGTGTTTCTGTTTCCTTTTCATAACATTTTTTTTTAATGTAACTCATCATCATTTTGCTACCAAACTAAAAGGGGCATTTAGCAAAACATGACATATTTTCAACAGTACATCTATGGCTTTTTAATCAAGTAATATAAATCTCTAAAGTGTCCTCTGAGAAGCCAGAAAAAATAAGACTGCCAGGCAGAAAATAATTATTTCTTCCCATAATTTCCCTGAGCTTGAGAAAAATCTGTTTTTCCACAGTCTGTCTAATCAGATTGTGATTATTGATCTCAAAGAATTGCTCTCTTCCCCTCCAGCAACTACATTTTTTTTTTTTTACACCAACAGAACCAAGCCTGCAACAGAATAGCTTCGTGTTGAATCTAACAACATATGTGAGAATGTATGACTTACTGCTTTGGGACTGTGGTGTCTTACTACAGGCAACCTGGGTATACCTCAGTGCGAAACTTTCTGCAACCCCTCCAACATTTTTTTTGTTCTCCCTCTGAATTGAGAAGTGTTTGGAAATTCAACCAATCTGTTGTTCTTGTTGAGTCATGCTGTGCCCCATACCAGCCACCCCAACCCATTTTCTCCATCTGTTCTTCTCCTGGTTTTGTCTCATGCATTCAGACACTGTAATTCTGTATCTCCCCTGGAGCAACTTGAGGCCATTCCCTCTAGTCCTATTGCTAGTTAATGAGAGAACAGGCCAACTCACATCTCATCACAACCTCCCTTAGGGTAGTCATAGAAAGCAGATTCAGGTCTCCCCTGAACCTCTTCTTCTCCAGACTGAGCAATCCTAGCTCCCTCAGCTGTTTTTTATATGGTCTGTGCTCCATATACATCACCAGCTTTGTTGTCTTTCTCTGGACACACTCAGGGCCTTGATATTTTTCCTGTAGTGAGGAGCCCAAAACTGAACACAGCATATGAGGTGCAGTCTCATCGTTGCTGAGTACAGAGGTACAATTCTCTGCTCCTGATAGCAACACTATTTCTGGTACAAGCTGGGATGCCATTGGCCTTCTTGGCCACTTGGGCACACTGCCAGCTCATGTTCAGCTGAGCATCGACCAACACTACCAGATCTGTTTCCTCTACCTGATCTTCCAGCCACTCTGCCTCAAGCCTGTAGTGTTTCCTGGGATTGTTGTGGTCAAACTGCAGGACCAGCACATGGTCTTATTGAACCTCATCCCATTGCCTTCAGCCCAGTCTTTCCCCATCTTCTGTGATGGGATGAAACCGTGCTGAACTCCATTAAGTTTGGGTTGAGTTGTCTGCCCCAGGCAGCAACAAGTGGAGTAACAGTGTACAGCCTTCCTCCTTCAGATATGCCTCCAAGGAACAGGCACAAGCTTTGTGTCAAACATTCAAAGCACTTAATGAGTTGTTTTGAATGTCAAGAAAACCTACGCAAAGGAAATGAAGTCAGAGTGAACAGGTAATAGAGAAATGCTGCAAGTATTTAAATAGAAGCATCTTAAAGGCATTTCTTCACACCACTGCAAGAATTTGCTGTTATTAATCTACTTGAACTAAAAGTCTCATCTCTACGATTTTTGTTTGAAGTAATGCTTTTTTTTTTTTATGTTTAAGTTTTCCCTCCATTGCTCTGTCATTGTTAATTACCTTTTACTGCCTTAAAAATTTAGAAGTTTCCAGTGAAAACAGCTATGACTCTACAGCCCTATGACTCGACAGCCCCCACTCAGTGTGGGATATCTGTATGCAGTAGCAGCCAGTATTTCAGTTTGCATAACTTATTTGTGACTTGTTATTAAAACCGCTTGCATAATGAAATTAAATGCAGTTTACATTTAGTAATGTGTCTATTCGCTTGCCTCTAATCAAACTGACAGCTTTTCCTTTAAACAGTCAATCAAGTTTCCAGTTCTTTCTAGCTCTGTTTGTTTGACTGGAGTTGAGATGTCATAAAACAGAATAAAATATTTTACAAGTTCTGATTAGGAGCGCTGACTTTTTCAGGACTGCAATTTCCTTCATTCATAAGGAAACCTGAATTATTAAAAAGAAAAACAAAAACCAAACAAAAAAGACCCTTGATTTCAATTTCACTGTTGGTGCTAACGTTACCAAAAGCACAATCTGAATCCTAAATGTCTTGGGGTTTTGTTTTGGTTTTATTTTATTTTTTCCTTTATCAAAAATAGCTAAAAGCCTACACATTAAGATCTTAATTGATTAGATTATAACAACAGTTGAACAAATAAGGCTATAGCCTCTGAGCTGTAATTAAAGATAAGGCAAAATGATTCTGCTACAGAACAGAATATAGGAACTGAGGGATAAGTCTGCACTGAAATGCTGTATGTTTGTTTGAAGTTAAAACTATCACCTGATTTTTTTTTATTATTTAGAAATGAAGAATATGTTCTAAGTGTCTTGAAAGGAAAAGAAAATTAGCAATGAACATGAAACACCTTAAAACTTTATATTTAATTCATTAAAAAACAGGCTCTTGTTAATGTGTGCGGGAAATTCCCAAACAGTGTATTTCAGATCAGTCCTCATTTCCAATTTGTAATATCTGCCACACTACACAAGCATCAAACACAGCCATACTTTTATTCTTTTCATCTTACACTTTGATCTTTTCACGTATTATACACAGATAGTTAATGGTCTTATTGCTACAGGCCTCATGGGATCTTATATTCAAAATGTCTCTGAAAAACTATGTATATTTGAAAGAGCCATTTGATTTCCTTATAAAAGCATGATGATTAAAGAAACGTTTTTGTCTATAACCTAATACAGCCATGAAAGAACGGAGACAACTCTTAAGGTTCTGATTCCTTCTTTGGGTGTCACTGTTTCATAGTGGGTCCCTAAGGGGACCCAAATTCAGGAAGTGGCTGGTACTTTTAAGATATGTCTGTGTGAGAACCAGAAGTTGGACTGCAGTGTTATCAGTGCATGACTTCTAATAGAGACAAATAAGAATTCAGCCCAGTGATGCAACACACAAGTATGTGACTGTTCATCATTAGTAAATGCAGTTTCAAATACAGCTCTTCAGTGCTTCTTCAAATGGATGATACTAACCTTGAAAAATGTTATAGAACCGCTTCAGAATGTCATTTCTCCATGAGCAATTTACATGAGTACAAATGTGTATATTCCTGTCTTTATAGAGATATGAACCATAAAAGCAGTATCATGAAGCAGCACGGGGAAGACAGGCACAGTGCAAGAAAATGTAAGAAGCATAAATCAGAACTGTATTCTTTACTTTGAAGTCTTACGAATTAAAAGCTATGGCATGTCAAGGATGCTCTTTTCCAAAGGTTGAGCCATTCATAATTCTCATAAAGCTTAACATGACCAGAAATCACTAAAATAAGAATAAAGCTTCACTTGTAGCCTATGAAAAACTGGCTGCACTCCTCTCAAGAGGTGGAGATCTGAATCCTTATCAATTTTCAGCTGCCTACAAGTGAAGATTAGTCACCTACAAGGGCAGTCCAAGTCATACACAGGATTCATGTAAGGACTTTGCAGGACTGCATTTATGTAAGAAAAATATGAACCAGGCATACAGACTAGTTGATGATTATTGTACTACTGATTAACAGCAGCTTTAACTACAGTTTAAGTTTTAGCAGCTCCATAAAACAGAATCTTCTGAACATCTTATTGAATGTACTAATTAAACTCTAAATTACAGATATAACTTTAGTAAAAATCCAATCTGAATCATCAAGCCTGAAGGGATTCTTAACCTCTGCTCAATCTTGGTGGATTCTTGTCGTCCATCCACATCTTCAGATACTGATGAAATTAAAAGAAAATCACCTACATTCGCTTTGCACTCGCTGTATGCACCTCATAAATAAGACAGCAGATATTAAAGGAATTCTACCTAAATGATTAGGATTCAAATTTACATGAGCCATAAACATAAAAATTTATCATTCAGAATGTCTAAGTAATCATCCAAATTAGAAAAAAAAGTCAACAATGAACAAACAGGAGAATAAAAGAATAGACACTTCTAAACATATCCTTTATCTTCCAAATCTTTCTGAGAAGAAATTCTGACAATTCTGTGCTCTTCTAATGAATGGAAAAGTAAATTCATACACAAGTTCAGTTACTGAAGTACATTTCAATAGTTCTCCATCCATTTTGAGAATGCTTCACTGCTACAAGCAAAATCTGACAGTCTAATGTAGCCAGTTCCTGCTTGCCAGCATTAAAAATAACATTAAATTGTTTGAGCTAGTCTTCTAAATCCATCTTCTCTTTTCTACTGGAGCACTTGCAACTACTGCAAATAAATGTATGAGTTTAGAGTAAATCATTCATTGAAAGAAAGCCAAATTTTTGTATTTTGATGGTGAAAAAGCTTATTTGACTCCTTTCAGATCTCATAAAACTCTCAAGTAAACAATCTTGCAATGCACAGACTCCCAACAGTATTGATCTTAGAGGCAATATTACAAGTTTTCATGCCTTTCTCAGTTTTATGTCTATAAATATTTCTACAGAAGAGTCTGAAAAGGGCTACAGTCTCTATGCCAGTTGACATTCTAGGGTGAGATTACCCGTAAGACTCCTCCCCTACAGTCTCCATCTGGATGAGTAGGAACAAAATGTTGCCACATAGGATGGAGAAAGGAGAAGACAAGGATAACATGGCCAAGATGTGGGGGCACCAGCCCCATACAGAATTTTACAGGGTCACTCAGTGCTGCTCACAGGTGTGAAGACCGTGGTGCTCTGTGCTCTGCCATCTCAGGGACAGGCTGGTTGGCTTGAGAAGACCTATAGTGGCTAATATGCTTTACTTTGTGAGATTCACACTATGTTTTTTCACTGAATGTAAATAATGCTGTTGAATCATGATCATTAGGGCACTCTAAAGGCATATGATATTTCCCCCTGCAGTACTTTTGCTTTAACTGCAAATAACTGACAGCAGCAATTTTGCTTCTTAGCACAGCCATAACTTGAAGTAGAGTCCTTTGGACTAGTATCTCATCATTACTCCCTGAACATTACAGAAAGAGAAGTCTTTATTGTATGTTTTATGGTGGTTGGGCTTTAGCTGAGCTTCCCATGTTCCTCCTATGGATGTTGCTGGAAAAAGCAGTCAAAAATCCTTAACAATTTTGCAGTTACTCCTCAGTGAAGCAGTAACTTCAATGTTTTATGTGCAGAGACCTAGGAAGGGCACAGAAAAGGAATGGAAGATCCCTTTCACATGGTTGGACTAGATGATTTTAGTGGTCTTTTCCAACTTTAATGATTTTATGATTCTAAAAGAGGAATAACCCTGGAGGCTTTCCCAGCCTTAGAAGAAAATATACTTCAAAGCTGCCAGTCAGCTTTTCCCAGCTGTAAAGCTACCTTCTGACTCTTAGGTTTTCAGAGAGCTCACAGTGGATCTAACACAACAATTCAGTAAGTTTTGACTTGTGGTGTATTTGGCATGACCCCAAGGGATAAAATTATATCCACTGCCCAGAGTCACAGCTATTGCTTCCCACTTGGTTGCATTTCCAGAATGCTAAATAATTGAGCTACTGCATTTTAGAAGGGGGTTCCCAAAAAAGCAAGGTTCTCCCCACCAAGTGCTGACAATATTTAACGTGTAGGGGTACCAGTGTTTTAGATTCCTGCTTATCTCTGCTGACCACCAGCTAGGAAAGCATTTACCAAACTAAAAGGAATAACTGATTTCTGTCTAAAATTGCTTTCTACTCTACTCTGCTAAATGTCTTCTTTGCAAAGATTTTCTTTTAATTCACTTTTGGGTTGTCGGTCAACCACTTCTGCTTCTATTTCACATAGAGAAGGGGTATTTTAGAACCACAGGAACAAGAGATTCCTTTGCTCTTGTGTTGGTGCTGAGCACTAGTGTGTTAAGGGAGTCAGTGTCACTGACAAATTCCCAGATTGCCAGAGTTCACCTTTGCTTTTTGAACAAAGCCTTCTGAGGCACAGCTAGGCTTTGGGCACACCACTGCCCTGCAAGCTCCCCTTTACAGCTATATCCTAATGTTAAATCATCCAAGTGCAGTTAAGCTCTTGGATTATCTCTTTCCATCAGCTTCAACTATTATTTAATACAATACTACTTTATCAAATACGATTTGATAAAATGATTTCATTTTCAATATCAAATAGTATTTAATAAAATTGCCTCTATCCTCACCACAGCTTGGCCTGCATCTTGGTGGTATAGAGCATCCCTTGGGAGAGGAAAGCTGTCTTGTCTCTCAGCTTGAGGAAGATATAGGATTCAGGTACTTTGTCTCCTTGGCTAGTGCTCTCACTTCTGCAGTAGCATGTAAAATGCAAAATGCTTGTTGTGGTGAAAGTGGCACTGTCTGCTGTATTTGGGTTGAGCTCATTGCTAGTGAATGCTTCAAAGTGTATCTCTCAAGGAAGGCAAGTAGAACCTCATCACCTCTCAGCATCAGTTTTTGATGGCAAAAAAGTAGTAGTTTTACAGATATTCCAATAAATCTGAAAGGTGAAGCTAGAAAAGTCTTCAGACTATATTTCCCACAGCACCTTTCAGAATGGCTTTTGTTTTTATAACAGGAGGAAAAAAATTCCCTGCATGCTGTTTGTATGGTGCATAACTCCTTTAGAGACTATGTGGTGAAGAAGTCAGGACAGAAATATTTTTAAATTTGTCAATTGCAGGCTTTTCTCCCTGTTACCAAAGCATCCAAGAAATACTTTACCTTAAATACTTCATTATGCATCCTGGCATGAAGAGCTGCAAGAGGAAAAAAACAGGAGGTCATGGGATCATTTATCATAAGTAAGATGAATCTACCTGTTCTCAGGGTACCCAGCCTCAGGAGTGTGCAAGGCACTATTTAAACAGACCTCTACTAGTTTTTAAAAATTGGAACTGCTGTCCCTGAGATGAAAGGTCTTATTCATAACTGCATCTTCCTACATTAAAAATGAAAATGCCAGGCTGATATGTCATCTTAAATTAAGCATCAGTAATGTTCAGACATGGGCAATCCATCTAATTTGAAGCCAAAGAAGAATTATTTTAATTTCCAAGCTCATTTAGATCATATCTAACAAAGAATTGTTTGTTTTTCAAAGAATATGAAGCATATTACAGTAATTCTGCCAGACTCATTACTCGGGGGAAGGACAACCAGTTTCAGTCATTAAGCAAATCCTAATTTCTTTTTGGTGTTTTAGCAATTTTCCTGGTTTACATTCGAGGCAGTGATCACATTTGCATTTTTCTGGGCAGCAGACAGTAAGTGAAGTTATCCACATATAATTATTTTTTTTAATTTGTGAACTTGTAGTATCTTGTTAATGCAGGAGACATCAGTTAAAAAATGGCTCTTTCATCATCAGGTGGTGATCTTCAGACTAGGATGGACTTTATTATTATTTCAGTAGTGGTAGTACAACCTTTCAGTATCTAAAGGGAGGCTATAAGAAAGAATGGGACAGACTCTACAGGCTCTACAGCAGAGTCTACTGTGAAAAGATAAGGGGAAATAGTTTCAAACTAGGAGGGGGAGATTTAGACTGAGTATTAGGAAGAAGGTTTTCGTAATAAAGGTTGTGAGGCGCAGGTTGCCTAGAGAGGTGCTGGATGTTCCTGTCCCTGGAGACAATCAAGGTCAGGCTAGACAGGACTCTGAGCACTCTGATCTATATGTAGCTGTCCCTGTTCATTGCAGGGGAATTGGACTAAATGACCTTTAAGTGAACCTTCCAACTCAATTCTATGATTTTACTGTAGTCTTGTTGTAAGAATGAACATCACAGGTTTTTCCCCATATTTAGATACTCTGATATGCCCCCTCTCACTTGCTCTCTGCTCCCAAGGCACACAGGACCTATGGTACTATCACAGCCTCTGTCAGAGTTTGAACCTAAAGATGTTCAGCACACGGGCAGGTTCTGTGTAACTTTCCTCCCCAAAGCACATCTTTTTTTTTAATATATATATATATGTATATATTCTGATATTACCAAAGTTATCATTAACATTTCACTTTCTGTCCCAAGAAAACATCTGTTTCAGGCCCATTACCCCTTGGTTGCCAACTGTGGCAGGCCACTATTTTGGTTTCCAGAGGTCTTGGCCTTGCTTGCCCCAAAGCTGGCTGTACTGCTCCAGAGGCTTCTGCTGCACCTGGCCTGTCACCACAGACCCTGCTAAAGACTCTGTCCCCTTCTTTCTTATAGCCCTCGTTTAGATACTGAAAGGATTTCAGGGCAGAAAAGGAGACCTGGGGTGACAAAGCCTGAGGTCATTTATTTAGAGAAGTTGGTAAAAATAATTATGCAAGATGAGAGAGTAAGAAAGCATTAAACTGTATCCTGCAAAAAGGCATTGAAATGGGGCCATGGTGCCCAGCAAAGCAGCATTAAGCAGGAGCCCTGGGCTAGGGAGAACTGTGGAGGTGAGGAAGAGCAATGGGATAGTTGCAGTGGTGGCTGCAATTTTCAGGGAGGTATTGAGACCACAGGAAAAGGGAAGTTATGGATCTGGTTTCCTGCTCTACCAGTGTGTGGTGAGACAAGCAGTAGTGTCATCAAAACTTCTAAAGTTTTATTTCCCAACAAATAGAGGCCACTATTTAACCTAGAATCCACTGATGAACATATTTTGTTTAAAGTTGTGTATGAAGAATGATTTTTAAAATCCCAGTTCTCTCTCTAAAACACTTTTGTAAAAAGATTTTAAAAAAAGTAGAAGAATGAGCTGAAAATCTTGCTGTTTCTACCCAGATTGAAGAAAGGCTGTCTGGAAACTTCCTTCTCATGCTATTTTCGCATTTTTCTTGGAAGCCCTTAGGGTCTAAAACTGTAGTTCTATATAAGAGAAAGTGAAAAATATATCTGAATATATCTGCTATAAAAACAACAGCAATGCAGGGGAAAAAGAAAAAAGTGCCTCTAGCTATGAGAATATGGAGAAATTGAGGAGGAAGGCTACAGGGAGCTCTTTGAAAGGGTTGGTACTGGTGGTCTATGGAGCCCTAGAGGAGTGAGCACTACATACCTGCGGAAGGAAACAGAAAACCACACATATTGTGAATAGACTTAAATGTACTGATCAGATAATTTTATTTCCATTTTGAGGTTTTTAACAGACTGCAAATCAAAAAGAAAGGAAAAACATACGGAGAGAGTGAGAGAAAAAGAACGTCTAAAAGCCACTAGTCTACTAGAATTCAGGACTGAACATTAACTTTCAGTGTTTTCCATTACTGCTCATTAGCTCCATAGAAAGGCATATATCCCTATATATTCCGGTTTAACTTTTTCCACAAAAGGTCATGGTAGCTTGAAAATGGGCTTTTGCATCCTTGTGTTAGAATGAGATTCAGAACTCACCAGTTTGAGGTTCTCTCTCTAGTTTTGGTCTTCTCCTTGCTATGGCAAAATGTAGAGGGTAAAATACAAAATAATTCTGATCACATCAACTGGAAAGCACCTAACTCCCAACAGCAAGGTGCAAAAAAAGGCTATCACTCTTGTTAAGGCATGTAAGAAGTGACACACAGATTTCTTAACCAAGTTCATTTAGCTGCTTGGAGCTTTGCTATTGCATTCATCTACAGATGTCTTAGCTGCACTGAATTCATATTCCACCTACCTATATGTCAAATGCCTCTAAACAGTCTCTTGAAGAGCCTGGCTCATTTTACAAGCTCAGGTAACACCTTGTTGGACAAATAGCCCCCTGCTCACTCAGAGGAAGGAGGAGGGAGGAAGCAGGAGGAGCAGATGCTGTTTTATATTAGCTTGATGATATAAAGTACTTTTGCAGAAAGTGGGTGATACAGATTCTTGTTTATCCTCCCTCTGTGAAGGATAGAAACCTACGCTTGTGCAACTGGTAAAACATTGTTCCTGTAGTAGGAAGAAAGGAGCACTCATGCCTCCTCACTTATGAATGTTAAGGATAAAAGCTATGCTGCAGAAGAACAAAAAAAAAAAAACCCAAAAACACGCAAACAAACAAACAGAGCAGGTATGTTCTTAACTGTTTAAGAGCAATGTGAGTGACTGTTTCTATCCTTTGATTCCCATCTGGCAGGTATGCCTGCACCTGGGAAGCAGGGGTTATCCAGCTCCTGTGGAGGAGGTCCTGAGGCAGTTTGCAATGCTAGAATCAAACATCCATCACAACAACCCCACATTTATCAGTCAGTCCCACAGGTTCTGGCAGTACCCTTCTATTACTTTTCTCTCTGTACTGGTTTATGTATCTCCTTTATTAGTAAGGTGGGTGTAGTGAATCCCATTAGGAACTTGTTAACTCTGACTTGTAAGTGTTCAGGAAGCACACAGTTCATTAGGCTGGCAGCATCACAGATTTCTTACCTGTAGTACTGTAAGTTTAGAGCTCTGTGACACTGAGTGTCATAATACTGAAGTCCTTCTCACAACCGGTTTAATTCAGTATTGAGCAGCCATTAGGGCTTTACGGGTACACACAAGCATAAATTCACATGCTTTTATTGCCTCAAAACTATTGTCACGAAACACAGTATAACTGAATTGCATTTGCCTAGCGGTTTAACAACAATCATCAAAACATAATCAGGATATCTGAAACTGCTATAATTTGCTTAGTGGTACATCCATTTATTGTTTGCTTAGCTTCTCTGTGAGTTTAATTTCTAACTGACACTTGGCCTTTTGTCTCTGCAGCAAAGCGACCAGAATGATATTTAATTACCTTTTTTGTGCTTAAGATATCGTTTTTTAAAAACAAACTGGAGTCAAGTTCTGCAGTACTTTTTAAATAAGAGAATGCTCTCAGAAAAATCACATTAGCTCTGTGCTTCCTCAGTGATATAATTAGGTTCCTTAAAAGCTCCATGATTCATTTTTTGTGGCTAGAGAGAAGATCTCCTCCCATTGGGGAGTGCAGAGAGATACCCTTCTCTGACAGAGCTGCGTTGTTTGCACTCCTGTCTTTCTCTGACGAGGTTGCTTTTTTTTTTTTTTTTTGTGGAAAAAAATACTCACAAATTGGTTGAGAAAATTATTTTATTTTTGCCGTAAGTGTGTCCTTAAATCACTTCCTCAAACCAATTTCCTTCACAGAGGCCGAAAGCTCTCCTGGATACAGACAGCATTTTTCACGTTAACTGTTTCTAGAGTCCCATTTTAATGCTTTTGGAAGCCTATTGCTACATCGGTAATGGGTTTTCTCACTCTGCCAAGTTATCTGACAGCTAGCTGATAGCCAGTGATAAGCTAACATACATATGCTAGACAGGTGCCTGCATGTGATTGAATTAGCATTGTCTGCATTTAAACTCTGTATTTTTGCACCCTGGAAGTACACAATGAGGGAGCAATCAGCAACTACAGAACCTGAGATATGAAACACTACAATGGATTCTCAGTGCCAAGATCTTCCTGAGCTGGCAGCATGCTTTGGTCATTGAAGCTAAATATGATAAATATGGAAATTCTGCTGCCTGATTTCAGGTGATTTAATAGGTGCTGTATCTTTGAGGTTTTGCAGCCTGAGCTGAGTTTCTCACTAGGTGCTGGCTATTCAGACAGTTCAGGGGCATGAGGAAACGTATGCCAGTGTCATAATGTGTTGCTGAAAGTCTTAGGGATTTTCAGAAACATATTTCATTCTACAATTCCCAACAATAAACCAGCTCCCTTAAGTCACAGGTTTCATGTTTCCTACAGTCCTGCTGATCCTCACCCAGAACCTTTCCTTACCCCCTCTTGCCCTCTGTCATAGCTCACCTTTGAAAAATATTGCTCCTGGCCATAAACAAAGTTGATTTCTAGAAAATTGCTAGGTCCTGTTATCTCAGAGAGCACTCTGCTGGGTTACTAGAAGGGCATAGACTCTCAGGCCAACAAACAAAATGCTTTACTCACAAAAATAAAATGGTGTGAGAGATCACTTTGGAAGATCGGAGCCTGTGCTATCTGAGCCACATCTCATGCTTTAGCAAAGGTCTTTGTCTCCCTTCAGCTTTATGACTGTGTGTGTCCAAGATCCACTATTTTAAAGACACTGCTACTTTCAGGTATTTCTGAGAATGTTTTAAGAATCTGATCACTCATGAATGTTGGTCAACTGCACCAGTTTTTCATGGTGTAAATTCATAGGAGAGGCTTTAGAAGTATGTGCATGTATCATGCTTCTTTGTACTATTTTGCCTTGCATTTTGTGCTTTTCCCCCATCATTTTCTTTTCTGTCACTTGCCAGTATGTAAAGCTGTTTCCATCACTAAGTAGAATGTTTATCTGATGCAGTGATAAAAGGATATGCTACCATCTTTTCAAACTGTCATCTGCTTAAAAGAAATGTCAACAGTGTCAAAGCCTGTGATGCTCATCACACTGGCACTTCAGGGGTACAATTAAATGGCTAGATTAAGACCCACGTGGGTCAATTTTTTCATGCATACAGCTAAACGAATTTGAGTGCTGCAAATGTAAAATGCCTCTTACTAAGCACTTAACATAATCTCTCTCTGTTACCTCAGACACCTACAGAGAGCACATATCTTGCATTAACTCATTGAAGTACACTCCAAAGGTTCAGGGAAATGTCAGATAAAAGGGCCATTGTATGATTTTTCCTACAGAGCGTAGAGGTAATTCTCAGCACAGCTGTGGTGGAAGACAAAACTGGGGAAATCTGGGCAAGGACGGAGATGGATTTTGGATGGCAAAAGAGAAACACCTACAGGTGCTGAACCCAAACTGTACCTCCTCAGGCCAGGTATTCTTTTGGTAAGCAATTCACAGGAAGCCCCAGAGGAACTACGAAGAGAAATAAGAAATTTCTCACCTGTGAAGGTCTAATGATGTTTTTTGTAGAACTGGGTGAGAAAGTGCAGATGCTGTCCTTGCTTAAAAAAATATTTTAAGACTCCTTTAAATCTTCCAGTTGAAGAAAAGTAGTAATAAGAGCCACTATGGAAAGAGGGTTCAGGAAACTCTTTTCAACGTTTTATCTGCTGAGGAGATTTTTTTCTCACACATTGGCTGCAATAATGATAATTAAACAGCCAGGAGGCCCATTAGATCTAAAGGTATTCACCTTAAATTTGTAAGTCTAGGACATAGATTTCAAATAAGATATTCTATATGTTTCTGTATCCGGAATTAGATCTATAATTCTGCAAACATATTATTCTATTCTCCTTTATTCTCTTTGACTGTAATAGATACTTCTTCAAATATCTCAGCGAAGGTTTGTTTGCACTCTGACACTTATCTTGGTTCATTTACCTTTCAGTATTCCAGTCTACATGCAGATTTCTAAGTATGACAATGTAAATGGAAAGAGGGAAAAGAGAGTGGGATCTTACTGTACGACAAGCAGTAAACTGCTATGTTTATTGCAAAGAATAGTTACTCAAATCCATCTGGAGGAAAGATATGAGAACTGCATCACCTGAATCAATTGTGAATATTTGTGTGTGTGTTATGAGGAAGCATTAAAGCGGTATGGATATAAAAAAATAATAATCTATCTTTTCAGAAAATAAAAAAAGAGGGAAAAGAAAAGGAGTGGTTGACTTCATTTAAGCCTTACTGAGAAAATTGAGATCCTTTTGGAAGCAGAAGTGCATACCATTTTTAGTTTATTATTTTTTATCCCAGATTGATTTGGGTTTTTTTTTTTTTGACTAGTTGGTGCTAGGACTGTGTAGAGAAAAAATACCATCACTTTACCTTCAGTGAAAGAATACATCCAGAATGGACAGTGACATTCTTTGTATTAGGGTGTGACAGTGTCTCAAGTCTATTGAAAAACCATCACTCCTAGGGCAAGAAGTCATGAAGATAAGTTATGCAGTGCAGTGAAACCATCAGTGCGAACTTCATAGTCGCCAGCTGGGTGAAAGCTATGGGAGTGCTACACTGCTTTTTTTTTTTTTTGGCATTCCCAGCTGTACAGGGCTCTGCAAAACAGTGGCTGTTGGTAGCACCCAAACTAGATGAATGTGCATTAGGCACACCTGCACTGTGCCAACCTGTCACATGGACTACACCTTCAAGAGGATATTAAAAAAGCAGCCTAGTGGAGGGGAGCTTTGAAAGCACCATGGTTCCCCTGCTGAATCAATGTGGCTAAATGAAGATGGAAAGAGGTGGAAGGCCAGGCCCTTACCTCCTGCCTCTTGGGATCTTATATTTCAGCCCAAGAAGTTACTTTTTCTAGCTCACTAAAGCACATCATTCTTACCAAACAATGGAAAAGAAGCACTGGAAAATAGCTCCTTTTTTTTTTTTTCCTCAAGGAAGCTGACATCAAGAGTTCAGTGGATCCACATCCCTGAGTTTCTACCTATAAATTTATTTAGATCACAGCTTGAATTTCTTTGTGAATCATCACTATTACATGATTTTTACATGACTCTGCAAGGACAGAAGACATGGAGAGAGTGGCAGGTATAACAGAGCTCAAAAGCAGTGGTGCTAGTAAAAGTATGCCAACAGGAAACATCCTTCAGAACTGCTGGCATGACTTCTTTCCACAGGAGGCAATCAATTAGTTAAAAATTGCTCAACATCACAGAGCTAATGCTGTAAGAAACAACCATTTTGACAGCTGTTTGATTACTTGTAATCCACAGGGAAGTAGCATTTTCCCGGCACGTTACATGATTTTTGAAATTTTCACTCCAAATAGAAAGGATAGACTTTTGAAATATCTAGTAATAATAAGCATGACAAATAGGAGTAAAATGAAAGTTAAAGTAGTCTAAGATACTTCACCTGTGATCAATCAAACCCAAAACTTGAGTGTTAATTCCTGTTTCAGAAACTAATATCAAATTCACGACATTTGTTGTTTTTTGTTCTTTAATGCACACCTTGAGAATACTTTCTCTCAATTTTCATTTTCTTTAAGAAAATATAAAATAGGAATAGTGATAATATGAAATATGATCCAAGAAAAATGGTAAGAAAGAGAAAATTGCCAACTGGAAAAGAAAATACTCACTATATAGATTATATCTGAATGGTAGGGCAGAAGTAAACAGTATAATCCAGCAAATTCTGTTTGTCCAGCTAAGGCTTGCTCATACTGGGACATCCCTTTGGCTCAGGTGACAATGTTTCTACCATGGAGAACAGAATCTTTCATCCTACAGCTTTAGAATATCTCACTGAGAGTGCTATAAACACTTTCTAATCCTTTTCTCCCTGGAAAATGTCACGTTACCCAGTGTTGAGCACATATAGAAATAATTACTTTTTTGATGTTGAGATTGAAACATCTGCAAAAACAAATCTGGTGTACAGGAAACAGGAGACAGCATCTGCAAAGCAGATGTACTGGCTGGGATGCATGTACAACCCTGACTGCAGTGGTGCATTTAGCAGTTTCTGCAGGAACACCCTGTTCCTAGACACTCTCCTGGGAGGTGTGAGCGTCAGAACCACTCTACAGTTGACTGGGAATACAACTCACCCTTACCTTGACCTCAACGGACAGGCCAGTCTTTAGAAATATAGAACACATTTTTCCTGCACAATTCCCTCCTGTTAGGCTAAGCTTGCTCAGACAGCATGGCCACAAGTTAGGGCCCTGAACCCGTAAGCTGCAGAGAAACGCTTAGGGAATCCTCTGGGGATTTGAGAAAAAGTTCATTGATGAGCTGCCTTGCAGTCAAGATTCCTATAGTCTACCTTCCCTCTGGCAGAAATATGGATTGGTAGAGGTTATTCCACTATCTATCAGTGATCCTGATCAACTGGTGAAGTCCCAGAGGATTGGAGGCTTGCTAGTATGACTTCCACCTACAAGAAGGGACATAAGGAAGACCTAAGGAACTACAAAGCTGTCAACCTGACCGCAGTGCAGGGAAGTTTGTTAAACAGATAATCTTGAACAAGATCACACAGCATGCATGGGACATCAGGGGATTTGATCCACCCATCATGGGTTCGTGAAAGGCAGGTCCTGCTTGACCGACCTGACCTCCTTCTATGACCAGGTGACCCACCTGGTGGGTGAAGGAAGGGCTGTTGACATAGACTACAAGGACTTCAGCAAAATCTTGAACACTGTCTCCCACAGTATTCTCCTGAAGAAGATTGCTGCCTGTGGCTTCGACAGGTACACTCTGTGCTGGGTAAAAAACTGGCTTGATGGACAGGCCCAGAGAGTGGTGGTGAATTAAATTAAATTGAGCTGGCATCTGGTCAGAAATGGTGTCCCCCAGGGACTGGTACTGGGGTCTGTCCTGTTCTGTAACTTTAATGATAATTTGGACGAGGGCAGTAAGTGCACCCTCAGTAAGTTTGCAGATAATACCAAGCTGGGAGGGAGTGTGGGTCTGCCTAGAGGTAGGAAGGCCCTGCAGAGAGATCTGGGCAGGCTGGATCGCTGGTCTGAGGCCAATGGGATGAAGTTCAACAAGACCAAAAGTGGGATCCTGCACTTTGGCCACAACAACGCTAGGCAACGATACAGGCTTGAGGCAGAGTGGCTGGAGGACTGTGTGGAGGAAATGGATCTGGTAATGTTGGTCAAAGCTCAGCTGAATATGAGCCATCAGTGTGTCCAGGTGGCCAAGAAGGCCAGTGATATCTTGGCTTGTATAAGAAACAGTGCAGCAAGCAGGAGCAGGGAGATGATTGTACTCAGCAGTGGTGAGGCTGCACCCCAAGAACTGTGTTCAGTTTTTGACCCCTCCTTACAAAAAAGGCGCTGAGGCCCTGAAGCGTGTCCAGAGAAGGGCAATGAAACAAGTGAGTAATCTGGAGCACAAGTATAACGGGGAGAAGTTGAGATTGGGATTGTTCAGTCTGGAGAAGAGGAGGTTCAGGGGAGACCTTATTGCTCTCTACAACTGCCTGAAAGGAGATTGAGGCAAGGTGAAGGTTGGCCTCTTCTCCCAGTTAACAGTGATAGGATGAGAGGGAATGGCCTTAAGTTGCATGAGGGGAAGTTCAGGTTGGATATTAGGAAAATTCTCTTCTCAGAATGAGTGAAATGGCATTGGAATTGGAACAGGGTGCCCGGGGGGTTGGAGGAGTCACCATCCCTGGAGATGTTCAAGAAACATGGAAATGCAGTACTTAGGGACATGGTTTAGTGGACTACATTGGTAGTAGGTGGGCAGTTGGACTAGTGGATCTGAGAAATCTCCTCCAACCTTAGTGATTCTATAATTACTGAGAGCAAAGAGGGCACCTGCTCTGAAAGGCAGGTAACTGAGGAGACTTGTGGGCAGCAAAGTATCATTGGCACCTAAGGAAGGAAATCTGATGCCTAAACAGCATCACTAATTTAAGATCCACTTACTAACAGTTGTACCACTGGCATACAGGGCAGGGGCAGAGCTCAACAGCCCCCAGCTCTTGCATGAATCTGGAGTCAAATGGGAGTTCCAGAATAACACTCATCAGCATTATTGCACCTTCACTCTCTGCCATGGGTGAAAAGGAGCACCTTTCACTTCTCTGCACTGGCTACTGGCAGACAGAAAACATGAGTTCCCTGGAGCTTTATTACATAAGAAGAACATTGGCAGAAATTAAGCTGCTCCTTGACAGAATCCATGGTGCTGTGTGTCACTTCTGATGGAACAACAGTCGTCACCGTAAGCTTCATTTAAAAGTGACAGGAAATGATTGTGCAGGATGTTTCAGCTGAAGCAGATTAGACAAGTCACCTTCGACACATTCTGTATGGCAACCTGAACAGGCAGAAACGAGAAAGTAGATGATGAAGCACTGCAAACTTGCAAAACACTTAACCTGTATGCAGTTATCATATATAGTGCCTCTAGCAGATCGGCCCTGCCACTTTCCACCCTTACAAAACAGCAGACCCATGCTGGGGATCACCACAGGACTGTAGCTTCATGCAACTGGATTAAAATGTAGGATGCTGTGTAATTTTCCTCTAACCCGCCTATTTAATCAGTGCTGCCAGAGAAGCCAGTGCTTCTCTTTTCCTGAAAGTTACAAAAACGCAAAACAATATAAGAATGTTTACTCCATGGGAAAATATGATTTTTGCACATACTAAGGGTGAATAGGTGGCCCTGCATTTGTGCTATAGTTTTGATCTCAGCATGCCACTAATATCATTAAATACTGATGAAACAGCGATTTCACAGGCAAGATTACTATCAAAAGCTGTAAGTGTTCAGAAAGCTGTACGTATAAGACTTTTTTATAAAACTGATCTCTAAAGTAGCTACTTTAAAGAAGAACAGGCAGGCCACCTGAACTATAAATCAATGTATTTTATTTATTGTTTAAATAAATAAATAAATAAATGGGGTGAAAGTTGAATAGTAGTCCACTTCCTGCTTTTACAGGGGCACATCCTCTGATATTTTAGCTGCATTTCCATTTTCTCAAATGCCCTGTTTTTCAGCATCTGTAGAGAATTCTTCATCTTGCATACAAAAAGTATGTAGGTGCATGACAATGGTTTTAGCTCTAATTCTCCAGTGTGGGGAATTTTGTGAACTACTGCAGTCATGGAAGTGAATTTCAGGTCTGATTTCTGTGTTAACAAACATCAGATATTTATTAGAATTATTCTTTCCTTCTTGTATCTATCTTAGTCACCCACAGGCCTTTCTTATTTCCCAGTTATCCATAGCCATTCCAGGAAAGCTAAGTAAATTGTAGGTGCACTTCTGATTTGGCTGCAATAGAAAATCCTGCTCTCCCAACCTCTGACAAATTCCAGGAGCTGAAGTAACTCCTTTGTGTGCTCTCCTTTTGCAATGAACATCTCCTGTGTTGGAAGACACAAGGAATGCAGGCTGCCCAGAGAAGCTGTCGGTGCCCCATCCATGCTGGTGCTCACTGTCCTCTATTCTACATTTTTTAATATCTCATATTCTGTTGCTCCAAGCATTTCTTAAATGCAGTGCAAGTGGCCTGAGACCTGACACAATAAAAATTGTTTTCTGAATGGTGATGAAGTGATGCCCATAAGGGAAACACAGAGACATTGCCACTCCCTCTGCCAAAATAAATTCAGGGTGGACTGTGTATCCTGCACATGAAAAACAAAAATATCCTGCAAGCAAAATAATTACAAATATCATTTATACAATGGAGAATGCCTTGCAGCCATTCAGATTTCCTGCGTGAATTTTTCATTTGTGCTTGTTCCTCTTTGTAGCGATGGGACACGTATATGGGCCTCATAGGCTGAAGGGTCTGGGCATCATCATTTAATTGATATATGAAGAAATGGTTCATTTGCCTGGCAATCACACACAGGCTCAGCCTAGAAATCCCACTGCAGCCATTTAACATACACAGGGACCTGGCAAAAAACTAGCTGGATTTTGTCTGAAGACTTTTGCCTCTTGAACCTGATGAAGCAGTGTCTGCATCTGTGATAATTAATCTTCTATTCTCTTTTGTACACTTGTACATTTCATATATTTATTCTCTTTCACAGGCTTCTTCGGCTGCCACATGAAACTGAGGAAAAGAGGGAGAATTATTCGTTCCTATGGCCCAGATATGAAACTGAAGCCGATGGGGGTTCTCAGAGTGCAGTGTCTCCTGTGTGAACGCCTCATCACAGATGATCTCTCTCTCTGCTTCAAGGTAGATCAGTGTAGGGCTTTTTTCGATCGTTTACGCACAGTTATGTAGTATTTGCTTTATTTATTTGTTTTAATTATTGTCAGATAATTTATGAATTTTGGAGTCTTCAAACAGCAGCAAGTTAACTCATCTGCCAGTTTTGCCATTCTGCTTCCTCCACCCGAAATAGAAAATGTGTGTGTCTCACACCCAGAGGTGTGGGTTTCTGTCTAGTGACAGCTCCTGGCACACATGAGAATCATCACTTGCATCAGCTTTCAAGAGTAACCAAACCAGCTACGTGCTATTATATGACTCCTCCATTGCCAGACAAGTCCTTCCCTGTTATGTTGTTCCTCACAATGCTCTGGTCTTGATAAGAGTGCTGTGTGACTGGTTGGACTGTGCTTGAGACTTAGGGTCAGCTCGTATGGGCTTTCCTGCAGCCCTCTGTGTGTGGGGACTAATTTGTAAAATGGATAGTGCGGTTGATTTTCTCTGGTGCTTCCCAAATCATCTTCTGGAACACCATGTGCATCATGTAGCAAGGAGCCTTCCAAAGAAAGAGAAACTGTTGTTCAGACCAATGAAGAAGTCAGTTCTTTAACTTGTAGTGAAGCCTTGCCTGTTTTTCAAGAAATGCTGGAAGCTCTGGAGATTTTATCTCTAGTCTTACAAATGGATTTCTGGAAAAATTACAAAAAAAAAAAAAAAAAAAGAAAGAAAATTGGAGTCTAACAGGTCTCCAGCAGAATATCAACTACTGCTGTTGTTTCTTCCAAGAAAATGTTCCAAACTTACCATGACCACATGACACTGCTCTCCAAGCCAAATCTGGAGCTGTAATAATGTGGTCAGCTCTGGCAGACCCTGAGGAGGGCTCAGAGCTGTATTTCATCTGATATTGTCTTCTGTAGCTCTCTCCAACACCACCACACTGAAAGTGTTATTCATGTCTTAAAAGTAGCAAGGATATTGTATGTGTTGCATGGCAAAGGAGTTCCAACTCCTCTGTCACAAGCTTCTTTCACAACACAGTTTCATCACAAAACTCAGCTTACATTATAGGAAGACAGTGAGCAAAAGCAGTAGTGAATAAAAAGTGTTTAACTTGAGAAGACACTTTGGCAAACCAAAAGGCTGAGATACAATAGTCACTAGTGGTAATGAATCAGAAGAACTTTGCAAAGTCAGAATCAACAGTCAGCAAGAAGTCAAACAAAAGACATCATTAGAGACCATACAGGACTGAGAGAATCACGAACAGTACTTATATCTCCCAAGTATTATTTTCCAAAGATTTTTATTCTCCACTCTTGACAGAGTGGAGAATATATTTCTATCCCTCTTTTTTTTTCAGTCAAAAATGAAAAAGACAGCGGGTCACTTTTTATGTTTATATTCATTTATCTCTTGCTCGTGAATCCAATCAGTCTCCCAGCAGCATTAAGTTTTGATGGCTTCAGTGCAGAAGAAATACTTCCCTCAGTATGCTGATATGCTCTGAACTCTAGTTCAAGTGTGCAATTACCTGCCTAGTGCAGTATCTCCCTGCCCATGTTAACAGTCAGATTTTATCACAGTACCACCATATAACAATGCTATGAACATTTACTCTAATGTAGTAGCCAAGAAAGAGCAATGGTAATTTGCCATTGCAATAATGTTTGCAAAGCATTCCTGAAAAATGACAGGCAGGGAAACAAGAATAATTGAAGCTAATGGAGACAAAAATCCACAGTTATAAAGATACATGACACTTTAGAAAATTGATTTAGTACCTCTAGCCAAAAGCAAAAGGGAGAGTGCATCACATCTATTAATTCACAGTCTATTTGTCATGTGTCTTCCCTATTGAAGTATAAGTCAGGTAAGTAACATAATTGGTACCAGTTCCACTGACACAAAGTCAGAATCAGTTTCAAGATCTTTCTTGAAAAAACTTTGAGTCATTCTGCTGCATGCTACTTGGTAACACATAAAAACTGTGAGCAATTCTTAAATCTATACAGAAATTTAATCACAGCTGAATGTGAAGCATTTTGCAGCTCTTATATCAGGACTGTAAAAAACAAAAGTTTAATGTTTACTGTGAGAAAAAAAATCACATGTGTTAGGATAACAGAAGTCTCTGTTAGTTCTCCCAGTCTGAAAACAATATGTTTTCTTATGGAATGAGTGTTGTACCTGGCATCTGCAATGCATCACTTATCCATGTATTTTATTTTATTTTATTTTTTTCAAAAAGAAGAAAATATCACTCCACTAGATTTCACAGGGAAAAACTGAATTCATTGACACACCATCAACATTTTGAAAATATTTGATATGGACCTAGTTACTTAGGAATCTAATTAGGGCAAAATACAGAATATAGTTTGAGAGTATACATAACTGACGGATAGTTCATACACTGTGTTTAATCCACTCCACACGCTTCTCTCAAGCCAGAATTTTTCAGCGAGGCCAGAACACATAATGCTATTTGTATAACTGTGTTTTAACACAAGATGCCGTATAAATGTAATGTTTTATTTCAATATACTTGAACATTATGACTACCCTGCCTCTTTACTAATCTTTCTTAGTCTGAAAATTGCTACTTATATTCTATATATATGCACAATTTGGTATTTAACCTGTGAACATTGACTTAATTTATGCAACATATGGCTAAATTAGACAGCTATTTTCTAAACAAGGCCTCCCATATGCTGCAAAGCCCAGGAGGTTGGTAGTTCAAGCATTTTTTCATTTCACTGAGGCATTCCCTCTGTCAGAATAGTTTTCCATCCTTTTACTGAAATTCCCTGAGGAGTAATGAGTGGATTTATTGGCTGATAATAATGGGGATCATGACTGGTACCTCTTGAGCATTTAAAAGCTGACACATGCACCAAATTTCCTCTACTCAGAAAATAAAAAACATTTTGTCTAAACACATTCACTTTTTAAGTATGTATGAATTTAGGGCATGCCCTTGTCATCTCTTTGAGCATGAGCAGAAAATGCTGTTGAGCTTGGAGTTCAACAAGAAGTTTTTCATGTGTATACTTCTCTCATGGAGTTTTGAAAAAATGTACTTGCTTTTGCTGAATTACAAAGTGGGGGGAGGGGAGGAGAGACGAGGGGAGGGGAAGGGACTATAATAGACTTCTGGGAATGGAGTAACATGGTAGCTAGCAATGCAAAGTAGTGATCTTTTACTGTCAGTCTTCTGACATAAGGCAGGGCTCATTAAATGGTTGAGTGAATGACTTGTCAATCTTAAACTCATACATGCAGGCATACTAACATATACTAAGATGTTCCCTTAGCTGATGTGCAAGATCACCCTAAGCCAATCTACATGGTTAAAATAAGTAAGAATGTCTCCAATGGAAGACAATAACCCAAGAAGTAAGAACTGATGTTTTTTATAATTTCTGTCATCTGTAGCTCACCACTTGAGCATCACCAGTAGGCTGGGTTCACTTTGCTTTAGAGATGCTTGCAGTTAGTTTGTGTCTAGCATGGGCATGGTGCTACCTATCTGTGCAGTTCAAAGAGGTACCCATCGGCTCTGAATGCATATTGTGCCTACTATATCTATTCTGTACATTTTCACAGTATGTTTTTTTTTTTTTATCGATTTTTTGCATATACATTTTGTATGTATACAGTTGTCCTGCTTAACTTGAAGATGACTAACTCTGAAATCCCACATTCTAGCACCATAGATTCATTCAAATGGGGAACACAACACTGTTTAAGGAAAACAGAAACTGTAAGTACAGACTAGACAGGCAGACAGGGAATGGATCTGAGTTTCAAGCAGCCTTTGAATCTCCTCCTATCTCTGCATTTATCCTTTTTTATTCCTCTCAGTTTTGATAAGAAATTGAAGAGCAAAAAATCACAATAGTCTGTGCATATCTACTCAGATTTTTTCTTTTCTCATTTCCATAATAAGATAAGCATTTATCCAGTGTAATCATTCACTGATTTTCTTCTACAGGCTATCAGTGCTCACAGATCACATCATTCTTTGCATTAGCCCTTTTAAACCATACCCAAATGGTATCTTAATGAATGGTGTCTTTCCATTAAGAGTTAACTGCCCCAAATCCAATTCTTTCCCAAAATTTTAGACTTTAGATGAGAAACTGTACTGACCTAGGTAGATTAAAAACCCATTTGTGAAACATTAAGCTGTGCAGAAAATTTAAGATCAATAAATTAATGGCATTTGAACATGAAATTTTTAGACAGAAATCAGTATTAATCTATTCATGTGGCTATGAACTGTGCATATAAGGAAGGATAACAGGTACAATAGCACTTGAAGAATGAAAGTGTATTTATTTCTTTATGCAATAAAAATACAATAACTTGCACAATATGATTGATTAGAATGATGGAGCTTAGAGTGGGTGTCTAATAGATGATGGATATGCAAAATACGAAACAGAACAATTTTCATGTTCATTTAACTTCTTTGAAGTGTTTTAAATGAGCATTAGAAACTAAATCAGGGAGAACTGTCAGGACTTTGTTGAATGATGCTCTCTCAACACAGATTATCTATCACTGAGCTACAGGTTATTTGTTGAACTAATGGTCTAAAACATGAGCTAATAGAAAATAATATAAAACCAAAAATGATCATAGGAGAAACTGATAGCAGTATGACAGACAAATCACTCTGCAGGAACAAAATAAACCTGACCAATGTCTATGAGACATTAGGAGAATTTGCCGATGCAATTCGTCATTGGATTCCTGTTACTTGCAGATATTCATAATTAATGGTAAGCCATTTTCATCTCCTGGAGTCTCTGGGTAGCAAGTAAAACCTCAGATAAAATCTTCAAATTAAATAGAATCGGATTTAGCCACTGCAAATCACATTGAAGAGGATATCATTGTCGTTACTCTGTTCCCATTACAGTTGGTGATGTCACTGAAGCAGCCAGTAGGATGCAGTAGGCACATCAGCCTGCACAGAGCAAGCAGTTGCTTCTCCATGCCCACCATTGTATGTCACATAAACCAGCAGGCTACTGCTGCTGCTCCCCTTGCTTTATGTCCCTTTCCAAGGAGGTGGCACTGCCACTCATGTAGGAAGCAAAGGCTTTTTCTTGACACAGCTGAGAGGAAGATAAGGGTAAAAGCAGAAGATTCAGGAACAGGCAGCAAGGCGCAGCTTCTATAATTATGTGAAGCCCTTCCACTTTTTCTCAAGACCAAGGTGAGGAACAATGGCCTTGTGAAACAAGTTTGACTTTTGTACCAGTTCCAGACAGAAGTCACTTCAGGTACACTGCATATGTTTACAGCAGAGAAACTAAGCAAATGGCATCTCAGAATATTTTGGAGACTGAACATCCCCTCCTTCATCTGAGACATTTCTTCATAAACTAGGTTCATTTCTGAATCCCAGAAAGCAGTAGTACCCACAGGATACTCAAAGAGGATTTTTTTTGAATGGGTTTTTCTAATTGAATAAATTAATTACCTTTTCTTGTTTGATATTCTGTTACACAATTCCTTGCTTTGTCTTGGGTATTTCTCTTTGGTTTTGTTTGTTTCTGTTTTTGTTTTCACAAGATTTCTCAACCTTGATCATAAAACCTTCTTTTCTACCTGGTTGCAGAGAGCAGAAAATATCTGCTTCTCTGAGAAAACAGCCCTAGAAAATAACTTTTTTGTTTTGTGGGGAGGGAATGAAAAGAAATAGAAGTAAATACCTCAACTTTGTAACTTCATTTTCATGCCTTTTATAGTTTAAATTTTCTTTCGAGGGTGTTTTAATCACACTTATGTTTTCATTTTTACAAGATTCCCAGTAAAAAATTAGAGCTTGTAATTTAGTTTTCTAAGGCAATACTTTTCCACAAACTCTCTGTCAGGCAGATTCCTTAATTGGTAGAAGGGATAGATATCAGCAGGATTCTAAAAGCATTTTACCTAATATTATTTGCTTAAAATAATAGCATTACATGAAACAAAATATAACCCTTCATAAGCAAATAGATTGAATGATGCATCTCAAATTACAGGATTAAATGAAAAAAATATACATCCAGAAGGATTGTTGCCCATTAAATCATCCAGAGATTTGTTTTTAGCTCAGTGCTGTTTAATATTACTTATGATACGGAAGAAAATGTGAATCGCTGGTAATGTTTTCAGATGGTACAAACAGTAACAAAATGGGAAATAATTATAATCAGAAGCAAATTCTAAAGGATGAGTTGTTTCTTTTGGTAATCTGCATCCATGTAGGTGGAAGTTTTACATAAAAAATGTTGAGGGACTATGGATAAACCCATGCAGATGCAAAATGAGGTGCCTAAAATAAAAGCTGTGAGGACACAAACAAATTTGACTTGAAATTAAGATTATGTTGTGTGTAACAAATAAGGTGTAGAATGTATACTGAACAATATAGGAATAACAAAGTGCCAAAAAAATACCTATGAGTGAATGCAGTCCACTGAATGAGGCAAAGGTCCTGTGAAACACCAGCCTGTTCCTTTGAAATAACTTTACATTATAAACACATCAGATTCAGTCAGTTATGAAATAACATGCATATATTCTCATGGATAAGACTCCGTCTCTCTCTGACTGAAAAGGCCTAAAACATTGATTAAACACAAGTATTTGTACTGCTGTCATGCACTTGTAAGTATGTCTCAGTTGCCTGATTTCCTAAATTGTAAGTATTGATCCCAAACCAATACCTGAAGTTCATTATTCTTCACTGTTCTGTTTAAAATATTTTGATCTTTTACTCATTTAAGGGAAACCACCACATTTAACACAGATAACCAGACTCAGCATGCAAAACAAATCAGTCATGAGCAATGCATCCACTAAAAATTACTGGCTGAATTAGTAGGTGGATATTTACAACAGTAGTATTGATTCAAGAGAAGCGTGCCTGGTTTTCAAATGATTTATTAACCAGCAACTGAGATGAAAATTTGAACTCTATAAATGAAAAGATTATCTAATGGAAGCACATGCCTGCATACGTACAGATTCCTCTCTGCACTGTGGCTTCTGTTTCTTCAATATGAACTGATTTTAAATGATGCAGTAAAACCAATCATAACCTATTTCTGAATTATATGAATCATATAGTACTTTGAAAGTAGTAGTGAAATCTGTTCTGAGTTTTCAAGGAAAAAGAAAGAATGAAAATTAGCTAAGGCCTCTTAACAAGAGAAAAATAAATGTGCAAACGCCGGAAGGTCTGATTTATCTTTCTTTATAGACTAGTCTTGCACTAGGAGATCTCTTCACAGAAGATTATAGAAAGAAAGGAGAAAAGGAAAAATGTTCAAGAAGTGGCCCTTACTGTATCATAATGGGTGTCAGGACAGAAGATTTTAATCAAAGAAATCAAAATATATCACCAAGTTAAAGTGGGAGACTTAGCTCTCTCTGCATTCTCTTGTGTCTCCAAAGTACACAAGACAGGTGATCGATCCAGTGATAACATTTGAACTGTAGGGGGTCATTCATATCACAGCTTGCATTGGGCTGCTAATTTTTTAATCAGTTTCTGCTCTGTTCTTTTGCAAAACAACCAAGAAAAAAATGTACTTCCAGCTGTACAATACCAAAGATGCTCTCACATGCTGGGCACCAGAGAAGAAAGTAAATAGATGAATATTCAGGGAGATTGGGGCGTGGATTGCAGAAAATTACTCAGAATTCATCAGTTTGCCCAGAAACATTATACTGTTGAAAAAACAAACAAAAAACATACAAACAAACAAACAAACAAACAAGGTAACTTACCTTTGAGAGTAATCCAGGCTTAAAAACTATAATACTATTCCAGTACAGTTCCTTGTGACATTTAGTTTGCTACCAATGACTGCTATCAAGGAAAGAGGAACAATCTTGACTTCTTTCAGCTCCCAAAAGGAAGAGGGTAAAGACATTGATGGTATTATTTCCCCTTATGGCTGGCCCCTTGACGGTCAGCATCTTTTCTTAGGTAACTGGAGATAGGACAAGAGGCAATGGCTTCAAATTCTTTAAGGGAGATTCAAGTTGAGTATTAGGAAAAATTATTCCCAGAAAGATTGGTGAGGCACTGGAACTGCTCAGGGAGGTGGTGGAGTCACTGTCCCAGCAGGTGTGGAGATGTAGCGCTGAGGAGCACCGTTACTGGGCGTGGTGAGTTGGGCTCATGGTTTGATTAAATGATCTTAGTGAGCTTTTCCAACCTTAGTGATTCTGTGATTCTATGATTCTAAATAAAAACAAACAAACAAATCCACAAAACTTATGTAGATGGACCTGATCTGTGAAACTGTGGGTCCAAATGGCTCTGCCTGCTCAATGGTCAGAGATGTGTTCAAGAGATATACAAGTGTCCCTGCAGAGCTCTTACCTCGCTGTTAGTAAGCTCAGTTAGAATGATTGTGCTCAAAATGGATTTGAAATCTGACCTTCCATTGATGTTTATTGCTCATTGCCAGCCTTGTTAAGACTGACTGGAAAATGAGGGCCAAGAAAAGTGACCAGGTGCAGGTTATGGAGAGAAAAGGTGTGTGTCAGAACCAGAAGCAAATGGAACTGAAGGCAATAGATTGCTGTCAAATAGTTTGACTAAGAGCCATCACAGAGCTCTATAAACACCATTAAAAATCTAGCCCCAAGTGTCTAAACCATTTTAAAATGTTCCATAGTCACTCAATATGTCTAGAAAATATTACTCTGTATTTGAAGGATTTTTGTGTTTGTGGAACATTGTTGCAATTATACCCTAGAAGCAAATTTACGTCAGCCATCCTAGTAAGCAAGGATTTAGAAAATCTCTGCACAGAATAAAAAGACACCCTGAGGAAAAGTACAGCACACGTTATGTCAAGGAAGTGCTTTCACTGTCATTAACATGCGGGTCTGTACAACTCCTTAGACAAGCATTGCTGTATGTGTGTTTTCTTCTTCTCCATTGACTGCATCAAAATTCAGTTAAAGCATCATGTTTTGCCAGCCAAGCTCAGCAGAAAAGAAAATGATTACCCTTTGTACAGCATAAAATTACAGACATCAGATATTGCAAATATGGGAATGCCACAATACAGTTACCAGCACCAAGTAGAGTGGATACTTTTAATCCTTACAGAATTACAGAGAGAGAGCTCAGTAAGGGTAAATGTGTGACGTGTGTTATAAAGCAGAAATATTTATAAAATGTTTGCGGTTTATTAATGATTCCTCTCAATTATTTTTTTATTTTGATTTGCTTTGTAGTGTGTGTAAGTGATTTTTAACTTTGATGTGTTCTTCTATTGCATTGGGCAGTAAAATGACATTCATTACACAGGTCATAGTTAAGACACTGTATAACTTGATCTGTAAAGCTGTACTTGTCCCTTTATATTGACTATTTTTGTCTCCACTTGATAAACAAAATATTATTAATCTGTTCATTTTCCTCAGCAGAGATAAATAAATAATGTTTGCTTTTGTATGTACATGCTTGCAATGTTATTTTGAAATGTGCTATCAGAACAAATATTACCCAGGTTTTAAGATTATTTCTATTCTAATACATGTAGTCATACTGCACCTGATATTAAAAAATACAGCTTTTCTTACAATTAATGATTACTTAATAAGCTCTAAATTATTCTCAGAGTGATGGAATGCCTTAAAATACGCATGAATGTTACATTTTCACTAGTGGATTTAGTTGTGATGTGAAAGATGGGACGTGAAATACCTTTTCACTTTCTCCTACCACTGGCCATGACATTGCAGGGGCAAATTGCTATTGCTGGCATTCTTGTATGTGTTTGAAACACTAAGACCTTGAAGAGTACAGGAAGCTGTTGCCTTGAGCTTTGGAAATGCTTATATGGGTCAGATGATACGTTGAAATCATTACAGATTGCAAATTTACTGGTAAACTGTGATTTAATATTTCACTTTAATGGCAAAAACCAGAATAATATTCTGGGGTATATTCAATCAAAAAAAGTTTTCCTTTAAACGGAACAGGCAATATGTCTGCGAATCTACAAAAAAAGCACTGAAGTATTCATGATCATATCTACAACAGCATTTCCCATGGGGAGCCATTTAGGCTTTAAAAAGGTGCATAGAATAAATGTATCTTCCATTTTTTTTTTCTGAGTCTTACCAGTTACTTTGTTTAGAAGATGAGACAGTCTTTTGTGCAATAGAAACCATTACATCTTTTCAGCCTCTTTTGAATGTTATGGCACTTTCTGGTGACAAAATTTTTCAGAGTTCCACTGTTTTCTGTGCTTGGTACTGACATTTTTCAAGTGGATTGTGGAATAGTAAAGAGGGACATGTTCAAGCTGAAGGATATCTATAAAATGATTTCAAATCTTAAAGCCCACAATTTCTAGTCAAACATCCAATTTTTTAGTACTATCTTACTTTGGTGTTTGGACTCAATGATCTTGAAGATCTTTTGCAACCAGAGCAATTTTATGATTCTAAGATTCTATTTCTCTTTCTGCATAGCAAGTTTGAGAAGGAAATACTGAACAATACTTTGTCTTCTAGGGAGCATCAGAGAATCACTGAATTGGAGGTGTTGGAAAGGACCTCTAGAGGTCGTTGAGTCCAACCCCCTGCCAAAGCAGCTCCCTAGCCCAGGTTGCACAGGTAGGCGTCCAGGCAGGTCTTGAACATCCCCAGAGAAGGAGACTCCACCACCTCTCTGTGCAGCCTGTGCCAATGCTCCATCACTGCACTGTGAAGAAGTTCAACACACGTTTATGTGCAACTTCCTATGCTTCAATTTGTGTCCATTTCCCCTTGTCCCATCGCCATACACTGCTGAGAAGAGCCCACCTCATCCCTTTGCCTCCCACACCTCAGATATTTATAGATGTGGATCAGATCCCCTCTGAGTCTGTCATGGTCATCATATCTGTTGAACGTTGTCACTAGTGTACCGGCATACCTTTCTGATGCTGTCTTTGGCTGGTCAGGTGTGACTGGGAGGTTTTCCTCTTTGGTTTGGGCCTCAGTTTGGACACTCTCTCTCTTCATAATAGTATATAAACCTCGGTAAGCATAAGCCAAGCCCCAAATAAGCTGTTCCACCTCAGATCTTTCTGAGCCGCAACACTTTTTACTCAGATACAGGCCTAGCTCCTCAGGATCCTGCAAGTGTTCAGGAGTAAAATCCCAGGGCATCGGGGGTCCCCATGCTTCTAATTTCTTTCCTAAAACTCTCCACTCTCCCTGCCATTCAACATTCTCTGTTTCTGGGAGAAGTTTCCTGCACATGATGTAAAGTGCTATTACATGCAGGAGTACTAATATCCCAATCATTAACACCATCCCTAAGCGGTAATCTTGAAGATTCATAAGAAACTGAGAGGGGAACCTGGACACCCATTCAAACATCGTATGGTTTGTTAACATGGTATCGTTTGTTCCATTAGCCGGGGTGCCCTGGTATCTGACAGGTGCCTCCATCACTGCTTTTAGTTTATCATGTAGGGACCAGACCCAATGGAACAGGATGGCAAGCTTAACCAAGTTCCAGTACGTTTTGAGCACTAAAAGGGAAAAAGCGGTAAAATACATCCCCTGTAAGGGCAGTTTCAACAGAAACAGAAAAGACATTTACTTATTTATTTTTTCTTTTTTTCTTTTACTAAAGCAATCTGGCAGTACCCAAAAGAAGTTTACAAATATCCCAGAACAACTGGCAGTACACCCAGACTTCAAGGTCGTGTTTTGCCATACAGCACCTGCAGTACAGACAAGCTTGCTAACAAGAGACAGAGATTCACTCTTATTTCGTCTCTGCCTGCTAGCTCAGTCAGTAGAGCATGAGACTCCTAATCTCAGGGTCGTGGGTTCGAGCCCCACGTTAGGCGCCAAAAAATGTCAATGGTTTGTGGGCTGGTTTGGCCTGGTTCCGTGACAACTGAAGGAGACCCACGGGCCCACACCCGTGGACAAGGGGAAGGGGGAAAGGGAAAAGGGAGAGAGGCCCCGAAACAAAACAGCAGCAGCGATCTGAGGAGGAAAGCTAATTTACTAAATAAGATATCAGAAAGTAAAATAATACAATATAATTGGAATTGAGGCTAATGAATCAAATAAAATGAGAAAGAGAGAGTGTCCGATGAACTGAGGGCCATACGCTAACGCTGAAGGCGAGACGGCAGCGAGCACCTACTGCTGAGTCGATCCCAAAGGAAAGAGAATGTCCTGTGGCCGCAGAGATCTTTTCCCTCTGAGCAGAAAACACATAAAAATACAAAGCATCGCAAAGTCCTCTGGGGAATGTAGTTCTCCCTCTCTTCTGAGACAGGTATACCTGGAACTATCCATGATCCACAGAGCTGTAGCATTAACTCTCTAACTCCCAATACGTCACATGATGTTATGATGTGGAATATCAACAATACAACAAAAATCATAAAACCATGACAGAGTCTTTTTTCAAGGCTGAACAGACCCAGGTGTCTCAGCCTTTTCTCATAAGGGAGGTGTTCCACAACCTTTATCATCTTTATAACCCTCTGCTGGGCTCTTTCAAGGAGATCCCTGTCATTTTTTTTTGTATGGGAGAAGCATCTCAAGTCAGAATTGAAAATGACTATTATCCACCAAAAGAAATTAAACCAAGCTGTCATAGTATTTGTAGGATAACAAGCAGAATCTTCAGTTTAGGAATGGTAAACTTCTATTAAGCTGAACTCAGGTGCTTAACCATGTTTCTTGGTGTGTAATGTTGCAGATACTAAGCTCACAATTAGCATTTCCATGCCCCTATTAGAAAAAAAGTCAGTACTTTTTTCAAAGCTTAAAACTGATAGTTGAATAAGAAACATCAGTTGAATAACAGCAATTAAGATTAAATCCTACATGGAGGCTTTGCAACTCAATATAGAAGAATACAGACCCCTCCAATTTCGGATGGCTTTCTTGATCTGGCTAAAACTTTGAAAAAAGCAGAGGATCACTGAGTATAAGTTTGTCCCAGCAGCTGTTTGACATTATATGAGAAATACTTGATGATATAAAACCATTTTCTAATAGATCATGGCTCTTAAACCATGACTGTGGTTCTGTGCATAGAACATGGTTGTCAAACTGTGTCCTCATCTTCTGTTACAATAGAAACCCAGAGCCCAGACAGACTCAGGACCACGTAGCACAAATGTCAGTGCCTTGCTTGCTTGCAGTATGCTAGATTCTCTTCCTGGCCTCAAGAAATGATCTGATGCCTGTCAGGATAAAGTGCAATGGAATAGGAGTGTTTTATCAAATGTATAAAACGGAAAATAACTGAGAAAAAACTAGCACAGTATGTCCTCTTCCCTTGTCAATGCTTCATCTTAGTAAAGAGTTACAGTAATGGATTAAGAAGATAGCATTTTGAATACATATTTCATGACAGAAGTCTGGATTCTGATGTACATTCTGGACCCTACGTAGACATTTCTGTCACCATAGAGAAGGCAAAGGGCTCTGTCCAAACTGTGTGGGCACCAAGTTCGTGCTTTCCCACAAGTCTAAGCTGATGCTACTGGAGAGTACCACAGTGCTGCCCACCAGCCACACATTCCTCTCTTTGAGCTGACACTGATGTTCATCCAAGTTGGGGGATGAAAGGTGTCATCTGGCTCACAGATGAGCTCTGCTTGATTTTTCTGCAGCTGAATGCTCTTCACCTGCCAATTGGTGGGCTGGCCATGTTTCTGCAAGAAGCACTATCCATGGTGTGCCAACAGAACAGGAAGATGCAAAGACAGAAGCTAGCGATTACACGTAACAGTGTATTGTTATGGCCATCACTCATAATCTCACCTAGAAGGCAGGAGACCTTTTCCCAATTCACCTTTCCAGGCAGTCCTAGTGAGCTTATATAGAGAAAATAAGTAAACAAATGAAATAATACTTCGAACATGAGCTGAAACCCAGCTCAGCTCTCTCCCCTCTCAAAATTTTTTACGCGTGCAGCTTGGAGAAGATGCTTGAAAACAATACAAAATGATACATAGCTCTCCAAAACATTGGGTTATTAACTTTGGTGATGCTGAAGAGGGGATTTTTCTCATTGCTAGGCAAAAAAATCAGCACAGTTTAACCCCATTTGGGGAGTGATACCCGTGGCCTCCTTTAGTCCCTGATTCCTTTTTCATTCTTTATGCAGAACTTTGTGAATTCTGCCAGCAACAACAAAAATAACTGGGATTAAGCACCATTACCATTATACTTAATGGCTGCTGCGTTTATTACTCAGTCTTCTCACAGCAAAAATAATAAATGTTAAAGTGGTGATATTTCTAAGGATTAAACTAATAAAAAGAAAATAAGTGTGTGAACTTTTGAAAGATCATAAATACTGTTGGCTTTTAAAGCATTTTAAAGAAATATGCATAGTTACTGTGTTAAAATCAACGTAAATAAATCAATATTCCAGAAAAATGGGTTACTTATCACATTATTTTTTCCAGTGTTTATTTAAGCCCTTGGGAAGATCTATTTTTGCGTTCAGACCTCTTTTGTTCTGTCCAACCCTGTCTCTAATTTCCTTAAAACTTTGTTTCCACAGACATGGAAGCTATTCTGTAAAAATGATGAATCAGCCTGTTAGAGATATTTTGAAACTCTATTCTTCATGTCTATCTATAGCACTGTGGTGCATGCTCCTTGGAAGCATTAATAGCCGCATTTCATTTCACTATATAAATATTTAAGGTTTGTAATTTCTCTGTTGCTCATACTGCCAGTGCCAGTGCAATGCAATGTTTCATTATCAGTTCCTAGTATACATATAATCTTGTCAGACTTTGTTTCCAATAAATATAGCATGATATATTTTGAATATTTGAATAGCTGAGCGCATTTGTATTGCTTTTAGTCATGACCTGCTTACAAATTTCCAGTTAAGAAGTACAGATACATGGAAAAATAACCTGCAAGTATTGTGCCAATATATTTTCATTAGTCAATGACACTTAGCAGGGGGAAAAAAAATTAAGTTAAACTACATCCTTCAAAAATGTATTATTTTATCTCCCAGTTCCCCATACTAGGATGAGCCACATCAGGACCCATATGATTAGTTTAAAATTTATAAGCGGGTAGTTTAAATTTAATCTGTTCATTTCCATTCTTTCTTCAGTGAACTGCCAATCTCTTTCTCCTTCTTTTGTTAGTTTTATTCTGCATGAATATCCAGGAGGAATGGTCACTCTTTCAGCAGTCCTTGGAAACCAATCTCAGAACAGGTATCAATTCGTAGTCTCAGTTTGAACTGGCTGTGAATTTCATATTATTCTGCACCTTTCTGAAACCTGCAAGGTACTATATTGAACATGAAGATAATTTGGGGCAAAGTCTCTTCTTTCATGCGAGATTACAGAAAGTGTAATTTTTGGTAATGTGAGAGTACTTCGTGAGACTTTAACTGCAGCACAGCTATGTTCAGATCTACTGAATTGATGTGCTATCACACAGTAGTATGTGGAATGTTCCCACGTTCTAATGCAAAGAAATGGAGGCAAAAACACAGGTAAAAATTGAGATTGTTATCCTCTAAATAAAGCACCCTAAACTGTGATAAATGAGAGCATTATCTAACTTCATGAAACAGTGGTCTGAAAGGCAGCTGTGCCCTGTCTCTTGCCCAGCCAGTTTGAAGACTCTTCCTTTTCCCCTTGCCTACTGGCAATCTTGCACAGCACTGTGTTCTAAATTGATGTGTTTCTTAGTGGTTCAAATTAAGATCTTTTAATCTGGAATTAAGATTAATGCATTTCTTAACTTCTGGTTCTTGGAACTGAATGATGATGAGGGAACATACAATGGAAAAAGGTTTCTGGCTTGAACCATGTTGATGTGGTGAGGGACAGCAATCAAGAAATATGACCAGCATGCTTCCTAAGAGATCAAACTCCCAGAAAAAAAAAAATATAGATATATATATCTATCTGTATGCTATTTTTACATTTCAGAATTTTGAAGTGTGACTTGCACTTTTTGAATGTGTGGGATTTTGATTGTACAATTCCTGTGACAAGAAATCCTTTTTGAGTGTTTGTAGGCAATGCCTTCCTTATTGTGTGTTCAATTTTTTAACTCATTTTTTACATTTCATTTTTTTTCATTGCTTCCTTTCATTTCCTTCTTTCTCCCACACTTCTGTTTACCTGCTAAGCTTTGTTCTTCACCTTAGCTGATTAGCTTCTGTTCATTCTTTTCTGACATCTTAAGCGTGTCTGGACTATGGAGAATTCAAGCATTAGTTTCACACAGATACATTAGATTACCAGAAAGAAAAATTTAGAAAGCTCCAAATTTAGGCTACAAGTAGACCCTACTCAGTCATACCATGGGCTTGAGTATGGATATTTTTTCAGCAATATAAATGTAATTCCATGTATGCAGCAAGCCATGCCTGATGGAGCAGATTATAAAGGATAGATGAAGTGATATATAAAGTGATAGATGTGTTTGATCAATTAGAGGATTGGGCCTTCCTAGAAGTATGCCTAGTAGTTCATGGGTCATGGTTCATGATCAGAAACCCATTAACACTAGGTTGTGGGGTACTCAGTCCAAATACCTCTAAATTTTTGGAGTTTCTATATATTTCACAGATCAAATGAAACTCTTATTTTCTAGGTGAAATTTCTAACCAACACCTCCTTTTCATTGCTCAATTTTGCACAAGAATGGAAATATCTGGAATTGTTAACATATCTTTGGAGACAACCCATTCCTTCAGCGTATACCCAGAAGGAAGTAAAAATATTCTCTCAGCACTGTGCAAGTCCTTTTAAAAGCAGAGATTTCTAAGCTTACTGTTTATATTGAGACTAACTTCTCCATCTTTTAATACTGATGAAAAGATCTGCCCAGACTAGCAGGTTTTTAGTCAAATTTACAGTGTTGGGCAATATTATGTGAATCTACACTTGAAGCTCTCTCAATTTTTTTTTAAATATTATTATGAAACTTTGCATTGCAGAAGCATCTGAAGATTTGCAAGATTAGAGACTATCTCACTGAGAACAAACCACAAAGGAGATATCTCTTTTGTACTACGTAACAGCACCTAGAATAGTGAGTAGAGCAAATGAGTTGAGAGCCCTTTGCAGTGTTTGTTCACCTGGCATGTAGCCACCTGTAACAAGAAATGCCAGGCAAAGAACAGCATTTTCCCCTCAGATCTCTCCACTAATTGGAGGAACAAATTATGGTCGTTCAGCCTGCTGTGTTGTTGATATCCTCTCTTGCACTGATTGCATGATTTAAATGTCATGCAATGATATTTAAGCAGATGTTGTAGGCTAGAGTGGTCAAACAGGTGATCACAGAAGCTATCAGGTAGTAAATGACAGTCTCTTCACTAAATAGCCATACATTAATTCCTTTTAGTTCTGTTAAAATGAAAGAAATAACTCCTCATAATCATTTGAATATGTTTTGAATCTACATCTCAAGACTATCACATATTGTGTTTAAACCCAAATTAGTCTACAGCCAAATTCACCATCCTTTTAAAGGCTCTGTTGTCTATTCATACATTATTCGGATGGAAAAAACCCACACGTTTGCATGCATCTCCTATCCAAAGAAAGATAAGCTTTCTGCCCCAAGGAGCTTGACCTCTTGACAGACGAATGCAAATGCAGCCAATGATGAATTAAGCATGATGCATGGATAAGGGGAAATAAAGTAGAGATAGTGTTGAAGAATAAAATATGTGGAACTCTCAGAAAGCCAATTCAATGAGGGCTAGTGTGCATTGTGACAAGGTAAGGAGCACAGAGGTTATTTTCAGCCTAGGACTGATGCTTATTTTCACTTGCTTATTATTGCAAATTGGTTTAAATGCTTATTGGCCAGAATATTTAAACCAAGACTTTATTGCTGTCCAATGAAATGGTATAAGGAAAAGCTGAGTAAACCTAAGCTCTATATTAGAAAGCCAACTTTGGATTCCTTTGTAGCCAATGGAGAAAGCAACTTTCCCTTCAGAATTCCTGATTTTGTTTGCATAATCGTGTATAAGGTTGTGGTAAAAGCTGTGCCTCACAAGGCAAGTTCTCACAGCTCAGAGATGTAATCTTAATTAACTCAGAATAAAGTGAATAACTCACGAAGAAAAAAAAAAAGACCATCATATGAATACATAATATAGAGATGAACTCAGCCATTAGTCTGTCTTCAAATGCTGAATAAGGGAAATCATCTTTGTACTTCATGGTCTTGAGCTCTAATCAGTGGTGAATTGTTCTCCCTCAAATACAGCATCCTGAACTGTGATGAGGGCCCTATCTAATAAAGTGGGGGACACATGGTTTTCTATGGCACACATGGAATTGTTCATCAATCATCAGTGCAAGCTTGAAGGACAGGGATCTCCACTATGTCTTCATCCACGATTATAATGGTGTATTTGAAATCACCAAATGCTCCCTGACCTGTATGTCTATAGTCCAAATCTGTGTTTACACAAGAATCTTCTGGTCCTCTAGAGAGAGAAACATCTTCAAGTGTGAGCTCAATTCAAGTTTAAACTCATCCCTGGTCCCTTCACGCCATAGATCAAGGGGTGGTGTTTGGTACATATGTAGCACACATGCCTATTTCTGTAGAATAGAAAAATTTATTGGTAGAACAGTAACAGAGCTCTGTTTTTAACAAGTAGCATTTCAGTAGTGTGAAACATCATTTTGTGAACAGAGCTGTCTATAAAACATTGTATGAGAAACACAGCATTAACCAGAAATATACAATCCAGTGCAGCAGCGCAGCAAGTTCCTAGGACAGATCTCATTAATCATTAGTGGGAAATGCTGCATCAAGCACTAATCAATTTAATTAACGTGGTTATTTGAACTTTTTGCTTACCAAGTAATTGCCAGGATGATTAAAAAAAAGTTGCAAAAAAATTAGTCAGCTATCCTATTAATATCCTACTTTTTCTCCATCATGACATGAATCAAACATGATCAAGTCATGGGACATGGGATGTGGGTTAAGAGCCTTCCAGATCCCATTTTTCACAATATCTTTCCCTTTTGCTATTAAATATCTGATATAGTGATATTGACTAGAAAAAAAAAAAAGAAAAGAAAAAGGTAATTAAAAGCTACATTATTTTATGAATTAACATAATTATGGCTCTTTAAAATAAATCTTCTCAACACTCTGAACAATAAACCAAGTTGATATCAAATCTTTGGTTGATAAATGAAATATACAAAATATTTTTCACCTTAGTATTTAAATGTTGATAGCCTCCTCATAATGTAAATGGACATAGAATATTTTCTTTAACGATGCAAAGAGAAATTATCTTTGGGTAAACTGTTCCAAATAAGACACTGAGGAGAAGAAGTTTTTTTCCAAACAGAGCTTTTGTTGCTTTCTAGAGTCATGCTGCACTGCTGAAGTGGAAAACTTAAGCATGTTCTTTTGTACTGGAAGAGTTTCCTTGTTCCACTCTCTGCTGTCCATTGCTCCACCACCAATCTCTGTGCAAGGCTGCGTGGACATTGCAGCCTGTCCCGGTCCTGGGCAACCTATCAGCATTGGGGAAATGATGCTCCATCATTTAAGAAATTTGAAAGATTGTAGAGGATAAGATATGAAATGTTTTCAAGACAAAACTCACCATTAGCTGTTAGGAAGCTGGGGATAAGAAAGGCATGCTGTGAGTCTTCTTGGCATTAAACTCAACAGATTATACCTGCTGTGTAGGGTGCTTTTCAACTTAACGGCAAACTGAAAAGAATCTGTTTTTAAAATGCGGCTTTTTAAGGGACCCAGGGGTTCAAAACACGATTTCTGTTTGTACACACAGTTCACTTCATGGTGCAAGTCTTTTCCACAGTTTTGTGTTAACAATTTATGTAGACGCAAACTCTTACATAAGTTATAAAAATGGAGCACAGCTGGATTTGCATATTTACATCTGCTCTCTGTGTGTACAGCTCAGGGTGAAAAATCATGTGCTGAGGCAGAGATCATAGGGATTCCTCCTTGTAAATTTAACTCATTGTGTAGAATCTGAATGCACATTGATGTGAAAAAAAAGTGAAAGGGTAGCATTAACATTCCTTTTCTGGTTGTTTGCCTCAAAGTCCTGTGGAGACCTTAAGGAGACCTACATCATCTTGCATCCTTGAAACATCTGCAGTAATGCCTTTTTAAAAGTCTCGGTGAATGCATGTGGTTTATTTAATCGAAACACAATCATTTCTGTAGCTGTGCCAGCTTGCACGGTTGCACCTGGAAGAAGTAAAAGAGGACTGACTACTTTTGCTACTCAGCAGACCATTGGATATGGTTATTATCATACACCAGAGTCATCAGTGGAAATCACAGCTGCGCATCTAACATATCTAACGAATGGCAGATGGGAAAATTTACACTATAGTCTTAATAAAAGTGAAGAAAATAAACTAAAATTTCCACTGTTAATGTGCAATTTTGTTAAACTGCAATTATGCAAAAGTCCTGTAGAATCTGGGCATGAGCTTTTGCAGTATGGATTCTATACCTACTGGGTCTGATTCAAAGCCCTTTGCAATAAGCAGTAGTGCCTTCACTGAGTTAAAAGAGGTTTGAATCAGGTCTGTAATGAGTTGTTGCTTAATATATTCCACAGGCAGGATTAAAATGGAAGGAAAAAAAAAACACACAAAAAAAAAAAAAACACAAAAAACCCCACAAAAAAAAAAACAAACAAGAAAGAAAAGGAGGGATGTTGTGAACTTCTGTTACTTGAATCTCTATAAAATTCTCTATATAAAATTCCCTACTTAGTAAAAAATGGTGATTCAGACTGAAAGCAATTGCCATCAGATCAGTCATTCATGAAAGTCCTTTTCATAGCACTTTGCAACACCTGAGTTCCATTTTTAAGGGGCAGTGACGGTGGTCTGCTGGAAGTGATCAAGTCATGGGAGTATGCCAAAGCCTGTATCAGCACAGTGATCACCATGTTTTAATACACTGAAGTGAGTAGTTACAGCTTTGAATAAAACAGAAGTTATGTCCAAGCTCCAAAGCATCTCATTAGGCAATTGGATATATCTGACATTATTAATAGCATTCCATATGCAGGGATGAGTTTCTCCTGTTTGTATTTTCTTTGGTGATAAATGGGATCGATGAAGCCATACACAGAAAATCTAAACCTCTCTGAAAATGTCTGAATATGCAACACATTCACTGCTAACCACTGCTTTACAGGAATTAGAATCACGCAAAGAACAGACCATAGTCAATGCATTTAACAATAATAGAGTATATCAGGCTACAGAAATATGTTTTCCAGGAACATTCAAGTTTCTGTACTTAACCTTCCAGCACTCCAGAAATTCCCAACTAGTCCTAAATGTTTTCAGTATGAATGCAAACGCAGACAGAAAAGTTCTGTATATACTGTGCTGATTCATTATGCAACCTGACTGCCCACTTGTAACAAAGCAGATAGAGCTGCCAAAGTCTCAATGAGAGGGGAAAAGCCCTCACTGCTCTCAGTACTCAATGGCAAGTAGGTATTAAGTTAACAGCTACAGCAGAGTGCTTTTGTCTCCCTTTCATGCCTCTCCTTTTCCCACTCAGGAGGGGATGAGCGCTCAGGATACATACCTTCAGCTTCCAGGAAGGCAGTAGGCATTTCCCGCTTGATTTGGGGCAAATAAACCTTGTCCCTGTTCATCGCATGAGAACTGGACCAGATGATCTTTAAGGGTCTCTTCCAGTTCAGACAATTCTATGATTCTAAATCTAGCCCTGAGGGATAAACCAAAAAAATGTAATTCCTCTTTTGTTTCTGCTGATCAGGAAAGGCAGCTGTCCCCACAGCAAGTATAGAGCACTTTGGTACCTAGCCCTCCTGCTCACTGCATGCACGACTAGGCACCTAGAACAGCAATTGTGAATGTAGCAAGGCTTAAATGTTAAGTGTTTCTGCTCTGAATATTGCACTACTTAATTCCTCCTTGGGGAGCACCTATCTAAAATTGTTGAGATTTTACTTCTGCGACCTAAAGGCAAGACAGAGTTTGTGTTCGCCTTTCTTCTATGTGGCTGAACGGGATGAGAGACCTCAAGTAACGCATCTTTACACTGACACAGTGATGTCCTCTTAACTTCTTAAGGGGCTCTGCAGTGAGCTGTGCATCACTCACACAGAATTCTAGCTTAACTTCTGTTAGTATCCAGAAAGCAGTTTCAAAATGGTATTCTTTCTTTCTAAGCATTCTGCACATTGGTTAGAGTAGTTTGCAAACTGAAGTGTCTTGTTTCATCCCCACTGCCATTTCTATTAGTTTTGCTGCAGATCTGAATACCAGGCGGTGTTATTTTGTTCCCTGCGCAGCATCAGCAGTACTACTGGTTGTCCATCCTCAGCCCTGTTAACAGACTTATTGATGGGCATGAGTCAGCACAGTAGTCAGTTCTTTCACAATGAGCTCATTTGTTCCATAGGTTTCACAGGAAAGAATGTAAGTGGTTGGGGAGAAGCGGAAGGTTAGCAGTCAGGTGATGATACAGGCACCAAGCAGCATGACCCCCAAGAAAGAAGGAATTTTTCAATCCTGAATCCCAACAAATTTCCAAAAAGTACCTCAGGCACAGAACGATATTACTGAGGAGTGTAAGTAGGGAAGCACTCCACTGTTAGCAAGGGAGGGACAGTGATGGGTTTAACACCCATCAAAGTCTTTCTCACAGAACAGACACAGCCCTAAACCTCAGCTGAAACAAACACTGTGTAATATGCCTACATTCCTTAGAATCACAGAATCATTAGGGTTGAAAAGACCTCTAAGATCACCAAGTCCAACCATTAGCCCATTGCACCATGCCCACAGTCCACATCCCTCAGTGCCACATCCACACATTTCTTGAACACCTCCAGGGACAGTGTCTCCACCACCTCTGTAGGCAGCCTGAGCCAGTGCTTCACCACTCCTTTTGAGTTTCATGTGTGCATTCAAGTACGTTAAATATCTATTTACACGGTCCTAAACAAAATCTAAATGTGGGACAGTGTCCAAATTTAACAAAAGGTCAAACATCTCCCAAATGTTGTTTCTACCAGTTCTGTGATAATCAGTGGCTGACACGCTTAGAATTTAAAAGACCCCACAGATAAAAAGGGTGATGTGTGCCCCACCTTCTGACCATGTAGCAGAGGAGCTGACTGACAAGGTTTTCTTTGGTGCCTCCAACCTCTCAAAGCTTAATTCTGCTCTCACAATGTAGTTAGCATTAGAGCATTTGACTGCAAGTGCAATTGGTGGGATATGAACCACATTTTTCTACTGCTTGTGATACTAGGTACTGAATTTTTTTTACTGTGAGAGATATCTTGAAAAGCCCAGAGTGAAAGATCTGAGAGGTATGATTTCTTCCATTCTTCTCCATGGACAATTAATCCTGGAATCTAGAAGTGGCAATTTAATGACCATTGTTAATGATTTCATTGCAAACAGTTTTCATCATAACACCCAGTCATTTGCTCATCTGACGATCTCCAACTGTTTTATCCTTCTGCACTTCTTATTTTTGCCAAAAACTATTCAACTTTCCAAAACTTCTAGTGCCCCCATCTTCCGTAACAAGCAGTCTACTTGAATCAGAAGCTAAAGATTAAATATTTTGAATTTACAGCCAACGTGGATAGCCTATGATGACTGTGATGATGACTACATTAGCTGATTTTCAGTCTGCCAAACCACAGCACAGAAGAAGTCCAATCCTTGTGATGGGACGTGGAGAGATTCAGATACCTGGTGTGTCTTAAGGAGGGCTGCTAAGTACTTTTTGTCATCCTGAGGGTAAAGAGTATAGAACCTCATTTTAACCAGTACAGGATTTGTAATCAGCTAAAAATTAGCCTTTTTTAAAATCCAAATTTGCTCTCAATCATGCACACATATAAATGCATACATACTCCCACGCCTGTCGTATTAATTTTGATATATTATTCTCAGTGTAGAATTACTTACTGGGAATGATTTTGGGGAAAAAAATGCAATGATATTCCCAGGGTCATCTGTTGCCAGCTATGGCTGGAACGGAAATCCATCAGCTAGACAGACGCATCATCATTTTCCCCAAACACAGCCAAGTAGGATCATCACATCAGCCATTCATTTATCATCACTCAGAAACAAAGATTTACTCCAAATCCTGCCTTTCCCATAAAAAATGAGTTATTTCCCCCCTGTCAAATAACTATGGGAACATTAAAGCTGTTATCATTTTCCTCCCTTAATCTCGATGCATGTGACTTTACTGGAGGATATGACCCAGTATTTCAGACAGAGATGTGTTTCATCTTCATTGAAAAGAAATTAGTTAACTTCAAAGTCAAGACAGTGGTTCCTTCAGTATAATTCTGTGATGATGTTAATTTTGGCCCAAACAAAATGTCGTTTGTCACCCGTAAAACAGAAAATGGGAAGCATACAAACTAACTAGAAATTTTTCCATTAAAATGTTGCTATTGAGGAAGTAAAGTTAAAATGTTTTACACCATGCCCGTATAAAATTAAGGTGAAATCAATGCCAAAGTACATTATGATTGCATTTGTAACTTTTGGAAAATAATTCAAAAAGTCTTGTTTTCTAATATTTCTTCAACATGTTCTTGTTGATGCAGAAATTTTTGAGTATCCTGGAGTTATGGGATGCCAAAGTGTACCTGGGAGATATGCTCTTCTTCTTTGAAATTCATAAATAAATGGCAACTTTCTCTATCAAAAACGGTGGAAAAAATGACTTCAGTGCATGTTCCTGTGAGCAAATGAAGTGCACCCTGAATTGAGACTTTTCTTCAGGTTCAGAAAATTCAAATAACATACTGCCCCATCACTTTATGTTTTTATGTACCTCAGTGTCCTCATGTCACAAAATACTGTGAGTTTCAGAAGTGAGACACTCTTGTCAGAATTTCTATTGCAAAAAAGCAGCTTGGATCATTCACGCTAATCTGAACAAGATCTCCATCCTCAATTTATGACTGCTTCTGTTTGTTTGCCATTTAACAGTTTTGGCAAAACTTCACTGAAGCCAGCATACAAGAACTTCCTAAGGTCAGACCATACATAGAGTTGATGGTAATCTCCCTGAATCAACTGATGGAAGCATGGGTTTCCTTCTTTGTTATGATAGCAGTTATAACTATTGGTCTGTAAAATTATCCACAGAAAGTGATTGCATTTCTTTACGTAGTTTCAGTCGCTGACCCTGCTTATTATATATACGGGGCTAGTGCAGGCAATGTCAACTCAGGAGAGCTCCACCAGAGCTCCTACTGAGCCAGCATGTTGATGCTGTATTGTTTCATGCCCACTACAAACCCTTATTTTTCCCAAACTTTTTCTTTCTCCCTCCTTTCTTTACATGTGCATCTTCAGGATGACAGAAACAGATGTTGCTCATTAGAACTGTTCTTATGCACTAAATCCTACAGGCTGTCCTCAAGAAAAAAATTGCTATGAGTAATGTATAATTCCAATCTTTCTGTCACGTCTCTAGTAGCCACCCAGAGGAGACACTAGTAGTCAAGGGGATTTGTCCTTCATCTGTTAACATTTTACTAGTAAATTGCTTTATTCAAATCTAATTTTATTGCCTATTACAAGTGTGAAAACCTATTTCCCCCCAGGCTGGATGCCACTTATGTCTATATTACAAATAACCTGAAGAGTGCTAGTTTTGTTTCATTGTTCTCGCTCATATTACAGTCTTCTGACATTTTGTTGTTGATAACTGCTTTTCCCATACCAGAGGTTGCTGGAAGTTGGGGAAAAAAAAACAAAAACAAAAACAGGCAAACAAAACCACAAAAACACAACATTGTATAAGATGGAATATTCTTATGGAATATTTCTCATTCCTTGCAGCCTTTTCTTACACATATTCACAAACAGCTGAATGGTCCTTCGGTCTCACCCAACACGTCCATTTCCATGTCACTGAATTACGTGCTAGTTCACAAACAGTCTTTAAGGTCAGCAACAAGGGTAAAATTCCTCATTCATTGCTCTAGAGGTGTTACTAGACATGTGTCTATGTGTGGTGCAAGATATAACTCATTCCTGGGCAAAAATAGCAAGCAAGCTGGTGTCAGAGTGTTCTGTAATATCTGTATGTATTGCATGTGTTGGGAAAATGAGTACATGAATGACTTTTTGAATGGGTAATTTCTTTCATGGAGAGGATTAACAAATGGTTTTAACTCTAAAGATGGCACATGGGCAGCAAGGACAGATGAAACAGAATGTGCCAGCATGTATGACAAGAAATGTCACCAGGTGCAAGGCAAGACATTTAGCAACAGAAGAAACTTTTAGAATTGGGAGAGCAGGTGACAAACATCTCTCCAACGACAGTATGGCAAAATGCTGCAGACAGCCTTAGGCTGTCAGAGGTATTATGGGAAAGGAGAGATGACCTGATAAAAGCCTATAAGCAATCAGATTTCCTGTGTTTTGCTGGCAAGCACTGCTCTCATACTGTTCAGCTGTGCTGTGACACCTTGTATAGAGTTCACAAATGAAACAGAAGAGAAACCTCGTTACTGCTTCAGGCAGCACAGTTGCTGGTGCTGGTGCTATGCCAGTTTGCCCCAGCAGTCTCTGCAAAGGGGCTCTGTGAGGCCTTCATTTGAAGCTTTTCTCTGGAAAGGAGATTCCCACTGTCACTGCATTTGGATAATAACTGGTGGAGGTTAAATGGCCTTCACAAGCCCAAATGTCTCTCCACTAATGTCTATGCTACACAGAGTCTAAACTCCCTGCACTTTTATTTGGAGGTCCAGTGAAGTCCTGGAACTTGTTTCCCACAGAGGTGGTGGATACTCCATGCCAGGAGACAAGGTGAGGCTGGATGGGTCTCTGAGCATCCTAATATGTCTGTGGGTGCCCCTGTTCATTGCAGAGAAGCCTTACTAGATGGGCATTAAGGATCCCATCCAACTCAAAACACTCCATGATTCTAGGATTCATTCATCTGTTAGACTCAAGATGTTCCAGGCAATCCAGACGTGCACACTCAACCAAGTTTTTATTGCAAAGTCTGAGTCTGAAAGGGAAAGAGAATTCCCTGGAAGGGGCCACATCTGACAACATGGATAATATGTACAGTTTATATCACAGTTTCCACATTTATCTTAGCTTTTACGTATAGTGGTGTATCTCTGTGGGTTCAGAGGCAAGTTGTGCAAGTCAGAAATCTTGAAGAAATCTCCTCTAGGGACTTCACCTTCTCAGAGCAAATATGGTACCCGTTGCTAAGACAGTCCATGGCCCAAAGGTCATCTCAGACTGCGTGGCACACGCAGAACAAAAATGTCAGACTACAATGACGGCAAAAAATAGTTTTAAAAAGAATCCAAGCATCCCTCTTATGTCTAGGAGGTCAAGACTCTTGGACTAATAGGAGCAATAATAGGATAAGTTCATGACATCATACCATCGCTGGCATTTGTATTCAAGGCAGAAAATATGTTTTTAAGGCAAAAATCACTGGCCTTAGGACAGGATCCTAGTTCTAGTGTGGAGAAAGTTCTGCCTGCATTTTGGCTCTGATACCAGCACAGCAATCCCAAGGGGCATAAGCCCCTCACAGTGCATCTTGAACTGAAATACTCCCACTGATTACTCACCACAGTCAAAAAGTTTTTCCCTCCTGCAGGAAAAAGGCAGCATCAAACTCAGGAGATGATAGATAAGTAAGCACATATAGTTGGATGAGTAATATCCCCATTCTGCTCAGCACTGGGAAAATCTTGTCTGGAGTTAGTGTGACTGATATTCAGCATACATCTTTAAGCCTGTGGGCTCTCTTTGGAGACTTTACTGAGCACTAGAAATGGATGCCCTACATGAGAAGCTTGGGTTTATTTGTTTCAAAACAGAGAAAGCTGAAAGGAGAGATGACAAGTATTGTTGGCTGTATCATCAAACTGCAGGATCAAAGCAAAAAGGAATTTTCCTCCCCATCACTAGCAGGGATAAGACAAGAAGAGTGAGTTTAAACAGCACCAAATGAAAGTTAGGATAGACATTAGGTAATGTTTCCTGATTAAAAGGGAAGCTAACCACTCCATCAATAGAGGACTGTAAGAAGTAGGTTAGACAAATTAATTATGACAGACTAAAAATTCTGCCTGGAAAAAAGAGAATACAAAGTCTCTTCTGGCTTCATTTTTTAAATTTCTTAGGGTTTTTCTGAATATCTCTGTTGGAATGGCCTTAGCTGCTTGAAAATGCATTATTCTGCAAGTTACAAAGCAAAATCCCTGTGATAACATCAATCAGCAGAGACAACTTGTGTAGCTGCAGAAATGACATAGTGCCAGAAGGTGCCCAGTTCTTTGAATCTTTACAGCGGAGGAATGAACAACAAAAAAATGCTGCTCCTGGGACTTAAAAACTTTATTTCTGAGCTTCAATTATTCAAAAGAATACTTCATTTGTTTATTTTTATTTTCCATTACATGTGCATGCAACTGTTACACCTAAAAATGAGCAAGTAAATGTGAATGCTCTTGAGCAGCAAAGCAAAATGTGCTCCATAGCAGTTGTGGGTTTGCACTCCTGGGAACAGCAGAGACAGTGCAGTTATTGCAATGCTGGATGGAAAAGGGCATTTATTGTGAGATTATCTGAGTCACCTGTCCTTGACCCTCTCTTTCCAGGAAATCAATATCTTGCCTGGCATTAGGCATACCACTAGATTTTTAACTGGCTCTCTTTGACATCTACTTATTTTCAGCTCATATTGAAGACTTGCGTTCACGAATTCCAGGTTTCCCTGGGTTTTTCCTTGTACAAAGCATTTTGTGTTTTTTAATTATACTCACAATGAGAGTTGTTTACTGATTAACCTGGTTGCTTTCTGACAGGTCCTGTGAAAGAACAAAAGGTGGCTTATCTCCATATTGGCACTGTCACATTGATTTCAAAATGTTTCCAAATTGCTATGCTTTGTTTTCTGCATGCATTTAATTACAGCTTCTGCTCCTTTGAAAGAGTGAAGTTTGCTCCCCTGTTCCCAGGGCCTGCCCTGTTTCTCCTAAGGCTTTGTCTTGTTGCTTGCCTATCTTGGTACTGACAGAATCGTTGTAACTATCTGATCCTATCACTTCTCGTTTCTTAATAATGCTATCTCTCTGTCTCAGAAAGGTGTTTTAAGGATTAGGGCTATATGTAGGCAGGCATTTCAGAGCAGGCTTACGCCTTCCTCAGAGACTCAGTCACTGAGTGTACAGCATGGAGCAAGTCTATCTTAGCCTTAGCCCATGAATGTTAGGTGCCTCTAGAGCTAGACCAAAGACAAAGATAAGGTTGGATCACCTTAATTTAGGATTTAAGGGGTAGTAGTGAGGATCAGGAACTTCCTAGTCCTAGTCATTAGCAAGTGATGTGCCCTAACAGCCAGAAGAGTGAGGATTGGCTGGAGATGGGGTTTTGCTCATATTCCCTTCCACTTAGAATCGTTTTTTCTGCTTTTCCTCAGAGATAACATTGATACAGCCCTACCAAACATGCAGCTATCATGTGTTTCCTAGGCAACATACCATGGAAAGGAAACCTACTTCCCATTCTCACCTTGCTTCTGCAAAGTCAAGCATTACTTTTATTTCTTCTTTTCCAAATATGTGGTGACTTCTCTGCAGGCAAAATGGAAGACAAAGTAGCCGTGGGTATTTAAGAAGCAATCACGAGTTGTTCTTCTGTAACAGCCTGCCCCGTGAGGTGGAAAATGGGTTTACAGTTGGACTAGATGATCAAAGTGGTCTTTTCCAAACTTAATGATTCTTTGATTCTATCCATCATACTCCACTCTTGAGGCAATATGAATGGCAAAGTGTTCATAGACTTTTCTATGAAAATTAGCATCAGCTGTTAGACCTAGGCATTCTATGACTGAATAACCCATAATCAGGTTTCTCACTACATGCTATTCAAAACTAGCTATACAGTCCACATCAGCAACCCTACATAGAGGCTACAATAGCTTCCAAGATCTGCTGCAGGAGGTTTGTGCAGACTGCTGAGGTCAGAGTAACACACTTCAAATGGACACAGCACTGTACAAATGCTAAGCGCTGTTATTAAAGTTCTCCCCTTTCCACCATGTTTATCTCTAAAGCTCCATGAAATTTGTATTTTTGTAAGCTAATTAAGCTTCGCTCTTTGATAAGCATGGCTTTTAACTCACTTAATTTTTATTTTCTTCTTTGATGGGGAGGGAGGGAAGAATGAAGTAGTGAAAGGAGCGTCACAAAGATGTAATCAAGTGCAGGAGAGAGAAAAACAAAACTTCCTCAGCCACAGGTGTCACCTAGGCAAGTGGTGAACAAGGCAGGTAGTCAGTATGCTTGTCCTCTGCTTCCTGGGCTGTCTTCCTGTCCTTAGACTTATAGCATGATGGACTGTTGATTGCTCACTTTCTCAAGAGACAGTGGTAAAGCCTGTCAGAAGGACTCACTATGTCTGTTCTGAGCCTCCAGGCCTATGGCAGGGGCAGAGGGGTGGGCTTCTGCTAGCTGAGACAAAAATATCCAGCTGCCTGTGGGATGATAAAAGCAAAGCTGCAATTTCCATTTAGTCTTCTGTTTCATATATTCAGTGTTGGACTGCTTCAACTCCCAGTCACTGCAAAACAAGGCTTATATTAGCAGACCACGCTTTGGGTGGAGCAGCAGTAGGTAGTGGGAGGTGGAAGAACTATCAACACTTTCTTTTTAGATCACTTCTAGGCAAGAAATAACCCACTCCTGGCAGTCACAGCAATTGTACACTAGAAGCATGCAATAGAACAAAACAAGAGGTGTGTTTTAGGCGCTTCAGCCATGGGCACAGTACTAACCTGAGACTGTTATTTTATAGCAGAGAACCAGGAATCCTCCTTTCTGGCTTTACCTTGATCCAATTGAGAAAGAACCTTAGCTGCAGAAGGCAAGACTCTGGCCATTAGTGCTCTCCAGGCAACTTCTGTTCCAGCACCCCCTCATTTAGCAGAACAGAACTATGCAGGCATAGTTCTTCACAGCAAAATGGTGCAGCTGGTACTAGAGCTGCTCATGCAGCCCCCAAGAACTGACAGTGCCATGCTAGGAACTTGCAGGAGAGAATGTGTGGGCTTCACACCATCAGATATGCAACAATGTAGGCACCTACTGATTTTCATGAGTCTTGCCCATGACCCCATGCATTCAGCGATCATGAGGAAAAGCTCCCTCTGCTCTGAGCTCCCGGAGGGCTGATGCAGGTCACACATGAATGAAGGCCGCTATTTCACACTTGGCTTGCAGAGGGCATAGTGTGCGTGTCTGAGGAGGGGGAAGAGGGAAGAAAAAGGAGCAGGGGAAATAGGAAGAGGAGGAAGGAAACCATGTGGCGAGACTTGAATCTTCCTTCAATCATTTACAGCACTGTATGTATCTAAATACAATTCACTGCTGGTTTTTGAGTTTTGTTTTTTTTTTTTAATCTTTATAATATGTCACGCACACAAATGGAGCTTTTATAAAGATTGGAGCTTTTATTTTTCTTATTTATTTATTTATTTTGAGTTCTCGAGGCTTTTGTCCTCTCTTTTTGGCTCTGTGCAATTTGAGACTGCCTACTTTATCTCCAAATCCCAGGAAATCCCACAGGCTATCCTCTCTGTTAAAGTTTTGAGGTCACTTGCTAGATACGCTGGAAATGAACAAACTAAATTCATTTGGTAATGAGCACCCAAGGCACATTTGGCAGACAAAACCAGGGATACGCCTACTTCAGCTCACACATGCTATCTCTGATACTGCTGTACAGACCTTTAGGCTATAGTAAAAGCCTAAAATTCATCCCAAGATCATCTCAGATAGAGGAGAAGCAATGAGAATTATTCTTCACATCTCTTCATGAGCTTGGTTACAGGCTATTATACTTGCTTGCTTGAAACTAGAGACATGCAAAGTGATCTGTGTGAATGAAAAGTGCCTGTTGGAGGTATTATATTTAAATGCATCTGTAGCTTAGGTCCTTAAAACTTTCCAGAAAGAAACAGAATTAATGTTCAAGTTTTGCTGAGAAAACAAGTTTTGAATCAAATAACCTACAAATATTTCCCACGACTGCACTTACTGGAGAAAAACCTATACTCAGAGGGGTGAAAGACCGTTCTTAAAAAATGAACAAGGGCAGTGAATGGATGCAGATATATAGTTTTATCCCTTTTCTGCTTTGGTTTCAAACACAGGAGTCGGTATGAGTATACTCAATCATAGAGAAAGATCCCCCAAGGATGCAGAGCTTGTGAATGCATCTCTTTAAGCGAGTTATGGTCACTGACTTGAGAATTGGTCATGAAACCGTTTCTTGCATGCTTTGGAACAAGAAAATTGGCTCCAGAGGTGGTAAAGTTATTGATGCACATTGGTATAGGCGACTTTAGGGAGACTGATGGGCTTCTCCTCCCCAGGACTCATCTTACACCCCTCACAGAGGCTGGTATCCCTGCTCATATCAAGAACACCCCAACTGGGGCATGTATTCATCCCTGCATTGACATACTTACAGCTTAATGTATCAAAGCCAACCCACATAAATTTTAATTCCTGTGACTATTCCAAGCTGTAAATTGAGGTGGTTCATGAATCATTCAGCTGGGCAGGCAGCTTCATGGAGAGAGGCAAAGCAGATGGATGATGGCTGTGACAACCAATCATCCCCACTATCCCAAGTTTAACTTATCCCTCCAGGGCAGTATTCTTTTTCACTCCTCCTACTATAGTCCTTCAAAAGAAATAAATGTACTCCTCCCCCACAGCTTGTTCAGCTTATCTCCTCCCAGGATCAGAACAGCTCACCCATTTTTGTCCCTCACCAGCTCCAGAGGAAATGAGAAAGGAACACTGATCAGTTTCAGCTGTATCTTGCTGGTAAGTGAGTACTGTTTGGACTGCAAGCAAGGGAAGCTCATCTCAGCACCTCCAGCAAAAATTTGGAGGGACAGGGACAAATGAAGAGCAGAGCAAGAGCAGCTGCTGAACACTTTCTGGAAAACCTAGCCAGGGTGGTGTCAGCAAAAGATTATCCATGGAGCTGGGTTGGAAGGCATAGTCTTTCTCTTTTTAGTAATGGAACAATGCACAGAAGAAAAACTAGTGCTCTTTTCTCTCTATAGGGAGCATGTGTGGAGGTAGGAGAAAACATAGGAAAAAAGATGGGATTTGGTACTGAGAGACATGGTTAGTGGGCATGGTGATGATAGGCCAGTGATTGGCACATTGATCTTAGATGTCTTTTCCAACCTTCTATGATTCTGTGTTTCTCATTATTACGTTCCATACCACACAATCTAGCTCTTCACCTCTGCAAAGTACCAGTCCTGCCCTACTTTGTAAAAACTTCATCTTTAAGAAATCACACCTCAAGAAATCACACCAATTCATTTCCCTGTCTCCTAAATGCAAGACCCTCTGTATCCCTCTGTATCCAAGAGGAAATTCTTCATAGTTCGTGATGCACAGTCCATGATGGTTCTTGCAGGGCTCTTGAGGAGCCCTCTTACTACCCTGGTAACTCCATCCTTGTTACCTCCCATTTTCTGAGACATAAAACAGATATCCACACAGCTACAGTGCTGGGAATTTCTTTTGCCATGGTGGGTCCAAAAGCTAGTCAGTGGTACCAGTTCTCTAGCAACTGCCCAGTGCCCAGTAGCCCAGGGTTTTTCTTAGACTCTTCTTGGTTTCATAAGGCTTAAGCAAAATGTGAGACATAGGTAGATGTCCGAGGAGTACCCCAAAAGAAGTGCCTGAAAACTCTGTGCTATTTCTGAGTCAGCTCTATAGTGCACTGGGAGTCTTAAAAGCATGATAAGTGAAAAGCTGAGGGAAACCTCAGAACTTATTTAATTTGCATTGTATCAGTTTTATAACTACCTCAGGAGGAATATAGCCAGAAATGTTGTTTCTACCATTAGATAGCACTGGCTTTGCATAGCAATGAGCAAAGAGTGAAGGAAAAAGGAAAACAAAATTCTACAGTTGTAATATGTCTCTTGCAGCTTAATCAAACAATCCCCTGTTTTGAGCTCATGAACACTTACTCTGCATATATTTTATGGGCTTTGGGTAACTCTTCTCAGCCCTAGTCTTTTTTCAGCACATATGGTTTTCCAAATATAGTGAAACCAATTTTCTTTGAAAAGCAATAAATCTGCTAAAGGGCAGTTTTATTTTCCTTTAGGTAATGCACATCTTTTATGCACAGCAGGATACCAAAATGCAAAGCCCTCCAATTGGGGACAGGGAGAGACAGCACACTAAAACTAGTTAAAAACTCTGTGACTTATTATGAAATCTCAGAGGAGCCCAACCTCACAACTCTTACAGTAGCTATTCCCAACTATTCAAGCTCTCAGCAACACTTAAGCAAGAAAAAGAAATCACTATTTTACTAACTTTGTGTCTATTAAATGACAATGTTTATTTATTTGAAGAATCATTTATGGGTGTTTCAAGGGCAGCAATTATTTGACAATAATTAAATAAAATGAAGTCTGCCAACTGTTCTACTGAGAAACACAATTAGAACTTTTCCACCTCACCTCATGAGCTACCCCACTCACCCCTGCCTGCCTCCCATCAAGCTCTGTTATCACGAAGAGCTGAAGTTTGTTTGTTCTCTTGCTGCCATTTCCAGGAGCTAAATCATGAGCCTGAAGTCTGGGAACATCTTGGGTCCTGGTGCCACGTGCAGCTCACTGAGGACGCCAGGAGCCAAAAGCCTCAGCAAATGTTTTCTTATCTTAAACCATGAGTTCTTTTCTATTTCCAGTTCTCTCCTTCATCTCACTAGTGGTGAGGTGGGAATAAATGAATAGCTGTTTTGTCTGGAGAAGGTGAGACCTTATCACTCTTTACGACTGCCTGAAAGGAGGTTGTGAAGGGTTGTGGAGGTTGGCGTCTTCTCCCAAGTAACAGTGATAGGACAAAAGAAAATGGCCTTAAGTTGTACATGTGGAGGATCAGGTTAGATATAAGGAAAAATTTATTCTTAGGAAGAGTGCTGAGGCAATGGCACAGGCTGCCCAGGGAAGTGGTGAAGTCAACATCCCTGGAGGTGTTCAAGACCCATGGAGATGTGGTACTAAGGAACATGGTTTAGTGGGCAGTACTTGGGGGTAGGTGGGTGGTTGGACTAGATGATCTTTGTGGTCTTTACCAACCTTAATGATTCTATGATTCTGTAATTCTATGTGTAGTGCTAAGCTGCTGACTCAGCACCATAGAAAGTGCCTATAGTACCACAGAGGGTTGGTATAGAACTAATTACGTCCAGTTTCTTTAAACTAGTGAGGCCAGTATAGGTGCTCTTCTCTTCAAGAGTGGTTGCTGTGCAGAACTGGGCATAGAAAGGCAATGTGGAACAAGAAAGTCTTTCCTGCAGATGAGTTTGATGAACACTTTCATGGTAAAAAGTGTCTGGTTCCTGATCCCAGATCGTGAGGTTTGGGCTTTCTTGGGCCACTTTGAGCAAGTTCCGTGATTAATGGGACAGGGATACCCACCGACCAATGACCTGGGAAACGGGAAGGGGGAAAAGGAAAAGGGAAGGGAGATGGGGGAAGTGCCTAAAAACAAAACAGCAGCAATGATCTGAGGAGGAAAGCTCATTTACTAAATAACATAACAGAATGCAAAATAATGCAATATAATACAGTATAGTAGGAATTAAAGCTAATAAATCAAATAAATTGTGAGAATCATAGAATACACTAATCATAGAATCATTCTCTAATGATTCTACAAATTGAGAAAGAGCATGTCCAAAATCTGAAGGTGAGTCAGCTAGAGAGCACACATGCTGCAGAGATGAGCAGAAAGGCAAAAAAAAAAAAAATGGAAGACATCTCGTGATATGTGAACAGTTTTATCTTTCCCTCTAAATGGAAAATGGAAACTCAAAGTCCTCTGGGGTACATAGTTCTCTTCTGAGACAGGTATACGCAGAACTATCAGCAACCCATGAAAGTGGAGCATTAACTCTTTAACTCCCAGTGCACTGAATGATGTTATGATATGGAATACCAATAAGAAAAATCATAAAACCATGATGATTTATTTGTTTATTTTGCAAAGGATGAGGTAATTGGTTGTGGGCTGCAAAAACACATAATCAGTCCACGTAACAAGAACCAATAGCTGACAATTTTTCTCACCAAATATCTGAATTACTGTGCCCATAGTATCTGTGGCTTCTCTGTGCTGCGAAGGATGAAGAAATTTTGTAGGCTGTCCTTTCCTTTGATCACTGTATCCATGTCCCATGCAACTCATGTTCACAAGTGCACAGTGAAAAGGAAAATGGTGGGAGTTCCCTGTTGCTTAAAGATCCCTACCTGAAGAGACTACTAGGATTTAGAATGACAGAATCATAGAATGGCTTGTACTGAAATTGACTTCAAAGATCACCTAGTTTCAACCTCCCTGCTGCAGGCAAGGCTTCCAGTGTATGTGCATTTGCTGGCAAAGGGATTTCTCAACAGAGCGGTATCTTAGTCCAAAAGAGCACACAATATTCCCTGTCATAAATATAGCATAACACACAAATAGGGTCCATGGGTTAACATTGCACACTGTAGCAATATCCTGCAGAGATATTCAAACGTTCAAATTATTATATTCTGATAACTTCCCTATAGGATCTGGACAAGCTTCTTCTCCACAAAGAGAGTCATTCTAGGCTGCAGAAATGGCTTTTACATTAACATGAAGTGCAGACAGAAATGACACATGCCATGTGGTTACACCATGACTAAGACCTATGGTAGCTCCAGCCAGGACAGGTCTGCCTGGATTGTTTCCAGATCATTAAAAACCCACTAAATTTCAGCAATAGTTCTTGTCATCCACAACATTTGGACCTGCCATCATTATGAGAGAAAAGGTATTTTATTACTATTAAATAGCTGCCACAAGAAATCAAGCTCTTTATATTAGCAAGTGCCTCACAGTGAGTAAAATATCAATGGATTAATAAAATATGATGGATAATGATTTCTAGCTAACATAGGTACTTGTAATTTTATTGCTTATATTCATTAAAATTCCTCAAACTAATGTGGGAGGTGGGTGTGTACACTGAATGCACGTTTTCTTCCTTCTCTCTCCCTGCTCCATTTTCAAAAGCATTATCTGTTGTCTGCTGCATGGTGGCAAGCTCTTCTGCATATGGTAGCAAGTGTTCACTGGTTATCACAGCCTGACATTCAGCAGCTTTGCTGATGTGCAGATAACGTCAGACTGGAAAAGTGGCAGGCAGCATCTTGTCCAGCTTTCCCTGTGGTAAAGGAACGATAAGCATCTCCAGCTGTCAAAAGCCTTCTCCTTCCTTCTGTATGCAAAACTTACATCCCATTTGTGGTAGCTGAGAATAAGAGATATGCCCTTGTTTTAACATGCTTTGCAGTTAATCCTCTCTAAAGTGTATTCTAAAGCCAACTGTAGTAACTCAGTATATTAAGGGATTTGGTCAGTGACCATATTTTAATGGCCATCAGATTGATGGTGCACCTCTTTATATTGTAATTCTCCTGTGATACTTAGGTATGCATTGCATGTACAAGCAAAAAGAGAGGGGGAATGTAGTAAATCCAGGGGCCTGAGAGAAATCCAGCCCTGGCCAGGGACAAAATACAAAGCATTTCATTAATTTCTGTATCATTAGCTATCTCAGTCTGCAGAAGCAAGCTGCTTATGATTGCAGCAAGGGGACTGATGTATGATGGTTAATATTTTAAGAGCTTCACTTTAAATAGCACAATGACGTAAGGTGGAACCTGTCCTGGACACAATGCGTAGAAGTGGGATGCAGCAAACTTAGAAAACAAAACAAAACAAACAGGCATAGGTACTGAAAGATAAAATATTTTAATATTTTAAAGAAACATTTATAACTCTGGTTTCCTGAGAATTCTGTGATTGCAGAGTGTGCCTGTATTTGTCTCTGAAACCTATTGCGTCAGTAGCCGATTTCAACTTCCAAGGATATAATACTCTTACTAGTTCTGTGAAAATTGGGTGTCTGAGGTAAGAGAGGCCCGTTTAAAACTCCAATGAGGGAAGAGGGAGAGAAAAAACTTCCATCACGGGAGGGTCAGGAAAGGTGTTCAGAAAAGGTTCTTCACCAGAGGGCAGTGGGCATGGAACAGGCTCTTCATGGCAGTGGGCACGGCCCAGAGTGCCAGAGTTCAAGGAGAATTTGGACAATGTTCTCAGCCATAGGGTTTGATTTTCGGGTAGTTCTGCGTGAAGCCAAGTGGATGGACTCCATGATCCTAGCGGATACCTTCCACTCTGCTCTCCTCCCATTTCTGTCCTGCATGTTCTTTGCATTGTTTCCATGTGCCTGTCTGTGTCTCAGCCTGTTCTCTGGGGTGATGTGGGCACTGAGGGACCAGCAGAGGAATCTAGTCTGTTTACTATCTTGAAAGTAAATGTTTAGTTCTAGACAATTTAGAAATGAACACGCATGGTCTGAAATGTGCAGGCATGGAGATTATGTCCTGAGCTGCATCTGCATCACTTGCCTTAAACAGCTAATACCTGCTTTGTAACTATACATGTCTGAAGCTGTATTCCAGCTCATCTGTCTGCTGCGCAAGATCCAGGCTGTATAAAGCAGAATTTACATTGTTACCTTCAGCACAAATGCTTGTCTCCCCCATCCTTATGTTTTTGCAGGCACAGAAGTGTGCCTTCTGTCTTACAACACTTTTTCTACCTGTAGCACCCAAAAAGCAGCATGAAAAAATAGAAATAAGTGGAAAAAACCCCTCAGAATCTGAGAATTTTATGAGACAGCTTCTAGAATTATGAGTGTATTTTTAAGGCAACTACATTTGTCTGAGTTCATGCAACCAGGAAAGGAGGCAAATAAAAATACATTTATTTTGTTGGCATTCTGACTGTCTGTTTTGCCTTTCCACAAGCTAAAATGGGTTGGTTCTAAAGCAGAGTTTGCTTGAACACACAGGATTTCAAATGAAAGTTTACTGCAAGTTGAAGGAGGAATAATGGCAGGTAAACAAAACTGCAAATGTGTCTGGGTAAGGTGGGGAGAATGCAGAATCTCTAATCGCAGCCCTGTCAGCTCCCAGCTTGGGAAGCAGGACGGTGCTCTCTAGGTATAATAGAGGCCTATAAATAGCTGCATCATTATACAACTCAGCAGCAGGCTCATTCCCTTTCTAAAAATAGGCTGCAGCAAAGGACAGTCTGGTGATATGTTGCTGCTGATACCGATTAATAGTATGACTCACACTGCCTGGCTAATAAAAATGAAATGAGTGCCTTGGAGGGACCGCTCTGGATAGGGTATATTTATAGGAGGAAAAGACCCCGTATTAGATTTGGTTTTTGTAACCAGTGGAGGAGAAACTAAAACCTGACTAATTTCATAAAGCGGGGGAGTATTACTTTACGTTTCTCTACCGTAATAATTTCAAATAAATGTGAAAATGTCATCAGTGAAATGTTTAATGTCTTGTGTTCTGTTCATAAAAAGTTATTTGTTGCCTTTGAGTAATTACAGCAGATTCATCTGGTGGATTGTAACAACCATCTTACATTTTTGGGTTGGCCTGGCTGCCAGTCATGGGATGGGAGTTCAGAGGTGGTCATGTTTACTCTGGTCACATCTCCAGAGCTCCCATTTTCAGCCAGGGCTGCATGTGAGGGGCAGGTTTCTGTAACATACAAATGCTCTTTATGTAAGAGCTGTGAGATCAATGCAGCAAATTGCATCTGACACACACTTTGCCCTTCAAACTTTGCCACACAGGTAGTAAGGTGTGCAGACACTTGTCCAGTCACTGCCTGTGTGCCCCTCACATCCAGTCTGTGCAATCAATATTGTCATTTCTCACCCAGGGATTATATGTCTACCTTTTGTGCTTCCCATCTGGCTGCTGTCTAGAGGCACCCTTGCTGCTTTCTTCAGTTCATTACCTGGAGAAGGCAAATGGTTTACTCCAAGCGGTTAATTTAACTTTGATGGTACATGCTGCAGCTGAGTCCCCTTATAGCTGAGGACGTAGGTCTTTGCTCAGGAATAAAAGACAACCTGCTGCAGTTAAGTGCAGCATTCATTTAATTCCACGATCTTGACTTATTTATCCAGATTTTTGTGTCTATCTTTACAAACAGCTTGGTTGTCTTCCAGGGGTCTCCTTGCGCTGCAAAGCAGCTTTCAAAGAGAGGTAAAGGTCCTGAAGTGATGTAACAGCTATTAACTGAAAAGAAATTGCTCAGGGAATTGAAGTGGCTCCTCTCCACCCTTTGTGTTGGCTGTGGATGTGGGGAGGGCAGGTGGCCTCAGCCCTCGGTGTCTGTGGGCTGTTCCATTGCTGCAGAACGGGCATTCCCGCAGTCTCCGGCAGCTACAGGGCTGACACTCGCTCCTCCCACATGGCATGGAAGCGCCCCATTGCCTCCTCTTCTTATTACTGGGCCTTGAGAGTTGTTTATAAAAGCATCTGGCCGACATTAAAGACCGGGAGCACTGCTCTCCTTTAGCTCAGTACTACCCAGATGAAAACCACACCTATGTGCTGTTGGCACTGCATCTTTGGGAGCTTGAGCCTCACTGCCTTTTGCGATTTATTTTCCTCACTACTGTCAGGGTAAAGATGCTGTTTGCACCTGGTCTGGGCAGAGTCTCTTCAGGCTCCAAGCCCAGCTGTTCAACAGAAACTTGACCATTTCCTCACAGACATGATATAGTATTTTGATGATGAAAACCTTATTAGGTTAGCAAGTGCCAGAGAAGGAGCATGGTTATCACCTGTTTTCCACAACTTCTCTGACATACCCCAGTCTCTTGTTTCAAGCAGGTTGGTGTTCGTGACTCCAGCACCTGCAGTGTCAGTAAATCCTAATTTAAACAATTTAGCTGAATTCCCCACCAAAACAACTTTTTTTCTTCTTTTCTCTGAGGGTGTAGAGCTCTGCTCCAGCTGCTTCCCTTTGACAGATTTACAGTAATAAATAAAAAAAAAACACCCTTTGGCTTTCAAACACAAATCTTTTGTGACAGATTAGACATAGTGGGATAACCTACCCAGCCAGAGGAGTCAGGTATTTATCTGCAGGAGCACACAGCAATATGCAGCAGAGACATGCTACCAGCAGCTTGATCTGGGTCATGTGAGTAACCTTAAAATCTTTAAAACCCAGGGAAATGCTAAAGCAAAGCTTGAAGGGAATGAACTCAGACAAGCCTTATCTGTCAGGAAGGTTTTTGCACCAAGAGCCTGGCCTCAACTACACTGCCTTGCCTGATGCTGCCAAATGTCCTGCGATGTGGCTGAAACCATCAGGATACAGCCTGGGAGTCTTGCAGGCCCAAAAACCGTCATGAGCCTGAAAGCTTCTGTGTGTTAAGAATCAAAGAGAAAAGCCAGGTACTGAGATCATCTCTGATGAAAAGTTGTGTACATCAAGGTTTTCAGTCAAGCTGTGTCTAATGCTGGTAACAGTTCCACATAGACCTGTAGGTTTAGACTCTCCCTAGGTGCTAGTATCAGGTGTGGATGGGCCTGAGGGGTCACTGAACCTGATGGATGCCCAGGCAGAAGATGCCTAAAGGTTCTGATTCCCCTTTTTGCTGTCTGTAAATCTCCCAGCCATCTGCACCCACACCTTCTTGGTGTAGCTGCAGAAGCTAATTTATAGTCTCATCCTGGTTAATTACTTCGGAATGAGGACCTGATCATTAAAAACCAGGCCTTTTATTGATCATTTGAAAATGGAGGCAATGGTTCAATCTTTGAAATCAATCATTTGTTATAGCCACTTCTCCTGCTGCTGTACAAAACATGGCATCATCCAGATTAAAACTATCTAGGAAGGAAATATGCCTCCTCACAACATGCTGCTCTGGTACCTTGTCTCTTCACAAGGTAGCTGCAGGACAAATGGAAAAGAAGCAATATTCTGCCTAAAAATAATATGCTTATGTTCATTTGGAAAATGTAAAGGTCTTGCATTATCAGCTACAAGAAAAAAGGTGAAGGTGCAGAACAATGCAGTGATCTGAAGCTTAGAAGCAAAGGCAGGAATTTGTTGAATCTTCCAAGTTAGTATACAATCAGACAGGTGAAAATAAACATCCACAAAGTTAAAAAAACATTTATGATTTAATAAAATCTGGGAACTGTATCTCCATCTGACCAATCCTCTGTCCAGCTGAAAGAACTGCAGCAGCCCAGACCGTGTCTGCCTCTGTGTCTGGGTCTCCTCCTGCTGTGAAGGTGTCCCCCAGCTGTGCCCTGCTCTGGCTTCATGCTGACCCAAAGGAGCCCAGAGACGGGGGAGGTTAATATGACGGACTGACAGACAGCATGATCCTTTCCCTTTGCCTTTTTCTGTGACACAAACCCCTTGCAGAGTATCTGAGCGAGCACTGGAGTAGGAAAGTGGAGAAGAGAAGCAGTTAAGGAAAACAAATAATGGAGGTGGTTGTGAAGATGCTTGAAAGGCTCTGGAAGGCTGCAAGCAATATACCACTTCCAAAACACATTTCATTTCTAATATAGGCAGTTCAAAGTGTTTTCAGGCACTCTGTCCTGGACGATGCCTCACGCTACAGAGACTGCAGTGTCCCCACTTGGAGCCATTGCACTTCCTTGTACCCTTCTGTTGATGCTTCTCACCATTCACATGCTCTCAGCCTTGCTCATTCTGTGCATGGTACCACTGTCATCCTAGCTCTTCCCACTGCAGCCACATACCCCCTTCCTAAACCCAGTCCAAGTCAGGCGGAAAATGATGCTAAATATCCAAAGCAATAGATATGGACATCATGCTTCTTCGACATGGAATTTCTCTTTTTTTGTGGCAAAGAAGAGGTAACAGGCTCCTTCTTTCATGTAGCCAAATTTAATACAGCAGACACTATGTGCTAAAGGACTATAACCAGAGCAAATTTCGAAAGGCAAAGCTCAACCATTTCCCTTCACAGGCAAAATGCTATCACAAATTTTTGACTGTGTATTTGAATGCTGGAATTATTCAAAATACTTCAAATCGTAGGATCATAGAATACTTTGAGTTGGAAGGGACCTTTAAAGGCCATCTGGTCCAACTCCCCTGCAATGGACATGTACACTTACAGCTATGTCAGGGTGCTCAGAGCACTGTCCAACCTGACTGTGTCTACAGAGGCAGAATCCACCACATCTCTGGGCAACCTGTGCCAGTGCCTCACCATCCTTAACAGTGATTTTTTTTTCTTTATATGCAGTCTAAATCTCCCCTTTTTTAGTTTGAGACCACTTCCCCTTGTCTTGTCACAACAGACCCTGCTAAAAAGTCTGTCTCCTTTCATACAGCTCTCCATTTAGATACTGTAAGGCCCCTATCAGGTCACCTTGGAACCTTCTCCTCTCCATACTGAACAGCCTCAGCTCTCTCAGCCTGTCCTCATAGAGAAAGTGTTCCATCCCGTGGATCATTTTTGTGGCCTTCCTGTGGATGTACTCCAACAGGTCCGTGCTTCTCCTCTACTGAGGACCCCACATCTGGACTTGATGTATACTAATCCAAAATGATCTCTAAATGAATGGGTCATTAAATTGATATATTCTGTGTTGAATCTTCTGCTAAAGTTTATTATAATAATGCCAACAAAACCACAAGCTTTAGCCTACATTTGGCCTTTGGATGTTCCAGTGCTATAAAGATGTTACTAATTTTAAGGTTGTGAAATGGTCTTGCACTGCAGAGATTACGTGTTAAAGTATAAGAAAAAAGGAATAGTTGAGCAAAGATTTATCACCTTTACTTTATGGCTGAGAAAAAGAGGCACTGAGTGATCAGCCATTATGCCCACAGTACCACAGGAAGACTACAGCAAAGCCTAATCAGATCTCACAGAGTGTCATTGTCCCTGATCATACACTCTCACTGCAATGCCATCTTTCCTCACTGATGTAAGTGTAATATTTTAAAAGTAAATTTTCATTGGTATCAACCTATTTAGTGGACATCCAAGTTCTGATGGCTTAGTCATACATTAAAACTGAATGGCCTTAGTTCTTCAGGCACAGATGAATGTTACAAACAGCTGTAGTTGCATGCACTGAAAAGAAAATGAAGAAAATGTCACATAACAGCCATGTGCATCTGCACAATACTTCCGTAAAAAGAACAAGATGAAAAGCATCAGTAATCTCCCTGACATACAACATAAATGTAATTATGCTTGGCACTCCGTTCAAAATCCACCAGAATCGAGTGACTTGAGTTAGAAGTGCACACTGTGTAAGGACAGTGTTGCTTGTTGCATTTTTCCTTGGTGTTTTCCCTTCAGTGAGGAATTTTCCTCCATAGATGTGGACAAAGCACTTACTGCATGCTCAATTTAATTGAGCAAAATCTCTATGATAACAGACTGTTGCAAGATAAATCTTCCTTTGTGCCAGTTGCTTTGTTTACATAACCCAGTGCTAACATTTCTGTCACTGATGCATTTTATCAGAATATTTAATGAGGAACATTACACTGAGTGCAAGAATTACAAATAAAGTAATAGTGAATTAATTGTTGTCATTTGTTAAGCTGCATCTAGGCTCCCTGATGATCATCTAGCTGAACTGGAAGGGTGATAAAAAATACGAGTCACTGGGGTTTTTATAAGCATTTGTTAAAAGGAAGGAGCAATGGCTGGGCACTAGGAATGTAGTGGAAGGTGGACCTGATGTTCTGAGTGGGCTGTGTTCCTATAAGCCACCAAAGGAACTGCCACAGTTCCTATGCTCTGACTCTGTTTTATGTAGTACAGACCCCATTTTATGTTGCGGATAGAATTTTTCCTCAGCCTGGAGAAGAGCTCTTCCAAATAGTTCCTGCTTTCTAAAGTTCATCCACACTATTTCCATTAACAGCTGACATACTCTGGAGAACTGAAGGTCAAATCATGGATGACACCAAAGTTATTGTCAAGATCACCTTGCCTTTCCTAAGATGGAGGAACTGTATCTGGTGTTCATATCTCACAGCAGGCTGACAAGAGGAAGGCACAGAAATAGTCTCTTCTCCCATAGCTTTCACCCAGCCTCTGTGTTCTCATGTTAGCTGGTTACCATATTTGTGGAATAAAACTAATGGCTCAGGTGCAATCAATTTGAAGTCTTACCCAGATACCTGGATTTGGTAGCACTTAATTTGAGCATCGAGAATCCCACTAAACAGTTTGCAGCTTCTTAGCTTCCAGGCAGAATCAAGCCACTGCCATCTTTTTACATCGATAGCCAAGGACCCCAGACAGACAAAATGACAGTTCTTCATCTCAGAGAGATTACAGCCATGGTTTCAGCAAAAGGGCATGAGTGATAGATGAAACAAATCTGGACAGAACAGAGAAAAGACAAGGTGACAGCAGAACTCATAATTCCTTCCATTTCCCAAACAGCTTGAAGAGCTGGGTGTGTTCTCTTTGCAACACCTGGAGTAGAGACATTAAGGGCATCACTTGTGTATAAAATAGTATTCAGGTGAGAAAGGGTGTCATATTCTTGTTCTAAACTTTTTAGCCAATCTTTCTTTTGCAGCAGATGTCTATGCTTTCACAAGATTGCTTTTCTTCTTTTTTCTCTCTTACTAGCCATAATTGTACATCAATCTTTATCACAGAAGTTTGCTACTCCAGTGAGACCACTTTGTTCAATGTAAAGAGCTGAGAAGCACATTACATTGTTAGTCAAAAGGGCAGGAGAAAAAAAGATTTGAGATTTCTAACTTAATTTGAGGTATTCTGTGCTTGTGTTCTGTGATAACATTAACAGTAAAGTGTGGGTGGATGCTGGTTTTATAGAGCATAAACATCTCCAGGCCCTCTTCCCCACAACACTGCAATAATTCACTTACTGTACAAGCTACCATGCAAAGAACGACATTATGTTCCAAACATGTTTTGAAAATTTCTTCTGTTTGTGTCAAGTCCTGAAGGCCAATTGATTTTTCAGAGAACTCAAATGTATCTCTTCAGTGTTCCAAAATCCAGGTCCTCCAATGCTTTTTCTTTGTAACTATGGCAAACTGGCTGATCCCAGGGTTCTCAGGACATTCTCCTGCTGCAAGTCAGGTTGCTTCACTGTTCCTAGTGGGAAAAAAAAATCATTTCTGGGAGTGCTGGGCAGCTGGAGAAAGATCGGATGGTAGCATTTATCTAAGTACAAGATATAAACAATTAATCATTTGCATTTGCAGAAGGCTGGAGTTTTAGATTAACATACACATCCACAGAGGAACAGAGAGGTCTTGCAGCTGGAGAGCAATGCAGCTGTTCATTCATCTGGCAATGACAAAGTGAAAGGTGATGTGGATGGAGACAAAACATACCAAGCCTTCTCCATCTTCAGATTTCATTTGGATTCCCCTCGGTAACTGAGTCTTCCCTGTGTGCAATGTGCTGTGCTGCTCAGGCCACAGCCATGATGTCTGGGTCTCTGCTACAGTAAAGCTCATTCTGACTTCCGAGCTCATATTCCTTGTGTAGGCAGTTTGCTGTCTACCTGTGCAGACTGCTGCCATTTTAAACTGTCAGGAGGCAGCGTGTGTGAAATTTAATTGTAGCTAAACTGTAAAATCAGCTGTATGCTCTTCCAGTTACTGTGTACATGGGGCAAAAACCCTCCAGCTTTTAGCGCCTTCTGAAATGATGTGCATTCAAGGTTTTACTTCGCACTTGTTCTTCAAACCTTTTCCTCTTTTCCAGCTAGGTGGCATGATGGGGCCCACAAACCACTTAATATTCTAGCTTTAGCAAACAAGGTCATACAGAACAAAAGAAAAACATAAAATTAATAATTATGAAGACCTGCTGCTGTGTGGGCAGCAAGTCCCTGCACAGGAATTAGAATCAAATGATTTAGGCTTCAGAAAGGTAGTTAAAATATCCACTGTGCTTAAACTCCTCAGAGGCAGTGTACCAGCTCTATTAACTCCCAGCATGTGCTTGGTTCCACACTAACACCTGCTACACGCCTCAAATGACAGCAGCTGTCTCTGTCCCACTGCACTTGCCTCATCCTCACCATACATTGAAGTGTATTTCCAGATACCTAGACCTTGTCTCCTTTTCCTATCATCATGTGTTAATGCCAGCTGATCTGGAACAATCACATAGGCGAGGCAGTTTCAAATGGGAAGAGATCTGAGACAAATAAATATAAAAATATGTAGGGCAATCCCAGTCACAATATGATTCAGATTGATTTCAGTCACTAATGGAATAGAGTAGAATTGCTAGTCAATGTAAACCTTTATCTCAGCTATTTCTAAAGAACTTGATTGAAATGGTACATGATGATGTTTAGTATCAGAGTCAAAAAGTTAACCGTTCAATTGTTAAGAGTGTACAGATTTTGAGACTAGGAGGTTACCAGTCTGACTCTGTGCAAAATCCTGAATATTGACTTGTCACATATTCCCATGGAAAATCCAGTATTTCATCATTCTGTGAGGAACTGTTTTCTAGATAAAATTGTTTATCATTCTCTGAGGAACTGTTTTCTAGATATAACTGTTTATCTAACAATTTAAGACTTGTTAATTTATCCCCAAATTTCAGAAATAGATTTGCTTTGTGCTTGGAAACTTGAAAAATTGGAATCTTGAAAGACTTGATTATAGATCCTTGTAAGGATGGGTTGCACCAATACAGTTCTGGAGATGTTCTCCCTTGGAAACTGTACTATGTGTGGAAAGAAGGTCCCAAGCCTCTGATTTCGTGTATTCCTTCATCAACAATCATTCTTATCCTCTACCTAGGGACAAGGTCTGTGTTTAGCCAAATTGTACTTCAAAAGTATCTACTTTTTCCTAGTAAGGCAGTAATGACTCTTACATTGTGATATAAACACGTTCACATAGAAAATACTTATATTCTTCTGAGAAATAATAAAAGAGAAACGAATTAAGAGCATTTATCCCACAAATAAAAAGTAAGATTGTATCCAAACATCTGCAGTGAAACTAAATATTTCTGCAACACAAATCCATTTGTTAATTGTCTCCTTTCAGCCTGGAATACAGCTGTTTAAGTAATTTCTGAAACAGCATCTCTGCTATTGACAGACATCTGTGTAGGATCAGTGATATGCAGAAAATATTCTATTTATAGAGAGACAATCATGCCTTTCTCATCTTCCCTCCTCCCTTCCACTGCTCTTTGCAGTGATATTAAGGGAGTCCCAAACCTGTTTTTTATTTATTTTGAGCTGAAATGCCCTCATAAACTTTTGTAAAGAACAAGCAAAAAATGTAGAGTGAGGACGTTTTTTATTTAATGTTGGGAAATATGTCTAGATGTCAACTGTGAAGATCTTCTAATGCTGGAAATGGGCAGGTTTTTTTGAAACAGAAAGAACAGAAGAATAATATCTAACAAAGAGTATAACATCCATTATTTATCATAACAGTCTGTTGGTAGAGGTTCAAACCAAAATATTTGACTTCAGAGATGAAACAAAATGAGGTGGCTATTATGATAAAAACAAGAAACTTCTTGTATTTTCGTTATGAAAATATTTTATTGAAATACATTTTTGCATAAAAAATCCGTCAGAGGAAAAATAAAGCTTTAGTTCTTTCAAAATGCTCAGCCCTCCAAGAGAAAAAAAATAGTATATTTCACAGATGAAAAACAAATATACTGCTTTGTGAAGATACCAATTCTCCTTAATTATCCATAGCTTTCTAAGGTGCTAGTATGCTTCAGTAAATGTATTGCTTCATAATCTTATCACATAGCAGTCTTTGTGCTTCAGTCCCAGAATAGCTGGATTTGATTGAGTGCTGCTTAGGAAAAGGAATAGGAAAGCTCTTGAGAAACTTTGTAACGAAACATATACTAATTATAGTATTATTTAAGAGTAAAATGTTTCAAAGTGTACTTTATTTTACAGTTTGGGGGACTGTTCAAATATTAAAGATCATTTATTATTCATTTATGAAGAAAATGAGTTATTACTCTGAAATGAAACATACACAGCAGGGTAGACAATTTTGTCATGACATCCTTCTTATTACTCACTGTTGCCACTGAAAAAGGAGCTGTGAATTTTGAAGAATTCTAGCTGGTAATTGTTCTGTTTCCAAGAAACCAATGCTCAACAATAGGTTTTACATAGGAAAAAGCTTTGACACATGATTCTAGGAGTCACTGAGCCATAAAGTCCTTAGGCTTGGAGGAGACCTTAATGACCATCAAGTCCAGATGTAAAGGCGTGTTAATTGTGGTTCTGCTTACCATATCTTCAGAATTGCATTTTTACCCAACTTTCTGCTTTGCCTGAAATAAGAAAACCCCATACTCTCACTTCTCTGATTAGAATAGCAAAGGATCTTAGGATGACTGTGGAAATCACAGCAATTCAGTGTAGCACAGAGGTCCTTATTCCTTTCCTGGCCTTGGCAGAAGATATTGCAGAAAAATAGGTTGTTTGTTTGTTTGTTTCCCCAAATGCATTCAAGAGTTTAATTTACACCTGTGTTATTAGTGCATGTGGAGTTTTCACATCCACAGTTCATCCTAAGAACCTCAACTTCCAATAGAGACATTTCTGAAAATTATCAGAAATTTGCAGTAGTTGAGGGTTACAAACAATTTTTATGAACACCTCTCCTACAAAATATCTTAGTTCAGTTTATGCCAAGGTTAGTGTTAGCAGGATGCAAAACAGGGCCTGCAAGTTGCAATGAGTACCCTCTAGACTTCACTGAAAATCTTTTGGCTTCTTATGCAGGGTGACCTGTTGTGTTTTCCTTGCCTAGGAGCAATATCACAACATCCTAAAATATTCCCTATGGAACCAGTTCACAACTAAACTGCAGAAAAAGATAGCAGACTGCGTGACTTTTCTATAGACTCCCTTCTTATTATTTGTGTCAAATATTTTTGAGTCTCACACAAACTGTCAGGTTCCATTCTACAGTGACTTCTGATCAGCAAAAGATTTGAACTGGACTTTCATTTCTAATCCTATTGAGATCCTACGTAAACATACAAAAGAAAAAAAAAAAAAAAAAGAAGAGTGATTCCTTTTTACAACCCTTGCAAGATATCCAGCAAATGGACCTCTACTGTCTCAAGCTAAAAGGTTCAAGAGCCCACTGTGATGTACTGGATGTGAAGTAGGTTAAAGTACTAAACATCTTGGGCCCAGCTTTGTAATATCACTGCTACTGCTGCTCCTAGGAGAGACAAATGTAGAGTCTCATCAGGCACCTACTATCTTAAAAGCAATAGTTCAAAAAAAAAAATAGTGGGAGCAGCTAGAACAAAATGTTGATATACCTCTAAGAAACTATTACAGTTTTTTATCTGCTTTGAGAAAAAAAGAAGTTTGCCAGATGTGTTGGGGCGCTCAAAATTCAGTCAAAAGACCTCTGCTGCTGCAGGATTAGTGATGGTCCAGTGCATTGGAGGGACACTGAAATAAATCAAGGCCTTTAGCCAAGAAAATACTTTCAAATTCTGATTCAGGATTACTGAAATTCATATGAAAATAATGTTCAGTGAAAGCTATGGCTATTTCACTACTTGTGCCCACTCTCTTTTTGCTGCATTTAATTTGAAGAACCATAGGGTTAGAGTTTATACGGGCACTAGCTAGAATGTCCGCATGGCATAGCACATCATAGCACATCACAGAAACATCTGAGTTGGAAGGGACCTTTAAAGGCCATCTCCCACAATGAACAGGAACACCTACAGCTAGATCAGGTGCTTAGAGCCCCACCCAGCCTGACCTTGAGTGACTTCAGGTACAGGGTATTCACCACCTCTCTGGGCAACCTGTGCCAGTGCCTCAACACCCTTACTATAGAAAACTTCTTCCCATATCCAATCTATCAACACCCTTACTATAAAAATCTTCTTCCTTATATCCGATCTAAATCTCTTATTTTACTTTGATACCAAGTCCCCTTGTCCTGTCACAGCAGACCCTGATAGAGAGTCTGTCCCATTCCTTCTTACATCCCTCCCTTTAGATAATGAAAGACCACTCCAAGGTCTCACCGGAGCCTTCTCTTCTTCAGGCTGAACAGTCCCATATCTGTCCTGAATTCCAACGTAGCGTTGGCTCAGCAAAAACAGTGACAAAAAAATCTAACAGAGAGCACTTTCTGGCTATACTCAGTTAATTTGCTCACCTACCTCAATCCTTTCCTTTTACTGGAGCTTCTTTTATAGCCACTGTGTTTGTCAATGCTAGGCTCAAATGAAATGCAAGATAATCAAAATGGAGATTAGTGGAAAGCTGGCCAAGGATTGCTCCCTTGATTCAGGCAAGGGTTTACAACTTAGAGCGGACAGCTTCAGTTTTCAATATCAGTTATGTAAAACTGAGACTGCATTCAGATCCCCTACAGCAGTGTGTGTGACTCTGACCTCTGCTCCAGCCAGGAAGGACCATCTTTCTGGCAGGTAGCAGAGAGAATCTCATTTAAATGAGCTGCTTGACTGACCATGAACATCTGCTCCACAGTAGCCCAGAAAAGCGTCACATTGCCTGCTCAAGATACAGGACAAAAAATCTTTTTCAATGCACTGTTTGTGCATGTCTGTCTCTCTCTGGACTTCATTCTTTTCCTCTGAAACAATGAGGCCAAAGGTATTTGAAAGCCAGAGGATAGATAGATACGCAAATTACCCTCTCTGCTCTTGTGAGGCCCCAGCTGGAGGACTGTGTCCAGACCTGGGGACACCAGCACAAGAAGGATGTGGAGCTGTTGAGGGAGGTCCAGAGGAGGGTCACAAAGATTATCAGAGGGCTGGAGCACCTCTCCCATGAAGAAAGGTTGAGGGAGCTGGGCTTGTTCAGTCTGGAGAAGAAAAAGCTCCAAGGACACCTCATTGAGGCTTTCCAGTACTTGAAAGGAGTTTACAAGCAGGAGGGGACTGACATTTTACACTATCTAATAGTGATAGTACAAGGGGGAATGGCTTTAAACTAAAAAAGGGGAGATTTAGGTTAGATGTTCAGAAGAAACTCTTTACTCAGAGGATGGTGAAGTGCTGACACAGCTGCCAAGAGAAGCTGTGGTGCCCCATCCCTGAAGGCACTCAAGGCCAGGTTGGATGGGGTCCTGGGCAGCCTGAGCTGGTGAGGGCAGCCCTGTCCAAAGCAGGAGGTTTGGAACTGGATGATCTTTAAGCTCTCTTTCAACCTAAGCCATTTTATGATTTTCTATCTCTTTATAAAACTATGTGTTAATTTTAATTTATGTTGCCAACAAACTCAAGGATTAATTTACTAGCTGACTTTTCTTAGATATGTTGTAGGACGTCTCTAAATAAATCACTAGATTTCCATTGATTTTGTTTTGTTTGGGTTTCTTTGTGGGGTTTTTTGTTTGTTTGGTTGTTGTTTTTGGGGGGATTTTTTGGTAGCACTTTGAAGTGTGGGATGAGAGAGATAAGTGATCTAGATTTGCTGGACTGGCACAAATCTAACTAGGTTGCAATTTATGACTCAGCCCATTCGTGGTAGATTGTACACTCCTGAAACGCTTGATGATTTATAGCTGATGTAAACTGAGATACTCACTGTGCCATTAGCAAAGCCATTATCTCTGCTATGAGAACTGAGGATCAATATATGTCAAGAGAGACAGGAACAGTATTGTGAGCCTGCTGGTATATGTAGTTCTGTGGAGGAACACACGAGGATGCCATTTGACACAGTCCTTTGAGAATTTTGAGAAAAGCATTTTTATTTGTGAAACTCCCCAAATTATATGGCTATGTCCTGTGAAATTATTAGCTGTGTAATAATGTCCCTCCCTCAAAAAAGAATTTGGGAAGTTATGACAAATATGCAACTTTAAAAAATAGTCCTTGTAACCTGATGCTGAAAGCCATTTTCTGTCTAAGAGTATGTTCAGATATTACTTGTCAAAACGAAAAGATTTATCAGAATTAATTAATTTAATTCTCCAAATAAAGAAAATACTTTTTTTTTTTTTTTGCTGAGAAACAAACTGAAAAATGAGTTTTGTACTGGAGAAGAGAATCAGCACCATATGTTCAGGTCACTCGGCATAGACTGTGTTGTATCAGATAGTCAAAGTTTCAAGCTAAAGTTACAGTGAGCAACACACAGACTACAGTTAGTTTGCAGTTAAGAGCTACACAAACTATTTATTAGAAGTCAGGTTAAAAATCATTGTACTTCAGTCATAAAAATCATCTTCCTCCAACTAACAACTCTAAATTCCCTTGCTGGCTACTACAGTGCATGATGTGGTTGGCCTTCTTTCCCACAAGGACATAATGCTCATTTATGTGCAACTTGTATCACCAAGATTCTCAGATCTATTTTTTGCAAAGCCACCTACTAACAACTCAGTCCCTGGCCTACACTGTTATAGGTATTCTCTACAGCTCTCTCCTGACTGAGAGTCACTTACCTAGCTATAGAAAGCAATCAGCTTTATCAGGCACAATATATTGTTGGTAACTCCATGATGGCACATTCCAATCCATGAACTTGAACTTCTAAGAGTATTTGCTCCATAAACATTACCATGATGTATGGTACACCAAAGCTGATATGGAATACCTGCACAGTGACATTGGCTAGCAACTTTGGTGCTTCTGGAGACATCTTACTCTGTCCCTTAAACCTGTTCATGCTGAGTTTTCTTGAGTGCTCCTTAAATCTTCCTGTTCTCTGAGCATTCCTGTGTTATTCTGAGCACTGAAACCAGGTCCAATGGGATAACAGGTCTGAAGGAAATGTTCAGTAGCAAAAAAAAAGCACAAAAGCACTGACTGTTTTGGCCTCTTCCATGCCCTTGTCTCTCAGTCTCTACCCCTTACACAGCAGCAGGCACAGTTTCTTTAGTTTTCCTTTTGCAGTTCTGTTACAGAAGCCCTTCTTTTTGTCCTTCAAATCCCTTGCTAGTTTAAACTCCAGCTGCTCTGTTGGAATCTCTATGTTTTTTTTTAAATTACAGTAAATTAGTTATATTCATCTCTTTAGTAGGAAGAAAAAGCTCCAAGGAGGAACTCTCTAGCGTCATTTACATGAGGGAACTAGCCAAATGCATCAAAATCTTTCAAGACTTGGAAGCAGCACCCAGATGGAAAGGGATAATTTCCAGATGTCAACCCTACATGGAAGCTTTCAAACCTTCAAAGGAAACTACTCACAAAGAATTCATCCTATAAGAGACATTAGAGGGAGAGAGAAAATTGTTTTTTGTTTCTATGCATCTGAAATCCTTTTCCAAACTCTGAATATTGCTCTATGTTTTTTGTCTCATGATGCATGTTAATTACCAACTGAATTTTAACATTCTGGCAGCACATTATATCTATTTTCCCTTGGAAAACTTTTGTGTTTATTTTCCCCAAGGGGCATTCAGATAAGCACTTTATTAATTAAGCTGCCTGGAATCATATCCAGATGATTGGGAGTGCTACCACTTCTGACAAGTGTGAGACATCATTGTTTGGAAAGATGAAAGACAGCTCTGGGAAAAAAATAACCCATGATTGAGCACACATTCAGGGAACAATGCTATGTGTCCTTCAAATTCTTGCTCCCTAGGGCCTTCTTAGGAGAATCTTTGTGCAAACAATAAAGGTTAAATTCCTAGTTTGTCTTTACAGTGAAAATCTACGATGTTTCTAATATGCAAATGTAAACAAACAAACATGCAGCAACAACAACAAACAACTGGAGAAGGTAAAAGGTATTCCTGATTTTTTCTTTGAAGATTCTGACTTGCTGCCAGGCATGAACAGAGGTTTCAACAAGTTCATCTCTTTGCTATGAGAGATTTGTTACATTTCCTCATAAAATACATCAGGTGTGAAACTGGCATGAAGGGATAAGAGTGAATATCAAAGAAGGTGCTGCATGGACACCTGCCTGTTTTTTCAAGTGATTTTCTGCCCTAAGGCTGTCACTACAAAGCAAAGAGAAGAATTGGTAGCAGCTGTGTTGCCAAAATTATCCCCTGTTCCCTTTGATGCAAATATTTTAGCTTTTTTACTTTGTGCAGCGACGTGTTAAGGGAGGAGTTCCACTTTCAATTCATCTTCTCCTAAAAGAAAGCACACACCTAGTCCCTAGTCACGCATTTATATCCGCTACTTGCTGCATTAATGTCCCAAACAAACCTGGCTTCTCCTTTGACCCCTGCCTTCAAGCAAATTGACCTTTCTCTGGTAGAGATCTGGGGCAACAGGTTTCCTCCAGCTTTATTTTAACTTTAAATATCAAAATAGAACATTGCTTTAAAGTTGTCCATGTGTATGTCATGTATTGCAATGTTGTTCATTGCCCATGTGAAATCCTGTTCTGAGATTATATGGCTGTTATCTTGATCTCCTATGTGGTGAATGTTTTATTAGCTTTTGCTGAAAATCAGCTTTCTGTTTCTCATTGAAGTAGCATTTTGGCCAATGTTCTCCTGTTTAATGGTTGTCTAACCATGTTACTGGGAGCTCTGTCTGGCAAATGAAGAAATTAACACCAGAGGTTGATTTTAGAACTTCCTGTATTCTTCATGAATATGTTGTCTCAAATCCCATCTGAGATCTGCTTTCTTAACCCTTCCTCTCTTTTTCTACCTTGCAAGAACAGCTTTTAAGCCCTTACTTTTAAACATGCATGAGCTCTATCAAAGTTTAACCTCTGTTTTACTTAAAATTGTACTGCTTGTGTCTCACCTTCACATGGAGAGCTCTTCCAGTTCCTGTAGTATCTATGCCTACTAAATTCCTTCAATAGTTAGTTGAAAATTGTTAAAATTATTATGTAGTTCAAAACCAGATGTTTTCAGAAACAAATATTCCTTCCAAATCATTGTATTTGCTGGAGGTATCCAAACTCCACAGAAGCAGAACCAAGGAAATACTGTGCACTCTTCAGCTGCCCTTTGAACTCTTGGGTAATTGAATGATGAAGAGTCATCAAGAACTTCTCTTGTATCATATGGGTCCTATCCCACTGTGCTTTTGACACCAAGTATATTTCTCACTCAGTCACCTCTAGGGAAAGGTCTGGGCAGGGACGTGCTATATTCATCATCTGAATTCCGACTGGTCTGGTTTTATATCCTGAGCTGTTGTTTGCTACAGCATTTCAGTCCAATAAATGTATCTGGAAATGTCTTAAAGTAAGAGTTTTCCACTGCAGACATCAATCTCAGAACATCCATGTAATTAGCCCCTATCTTTATGTGTGAAATTTTCCCTCTGTAGCCCAGACATGACATCCCTTTTACACCTCTTCTGTTTTGCCAGCTGGTTAGTATTTTAGGTGCACTGCTGCTTCTATATCTGCCAATAATCAGACAGTGGTACTGAGGTTAGCAAAAGACCAACACCATGTGTGCAGTACTTGTGCTTGCATAGTATCTTGCCTCTCCCCAGACTGAACATTCCTCTGTGGCACTTCCAGTGCTTTTGTGGCACTGTGAAAACTTAAATAACATTGTAAACATTCATCTACTAAATGTTGAGATCAGAAAAGTTTTGACACTGGAGGAGGGCTAAAAGAACACTCGATTTTCTGATAAGATGCAGCTCCAAGTCTTTTGTGTGGAAATGTTACTCTCTGTAGAAAGAAAATAAAAAGAAAATCTGATTTTTCAAAAGGGACAGAATTTCATAAATAAAATGATTCCCTGATGGATAAGAAAAGTAACAACTAAAATTAATCTTTGGTTTATTGATTTTAAGACCATGAGGGACCATTATGATTACCAAGTTCAAGCATCTGAATAAAGCAGGCCAAAGAATTTTCCACATTAACTCCCCTATTAAAACCATACCTTGTAGCTGAAAAGCACAAGTGCTCAGACTCAGGAAGCAGGAGGGGAGAGATCTCTTCCACAGAGAACAAACGTACTCACTTCCAGCTGAACACATTTAACATCGAGGAGCAGGAAATAAATTAGAGAACCATTAGAATTGGCAGAAAAGACTCAGATAAACTTGGAATCATCTAACACATGGTACTAGAGTGTAGATCAGCGATCACAGGCTCCTATTCTCCTTGCTGTGCGTGCACAGCCCAGCTCAACATAGTGGCACAGGGGAGTGTCTTTGCAGCAGGAACAGTAAGCAAAGAGGGTGCAAGACAAGAACATCAGACACTGAAATTTAGGGGAAGACTGCAGCAAAGCTGCTAATCCCACTTGAAAGGATGAGCTTCTGTCCAATTACAGTTTTTTTCCAATCCACTGGGAAAGCCATTACACTGATGGCAATCAGACGGGTGCAGTCATGGCAATCTTGAAAGTGTTTAGAATATCTTTGATTAGATGATATAGTGGCCAAAGCCTGAAATTACTTTTATAGCAAAAGCACAGCGTGGATAGATTTTTAATTAAAATGAATTAATATGGCAGTTCTATTTGGAAAAATCACATGAAAGGGAGAAAATAAAATTGGAGAATATGAGAGGGAAAGCACCACTTTGTTTTCTCTTCCGGCTGACTGTGACCACATTGTTTTAAAAATCCCTACAGGTTGATTAAAATCCTCTAAAGAAATGAACAGCTGCACAGACCTCCAAAATCACACTCTTCTGTACTGCATCTGCATTGTCTCCTTTTCAACAGCTTTGTTTTCAAATTATTCTTTTCCCTTCATTGCCTCTGAAAGCCTATTACTGGATTTATTAAAACAAAGCCAAATAAGCATGCTGAATACAGACACAGTGATTGCCTCAACACATGTTGTTCTTGCAAAGAGCACTTTGCTAGCAGGTCTGAACTGCCAGCAGTTGCAGAACTGAAGGCAGAACAAAGAAAAACCCAGCTGAACTAATGAAAGTGTTCACTAAAGAAAGACTCCATATTTTATCTTTCCATCATATGCTGCAGCCCTAAAACAATAATTATTAGGCCTAAGTCAGACCATGATATTTCACTTAAGCCCTGGCTAGGATGCAAAACATTCCTTTACTGGTACCTGGTTACAAGACAGAGGGTAGGGGGAAAACACACTTAAACACAGGCTGCTGGTTACTGGTTATACCACTGCTTGCACTGGTACTTGCTCTAGAGCTCCTGTGAACCAAGGTGTGACAAGGATCTGGGATTGTTCAGACTGCAGAAGAGGAGGCTCGGGGGTGATTTTATTGCTCTCTACAACTGCCTGAAAGGAGGTTGTACCGAGGTGATATCCTCTTCTCCCACAGAACAGTGATAGTGTGAGAGGGAATGGTGTCAAGTTGTATCAGAGGAGGTTCGGGTTGGATATTAGGAAAAATTTCTTCTCAGAAAGAGTGATGAGGCATCAGAATAGGCTACCCAGGGAGGTGGTGGAGTCACCATCCCTGGAGATGTTCAAGAAACTTGGAGATGTGGTACTAAGGAACACGGTTAGTGAGCATGGTGTGAATGGGTTCGTGGTTGAACTTGATGATCTTAGTAGTCTCTTCCAACCCTAATGATTCTATGTAGCTAAATGTGATTAAACTTGTCTCTGTTGCCTCTTGCACAGCCTTTCCGCACTGCTCTTCCCTCAGTGGAGGCTTTTTTCCCCTTGGTGGAGCCTCTTACACAACCTGGCCATCTTTCCTTCTCCTTGCCTCAGAGAAGGGAAGAAAACGCCCATAGGCAGAGAAGGCTGTGGGCATGTCTGTGCAAGACTTTGGTGCTGTCATCACTGGACTGCCCTAAGGCAGGAGGATAGCTCTGGTTTTGCCCTTTCTGATTTTCTTGATGTTTCACATTATGGAAGCAACAGAGAAACCTCGAGGTGCCTGCAGCAGTGCCAGGCTGTCTGGGCAGACAGTCTGTGAGGAGGTGGATAGCTCACTCTATGTGGAGGTATAGTGAAAGCCTGATCCCCGAACTCAGTGCTACATCCATGATGTTTGAAATATACCACCTAGAAAAGCAGGGACACCAATGCTTTATGTTTCTTGGGTCAGTTTTTAAGATGCATTCTGCAAGGTGAATGTTTCCTTCATACTGGTGGGATATGTTTACTTCTTGCCCCAGCGTGCTGACTTTGAAGTGTTTGCTTCAGCTCTCTGCAGCTATGTTCCCTCATGCAGTAAATGAGGTTAACATTAGCTAATGTCTTTGGAAAACACTCAGTGGAGTATGGAGGAAGGTTTCTACGTAAGACACTAGATATTTTAACCTCAGTCAGACTTGCTGTTTCATCACGAAGGCCGCAAAACCTCGATGCCATATGCTTACACTTAGATCGATAGAACATATAGTATTTACTTTAGTGGTTGTAGATCATTTTTTATGAAAGAACTAAATGAAAATATAGTACCTGCTAGATAATGGTAAACAGAGTCAGTCCTATGGTGGAACAGACATCATTGTTTTAGAAAAAAATCCCAAAGACTAGGAAATATTTTTAGTAAGAAGAAAATATTTGTTCCAAATAGTTTGAAATCAGCGAAGTCTGTGTACTGTACAGATAGAGTAAAACGCTGGCCCCACCAGTGCTAATGACAAATCACCCAATGAAGTCAGTGGGGTCAAAGTGTTTCCCTGAGACTCTATTTATTTAAAAATAATTCATATTTCTGACATTTTTATATATACTTACATAACATAGACTTACAGACTTCCTCTGCTGTGCTTATATATTTTATCTTTTATAGCAGTGCCCTTGTACTAATGCACTGTAAAATATTTTCATGACATACACAAAAAAGGTTTTCTAATTTCTCTTTCCTCCTATTCAGAGGTCATACCATATGTTGCTCTTCTCTCTCCAGTGCAGTAGACAAAGCTGCTCACCCCAGCACCCAGTTGCAAACACTCATGGGGCTCCTGTGCTCCATTTTTTTCTCTCAGCAAGAATGATCTGGCAAGTCTGTAAACCATTTCCCGGGCCTGCTGGGTCAATTTCTTCCTCCACAAGAGCAGTGTTTTAATTGCATTCTGTGACATATATTTAATTTATTTTCCATAATTATCATATATGAATATATTAGAAGGAAGGCATTTTAAGGGGGAGGAGGGAATAAATTTGTTGGGGTTTTTTTGCTGGTTTTATCCAAATATTTTCCCAGTTTTGAAGTAGGAGAATGTGACATTGTCTTTATTCAGATTTCTCTACTAACATGTCTACTACTCATATTTCAGAAGGGGAGCATATTTTGGCCATGAAAAACAACAAACACTGCCATTGCTCAAAAAAACACTTTGTCATCTTAAGAAAATTTTGTGGTGAAAAAAGACTTATAATCCCCTTTGAAGTCTTTCCCTGAGCTCTGTTAAACAGGTCACTTTTTCATCAGTTCAAAGAGAAGATATAGATGTGATAATTATTTTATTTTTTTATTCTTGAAAATATCCATCTGAGTTCACACCCACAGTTAACATATGCATCTGTGTATTTTTCTGACCTCGTACACAAAGCTCTTTCAGCTGTTGTGCTTATGGATGATTAAAATTATATCATTATATCTGTTTCTTTGATCACAAATTAGTGTAACACATTATCTTGATTCACAGTAACTTCCAGCTTTGATGTTTTATTTAATAAAACATGGCCCTGTGTTGGAGATTCCCTAGGGATTTTTTAATTTATTTTCTTTTCTTTTTTTTTTTTTTAATATATATCACATTGTAAATGGGATTAAATTGTCTGATTAGTGAGGCAGGATCTTGCTGTAGCAGATAAACCCTGAATTACTCAGGGCAATCTGCACCCATTGTTAAAGAACCTTTCCAAGACACTCAGCAAACTAGGTGAGAGTTGATCCGTCACGCTGAGGCTGGTTTCATACTCACACCCAGCTGTTGTTCTGCTAATTCATCTCCCTATGCAAACATTTACTTTTAGCATACACAAGTTCATAAGGCTGCAAAGGCATTCCTTTGGTCCAGCTGGAAAGAGATATCATTGAGCTGCACTTCATACTCATACATCTGCAATTTCTGCACCATCCAGCTCCCACCCATGGTAGTTCATCCTACAATCATTTTAATTACCTCTGGCAAATTAGCTGGGGCAAGTGGAACTTAATAAACTGGTGGAAGATGTCTGGAAGTCTCTTTGAGGGAAGAGGCAATTCTTTTGCTGTCAAGCAATAATGGTAGCCTTGAGAACCTGGGGCCATATAATTATGCTCTTTATTACATTTTATAAAGTCTATATATTACAGAAGTAACATTGTAAAGTTGAACAGTGACAGTTCCAAGCAGTTTTTGTCATACTGAATGCATGGGAAAATTTTTCTTTACTTTGGTTTTTATTGGCTAACACAACTGTCTTTTAACGTCAGTCAACATATTAAGCAATAAGAGAAGCTATGAGTAGAGTCATCAGCAAAATAAAAATCCAGATTAAAAAGGCATAAGCACAAAAGACCTTTTAACTCACTTTCTGCCTCAAGTCGTCGAGTTTTTAATATTTATTTGGAGACAGATAAAGATGTCACATTGCTGCAAGACAGACTTGTATGCATGGAATTTGTTGAATAATACTCAGAAAAAAGTTATACATAAAGTCAACTGATTATTTTATAAATAATTCAAACATTTAATGTTATGATAGCATTCCTATTTAAAGAATGCTGAAGTTCCCCTGCACAAGGCATGAGACAGAGCTTCATAATGCAGCTGAGTTTTTTGGTCCTACAGCTTCAAGTCCCAGCGTGGACATCATACCTAAGCAGTTCACACACCTGTGTAGCGCAGCTGCCTTTTCAAAGAGCTATCTGTGTGTAAAGGTCTGCTTTAACAACACAGTCAGCAGAAACACAGCATGCAAGGTGATGTTATAGCGTTTTCAGGATTGGGCCAAAAAATAAACTTTTGCATATTTTCAGGATCAAAAGAAGGGAACATAGGAAAGAAGTAGGTGTTGTTACCTTATGTCTACACAGTAGAGAAAAGCTCTTCAAATTCACACAGGTAAAAATACTTTTCTTATAGCATCTTTCTCCACCTGACCACTGGTAGATATGAAAACTGTTGACCCAATGGAAGGAAACATTTTGCAGTGTGCTCAAGGAGAAATGAAGGTTGTAATAATTACTGGCAATTAAAAGAAAACTAATCTAAAAGCTCTAGGAGAAGAATATATATGAAGAACCTGTTTGCATAGATGTATTAGGTGAACCTGAAGGCAGTACAGCAAGGCATTGCTAACACAGAGCCAGGAGGCACAATGTGAAAACAAAGCAGGGCCAGGGAATCTGTTAAAATAGAGGCAATGAGAGACCTCACAAATTGTCACCATGTTCTAGTTACCTGTCTCTGTTGGCCAAGTTTTACTAATGTGCTTATTTACCTTCTGCTTTGCTTCCCAACTGTAACCCAGATAGCTGGTTCCCCTGTAAACTGCATAATCAACTCTTTGGCTGGAGCTAACAATTAGGCAAGGGAGGTGGGACTGTCACCACACACAACTCACCACACACAAGACCTAAGACCAGAACACTGAACACTTGAGTCCACAGCAAGGATTCCCCAAGCTTGTCTACTCATGATGAACATGTATGTTGCTAGCAATGCCTCTTCATTTTCCAGGCAGAACGAAGGCCTCCACCAAACTTCCAAGAGCAAGGCTCAATATCTGACCATGCCCACTCTTCCTTCCTTCTAGTGTACTGTCCCTGAGCCCCCCAGCTCTCTGCTATGCTCAAAAAATAGAACTTGTTTCTCTGGCCACTCTAAGAGATGTGTGCCTGCCCTAGTAATGATGAGATGGTTTCTTAATGTTTCTTGTGCTGTTGAGGGTATCACAGTTCAAAAGTCTTTGGTATTAAACATGAAAGGCTTGAGCCTAGCAATAAGCAGCAAGGGTGAGATTTAAGGCAGCAAATGTAAGGCATTTTAGAATAAATCACTATCCAGTATAGAGTAATAACTCCATAAACCACAAAATTACAAGATCTGTCCCACTGGAAATTAGCCATGAGAGAGGAGCTCTTTCAAATGCATCTCTGACCCGAGAGATAAAATTAGAAAACTCCAAGCTGACTGTTGTGAAACCATTTTTGCCTAGGCCAGTCATTTAGAAAGTTAAGATAAGTGTTTGAGTGGCTGTCCTGAGTTTTTTGAGGACAACAACCATATTGGTACTAACTTTAATGGGGCCAGGATTTTACTCCTGAACTTTGTGCTGTTGATACAAATAAGTCAGCATTAAGTATCAGTGCTCGTATGAGGACAGGAGTTAATTCAGGACTGCATTCAGTTTGCTATGGAACTTTCCCATTTGCAGGCAAACAGTGCTACTTTGCTCAAGCACCATGCCTACTTGTTTGAGCAAGTTCCTATGAAAACGTGGACATCTAAATAGTTTTTGCGAAAAATACCACCAGAAAAAAAATTGATAGTGTCAACTCAAACGACAAACTATAATTCAAGGAACTCAGAATTGACCTGAAGGAAGATGACTTTCTTCAGGGGAAAATTGAAAGAAGAAAATCCCATCACCACCAAACATAGTGATTTTATTTTAAAAAGTGGTAACAGTGCTTTAAGTTTAGGAATCTCAACTTCCTCCACTCTGGAAGGTAGCTTGAAAATCTACTTTCCTAAAGTAGCTTTTCATTATGTCTCCCTTTTTTATATAGAGGCGGAAAAAACTAATTCAGTTTGCAAAAACTTAGCAACAATTGAACCTTCATCCACCTTGACTATTAGAAAATATTTGACCAATCCTTGTAAAAAAGTTTGTCTCATTAATATTTGTATACCAATATTATAAAACTTAAACAAATTAATAGAAGAATTTATATATTTTTGTATGTGTGTATATATATGTATATATATATAAAGTACAAAGAAGAACATAGATTTGCAGTAATTAAATCAACCTAAAGAAACCCCTGCTCCATTTGAAATGATTTCACAATGCAAAAGTGAATTAATGCATGAGGTATAAATAACTACCAGTTAAATATGTATATTTTTGTTGAGGAAGAATGGACTATCTTGATTTTCTGCACTTTTAAGTAATAGTGGTGTTCAAATTTTTCTGCTACAAGATATATTTATTTTCATAAACATTTTTGGTAATCAGGTGAAAAACTCAAATGGGCTGTGTATATGCTGTGCTTAAAAGTCACCAGCTTCTAAAATGGCTTTTAGACCCAGATAGGTCAAATGCTGTTGGCACTCAGTCACAAATTCTCCTTTTCTAAAAAATGTAGGCCATCCTATCCTGTCCAGAATATGGTTCTTGTGTTCTTCTGTTAGATGAAGACACCCTAAAATTAAAACTGCTGTTTCAGGCTTAAAAATAAATGTAGGCAAAGCTATCATCAGTATGAGGCGAATTCACCCCTTGGGGGAAAAATAAATGCTTACACCATAAATAGGGATAAGTGCTGCAGTATTTCTGAGCATTATGGTGCTGGGAATTCCCTCTGCTCGGCTCTTACATCATGCAACACCGCTTATGGCGTGCTAGGCAGTGACAGTTTAAGTTATGAAATTGCTGTATCATGCAGCAAATCAGAGCTGTGTCTTATTAATTTCTTCACCCAGAAAGAACAAATTCTATATGGGAGCATTCTGCATAGCCACCCTGCAGAGCAATAGATTAAAACTGGATTTTAGTATTTACCTCTTGCTCAAATATAAATCAGGAATTGGTAATGGCAGTTATCCATCAACAGCAATGCAACTGCAGATGAACAGTTTTATGGATAAAAGTAGTGTCCATGTAGTTCATTCTCATGGATGAGGAAGACGCATTTGCAATGACACCTCTCCAAACTGCAGAGCATTCTTCTAAAACTCTCACAGTGAGCTTGAGCTCAGGCACAGCAGTTCACATTGCAGACCCTTGCAGACAGAAGATCCAGAAGGGACACCTACCACAGCCGGCAAGATTCTGCCCCTCGGTTCATACTTGTATTCACTGGGCAGTTGAAGGCCTTACGGAACTCTTCAAAGTTGCTCATGGCTCCAATAACTCTGCAAAGAGAAAAGTGGTTGGTAGGCAGGTTATCTGACAATAAACACTTGTGTTTTGATGGACTCACTTCAGGTTGAATTTTCAGGCTTCCCATGTTGTTTCTCCAGACAGAAATACTAGAAGTTTGGGAGAATTTTCAGTTAAAGCTAATCTAAAGACAATCTTGTTTCATTCTGTGCTTTGAGAAATATCTTATTTTCCTGGAAACTCAATCAAAAACAATTGCAAGTTGTGGATACTATGTCATTTTGAGCAATTTTCCAATGGGACTGTTGGCAAGAAAGGTGGGGAGGTTGGTGGTGCCTTTGTGTAGTGGAACCCTTCTTCCAGCAGCTGCCAAAATGCTGCACCCAGCACACAGAGCATGTGAACACACACAATGGGTGTCCTGGAATCGCTTTGCTTTGGCTCATGCCAGGCTGGTTCCCATAACAGCCCTTGCCCACAACACACACACACAAACCATCTCCCTGGGATTTTACAGCATGAAGCTGGTGGCAGAGCATCTCATCCTTGTGCATCTCAGCTCCTCTGATATTCTGGAAATTCATTTTCTGAGGCTTCTGTCCTGACTGGCACCCAAGCTCTCTTGCTTCCATCCCAGATGGCTTGTTACTGAAAGTGAAGTGCCTCTTCACCTCACACAAGCCAAACAGTGTGCCTGCATTGCAGATTGACACTTTCAGGTACAAGGGAAGTGCTCTTTCTTTGTGTGAAGTCATCCTTGGCTCCTTCTTCCACATCTGTTTTATTTCATGCTGTCAGAAATGATTATTTTACCATTGCTATATTGGGATTGTATTGTTTGCTGATTTCTTTTTTGCGTGCTTTTAAGAATCTTGGAATTACTAAGCTGAAATTTGAAATGGTATTAAAGTGAACAGCATCCTGAGTTAAAAGCAGAAAAGTATCTACTAAGGTATTAATTGTATGCCATTCTCCACTCCTTGTTATGCAGTGGGAAAGCATTTTTCTCCATTGCAGACAATCAGCTTCTCAGGATAACTCAGCATGATAGAAAACATTCTTATTACATTGATTAGACTTTCTGTGGGTATGAAAATTTGCAGTCAGCTGGTGCAAAATATCTAAAGGTCAGTTCTGTAAGGAGAATTACAAAATGTGTTTGGGGGAACAGCTTTGCCATAAAAAAACATCACAAATACATATTCAAGGACTTCAAGAGCTGCTTATCCAGAACTGCTACTGAACCCGGTGGGTATTATACCTTCAACAGTGTGGACTTCATTTTGAAACCTGAGTTCAAAACATGTTAATTCACAGACTAATATAGAAAATCTGCCTATTAAAACTATATAAAACCAAAATCTAGCTGGCAAAACATCTTCATGTGCACATAAATGTGACTTTTCTGCACATGGTTTGACATTGCCACACATTAATCATGGAATCAGAAAAGTGTTGTCTAGATTTCAGCCCACTGAACTGTAGCAGACACCTTCCCCTGAAAGGATCACCCTGGGCTTCCTTGACTGCCATCAGAAAGGCTCACCTGCAGAGTCATGTATTGTAGCTTTTTCTTTATTTACAGAATGATGAGATATACCTTCCAAATGCCCATTCTTTTTGAAGTTTGAAGAGAAGCAGGGGTGACTAGCTAAGAAGCACACACGTATGCTCAAGGTACGTATTTTTCATTTCTACCTTCTTTTATGATTACTTTTTATAATTACTTATGAAGGGTTGATTGGGCTTTTTTGGATAGCGAGAATTGTCCATTTGGAAAGCCACTATACTGCTGTTGTAGACACAATGGCCTTGTGACATAAATGAAGAAACTTGGGGGAAGCAGATAATATTAGCCCAGTTGATATAATTTGGAAGAAGAAACAAGCACACAAAAGTTGCTCTTGGCATCTGAAATGAAAGTATATTCTGAGTATCTCGCATAAAAACTAAGAGAAAGATTCGTCTCTACTCTCTTATTCAAAATTCATCTGATCTTCACTGTAATTTTCTTCCATAACCTGATTCCTTCAGCTAAATATGAGTTTTTCCTCATGAATGACTTATCCTCGGGCTCCCCTGTATATTTTGTGATTTGTACCATCTCATGGGAATCTAGCTACGTGATGATTCAGTATGTACTGAAAGGTAAATAAATCTGAGGATTTTAAAAGCCAAGAAATTGTTATTTTACTAAAAGCTAACAGTATAGGAATTATAGAAAATATCACTCTGTAGGCTGAAGATCAGCTGGATATTTCAGTCCTCACTGATGTGAAGTGTTTTTCAGTTGTTAAAAGGCGTGTAGATCTGTATATCACATTTGTTTTATCTTAACTTGTGTGGCAAGTATTACAAAGGTATAGTAGTGCAAATGCAGAGCAAAGAAGTCTACCAAGACCAAGAACTGTCATCTACACTGCTAGCTTACATTAAATTCTTGTTATAAAGTTTGTAGTTTCATTATTTCTTAACCCATTCTTGTTACAAGTACCTCAAGATGTGCTATGCATACTGTGTTTATATCTCCAACTTGGATGTGACTCTGTCCAGGGAATATGTCAGAGTTATTGACCCTTTCAGTCTGTGAAGCAACCTCACTGTTACCCTGTGAAGGTAGTGTTGCTATTTTTCTTTTACCAGGAGAGAAATGGGGCAAAGGATGCTCAGTTCCATTTTTTGTCAGTAGAAAGTGATAGACATTTCCAGAAAGCAACCTATCTACTGTGCTGGAGACATTTTCACTATAAATCAGTGTGTGGACTTAACATCCTTCCCCCAGATAAAGAGGTTACATAGCCACATAAGTGAGGACAAATACACAATTTGTAGTTAAGTAAATGCAACAGGCATGAATCTCAGCAGAAACTACTTGTTGGTCATGTATACTGTGGAGATGCAGAGAAATAAACTCTGGCCTCATAATTCTGACGTAGTCTTTAAACCTTCCTCCTTTTGCAGCCTCTTCTTGATGTGCAGTGATCATGCAAGCCTTTCAAAAGCTGCTTGGGCAAAGATGCAGACAAACTGTTCTGGCTGGATTACTACAGCTCTTTCGTGCACAGTGTCTTTTGAAGGCCAACTGATGAGCTCAGTCCTGAACTAAACTTAGAGGGCATATTTTGCTTTGCATTTCTACCTGTTCATCATCAGTATAATTCAAAACACTCTCTTTAAAACTTTTACTGAACTCGGGCAGATTAAATCAAGAACCTTCCTAATATTCATAGTTTTCTGATCTAGAATTGCATAGGAAAAGAGAAGTGATAGGTAAGACATTTCACATATTCAGGTCTTGATTGTAGAATGTCACCGGGATCAGAGATTGTTCTGATTCAAATGCTATAGAAGGTAGATGCAAACCTCTCATTTTTACAGACCATTTGTAATAGCAGAATATAAGCTAATAAAAGCACTTGAATTTCAGTCTAGACCAAAAGCACAGTCCGATTTTGTTTGCTCTTAAACTTCTCTTAACATGCTAAATTTCTGCAGTTGCGTGCTGCAGTGATTGATTCTGTAAGCTTACTGAGTGAATACATTATTTGCACTACCTGAACATAGGAGGGCTGTGAGCTCCAATATATATTTGTTCTCTTGCAGACTCTGATCTAAAGGAGTTGCATCTTACCTAATAAAAGAAAAAAGAAGAAATAGGCATATTATTTAGGGTAAATTTGTAAGTAAAGCAGAATGCAATGTCACAGTTTTGAGTATGCTTGTTACTTACTGAATGTCCAAAATGAAAAGACATCACTAATTCTTATTTTTCTTTTACCTTTTTGCTCTCTTTATATATTCTCCTGTTTCTTAAATCTCTTAATGGATCCAGTCTTCACCTACTGTTATTTTCCACCCACTCATTCTCACCATCTAACCATAACCATTTTACCATTTCTTTGCTTTTGAGATACTCTTAATTGCAGTTTGCTTTTCAGATATGGGAGCATCTCACATTTTAATAATTACTAAGTATATTTCTTTGTTTCAAAGCCATGTAATGCACAGAAGGTACATGTAATGATGCTTCTCATCTCTAGAATTGTATCTACATTACCTGACATTTGTTCCATATTGAAAAGGTGGTTTCTTTTGAAATGACATATTTTTCAACTTTCAATCAGTGGTCCCCAGTTCACTATTCCTAATAGAATATTTGGCACAATTGTAACTGACCACTAAGCAAGGTAAAGAAACTATTAGCACAGCTAAATAATCCCTCTTATGCTCTTATGCGTTGAAAAACTCAATTTATCAGCCCTTACCTAAGCCCCTGTGTTGAATGTTTACTGACAACAAAATCCTTTAAGCCAGACCAACCATGGGATATATGAACTTCATTGTAAACTACCCATATGCAGTCTTTTCATCTGTTAATATTATCAAACCTAAGTGGTCAGAGACGTGTATGTACACTGCTATACTGACTCTTGACAGGGAAGAAATTATTTTCAGCTGGGGTTGGTTAAAAACTGACACTGGTTGCATTGGGTCCTGTTTCTTCAATTTCAGATGATTCATTCCTTCTGGTGGTTAGAGAAGTTTTTAGCTCAATTTTTACTCCTCATACAATGAGTTTATCAAGTTCTTTTAACCAAATAAATCACTTATGATTCTCCCCTTTGTTCTACCTATTTTCTTAAAAACACATCCTCTATCAAAGTTACACCACTGTGCATTTAGCATACAGCAAACAAAGATGCGGAAAAAAAAAACACAAACACAAACACTTTTTTCACTTCTGCTTAGTTTCACTGAACAACATGCTCAGTAATAAATGGTGGTAGTATACTTGTTCCAGGAGTTTGTGTTGGATAAAGTACTGGTGGAAAGCAGTTATAAAATGATGCATAGTCCAAGTACCAGAAAAGCAGGATGCTAATACTGAAAGAGGTTAAAGAGACAACGTGTGAAATAACCTTTGCAGTAGATGGGAGCAGCAAGAAGGAAGAGAGCTGCCACGAGAACACTGTACAAAGCAGAAGAAAAACTTAAGCAGTTCTGACACAACACATAGATAGATGTGTAAGAAGACAGAAAGAAATAATAGACCTGTGTAAATAACTCTCTACTTATACCCTCAAAATTCTGGGTCTGATTGGCATAGATTGTTGAAAGAAAGCAGCCTAATATTTGTACTGTACATTACACAGGTCCATAGATGGGTTCTTAGAACACATTTGTACTACTCACATGGGCATAACTCAGAAAGAAAAGCTGGTTGTGCGTGAAGTCAAGGCCTGGCAGTAAAGGTTCTTCTTCTCCTCCTCTTTTTTCTCTAATCCATCTCCTGTATGCCTGATAAGAAGGAGATGTACTAAGTGCCTTTCAGTGACATGAGTATAACTTTCTCTGTTCTTTTTAAATAACGTGTTCCAGACATTTTTCATGTACTTACTCTGAAAGCCTCTCGCAAACCTCCATTATCTGCAATGTTTTCTGCCAAGGTCCTCTTGCCATTCACCTGGCAGAATGAAAAGACATCCATCATTTGACCTGTTTCTGAACTTCCTTCTTGATCATCTTCAAGAGACAGTGTGAAAAATAAAGGAAGGCAAGAACAACTTCACACAGTTTCAAGCACCATATCTCTGGTTAAGAAAACTGGTTTTAAATGTGAATACTGTCAGTAGATAATTCTTAGCGATGAGTTATCCTGGCTCAGAGCCTAGGTCTCTGCAGCACAAAATGGAGATGCACACAAAAATCCTGTTCTTGATCTTTAATCTGAGCATCAATAACTTTACCCTGAAGGCTGTTTTTCTCTGATTACACCTAAGATCTAGTAGCCCCTTTCTTAAACTTTCATGTGAGAGGTTATGGTTGTTTCTTTACATAATTTTTTAGATACTATTGGGATCCTAAAATAACTGTTAAGTCATAACATAAAATAGCATAATTAAAATAGCTGTCAGAGACTGAATTGAAATTGATAGTATTTTTGGTGTTCTAAAAATATCTGTGAAGGAGATTCATGTTGCTTTCCCCCATTATTCATTCCAAGAGCAAACATAATGGAAACAAGAATATATAGCGATTATCTGAACTTTCTGAAAAAGTCAGTCTCCTGGTATTAGAAAATGCAATATCATCACAAAGAGCTAATTTCTGCAAGTGCAGCATTGCCTCTGATCACCCAGCAGAGAGGGTCTTAGTGCTACCACCAGACTGTACTTGTAATTAAGCAGTTTTGCTCTCTACTATGCCTAAAATGAGAATGTAAATGAGCACAGTTTTAAGCTCAGCATTGAAGGTCAATGATTGCTCACAAGTCCTCCAATGACAGGCTCGCCCATTCCTCAGGGGATGAATATCGAAGGGATGGGTTCAGGAACCACCTTTGTTTCATGTTTATAAAAGAGGAGAAAATGGGATAGAAAAAGTAAATGTTCCCATAGCATGTCCAGATATGTGCATACATCCTCACCACTTTGTGCAGGCAAGCATCCAGGTCAGAACCAAATCATCTTGCTTGGCACCTGGTAAGGGTGTAACAAGGAAAAATGGTAGCAGAAGTGGAAAGGGCATCCCCTTTCCTACCTGTTGTCCATCCACTCAGAATGCTGGAGTGGATATGGGAGAGAGATGATGACGAGAAAAGACACCAGGGAATATGCATACATAGCAATTGTCTTTTCTTTTTTTTTTTTTCCTGGCCTCCATCCTTGCACATTTTTCTTTCAGTGATCTTGTGAAGTAGACTGATTTACAGCATAAGATGAGAGCAATCCTGCAGCAGCATGTGAGCCAAAGGTCATTTTAATAAGTGGAAGAAGTCTTTTTGTTGATCTCAGACAGCTAAGGATCAGGTATCTGAGACTACTGTGTATAGACAGTTCATGACAGGGCTCAGGGACCAAGATAAGTCCTTTATTTGATCAGATGACTTTATGTGATTACTGCACTCTAAAGCTATTTCTATATCCACTTTTTCTTTCATTATCCCTCTTTTTTGGAGACATTTTTATTGTAAACTGAATGAGAAAGAGGAAGAGTAAATAGGTTTCTTGATTCACGTAAAATATTTGTACAGGAATAAAAAACCTGCAGAATATATGAATATTTATGTAAATAGCTGGCAGAAAAAGCCCTTTGCATGCATACTTCTTTGTTCAGAAGCTATAAAACAGTAGAAAACATCAAGATTTTTTTTCTATTCTCTAAAACATGCTATAGGTTATTTCACAGAGATAGGAGGAAAAAGCCTGACAGATTACAAGGCTGTGGGTAACAGAATCTCTCTGTAACCCTATCCACCAGCTTCCAGGGTGGTGGGGAAGAAAATTCAGCTGTGCACTAAGAGACACCCACAGGAAGTAAAGCTGATAGCTGAGCCAAGGGAAGGAGCATTAGAGTGACAATCATCTTCACCAAGCAGATTTGGTTGACCTCTAAGTGACATTTTTGTACTGATAGTTCCTGTCCTATAGATATTCATGAAAAAGCCTGAGAATTTATGTTTGTAAATTACCTTATATGAACTATTTCAACTCTTAGTTGATGGACTTCAAATTGGACTACAGAATGGTCTCAGTGCCTCTGAGACCTAATACAAACAGCCTGGGGAAAGTATTGAAAATATTGCTGAGCATCCTGTGCAACATCTCAGTTCTTGATAGGCAAAGAATTTATTGTATTTATGCTTCTAGAATGTAAGTAGAAGCAATGATATTGATTAGAGGGGTGAACATGTGTTTTATACTGAAAATTAAGATTAAAATCATGTCCCAGGCAACATTACTGGAATTCTACTCATTGATTTCAGAAGGCCTAGAATTTATCCTATTTATCCATTGTCTGGGACACTCACATAAATTCTACATTTTAATAGAAACCTCTATCTCTGATAGACAATGAAACAGAAACCATTTCCTTGCACTTTCTTTCTCAGTCATTTTCTATGAGTTTCTGCTGTCATACTCCCTTCATTTGGGTCTGTGCACACACATGAAAGAAACTGTAAGAGCTGAATGTGAAATAGAGTTTATGTGCCTTCTTCTAAAGATGAAATAAATAACAAGAATTTTTAAAGGACTATATAAAACATGCTATTATATTCTTCTTTCTAGAAAGAGTGGCTGCTCAGTTTTCATTACTGATCTCGTCTCCAGAAGACATTCAACATGCTCACAGAAATTAGACCAGCCCTGCCAAGTGACTTTCTCCTCTTCCTCTGTTTCCAATATGATGTGATAGGGAGAAGCTCTTTAGCTCTGTCACCAGTGTAAGGGTACTGGTATTTGACTTGACTAATCAAATCTGACAGACAATTTTGATCACAATTATTCACTTCAGAAAATGATTTGTTGTGAGAAATGAAGGCAGGAGCGAAATATCCCAATATGTTTGGATTTATGAACAGATAGTGTTTTCAATCACTGGTATTTTACATACATGCAAGCTAGCTCTCTTCCAGTAGTAATTGCTGTATTGATTAATCATGCATTTTGTTTTCTCTTTAAATTTTTCTTCAGAGCCAGTTGTCCACCAAGGGTCTAAATTTCCATTTTTGTCGTATTTCCGACCTTCAAAATAAAGAAAGGTTTTTAGCAAAAAAAAAAAGCAAAACAAAATCAAGAAAACAAGAAAATAACAACAACAACAAAACACAATAAGCAAAACATACCTTTCCAGTTTTGTAATCTAGCACTTGCACAAAAATTAGAGACAAAAGCAAGTGTGTATACAAAATAGTTAATAGAGCAGGCAAAATCTTGACTTGGGTCAACTCAGTGGTAAATAGCTTGCATTCCATTTATAGTTCTATTTTTCATTTTAAGAAAAAAATAGTAATGACTATTGAGTTCTATAGTATGTTTTATAATTATATGAGGCATATGAGCTTTCTTTTAAATAAAATTGTACTTTTCTTCCTTGACCTTTGATTCTGCAAACCTGATGATTACTACTTTATTCTCTGCTATTATCTTAGTATAGTCATGGAAAAAATGATAAATCAAAGGCCAGAGTGGGCTTCTGTAATGCCAGCTCAAGTCATTCTTCACTGGCATGAAACAATTACACACTTGATCTGCAAAAATAAAAATAAAAAATAAAAATAAAAAAAAAAACTGTGTCGTGGGAACTTCTGAAATTTCCATTTTTGGTTTGGAGCAAAACCATTGAACTATATTTATGGAAGCAAGAAAGCAAGGAGAATGCATATGTTCCATTCCATAGACTGGTGGTTACAGCAATGACTCATGGAAAATTCAGCCTTGCTCCATCTCCTTTGTAGAAGAGCAACTCATCTTGTCTGCAGCCCATCAGCAGGAACCTAAGATTTTCTTCACTGGGCCCCCTGGCCAGGTACTTAGCTTCACATTACAGAAATAAATACATATGTAGGGAATTTATCACCTTGAACAAGGCAGCACATCTTAATTCTTTTCAGAAAATAAACCATTGTTAAGAAAACATAATACACAAATGATCTTTCTGTCATCTTCACAAATTTCTCAACTTCTGTAAGAAAAATAAAAGTTATCAACATATGGATTAGCACTCACCATTACTATCAAATCCATGAGTAAACTCATGGCCAACAATTACTCCTATGGCACCGTAGCTTAATGACCTGTAACACAAAGAAGCATTTTCCTCAGAAAGCATCTACACTCATGAACATTGAAGTACAGAAGACAGGAGATCAAACAGTTTTCTATGATGGGAAAGATCATTATAAAGACTGTGGGGGGTGGGTGGAAATAGAACTAAAAATAACGGTGCACATTTTTGACTTAATATTGTTGAAGGTCTGAAGATTAAACAGAGTTACAGGCGGAATTATTTTCTTAATGTAGTCATGAACAAAAAAACCACAGATCATAGGCTACAGAGGGCTTCTGTAATGCCTGCTCAAATCATTCCTCACTGGCATGCAGCTAACAGACTTGCAAATTATTGACTTTGGTTTGTAAAGCATTAAATGGATCTCCCTTCAGTTTTCAAACTGAAGTTATACAATTTCCATGCACCTACATAGGAATGGTACATGATCTGCAGTTACATCTAATGCACTGGAAAGCAAGAATAGAGCAAAATGTTCTGTATTCCCAATTGATGGAAAACAAACAAAACAAAACAAAACAAAACATACTTTCCTTGTTATATCTGAATAAGCATGCATCTTGGACAAATAGGGAGGAAAGGTTCAGTTGTCTGATATCAAATGTGGAGGATATTGGGGGAGGAGAGAGTTGTCTACTAAATTCATCTTCCAATTTCTTGTTACTTGTGATTTTAATTATTTCAGTTATTGAGATGCCATACTTCAAAGTAGCTTAGAGTATTTCTAACAGATTGTACTGAAACAGGAGAAAGGCTGAGGGGTTTGAAGTAACATGTTATTACTGGACCTAATGATCCATAGCACGCTAATTGCTCATTTCACTCATACCCAAAAAAAGTATTATATGATTTAATTCCCCATACTCCCATGGCAATTCTTCACTCTTTTTTTTTTTTTTTCTTTCCTGAAAGGTAATTTTCATGTGATAAAGTCTTCCCTACTGTTTGCCCCCCCACACTACTAATGCAAACTTTCATTAAAAAATCCTGGTTGAAATTTTACATTTCAGCAATTAAAATATTTCCCTTTCATGTGACAAATTTACAATCTTGTGTAGCACACAGTGATAATGATCCATAGTAAATGTGCTAGATTAGACTAATTTTCCACATCTGAAATGAAGTAGTTACATAGGATATTTGGCTGCTAAAAAATGTCAGGAAACCTATGAAGAGGTCAAGAAGAACTCATGAGTGCTGTTACTAATTGTATCTTATTTAGTGATAGATGGCAGGCAAAAGCAGCAGTCTGGTACCCAGACAAACCTAGGGCTTTCCCTAGGTTTGTGATAAAATTTGGAGTGAATTTTGTCCTTTCCTTCTATGTACCTCTTTCAGAATTTTGTCCAGCTCAACAACTGTTTTGTAAAAAATATTCCCAGGTCCACTCATGCTCTTCACTTTTGGAAAATAGCCAGACAGAGATGGAGATGATTAGATGTAGTCCAACAGGTACCATATTGCGGGGGAAAATTCTGGGACTGGAGAGGCTCTGAGGGCTGTAAGTAAGTTACTGACTCAGCCTGATGTCTCTATTTCACATAACCACAGAATAATAGAGGTTGGAAGAGAACCTCTGGAGATATCTAATCCATCCCCCCTGCTAAAGCAGTTTCCCTTTCAATATATTTCAGTATTTCTGGCATGGAAGATTCATAACTATGAATAATGACGTTTGAATGGTATTTTATTTCAGGTACTGAGATGTAAAGTGACAACTCAACTTCCTTTTATGCAAATGGATGTAGTTTTTTATAGTGGTTATGCTGAAACTGGACACTAAAACTGCACTGAATGTTAAATGTTTGCTAAATCCATTTTCCAGCAAGTGATAATAACTTTTTGATGTTTTTTTGTTGTTGTTGTTTCGGTGCCTTGTACTATTTCTTTTAAGCATACAGAAGACAGATCTGGAATATTTCAAGGACAAAAGCAATCTGTTGCCTGATATTAAACAGCTACATTTGTTTACTAAATTTAATTTTGATACGTACTCAAGCAAAACCAATTTAAGGTAAGGTAACCTTTAAAGAACAATAAGTACAATTCCTTGAAGGAACCACAATTCTACTAGTGTGGCAGAAGGTCAAGGTACAGAACAATCCCTTCAAAAGCTAAAGCTGGAAAAAGGTCTGCAATAACCACAGCAGAAAATAAGTTCTCCTTAACTAGAAAGTACTTTTCTCTGTCCCTAAGTAACACTTACCAAGTCACCTGGTTCATAAGAATTCACTTTGAATACAAATTCATTTGTTCCTAAATTGAATGTTTCTCTCTACATATACTGCAAAATTTCCTGTTTGCACGGACAGATCCAGGTTAGAAGATGGCAAACCCAAAATGTCTTAAAAGTTTGAATTTAGTTTTTTAGCAAATATACATTAAAGGCATGTTTCAGCAGTAATTGATTTTGTATAACTACAAAATAACTTTCAGAAACTGCTCTAAGAGACTTCTTCCTGGTCTGATCCTTCCCTAAAATAGAAAGATATTAGACTGCATTGAAGCAGTCATTTTTCAAAATTAAATATATGTGACCTATAATTACTCTTCTTCAGCTACAGTAGCGCACGGGTTCTGCTCAGGAAATCACTTATATACATGGAGATATTCTCCTGCACCTCAGCAAGCACAGGAGAAGACTTACTGTTAATCTTAGATATTAGCAGAAATGGAGCAATAAATTGATAATAAAAGGCTTCTCAGGGTATTCAGTTTCATTCAAGAAGTGTTAGTTACTTGATTTACAATTCCTTTTAATACCTGCCATGTGCACATTGCTACATCTGCATCCTATAGCAGTGAAACACTTCCACTCAGGTGCACTTAATTAGCAATTCCTGTGAGAAATCAGTCATCAATTTAAGACAACAGCCACACATTCTGCTCCCAAGGGTAAGAAAACTTATTGCACGGAGCAGTAGTTTTCTAAGTATGGTTTTTCAATAGTAAAATCAGGATAAATCAGGGAAGAGCAAACAGCCCAAGGGGTGAGCTCTCTGCACACTAACAGTATTACTGTGCTCAACCTCTTGGCTGTCTTCAGTGGGATAGCTTTTTTTCTCTATAACCCTCCTCTTAGTTTGTACATATTCCTAATACTTTTACCTATTTTTCCCTATTTCCAATTATAAGAGGTTCCTGGTGAAGTACTTACCTGGGATACTCTGTTCCCCAGAAGAAGGGTTTTTGTAGTTCTCCTGCTGGGAATCCTGTAATAATATATATATATATAATTATGGGGTTATACAGCTAAATAACAAAACCTAAGTTTGGGTTTATGACCTCTATTTTTCCATTTCAGAAGGTTTTGATAAATAAGCTTTCCCTTGGGTGGTACATTCAGAACATGATAGATAAAATATTTGAGAAGAAGAGATCTCCCTCCTTCAAGATCTCAATGGCAGCTACATACTACATTGCAAGATCTTTATTTTCTTCTGTGGCATATGTGTGCATTTGTGGATGTGTTCTGTCAATAAACAGCCGCTGTTGAAAACAATTAAAGAAAGCCAAGTTGATCATCCAGATCTACAAAGAATATACAGACAAAATGCAACAAGAATTAGGAAACTTAGCATAGAGAGGCTTCTGTGTAGCAAGAGATATAAGAAAGTGATAAAATGACATCTTAATTATAGTCTGTGAAAGTCAAAGATAAAGGAACTTGGGCATTTCAGTAAAGGAGAGCTGTAGGCAATCAAGGCTGTAGCACCAGTCTAGCTACAGGATTACCTGGTTGCTTTTCCATTTATGGGTAAATGAACCCATAGCTAAAACTCACTATAAGTGGAGAGATTTCAATGAGTGATGATCTACTGATGTTGCAAGTAGAAACCAATACAGTTCCTTGATCAAAATCACAGGTCTATTTCTAATTGTTGGGTGACATTTCAGAGACATTATTCTGATGACAACTGAGTTGAACATGGTAACAATTTAACAACCCAAAGAGCTGATAAATAAAGCAGATGTCTGTATTCAAAGTTTTCAAACACTGGTGAAAATTGTAGTTTATCTGGGACCAAATAGGGAATTCAGTGTCTTGCATGAGGAATTCCCACGCTCAAACCATGAGCTTACATCTGCTTCTGAGGTTACCCCACAGTTATTGACATGTTGTCAACAATTCTCTGATGAATCACTTATTTTCCCAGGAATTTCTGCTTCACCTTCATGAAGCTCTCTGCAAGAATTCACCTGATGAAATCAAATTGATTTGACCGTATCTAATTTTTTTTGTCGACAAAAAGGATATGGATGTTCAGGCAACATATGTCTTTTCCTTCCAAAGTCTTTAAATACATTATACTGAGCGTAATTCACATCAAATGATAACAGTATGTCTTATGTCCTCCTGGCCATCTGCTTTTTTCCATTGCTCCTTCCTATCTGCCTTGACCACCAATTTGCCATTTGTTTAAAAAAAGTGTCATTTTCAAACTTATTTTCTGAGTACTTTTTTTCTCTTGCTTATGCAGATGCTGTTGTGTTGGATTTTTTTTTTTCAGACATATTATGAATTGCTTTTCCAGGGCTAGAAAAGACAATTTTACCAATATCAAGGACAAAGTTTTCCTGATCTGATTCTCCCTGTCTCCCAGCACACACGGAAGGGTATTTACTACATGTGGTTTAAAACATCTTGTAGTAATGGTACACTGGAACATTCTGATGAAAAGCTTTGATAAGCTGATAGAAGAACAAAATACACTAAGGCCAACAGAATTATTCAAGAACAGGGCTGTGGCACATTGGTGTAAGTAAATGACATTCTCCCTAACCATGTTGGAACATACAGTATTCTAACAGCATTGAATCTGCAGTAATTCATCTAATTACTTGTCCATGTTGGTTCATGTGACCTGAACCTTCAGAGTCATGTTCACAGGCATTTTGTGACTGCTATAGGTTGTCACTGACTTTCTGTGCTAAGTACCATTTGGTACTAAGAGTTGGAAATGTAGTATGAACTAGATTGTGTGCTTCCTTCCAAACTTCAAATCTCAGTAAAGACCTCTGGACTTGTCAAAGATATCACTCAATGAAAGAAGCGTTAGAGTCCACTAACCCCTGAATGGTCCTCTCTCCCAATAGCAGATAAGCGAACTGTGGACAAAATGAAGAAATGAGATCATAGTGGAGATGGTACGATCCAAGTTAAAGCAATCCCCGATAAATCATATCTAGGGATTACACAATCCTGGCACACAGCCTTGTGCCTTCCACCACATCAAGATCGATGCAGCGTTCCAGGTGTGGCCTCACCAGTGCAGAACAGAGGGGCAGGATCACCTCCCTCACTCTGCTAGACATGCTTCTTTTGATGCAGCCTAGGATATTGTTGACTTTCTGGGCTGCAAGGGCACATTGCTGGCTTGTGTCCAGCTTGCCAGCCACCAGTACCCCCAGTCCTTTTTGGCAGGGCTATGCTTTATCTTGCAACCCCCAGTTTGGGGGAGTTTCAGCACAGTTGCAATGCCTTGTACTTGTTTAAATATTCCCCAGCCCTACCCCTTTTCCACAGAAGGTAAATCTCCTTGCTCCAGGTTTTCCCTCTGCTCTCTGACGTTTCTAAAAGTCAGTCTTACCAGTAAAGACTGAAGCAATGAAGATTGAGCACTTCAACCTTTTTCATGTCATTTGTCACTAGGTCCCCTGAGCCATTCAGCACTGAGCCCACATTTTTCCCTAGACTTTCTTTAGGTCTTTCTCTTGAATTCTTCACAAGATTCAGGTAGGTTTTGTCTTCTCTAAAACCTGTGTCTGGATACTTGCAAAGTGACTTCTTGCTGTATTTTACTCCTGTTCATCTTATTTCTCTGAACCATGGGAGCATTTCAAGCAATGGAGCAGATCTGGCTTACTTTAACCATTTCACTATGAATTTATGCTTATCTTGAAGCTCTGGCACAAGCATTCACCTGCACAGGACTACTTTAAACTTAATTGAATGGATTTAGATCCCTTTATCCATTTTATCAATATTCAGCCTCTTTCCCCAGTAGGGTGCTATGAAGTTTGTAGGAATATATTTCAAAGCTGAAACAGTCTTTTCATTTGGTTGGTTTTGTTTTGTTTTGTGGTTGTTATGTTGTTCTTTTTGTTTGTTTGCTTTCAGTTCTATGTTGGTTTCCTGCTAATAATGAATCAATTTACCAGCTATATACCATATGGTACTATACATATTGTGGAGATGAACAACCTGAGACTCAGGGGAGCAGTGTTACCTCTCTAGAGAGACACAATGACATTGCATCTAACAGATCACTATAACTATGCAAACTCATAATAGATGAAGTAAACTAAAACCAGCTGAGATGGCTCACCAAATCATGAATAAACTTAGAGTTCAAATTTAATATGAATTAAAACTGAGTAGTTTAATTGCATTATTCGTTTATATTGAATAACTAAGAAAAGATTAGCAAAGCTCATTCAAAGCCAGTGCATTTACAATTTCCAACAATTAGTTGGTCTGTTTAAAGCAGCTTCTGACAAGCTAGTGATTCCAGAATGTAAATATCAGATGTGGGAGACAGCTGTGCTATGATGTCAACATACAGGGTTATTTGCTGATTACTGTACTAGCTGTTCTCAGACAAGTTTAAAAACTATAACCTTTTATTTCAAGCGTCACTGAATGAATTTAGATTGAGAGCTTGAAATGGTTAAGATGTAAGCAGAAGAATAATTGCTGGTCAGTGAGTAAAGGACTGTGAGTATACAGAACATGACAGCTATGAGGGTGCTGTTTAGTTTCCTAAAAACATCACTAAAGGCAAGATGCATTTCTTTAAAATGGCTCCATAGGCTTGGAGCTGCACTGAATCTTTTACCAATGCCTTTTGATACACCTTTGTATGTCACTCCGGGGACATGCATCCTGCCAGTCTTGGTGAGACAGTCTCCAACAAGTCCTGTCTCAGTGATGGACAGTTGTAAAGCATCTCAGCTTTGGCCCATGTATATGAAGGTGATGAGGATCAAACGTTCTGTCATAACACTGACCTAAATCCTATACCTAATTTCCAGTTTTATCCTGTGGACAAAAACTTAAATCCTGGGGGGGCACAGTGACTGTTTCAGACTGCACATGAATAAAAAGTGGAGCTTTCTGAGTAGTAATGAATACCTGTGTTAATAGATAAAGAGAAAAGTTGGTCTTAAAGGAGAGGACTCAGCAACTTTTGTTTCAACTTGTGGCTCTGTTTCCACTTTGCCTGACAAAAGCAGACCTTTGCTGATGATGAAACCAAAATGACAGTGGGTGGCTGAGGATTACTACATGCAAAGGGACTAAGAAATGTGTCTTTCCAAAGGCAACGACTCTCCAGATTCCTTAGATTAAAAAAATAAAATACTCAGAAAAACTCCTATTTTAAACACTGATATGTAAGAATTCTAGGAAGAATAAATAAGAAATGAGTTTAAGGATCATACACCATCTCACCTGTGACTGTAATTAAATAACAGAGAATACTGGCCATTAGTAAAGTGGAAAAATTGAAGACAAGGGCTCGCTTAAGAACACTTAAAGCTTACTTAATAACAGGACTCTGAAAATATTCAGTCCATATCTGTTGTGTTCATTAACCTTCTGGAAACTAATGGAGCACTTAAAACTACTTCATCAATAACCTTCCAATTAGTCCAGCTCTTAAGGGAAGAAAAAGTGGTCCTACATGGAATCCCCTGATCCTGCTCTGGCCACAGTACTGCGTGCTGTTTGCCAGTGCTTGCCTGGCTATAGGCAAGATAAGAGCTTGCCCCTGCAACTCATGGCATCAGCCAGCTGCCAGCATTGATATCCACATGCCACTTTCTATAGAGATGATACTTACTGCCTAATATGAGCTCTTATCTGTGGTTTTCCCTGTGGATGCTAATTTGAACACAATTTCAAAATTCTATTTTAGATTATACCTTCTTCCTCTAAAATGTAATGAAGCTGCTCTCAAAAGAGTCCTCTTGACTTTCACTAGAAAACCACAGTACAAGCGCATGTGACTTAGAGGAAGCATAGTGATAAAAATACAGAGATAATATCAACAGTAATTATCTGATACATCTATTCAGGCTCACACCTCATAGAGAGTGTTGCTTATATTTTCTTCTGTTAATTGTAAACCCACTTTTCATTACTGTTTACATCCCACAAATGCTACTTTTTTGATATATTCTGGTGACATGTATGTGTACGCTTGGAAAGAAAATTAAATACACAAAATGTCTAATGAGCAGTTCTCTTCTACCCTTCACATTTTCAGCCAGAATTTCAATGATGTAGTGAAAGAAAATCTTTTCTTCAACAGAAGTACACTAGCATACTTTGATCATCACTTGTACCTATTTTCAGCATGTATTTATTGACTGCTCTGGAACTCATTAAAATAAACACTCTCATTGGGAAAGTATTTTTGTGTTCCAGTGAACATAATTTAAAAAGATAGTATTCACGCTGCTTAGATTATATGAAGTGTACTTAGATATCTCTGTGGCATCTAAACACAATGATAGGTACCTGTTGTCCTTATTAAGTACCTATAATTGAAAAGAAATCAACTAGCAAATACTAATAAAATTATATTTAGAATTTGGGTGAGTAACAACCATTATAAACATGCTTTGTTGTTAATCTAAGACGCTTTGGAAAAAAAAATGGAAATAAATAGAACTCATGTATGGAGAGCATCAGGAGTAAACTTTCATAAGATAAATTAAATGTACCTCATTTTATAAATTTGTTCTTTGCAGCATATCTGAGCTTGCTACTTATTTTTCCTTTGCAAATATTAACAGAATTGTTAGCCATTCAAGTTATCAGTAGTTTACTAATGAAAATGAAATGAAGTAATAGTAAACATAAAGGGTATTTGCACTGAAGCATGGCAGAATTCATTACAATCTCTGCACATTGATGTTTTGCAGTATTCTCCCAAATCTAGCCATTTTCTAAGTCATCTGGTTTCTACTGTCTATTAATTTTCACTTTCAGTGAAGAAAGACCTTTTCTTTCTAGCAACTGGGTAGTCAAGATGACATTAAAAACTCTAACAATTTACCCTTTTATGAAGATTGTATGAAGATTGCAGCAATTTCTTATGTGACACTCATGTCACTAATAGATTATATTGACAAGAGAATTTACTATCCTCTTGCCAGGAGCATGCCAGAGACCTCCCTGTGCAAAAGAAAAGCATATTCTTAGAAGTGATCAGAATTGTCATGTTCTCCTCCACTTCTGAAGGTAGCTGGTGGCAGCTCCTTTTCAGAATCCTTGGTTCAAAGGCGCAGAGAGTGCCTTTTTCCTAAATTGTTTCATGAAGCCCTCAGTGGCTAATTGAGTTTGGAATTACTGCAGTTATGCTGATAATATCACATAGTACATTTCTGTTTCCAAACTGAGGGACCTCAGTTCTTAGAATCAACTTTGCAACCAAGATTTTTTCAGTCAGTGTATAAGCTTCTTTCCAGAAACAACTTGCATTATGCATTTTAAAATTTGGTTTTCTCAAATATCATTTCTTAGTAAATTCACTTACCAAGAGCAGAAATAGATGGGCCTTGAACACAGTAAAATCTACTTTGCCTGCTGAAGAGCAAGAGCACACAAGAAGATAAAGAGCCTACCTAGCTCACTCTCTGCTCTCCAGCAGCAACTGGCTGTTCTGCTACAGGGAAAGGTTCAGGAAAAGAGCTTTGGGAATCTGTGAGGCGGTTTTACAGGTATAACTTTCTACCTTCAGCAATCAGTAACAGTGGGATCTGTCCTGGATCAGTCTCTACTTGCCTGTTCCTTTGTTCAGGAGAGAACACGCTTTTTTTCAGATTGTTTCCTGATGGAGTGACCGACACTTCAAATTCCTTCAAATATTTTGAAAATGGTTAATTTGTTCCTACCCCCTTTTCTCACCTCTAATTAGTCACTATTATTGAAAAGACCTTCTTTCTTGTCCCACGACAACTTCTAATTAATAGCACTGGGAAAGAACCTCGTGAAAATTGTTCCATGTAAATAAACATAATTTATCAAGCTCATTTACAAGTTAAATTCCAAAAAGCTGTAATAAACTAAGGAAGCATGATTCTTTTCTAAAGAAAAAGCAACAATTAAGTCATATTGACTCTTCCTTACTATTCTGGATGTTTGTTCACAGTCTCCTGTGTGACCGTCAGTTCTCTTTGCCTAGGTGCTAGAATGATTTTTCTTCTGCATGTTATTATATCTCTTTAGGTACTCATTCACACAAAAAAAAAAAAAAAATGGATTTCACACTGTGCAATGGCCAATGTAAATGAAAAGCTAAACATCAAAACTGGTGGTTTGGTATCTTTTGTCAGTAGGGAGGAGTCAATATGACTAAGTTCCTTTGGAATACTCAAGAGAATATTATCTTGTGATTATACTTCTCCCGGTATAATTTATGAATTCCTTCTACTTGTGAATATCTTCTGTTTTTTGAGATACTTTCTGAGACCTACATTTCATAAGAAAAATCTCTGGGATAAGAACTTCCCATACTCTTCCAATACAGTCAATTACATTATTTTTATGCCTTAAGGACTCTCCTTCAGTGTATTTGAAATAAGTTTTATTATTTCTTCTTATACTCTTAGAAAGTTGCTCCTCCAATCTTTGTGGTCTTGTTACATCCCTACTTATCCCCACATTTAACTTGCTAGAGCTCATGCTTATTTTTGTTCTCAAATTATTTTGTTCTTTTAAGAGCATTATTCATGTTGTTTAGCTGGGCCTTTAAGGAAAAGGTTTCACATTGCATAACCAGCCCCCGCAGAACTTGCGGTTGATTACTACTGAGGACATAGCTGCACAAAGACAACAACTCCTGAGTGTGAGATCTGCCCAGGAATACAGCCTATCAGTCTCACACACCACAATTCTCTCCCAGCAGCATTAATGGGAACTTGGTAGTGATGTGACATCATATATTGATCAGCAGATTCCGATCAAGCATGTTTCATGGTCAGTGGTGGAAGATCACTTGTTCTGTGACTTTCTTCAAACCTTCCCTCCTATTGCATGTCATTTTTATGGCAAATGTAGTATTTGTTCAGAAAGAGCCACCTAAACCCTTTTCCCCTTAGGAACAGTCAGCGAACAGCACTGTCCGAACTTCAAGATCAAATGCCAGCAGTATGAGACAGTCTGCAGTTATACAAAACACAGTGATCTCTACACCTGTGACAGATAAGTTTCATTTGACTCTGTTTCATGACACACTGAGTGTGAAATTTAGCTTCAGTAGCTCCAGCCTGTCACTACAGCTTTCTCTAATGTGGAATGGTGGGGAGGCTGGGAGAGATGAATGCTGCTGAAACTTGAAAGGATCTCATATTAAAGAAGATGTAACAGCGATAGTTCTAATTTTGCACTGACAGTATCCTCTCCATTCACACAATACATTTGAAAATGCAGTGGTGGCCAGTGTGTAGTTTAGCAGGAAACCCAAATTTTCTGAGATGTACTTCAGAGCTTTGATCAACCCAGTGAAATCCAGCTCAAGAGTTCGCTTAGAGAATAGACAAAACGTGGCTGCTTAATGATGGCAATCCTCTAATTGAAGAGGAACAATCTAGGTCTAGAACTAATTTTAATCAAAAGACCTTCCTAATAATTATGCTTGCCTTATGAATGAGCTCACTTAGATACAAGAGAATGTAAACTTGGAGGCGAAAAATTGTTCACAGAAATAAGGAAAAGCAGATACTAGCTACAGATACCTACAGATACCTCTCCTTGCCATTGGAAGATATTGAACAACTCCACTGGACATCACTTTTTTGGTTCTCTTGTCTGTGTCACAGTTTTCTCTGTTTATTTCTGTATATTAACTAATACTAGTGAACTGAATTTCTATCACTTAAAGAGGTACTCCTTATTTATAGCAGTATACATGAACGTCTTTTTGCTGCAGCAAATAGAAAATAGAAAATTGTATAAATGCTAATAGAAGTTATTTAAGCTAATGTTTTCTTTCACACATGCAATGGACAGTGTACATAAGCAGTTACTGCAATTCAGCTGACACGAGGTAACTCATTAAGCAGCAGTAATTCTGATTTGTGGAGACCTTGCTTTTCCAAAACTATCCTCTAACTAAAGATGTCTCACAGCTGAATTACCATGCCTGCATTTCTGATTTTCATCACGCCTGATAGCCAGTCACATTCACACAGAGTGTACAGGTATTTTCTGAAGCTGGATACATATATTTTCCAAACAGACACTTTATAAACAGGCTCAGAATACAGATACTCACTGATCTGATTGGTGGATGCACTGTAAAAAGCATTGACAGTAGTTGGGCTCGTAAACCACCTATAGTGAGAGCAGAAGAAAGCAGCTGTCAGTACATCTCAACTTCTCTCTGAATACAATGAGCAAATATAAAAAGTTAACTCAGTGGAAAGATGCAAAAATGTAAAAGATCTAGGATTTATTAAAGTTTAATTATTTCTCCAGTTCAACATGTACTTACAGTTCCTGGAACATCAAAATCTATTGTTTAATGGCTTTAATTTAAGTGTACATAGTCAGTGACTGCTAAGCTTCCTCTTGCAGAACTTTGAGCCTGTGAGGCCTGCTGTGATGACAAACTGAAGTCCTGATTTCATCCAGCAGAGGTACAACACTGATAGCAGATGTAAAAACTCTCAGTGGTTCTATTATATGTCTATCAACCATGTGTGGAGAATCTCTCTCTTGAAATTAGAGGAGAACTTTTTTAAGCACCCAAAGTGGCTTCAGACTCTTTCCTGAGCAGCTACTTGTACAATTAGGATGATACCCACAGCATAGGCAGGTTCCTTCTGGGAATCTAAGTCTGAAACAAACTGCTTCACTGTCTGTGCCCTACTCAGCAAACAAGGATTTCAGTGTGTCCACGAACAGACATCTTGCAAAGCAAAACAAACTTTACAAGGAATATAAGCATTTCTTCTCTCAGTTAGATTTCTCAAACCTACTGGAAGGAAACCTCGACCACAAATGCAAACAGGATTTATGGAGCTCCTTAGACTAAGCTCATCTGTATTAGTAGTGATTTCACCCATATGAGTGGAAAAATCTCAACAGACTTCAGCAAAATCCAAATCCTCTCTGAGGAAATTCTGACTCCAGCAAGTCCAAGATTTCACTTTACACTTTTATAATGAAGAACTAAGGGAAAATTAAAGCAGTAAAGATAATGAGAATTAGTCATTAATTGTAATAAATGTGCAAAAAGGAAAATCCTGATGTCCTTAGCAGTACATTACTCAGAAGTTATGTAAGGCTCAAAAGCAATAAATGTAATGCAAACACTTCAGGAATTTTCTTTCAAGGAGAAGAGACGGCAGCTGCGCAACAATGAGCAAGACAAAGGAAGATCTATCAGAACATGGAAAATGTGTGATGTTGGTGACATTCAAGTCCATGATTTGTGCTTTAAAATAACACCTTCAAATGAACAAGTTATCAGCATATCCTGTTATTCTGGCAACTCACATCCTCATGTGAACCATGCAACAAAGGGGAGTTTCAGAATGGCAGCATTCTGTCCTTTATCCATACATTTATCTGCTTCTCTCATGTTCAAAGCTTATTTCACATGCAGCAAGTGAGAAAAGTAACCAAGGAAAGCTAAGTGTGATGTCATGTAAACATCTTAACCATCCATCACATTAGAGTCTTTAATTGCCACAGATAATTCTCCCAGTTCTGTATATTAAGAGATGTTGAAGGGGAGGAGAAGGGGGAGGTTGTTTATTTTGTTGTGTTTTCTGTTTCCTCCTTAATAAAGAAATGAAGTATTAGTGGCAGTGTAATGAGATATTGGAGTATTTAAGAAAGAATGCCTTTGATGAAGGGAAAAAGAAAAAGAAATTGGGGCTGTAATTTGCTACATTTTAATTTCACATCTGTTCACAGAATTGATGAGCTGAACTGTTAAGGATTCCAGCCATCCACCTATGCAGTAGTACCCAAGCTCCTGGTTTAGCAGTAGCTCTGGAAGACTTGTCACTTTTTGACAAGGAGACCTCAAAGGGACCCATCTGAAACACTCAGTGCTTTAATTTGGATTTCACTGAAGTTTGAGCAAAGACAAATAGCGCTGCAACTTCCACCTTACCCTGTCAATTTATTCTACTTAAAACATCCTTTCTATTCCCTTGAACAGCATCTTTTAAGCATGAAAAAGGCTTCGGAACCACAAATACTCCCTTTCTAGAAATCCGTCTTACAGTGCATGTCTTACAGGTTTCCCTCATTTTCAGTCACAGGATCAAGGGCCTGAGGCAGATAACTTACACTTCAAAACAGACTGATGTGCTTTGATCTCCTCTCCATCCTCTTTGCTGTTGCAGTCATGGGGCCCACTCTGAGCTCACCACAACTCATTCAGGTTAGGAAATACCACAAGCAGCGATTGAAGAGCTTTTCACTGACAAGCAATGCTTCTCTAATAAACAGTACAAGTCTGCAAGCACTGCCTCTCTAGCATTACAAATCTACACCTGTTTTTACTGGGTAGGGAGCTAATCATAGTGATGCATGTATTTTTCACAACAGAAACATCTCACTTAGCCTGAAAGAAACCAAGGACATCATACCAACACTGGCCACACTTTGATACCTATGAACCTACCTCGTAGCCTGCAGACAAGTTACTGAGTCTCATCACAACATCTCTATCCCAAATCCTGAGTCTCATCACAACATCTCTATCCCAAATCCATCCTTCATGATTCACCACTGCTACAGCAGAGCCTGTCTTGTCTCCTGAGCTGGGTATAAGCTACAGACCAACAGCAGTCTCATTTTTCCCAGCGTAAAATTGTTCTACGTTCTTTCCAAGTCACTGTTACACAACAAGGCCTCAGGAGCAACTCAGTATGAAATTTGTTATATTTTTGAGCAGACAGGAAGCTGTACCAAGATGTCACGGAGTAGTTTTCAAGTGACAAGCAGAGTATACTTGCTGAATTACGTGTTTGACATTTAGACACTCTGGCAAAGAGCATATTTGCACTCCAGCATTCTGTTGTACCATTCCAAGTCATTCTCAAGAAGATTTAGAAAGCATTTTCCACAAAAGAACAGAAATAACAGAGACTGCTTCCATTCAGAGAAGATGAACAACTTCACCTCAAATCTGTGAGCATTTTTCAGTGAGTTCCCTGAAATGACTGAGCCTTCAGTGACAGGCATTAATCATAGAATCATAGAATTACCAAGGCTAGAAAAAAACCTCTAAGATTGTCCATCCAGTCCAACCATCCACCTATCAAAAATATTTCTTACTATACCACATCCCTCAGCACAACATGTAAGCATTTCTTGAACACCTCCAGGGACAGTGACTCCACCACCTCCCTGAGGTGCTACTGCCTCACTGCTCTCTTGGAGAATAAGTATTTCTTAATGCACAAACTGAACATCCCCTGGCACAGCTTGAGGCCATTCCCTCTCATCCTATTGCTAGTTACATGGGAGAAGAGGCAGAGTCCCACCTCACCACAGCCTCCCATTTGTAGAAAGTGATAAGGTTGCTACTGGGACTCCTGCAGAGTAAATAATCCCAGTTCCCTCAGTTACTCCTTATAAGGACTGCACTCCAAATCCCTCACCAGCTTCACTGCCCTTAATAATACAACAAACTACTACTATATGAGGAGCTGTAATAAATAGCTGTCAATGTTAAATTTTAAGGTGAAGCAAATTTAGAAATTGCTCTCACATTCCTGTTTGAAATCGGGTTGCCTGGGCATTTGCTCTAGATCTAGTTACAATGTCAGTGCATTTGTCAGAAGTATAGAAAAGACAGGTGTAACAAAATCTAAGCTCCCATTAATTACAGAGTAATTGTTTTCACTGTTTCCATTTCTTATTAGCATGTGAAAGAGCTGTGAGCGAAGTCCTGTAACATCACCTACCAACTTCTGCAGCAGACAAAACATAACACATCAGACTTGATACTTGTACATCTGAGATCTCTTGTGGAAAAAAACTTTCACTGAAATAACAACTGAGGAAGACATTCTATTAGGCTTGTCTTACAACTCTCTTCACCATATCTTCCTTCCTGAGTTGATAATATAGTATGCTATATTGGCAATCATTTAAAGCGTTGACTGGGAACCCTTCTAATGCAGGGAAAAGCTTATTTCTGTAATTCTCTGAAGTTTGAACTGAAGTTCAAATTTGTTCCCTCAGTTTTTGAGTAAGTAAATCACTCTGATACAGAGTTGCTAATGAAGATGGAATCTATAAAATCTCTTCAAAAGATAAGAAAATGCAATAAAGAAAACCTACTAAAGGGGAAGCCATCTTTAGGGTAACTTTGAAGAGTATATTTCCTGTTCACACCGTTAGCAAACTTTATACATTTACCTGTATAAAAATAGAAGATTAGCCTCCCAGGTTAGGCTGCCATCTGTCTCCTTCAGGGCTAGGGAAGCAACAAGGATTGTAAGGCTACGCCCAGCCTCCAGTGCCACATCACTGCTTAAACTGAGGTTTAGAGGTCAGGAAAAGGCTCCGTTAGGCTACTACCAGCCTCTCCTCTACAGATGAGACCCACCCTCAAGATTTTTAAGTTCAGAGCCCTCTGGCAGTCAACAGCCTGCCCAGCATCTTCTGTGACTGCTTTTCATTTTCTGAGCAGTTTTTGTGGTGTCCACATCCAACGTAGCACATCCAAAAAATGCCCTTTTCTGCAGTGAACCAAGGGCCAGGACTGAATTGAATAGTGTGGTTAAAACACTGAAATAAGTCCTACTGAAAATACAGCTCATTTCTTGTGTGTCCTGAGATTGATTCCTACATATCCAGAGTGAAGGGCTGGATGAAACAATCTTTGAGATTTCCTGACTTCAAAGGAATAATAATGAAGTGAGATGTCCCAAAAGTTCTCTGGCTTATTGTTATGTGAAAGCATGCTACAGGTGTTAAAAATCTTAGATTCAATCACTGTTAAAAAGATGCTTGTTTATATATATGTGTTTACAACATGAACATATATGGCTCCAAGGATGCCACCGAAACCCCACTTCTCCTCTATCTCTTTCTTTCACATTGCCATAATCTCCCCACCTTCTGCCTTTCACCTCCCCCTGCTCTACTCGTGTTTCACCTGGATTAAGGCAATTGCCTTGACACTTTGTCTCCTCCCTCCCATGCTCCCTTTCCACCCTCATCACCTCCATTCAGCCCTGTCCATACAACTGGTACTGTTTCAGGTATCATATCCTTCAGCTGCTGCCACAAAGCCCTCTTGTACATGCCTCTCCTGATACTAGCGCATATTCTGTGGTTTGAAAGAGCTGGTTGTGAAAACAAGAGCCAGCTCTCCAACCAGCTGCTGGGATCATGATCAGTATCTGAGTCAGGTGGTGTGACTGGAGTGTTTTCAGGGTATCCACCCCATGGCACCCAAATACAACATCACATCTCCTCAGCAAGAGCTGGCATGAAATTTGTCCCCGTGCATCCCTACATCCATGGTCAGAGAATCACCGTGCCTCAGTACTCCACATTCCTTTTTGCTTTAAGCCAGGTGACTTCTAGGTCAGGAGGGAGCAAAACATTAGAAAGAATTTTGATAAATGCTTCTGGTTTGGGGGATTTTTTCTGTTTCTTAGATTACAAAACTGCTGTATTCCCAGAATAACTATTTTCACTTTGAAATCCACATTCCTCTTTATTGAACTCCTTTACCTTATTTGTCCCCTGACGGTTCTTCCCTGGTGTTCTAAGTGAACCAACACTTTGATTTTCCATATAATTGATTATGCTGATGAAAGACTCCATTTTGATTGCCAAGGAATCTGCACTGTCTTCTAAATGAATATAGTTTTTCACTCTTGGGGTAGTAATACAGGGATAGTAAAGAATAGGCATTAATTTGTTTCCTCATATAATCTTATTTATCAGTCCACAGCATGGATCATTTTATAATATCTATTTCTAAAAGTAAATATTTTGCTAAAAGCTACTTAACTAGGGAAAAGAGGAAACAAAGAAAACAGAAACTATCCCCAAGGGTAATTCTCTATTAACAAAGTGCTAAGCTTCAGTGTAGACCAATGATCTGCGGAGTTCAATGAAAGATACAGGCTTCAAAAAACAACAAAAACAGAGAAAAAAAGGAAAGAAAAAAGAGAAACACGCTCATCAGAAAGAAGTAGTTTGGTAGTCAGAATGTGACAAAATCTGATACATTTAAGGCCAGCTTTGTTGTACCTCAAACTGATGGAAGTTATCTTCATTATAATAAATTAAAACATGGGACGGCATTCTTACGAGCAGTGGCAATGGCCCTCTGTGCCTTGATATACCTCAGCTGACACAGCAGCAGTGGTCAGTGTAAGGCACACCACCTTCAGATCTCATTTCTATTCCCAAATACATATAGAGGCAGAATAACCTCCCAAGAGGAATCACCATGGCTGAGAGTCAGGTGGGTTTAGCTATTGCCCCCACAGACAGTAGAGCATGTAGCTGTGCTGGCAAAGGAGAAATGCTGAACATGAAATTGGGATGTCTCAGATCACCGGGCCCTGCAGTCCCTCCCCAATGATTCCCCACCAGTGAGCTGCCCAGGATGGAGACATGAGGGTCTGCCCCTTACCCTGTATGCATGCACACTTGGGGTCAGCAACCCCACCAGTTCCCATCTCCCCTCTACACTGTAGACAGAGCAGAAGGGGATTGATGATTCTCTTTTATTCCACTTTCAGTGTATGAGCTACTTTGTGTCATTAGGCCTGTTTATCTCCCAGTTGCTGGTTGTTTTGTTTGTTTGTTTTTTGTAGCAAAGCAAAATGCAAAAGCAGACACAAACAGATCTACTTAAGAGCAAGACAAAGATGAGGAAAGGTCTGCCGTTCAATAACCCTTGAAACAAGAGGGCAAAGACAAAGATGAGGAAGTAGTCAATCTTGTTCTAGTCAATCTAGTGTTCGGTAAGGTAAAACCTTCATTTTTTAAGCTTACTCACATGATGCGACAGTTCTTAGATTACAGCCCTTGATGGGATTACCTGACTATTAACATCCCTTAGAGGGGACATCTTACATCATGCCATCGATGTACTTGGTCTGTGCTGGTGCTCTCTCAACTCTGCTCAGAGAATGAGGACTGCTGAGTAGAATTTCTGAAGAGAAGCAAGTGCTATCTTTCACTGGGGTTAACCATCACAATGTAAGAGAAAATTGGGATGAAAAGGTAAAACTCACCTCTAAAGTTAAACTATAAACAGCCCCTCAAGTACACAGGACCAAATCACGAAACTCTAAGCAGACACAGGCTGTGTCTCTCCTGCTGGCACCCTCTACCATCCTCAAAACAAGGTACAGTTCAGTATAGCAAGAATTTCTGGAAGCATAGGGAAAGTGCATCACAGAAACTAAGCAGCCACACTGATTTCAAGGTCCCCATGCAAGAGGAGTCATATTTAAGTAGCACAATTAGAGTAATTAATTTCTGTTTAGGTTTCAATTTGCATTTTAAAGATTTGATTACCCACCAGTGAGAAGAGAGACTGATTCTTTCATGTATTTGATGACTGTATGTAACACCATTTGTATTCTCAGGTTTACAAATAAATAAATATAACATAAGTAAATTAAATCATGCCTTAGTCTGTATCATTGCTATCAACAGCAGGTAACTAACAGTGTTGATTACTACTACTACTACTATTATCTCTTCATAATGGTTCAATTCATAGAAAATTTATTTCATAAATCCCTGCTGTACCATTCCAAATTCTAACTGTGACCAAGAGACATAATCCACTTTTAAATAAGATTCAATTACTCCTTTTTTTCATTAAATTAAAAGTTTAAGCTGCCAGCATATGACTATTGTGCATCAGAATAGGAATATCTAGAACTTAATGAAAAAAGCAATTCTTTGATAAAAAATATCCACAGGAGTTGCGAATAACTGTTGTGCTGTTGGGTTTTTTTTACCCATAAGCATTTTTATTGCAATATGTTGCTGCACCTATAATTCTATTAAAATTAAATTGCATATATTAAATACTATAAATTAAAACACTGTTAAAAAAGCATGAAAATTTATCTTTTGTCTACTCACTCTGTTTTTGGAACTTCTTTTCTAAGCCAGTAGAAATCAGATTGGGCTGCATATTTGCGAGTTTGTAATACATTGCCAAAATAATCACTTTCTGTAAACTTCAGCTGTATAGGCAAAGCACAGATATTTTTTAGAACATGTCCAAGTAAACAAGAGCTGACAAAACAATCAGAACTTTTAATTTAAAATTAAAAAAAAAAATCACTCTTTTTTTTTTTTTAGACATGATCAAAACAAATGACAATTCCACAGTTGGTAGGAAGAATAAATATTTTGTGATGCTAGTTTAAAAATGGATCATGAATGGATTTATACAAGGGACTGGAACATCAGAAAAGCTTTCGCCTGTGCAGATGCAGCTGAAAAAATCAGAAGTACCCAATGACAAATTACAGACTGCATATTTCTATGGCTATTACAAGGCAGCCTCTTTTCTGTAAGGAAAGAGGTCTATCTTCACTTTTAAAAGTTTATTTAAAACCTCTTTCAAGACAGTAAAAAAGCCTCTTTTTCTCTGTATGCTTTGTATTTCATTGCAAATGCTTTGCATTGTGTGCCCTTGGAGGATTCTTCTGCTGTTTTTACAGGTTTTTACCATTTCTCACATTAAACTCATACTGCCATAGGGTTCCAAGTTCCCACAAGCCTCCCAATCTATTAGCAACCCACACACACAACTTACCGTGCAAGAAAAAGGTATTCTAATGTTTTATAAATTCAGCTGAAATCCCTGTTGTCAGTTTCAAACAAGACCAGGACTTGTGAGGAAGTTATACGTCCCATTTAACTGTTTTTTTCAGCTGTGATTAACAATTATTATTCTTTTTGCCAGGTATAACTACTTATCTGGGCAAGTCATTCCATACACTGAGTGTCAAAGCTGGTCACATCTTCTGTCTCTTTGCATTGACTTCACAACACAACCACACCTTACTTTTCCAAAGCTTATAGAGTTGGCTCTTCTACGGATCCTGAATGAATCATGCCTCTTTTTAGTGTTCTTTCATGTTTTGTGGCAAAGTAACTCTGTCTCTCCTAGGATTTTAGTGGTTCAAGATTGAATTTGTGGTTCTGCTTTGCCTGTGACTTTCAGTAATACAATTTATCACGAACATGCCACAATTACTTCTTTGAAAAATGACAAAATATGTTATCCTTCATCATCTTCTTTGGTTATCACTAGGTTGAATAAATACTGGTTCAAGATGGAGGCCCCAATGATATCCTTGTCCAGCATGTCTAACTGTAGGGCTGTACAGTGGTTAGGCCATGCAGACATGACAATCAACAAGCTTAGAAAATCCATAGCCTGGAGAGAGAGGAGAGAGCCTATCCTATATAGGCATCATCAATGGTGATAATTCAGACAAAAAATACACCACGTTTTTTGAAAGCTGTGACCTTGAGGAGATATGTTTTTGTTTTTTTTTTATTATTTTTACAACTAAATACAAAATTTATGCTGGGGTACTTTTAACATGAAAAATGGTTAATAGCAAGAAGGTTCTTAGCACCCATGTAAATTTACTGCAAGCTAGCATGGTGGCCATCTTACTTCAACACATCATTGACATTTTATACACTAGAGCTTAAAAATAACCAGGCAAGCTGAACTCCAGATGTGAGCAAAAGAAAAGGTTTGCCTTTAGACAGCAGTAGAAGAGAGAAAGGAATGGTTCCAAGATGTAAAAGAAGAAAGCAGCAAGTCTGACACTTACTGTTTTGATGTCTTCATTAATATATGTGTCATTCATTATAAACTGAGGGTACCCCACTTTTGCCATAACAGCTTTCGCCTTTGAAAAAGAGAAAAAGAAAGTATTGGCAGATATAAACATTCCTCAGTGTATGACATTTTTTTCTCCATTATTTTCCATTGCATGCTATTATGTCTCTCTGAAGGCATGTTAATTTAACTTCAAGCCAATGTGCCTACAAGGAAAATTCAGTGCCTCAAACGTATTGCACAATGTAGTCAGATTATCACAGTGGGTCTGTCAACACCTGCAGAGTTTTTTTTGAGAATTACAGCAATTTGTTTGAAAACAAAAGTCTTATTCTTTACAGCTGATCTTCCCTACCAGTAACTGAGATAATCAAGTGGTCAAATGCCTCTTTTTACAATGTTTTCCAAAAGGCTCCAGGAAATGTCCAATTTTGCTATGGCCCAGCAGCCAGTAGGCATCCAAGTGTTAAAATATATTTTGTTCACATATATCGCTGAGCCTGGATCCCAGCAAGAGCAAACTGGCATGATTTAACTGACAGTCACTTCCCTTTACATCTGAGGATGGGTGATCAGTTTTCTGATGGACGTTCTACTTTCCTAAAACAATACGAGTGACCTTTAATTCATTCTCTACTTTTAGCCCTCTAATTTATAGCTTTTTGCCTTTCTCTAACACCATTAAGGGTGTTAAAGTGAGACACTTAGTTTTCCTTTAACTTTGTTTTATTCCTTTTCAGTCACAATCTGGACCCACTGTTTATGTGTAACCTGTGTTAACATGCTGGTGTGAATTGATAGCAGCTATAGATGAGCACTGCCACTTCATAAATCATAGCATAAAGATAGAAATAACTTCAGCAATGGCCCCACAAAAACAGCAGCAGGTCACCTGCAGAACATTGCTGTGAAAACTGTGTATTTCTGACAGAAAAGCAGAAGAACATGAAAGGTTAAGATGACATACAAAGAAGAGAAATATGACAAAGTCATTGGACAAATTAAAGCTGTGATAGATCAGGGTAGCACAAAGTTTTCACATCATATGTTTTTGGGAAGCTGAACTTAAATTTCTCCTCAGTGTTTTTGGGATTTCCTCCATCCCTCACAAAAAGCTCTTCTAGAAACATTATCTGGACCGTCAAATGCATAAATAGAAGTGAATATTGCAAGACACAAAATGCAAAAATCTGACAGGGCTTTAAAGAAACAGAAGTCATGTCAACGCAGTTTTATCTGCAAGCAGATCCCAGACTTCTCTGATGAGCCACTGTCTTGTACTTCTCTCTTGCTGCATGGGATGGCAGCTCAAGGGAAGGCTCCCTTTTAACCACAATAAAACCCTCGCCCTTTTCTTCCGCTCTATACTCTATTTCTTCCACCCCATACAACAAAGCCTCTAACCAAGAGCACAGACAGCAAGAATTAGAATCATTTGTTTCACAGCAGTAAGAAAGCTGATAGGGGACTGCCTCAGTTTAACAAAAACTCTCTTCTATTTTATTTTCAAGAAGAAAAACCCATTACCTTCTTGAAACTCCTTCAATTTCTCAATCTCATTTCCAACCTAAAGTCATAATCCTCCACTTGTGACATCACAATTAATTGCAGTTGAGATAATTAAGATGTCTCAAATAGAAGATTACAACTTCAGGTGGGAAATTAGCAGCAGGAGCAGATGAACTCTTAAGGAAGAAAGATCCCATTGTCATGCAAATAACCCCAGTGAAAAAAAAAAGTAAAAAACAAACGAAGAAAGACAAATGCTGAACTGGAAATATGAAATGAGCCAAATTAACTCTCAGCTGAATGTTTTCTCAGTTTTCCAGAAGGTACAGCAGCCTTTCAAGGTAGTTTAAGTGCCTGAGGGGAACAAAAGGGAAAGAGAGGAGAGCATAATTTGTCTGCAAGTTTGTATATAGTCAAGAGCATCTATTTTTCGTTGGTGACGGTGCTGTCAGATCCCACTGACTAAACTTTTGCAAGAGACCGGAAAATTTCATTTTCTATTTTCAGTATTTCAGTCCCAGTTGTTATACTAGTCTAGATTATGCAAAGTGCAGAACTCATCAGTTTTAGTTTCTATTAAGTCAGCTGCCTAATCAAATTCAGTGAATCTCAAATGTTCTGCATGTGTTATAGTCATCATCTGAATTACTTGAAGTAGACTCTACACTGAATCTACTTACTTGACCCCTTAACACTTTGATATTTACATTATATCTATTTAATTAACTTATATGATGAAGAGTAATCTTTTAATAACAATTTTGAGTGCAACTTGCAAGAAGTATTAACTTTGTTGGTAGAATGCTATTTCAATCATGATTTAGCCAGTATCTTGTCAATCAAAAATTGTTGATTGTATTTTTGCATATATAAGAACATTATTGTTTTTTTGTTTGTTTGTTTGTTTTTTGTTTGTTTGTTTTTGAAACACAGTGTATCCTTTAAAAACACTCTCACTTCCTAGACTGCTCTCAAAATGAAAGCAAAAAGGTTCACACATCATTGGCTGTAAACACAGAAGACTACAAAGCCAGACTGGGTCTGGCAGCACTCTTTTGCTGAAAGAAGTAGAGATGGACACTGCTCTTGGACCCACGGTGACAGCTGTCTGGTCACGGACACAGCATATTCATCTTCCCTTCCCTACATGGACATTTTGGAGTCCTTGTGGAATATCTGCCACACCCATCTGTCTCTTCTTCCAAGCAGCCCAGAGAGAGCAGTAGCATGGATCCAGTTTTCGGCATTTTTAAACCCCCTCCTTAACCAAACACCTTCATGGATGAGGATGGTTCCTCCTCCAGGCTCCTAAATAGCAGGTGTGATGTAAGCTAACTTAAATATCATGTCCATAATATTATTCATATTATTTTATATTTCAGTTATGTTTAAATTATTTAGTCTTGTCATGGCCTTGCTGCATTAGAAAGGGAAGAAAGGATGAGTTCTTCTAACCAGGCTACTTCAATAGCAATAGGCTCACTTGTTAAGTTATACAAACTCTTGTTCTGCATCTTTGACAACTGATGCTATAAGCTTTAGATTTTCATACATGAAGAAAAACAGACAGATACTACTGAGACACTTTGCTACAGAGCCAACATAAAACCCTATTAAATAACAAAGTTTGTCTCAGAGTATTTTGAAACTAAACTCAAAAAGTAATGCTGCTCTCAGTACAGTGATATTTTAACAATGGCTTCATCTGTCTGTATTTTGTTATATACATATTTAGGGAAAAATATTACTTTATTGCACTTGTTACTTAGAAATTCTTACCATGATACATGTTGCAGAAATCTGACTAAACTCTAAGGCAGAACTTAACTAACAGCGTAATTCTTGTGCCTATATAAATGTTCTCAAGTCACATAAAATAACAAAGATTCAGAAAAGCACACTGTTACTAAACATCAAGTTAATTTGTTATCGTGAAATGTAGGTACACATTAAAACACCATTGTGAAACATGGTTTTTCCCTACCTGGTGTAGAGAACCTGCTTTGGCAGGGGGGTTGGACTCAGTGAGAGACTTGACTCTTGAGGGACTCTTGAAGTCCCTTCCAACCCCTATGATTCTATGATTCTATGAAAGCTTTTGGCTCTGGAATTTTTGAAAAATCACTAATGAACAACATTCTTTAGCAGCCTTTTTGAGAACATGTAAAGCAAGAGGTGATGGAAGGCAAATCAGGACAAGATTGCTTCATGCAGGCTTGCTCTATAGCTTCTCCCACAAAACCGTGGTGTCTCAAATTGATCCTAATGTTACTCATGAGACAACCAAACCTCCTACTGAGGTATTCCCCACAAGGCCAGACAAAATCTCCATCATGTAGCACATGCATGGGAGAAAGAGAGGAATAAGCTTACTTGATCAGAGGGACTAAGAATGTTCCTCTAGAAGACTTTTTCAACACCCTGACTCCAATCACAATAAGGTCTAGGCCCATAGAGCCTATGCAGGCACACCTGGAAGCAGGTTAAGATGCTATGGCACATTAGTAAGTCCCCTGATTCCAACAGTGAAGGTTGTGGGGCTCCTGGTGGTGGAGGGGACTGCTACCTATAGCAAAATTCCTGAGAGGTAATATAGGAAGCCCTTTGAAGTCCCTGGGAATCCGCTCCACTGAGATTCCTCCCAGCAGCTGTGCATTCAATCCAAACTCTTTCAGCTAAGCTCAGGACAGAGCCCAACTTATCTACACAGCAGATAAGTTTGAAAGCATCTTGCTAGGAGTGGGTTTCTAAATTTGCATACTGGAAATTTCTTGCTTCCTTGGATAGCTTTTCTATTCACTTGAATAATACTTAAGGGCAATTTGAAGACTCCTGATTCATAAAACACTAGAAAGTAAAAAGCTCTTCCAAGACTGGCTTGTTCTTTGATAATCAAGTCAGTATTTTCCCCCTGATAAGATTAAAAGTAATTTTAAAAGATCAGCCTTCCAGGGAGCATGCATACACATGGGCAAAGCAAATGAAATGTGACAAATGTATAGGAACCAACAATGTGGTAACTGCACACAAATCCATCGTAAATGCATCATGCACAACTTTTTATAGTTCAAAGGCTCATTTAGTTTCTCTCACTAGTTTGCATATTAGGTAACCACACGTACAGGAAGAAGAGGAGTGATGGGGTATTTCCTCCAGCTACTGTTAAGTACTCAGCCTATCTTAGGCTGGTAGGTAACTTAAGGAAACTCATCTCCTCGGACTCTCTCATCACTGAAAGTGAGAGGCTTTTGCAGGGGGTGATGCACAGCAGCAGAAAATGTTGGAGTAAGTCACAATAACAGTTTTCAATACAAGCATCCAGAGAGAGCTGGCTCCAAGGCAGAGGACCTGGTATCCACCTACTCTCTCTGCCACTGATTACACAAGGAACATACACCACTGACTTCCAAACAGCAGGGATTTTATCATGAGCATGTCATGATGTGAGCATGGCAGATCAATTTCCTACAGAGACAAAACAACAAAAAGGCTTTTCACTTCAAACAACTTGCTAATGTGGAAACAAACACCTGTTTTGATGCATCACTCCAATCTAGCCAAATTTTCACTTGACACCAAAGGGTGTGTGAGATTTCAGAGAGCCTTTTTTGCGCATCAAAGTCAAATTTGGTTATTTTATAGGCCTACTAATGACACCAAGTAACAATAACTCCCTGTGACATAAATACACAAAAATCTTTATGTGTCTCACACCCAACAAACTTATATGAGTCTGACATAGATCTTCTGTTTATCAACTTGACTCGCAATAACTTTGAGAAGATCATTTTCAAGTTTCTAAAAATAATAATAACAAAAAACATTGATACAATTACAGTTTGCTGAAAAATTAGCATGAAATACATTCTGAAAGCTAAAATAATTCATAGTAAAGTAATGTTCCATTTAATTACAAAGATTAATTCAGCCTTTATAAACGATTCTGGTCTTTTCATTTGTCATTGAAAACAGACGATTCAAGAACCATCTGGTAAAATTGCTGCATAAATACCACAGGTTTTATGCAAAGAAAAAATGGGAAGATAGTGATGGATCTTGGTAAAAGAAAATTTCCATCATGGGGCTAAACTGAACTCCTACAGATATCAATGGGATGTGATCCACCAACTTGAGTGGCAGTTGGACTGGGCACATCTTAATGAAGTATTTTATTTCCACTGCAGGGGTGACATGAAATCATTAACTGCAATCAGTGGTGAAGTGGCACCTTTCAAAACTTAAAAAGGGACCACATTGTACTTTATCTTCCTAGGAAAAGGAAAGGAAAGGAGACACGTTTTCTAAGCAAACAGTTATTTGGGAATATGTGTTTACTCCTAATATCCATTATCACAGTGATATTATTACTATCCATAAAACTGCAAGCACCTAAAAAGTTGAGTAGGACAGCCACACATAGAAACAAATCAGGGAAAAAATAATAGTTCACTTCACAATGCAACTCTTTTCTGTTCTAAATACCTTCTGGCTCTCTGGAGGACAAAGACTCAATCACTGGTCCAAACACTGTGGTGCTAACATCACTGGAATTAAGTTTTCAATTTTAACTTATCCTGCACCAAGGTTTTATCTAAAGAACCAAACTAAATAAAAGGAAATCTGAAACAGTATTATTTTTATAAATATACAAGTTCACTGTGATATTTTGACAAACATAACTCCTTAGTTCAGTGCAGCAGTATAATTATTATACCTTCTCATATTTTCTCCTACCAGCTTGGTTCCAAACTTGTTCTACTGACAGCTATGCTTTAATTTTACTAAGAAAAAGAATTTCTTTCTCCATGTTATTTTAATTCCATTTCCATTTGTAACCTCTGCGTGACAATTATAATGAATCTATTCTTTTATGAATAGAACATTATATATGACAGACATGAATGCTGTCTTCCATGAACAGAAACACAGCTCTGTAAATTAAATACATTAAACAAAGCAAATATCTTCCTCTATGATTGCACAATACATAAATGATTAGATGTATCTTTTTCACAGTTTTGAATGAGAGCTTTATTTTGACTTCAGTAGATCAACAAGAGAGCCAATTACTCACTCAAAACCTTAAAACAGTTTGTTATATCGCAATCTAACAACCACAACAGCAACAAAAAGATCTGAAAAGACAGAATCATAGAATTGCTCAGGTTGGAAAAGACCTCCAAGATCATCAAGTCCAACCACGACCAAACCATAATACCCTAACTCTAACAACCCACCGCTAAATTATGTCCCTGAGTACCACATCCAAATGGATTTTAAACACAGTCAGGAAGTCAAGCACTTCCCTGATGAATGTGGAAATACTTGAGCAATTGCCTGGAAAAACACTGGAATCTCAAAGAACCCTTGGCCAATGAGAATTTTAAAATGAAAGGCTACTGAGGCTAGATTTCTTGACAATGCTTCTCTATCAGCTGCAACTAAAGGCTTTTGTTTACAGGTAGAAAGATGTGGAAGGCTGAGGAGGAGGTTGTTATGAGGCTAGTAATTACATCTGGTTTTAAATTTGAAATATTTTCCCCAGATTAGGAGCAGTACTATCAGCAGTAGTAGTTTTGTTTGCAGCTGGGAGTTCCAAAGCCCGGCTGGACAGTAACCTTCATCTCCCCATCCCTTCAGCTTGGCTTTACAGTAAGGAAAACTGGGATAATTATACTTACTTTGTGAATTGAGCAGAGCAAACACATTTTAGTTTTCTTTCAGTCTGGACAAAATCTCAGCAGCATAAAGAACACTCCAAATAGAACAAGTGAAACAATAGATTTCTATTATTATCTACTCAGATTACAGTTTTGGTGTTCTGCAATGCTTATTTTTCCTTTCTCTTTAAGTGAGGACATGCTAGCTCCATGATTTGGCCTGAACAATACAGCAAGGACTACAGCAGGTGCTCATGGGTGCACAATCTCAAGCACCCTTGTTAACCATCCACAGATTTGTGATAACTTCCGAGGGTGCCCACTGTCTGTGCCTGGCCTCTCTGTGGCAGGATGTCTTCTTCCAGTGCCACATGTCTGGGAAGACCTGCTAGACTGGACAAGGAACAAAGGGAATGGGTTCAGAATGCACCAACAGATGCTCTCCAAGACATCTTTCAGGAATAATCTGGGGGACAACACACCCTGGGAACCACTCCTGACAGTTACACTCAGGTTTAATTGCCAGCATAGTATACACGTCCTTGCTTATCACTTCATAACACATTCTTGAAAATACAACATGTTTCAGCTGAAGAAAAACACTACCTGAGTAACATACAGCTCCGTCTTTATTTTATTTCTGACCTGCTGACCTTGGTAAAACCCATATGAAATAGTAATAATGACTTAGAAAAAACAAATGGGCCTGAAGGACATGTATTGGCCATGTGTTTTCATTATAAGGAGTCCAGTCACCTACAGTTAGGCCAGGAGGAGCTGCTTTCCATGAGAGATTCAGGGAAAATACCTTTTTTCCATTTATTTGCAGGTCAGCACAGATGTGGCATGTGGCAAAATAATTATTTAACACCAAAGTATGACTATCCGAAACTTCTAAATGAGTTATAAGAGTTACTGGGTTTTCAGTGGAGGTGGGTTAACATTTTGCGGATCAGAAGAAAGGATGGTGCACAGTTATGCACACTGACAGCCTGTGTGAGGTCCAGCTGGAGCATCATGTCACCATGCCTGCAGTGACAAGTCCACCCCAGCACATGCATTTCTGTGCTGCATGCCCCCTAACACACCATAGGACCAATTAGTGCGTCAATTCACAGATGTGTCTGCAGACAGCCAGGGCCTTCTCCATTTGGATTTCAAGCAAGCAAGAAGGAAAATGTTCTGTTCTGGAGGCACAGACCATTATTAACATCATGCTGGTAGATTTATACCCCTGAAGTATGCTGCTGAACTTCCTACAGCATAGTTCCGTAGCTCATGTACCTGAGTTGAACTTAGCCTTATCCTTAGTACTTAAGATTTTCTTCCTCAAGCCTTTATTTTCAGGCACCTCTCTATGTTTTCCAAGTTCAATTTTTTCATTAAAGAAAACCAGACAAACAACAAAACCATCATCAAGGTCAAGAACAACAACAACAACATTTGTATCTGTCCTTTGAAATTACATTAGATATTCTTACCCAATACTTTTTGCAACAGAGTCCTCAGGACCTGCAATGCAAAAAAAAAAAAGGCCACCTCTGAACTGGTTTGGCACATTAGTGAGCTGCAGAAATTACATTGCATTTCTTACAGAAACTCCTACCTGGACTTACTTAGCTGCTCACCCCTTGTGTTCCCCATCAGCCAACCTACACTCCCACTGCCATGCCATCTCTTGTTAGAAACACACCCACCTTTGCTGCTAAAGCTTTTCTGCTTTTTTTGTTTTAGCTGTGGGAAAAGAGCAGGTATAACAAAAAGCATTGTGCTGCCTGACAAAATAAAAGTCCCCAAGGCCCTGTTGTGCTGAAGAGATCTCAGGCACTGAGTGCTGCAGTATCCTCTGTGAGGAGCAGCCCAGGCACAGGGGAAGGGCAGGGAAGTTCTCTCCACATCACAGTTGTATAGGATATGCATTTACCACTGTGTTCCTTCTGGCAATTTACCCAGCAAAATGCTGAATAACCTGTTTCAGAGAGGGATAACTTCTGACCTTAGCCTCTGCATGCATCATTTAGCATCATCATATAATATCATTTAATATTTTCAAGGTTACCTTTGCTTAGCAAAGGTTCCAGAGCCACTTCTTTTTTTTTTTTTTTTTTTTTTTTAAGGAACAGAGTGTGAAAAATTTCCGGCCACAACTGAGCATCAGACCTACACATAGCTGAGATGAGATACAGCAGATTTGTCCCTTCGTCCCACTACTCCACGTCCCCAGTCCTCATTTCAGTTTTTAACACAACTTAGCTCATTTCAGACTTTGAAGATTTCCCTTTCTCTGGAGAGAAATTCTGTCCGCTTGGTGCCTTGACAATCAGCATAGCAACAAGTTTGCCACTCTCAGTTGTCCATGCCATGTAATGTGTGGGGAAAGCAGATGTATGGACAAAAATGAAGGCTGAAATACATAGTAAAAAAGCATAGGCAGGAAATCCCATTTTTTACTCAAAACCAAAATTTTCTCTATTCTAAACCTCTGCACATTTTATATTTAGATTAATAACAATTGTGCCTCATAATCCATTATTGGTAAACTGGGGAACTATAATATCTGTGAAACTGTTCCTCTATGGAAGGTGATTTTACTTGGTAAAATAATAAAAACAATAAAAGTTAAACTGTTTGAGGCTTCCAGGGGTGATGAAGGACTTCTTGCTCTTTGGAAGAATGAAGCTGCCTTTTGGCATACCAATGCTTTCACGTTGCACTTCTGGCACAAAAGCTCCAGATTCACCCCTGTCTTTGAGTGGCTGCAGGTGTCCACCTGCCTCTCCATCTCCCTCTCTGCATTTCAGGCATGCCATTTGTCACATGTGTTTTGATGTCACGCACCCATTTGGGCCTTATGCAATTGTGGCAGAGTTTGAAAAATGACAGCTGCAAGATCGGGGTTAAATACAATTTCCTCTCTCTTCACCTGTTTTCCGCTATCTGTTTGCACGGTGCTCAGGTTATTAATGGAACTGACATCCCTGCACAACTGAGTGAGCAGTAGCAGCAGCCAGATAACAAGGGAGAAGCTGACAGCAGCGATCTAACCCCAGAGATAAGAGATAAGCAAACATGCCATGGCTATTAGTTTCAACTCTGGCCAAGGTAGAAGAACATCTCCTGTGGTTACTGAGCAGAAAAGCCCAGCTCTCCAGAGAAGGTTAAATTAAACTTGGAAGGTGAGAAAGATTATTCTTTGAGTTCAAAAAATTAAAGTTTGTGATAGCAAACAAACATTTGACTTAAAATATATATACACATATGTTTGTTAATCTGATGGAAAGTGAAGATTTATTCTGTTCAGGGAAAAGAATGAGGACACATACACTGAAAGGAAAGTGTCTTTCATTCTCTTTATTTTCCGTGTGAAAAATGTTACCCTGAATGTTGGCATTTTCCAAATAGCTGTCTGAAGGATAGTTAGATATTCTACCGTCCATATTACAAACCAGATAAGTACAGCAAGATTTTCAAACCTCTTGCTGAGCTACGTGGCATTTATTTGAGTTCCTGCTCCCTTCTCTTCATATGTCCCTGCTCACAGTAGGATAAAGATGAGGTACACAGAATCACAGAACTTTAGGGGTTGGAAGGGACCTGTGGAGATTGCCTCGTCCTACCTCCATGAAGTAAACTCCTGATAATACCTATACTGCCCAAGAGAGCTGCAGACATGGAGGAAAAGAGTTAGAATGTGACTGCCTATTCTGAACTTCACATTTCAACTGTATGAGGAGAGTTTCTCATTGCTCCCTGCAATGAAACTGCTACCGCAGAGGCAGAACTGAAATTTTCACATCAAAGCACTTCTCCAGACAGAGACTACCCTCTTTTCAGAGAGCTAAGTTCCACAAAGGAAAAATATAGCCAGGGCTGAACTGGCATTACGTAGAAGTGTGCTTTTCCATTCAAAAATGACAGTGTTGTAGTGAGAAGATCTGAATAAAACTTAGTAAAAATCAGTAAGTTTGGAAGTAAAAGTTTCTGTTGGCTTTTGAATGGAAATAGTGTGTCCAAAATGCAATTAAAGCCCTTGGAAATTTTTCCCTTTTCCTCCTTCTTCTGAAGTAAATCTGGCAGCTCGTTATGCTCTGAAGGAGCCTTACAACTCTTTTTGCAGCCTTTGAGATTCTTGAAACAATAATATAAAATAAAATCACCTTAAAAGAACCTGTGAAAGGCATCTTGGGATCTTCTGTTTAGGAACTCCATTCCCCTCTCTTACAAAGCGTTGTTCTGTCAGCCTTGTGCTGGCCCTTCTTCCTGAAAAAGCCTACTTGAGATGCCGGAGGCACAGAGATGGGGATGGTTCCTCTGTGATATTTTGCATTATTTTTCAAAGGACGGGTCCACAGACCCCACAAGATACAAAGAGGCAATTTTCTTTTTGCAGAGTGCCCACTACCATTCTCAAGATTGGATGCTTTGTCACCTTTGTGCAAAATTAACATGGCATTAGGCAAGATTAATTCCAGCTCCCAAAGCTGTGTTGTCTGGCCGCTTTGTCCAAGTATGCAGCAGATGTTAATGAAAAGTTATTTTTCAGGACTGCATTCAGTGCGTGCCCTGAACAGTCTATTTGAATAAATGCAGGAGGCTCTATTCTCCCTGCATGTATTGCTGTGCCAGAGTTATACATAAACAAGCAAGAGCATGAGAAAAGAACAGAGAATTAGATGATTCTCTGATTTCCCCACTACAAGAATGTAGGAGGAGCAGAAGACATTTTCCAGACAAATAAGAGGAGGTGCTCTCTCACAGAGAGCACAGCAAGGCAGTGAAACTCTGCCATGGGAAGCTGTGGATGATAACATCTGTCATGGGTTCAGAAAGTCACCAGACAATCTCACAAGAGAAAAAAAAAAAAAAAAAAGAATAAATACACCACTTCTGGCAATAGAAACACAGATTGTCAGAGGCAGGGAGAGAGGATAGTGAGAAAGCACCCCTTTGTGTTTGCCCTGTCCTTATGTTCATCTCTAGACATCTGTTACTGTTCGGCCACTGTCTGTGCCAAACTTTGGACCACTGATACTAGGGCTATCATGTTCTCAGTGAAATCACCCAAATATGAAGAGAGTGACTATGGAGAACCAGGAAAGATGGCAGGGGCTCATTTAATTGACTGGAGGGCTGGACACAAACAGAGAGTTGAAGATGAGAAGTGAATGGTTCTATGGGGTAACATACGGACATGGACCTCCTCTAAAGCACCTGTGCTTTGTTCAGACAGGACTTTGTACAGCTGGATCTTGAATTACAGAGGGCTAATGGCCTAAACTGCACTGGGAGGTTTGCTGCAGCTCTCTGGAGCAGCAGGACTGTAGGCTAAACTAAGGTATCTAACATTGCCTGAGAGAGACACCTATAGCTAGGCACTGTCCTTATATTTTTGTGTGTTTCTTTTCCCTCTGTGTTCAGAGAGAGATGCAAATGGAACAAATGTTGCGTATATGACTTCCTTAGAGGGAAATAAAGCCAAGCAGAGGCAAGTTCAGTGGACAAAAAATGATTGCACAGTGACATTGGGATTTGTGCTCCATGACCTAAAGAGGTTAACAAAGTTACAGAAAAAATCTTATTACAGAAAAGCAAGACTTTTTTTGGCTTGTCACCATGATTTAAAAATTGTATTTGCAAGAAAAAAAAAAAAACACACAAAAAAAAAAAACCAGAAAAAAAGCAACTTCCTACAATACAGACAATTTGCAAACTTCCAGAAAACAGGCTTTAGTGTAAAAATCTCTTTTTCAAGCTTCCAGTTAAACCCAAGAACAAAGGGCATTTCAGGGAGGAAAAAAGGTGATTAATAAAGTAATGGCTCCTGCCCAAGAAAGGAATAATTTTACATCTCAGTGATGATCTTCCACTGAATTATGCTCTGAAGAGCAGCAGCAATAAATTACTGTTTTAAAGAAGAAAGCCCCAAACATATGAGACACACCAATGGTATTTCAGTTGTGGGCTCTCCCTTCTTCCTGAGGTCCACCACTACAAAATACGTCCTCCAATGCTATTTGGCTGAGAGCTGCTACAATCTGCACCCTCATGGTCAGGGAGATAAATGCCTGTCCTGCCTTCCTCAGCCACCACCCATCTTGGATGCTGCAGGGTGGCTGAGAGTCTTCCAGTGCCTGGGCAGAGGAGGAGACATCTCTCTGTTTGAATGCTGCTGCTTGCAGGCTGCGTACCTGAGGACTCTAACCAGACACACCCTTATGCTCTCACTATGTCAATAATTTTATCTTCTCCTGAAATGTGGACAAAAATTCAGGGTCCTTACAACAGAAACTAGAAGAGCAAGAATAAAAATCTTTCCTTTTTTTAGTTCCTTTTACAATTAGAGATTTCCATGAAAAATTTGGAAGGTTAACACGCAAAGTTTAAGAATTCAGATGACAGTCAACTGCACAGCAGTAAAGCAAGGCTCACGGAGAACAGAGGCAGCACAAGGCAGAAAGCAGAGCATCGCGGCAGAGCAGTGCTCCTCTGCGGCAAGGAACAACTTTGGAAGCAGCGTGAGCTCCATCCAGAGAATTAGGTGAGAACTGCACGGAAATCAGACACCTCAGCTTGTCGAAACCTGTCCTTGTAGGACTAGCTTTCAGATGGGCTGGTTTAAATCCATCTTTTGGTCACAGAGAAAGAGGAAGAAAGGGAGGATAGGAGGGAAACTATTAGCTGTTTTCTTATTATATTATTCTATTAGAGAAGGGAAGTCAAAGCTTACCTCCAAAGCATACAGGGACTAAAAGAATGGTTCTTAGAAAAAAAGCATTACAATAAAAATATTTCCTATGTCACGTGTACTTGTTGTTTTGATCCTTTTAATACATTTTAGGCTCATCAGTTTAAAGTGAACAGATAGTACTGGATGTCCATATGAGCAACCTAATAGACACACCAAGTCATAGGCATGGATCACTTTACAGTAAAATGGAGCTAATGGGATGCCTGGAGCATAAATCAAGCACTGATTCTATCAGAAGGTCTTTTATATGTCCTTCAGAGGTCGAAGGTTCCTCTGAGTGCAAAGCTAGTGGCAAAATAAACAGTTCCCATGAAAAAGGCCCAGTAAACAAAAAACAGTAGGTTCCTACAGTTCTTCTCTTCCCAGAGCATTTGAAAATGCTAGAAGATATGGAACTCTTCCCTTTCCATATAGCCTACAGCTCTGCTGTAGAACTTCAGCTACCAGCTCTACTTGGTGTGACTACAATGGACTATTTGCTAAGCACAGGGGACTGCAGCAGTCTGAGCATTAAAAAATAGAGTGGTATTTCTTGTCCCTAGATCTGACAGTACTCCTGCACCAGTTTCTCATACATAAACTGGGAATGAGGCACAACCTCCTCTGATAGCCACTGATGGAAACATGATAAAAGGTCAAGACATTCTTTATCTAACTAATAACTATCTTTCTTTAATTAACGGATAACAGTAGTGATGAGCGGGTGTCATCTTTTGTTCTGGAAACAGAAACAAGCAGAAGATGCTTGCACAAGACTTGAAATTCAGTCCAAAGCAGAATATCACACACTCATAAAATAATTCCATGGAGGATTTATCAACCACAGAAAACTGGAACAGTTGTTCTATGTGTTATTGGGCTCTGCCCAGCAATAATTGGTCAAAATGCTACAGTTTGCCTATACAGAAGACTAAAACCAAGGACCTTCTCTTTTGTTCCCTCTGAAAGAAGGTGCCTGCAGCACTCAACTGTGCTCTGCCATAACTGTCATAACAACTGCCTTGGTAATGCTCCAAAAGAAAGAGTAAAATAATGAAAACCCCCAAGATCATGTAGTTTGTTCTACTTCAGCTCAAGAAAAAGATCCTTCCTAACTTTAAAAATCCTATCAGTCTCAAATTGACAAAGAAATATTTCTTGTATAGATACATATAAGGAGGTCTTATTGTTATCTATAACTACCTGAAGGGAAGTTGTAGTGAGAGCTGGGGGTCAACCTCTTCTCTCATGTGACAGGACAAGAGGGAATGGCTTCAAGTTGCGCCAGAGGAGATTCAGACTGGATGTTAGGAAATACTTATCCAAAAGAGTGGTCAGGCACTAGAATGGGCTGCCCAGAGAGGTGGTAGAGTCACCAACCCTAGAGGTGTTCAAGGAACATCTAGATGTTGTGTTGAAGAACTATTAGTGGTAGCTGGACGGTTGAACTAGATGATCTTGAAGGTCTTTTCCAACCTTAGTGATTCTATGATTCTATTCTATGATTCTCTGATAATAAAGCAATACTACTGTTGTTGTTTTTTTTAACAATCAAACAAACACTACTCCAACAGTCCTATTGTCTGTACTATTCTTTTAAGGCATAAGTATTCAAAAAATGGCTCATAGGATCTTAGGGAGTAACAAATTTTGAAGGTTCTGTTTTATGATATATCACAGGTTTCTGCAGTGAATTATTTGGCTGTGCAAGTAATGAATACACATCTTAAATTAAAAAGACGTCCGTCCAAATGGTCCAGCACACATCCAATACGAATCATTAGCAATAAATAGTATTTAATAAACATGTACAAAGTCGATGCCTGGAAATCTACCAAAATGACTCTCTATATTACTGCAATTTCTAAATCATTACACTACATTTGTGTTGTATAACCTTGACCTAATTCCTATCACAGTAAACTATAAAATTATTGTTCAAGTCAGTGGTAATGGATTTAAAACACTTGGAATTCAAAGTACGCAGTAGTTTTTTTCATTGTGCAGCTTGCGTTTACTTTGGCATGCACTGCTCAGCCCAGACTCACCCCATTAACTTAAGAAACTGAACTGAGATGCCTAAATTGGGAGCAAGTACTGTAAGCTTCCTAAGTGTGTCACTGCCACCTACAAAAGATCTAACCTAACTTGTGAACACATCTTTCCCTAACCTGTAGAGGAGAGAGCTTTATAGAGAGTTTATTAGTTTGTGGCAATGCTTGTACTGTTTTTCCGCTGGAAGGAAATCAGCAAATTTTTAACACAATGGTTAAGCAAATTACTTGCTAGAAAATCAACATCTGACTTGTAACAGAAAATCTTCCTGCTTGTAATCTGCATTAATTTTGTCAAATACCTAAATTAAAGATCATTATGTTTCTATGGGTATTTCTAGTAAACAAACAAGCATCACAGCCAGTGAGAAATAATAACTGCAGCCCATATGCCATCAGGTTAGGAAGAAATAAACTGCATCTTACTATTCTTTGCTTGCTGTAGAGTTTATTGGTCCTTTTATGCAGCTGTATTTCATTTGTGCATCTGAGAAGGGCACTGCTGTAAAAAAATGTCAGTGGGCTGTGTATGGAATTTAAACCTTTCCACTGATAGTGTCTGAACAGCCTTTTCAACAAAATCAACAAAAAATCCTTGAAGTCTGTATTTGTCTTCAAACCAAAACTGCACTATTTTACTTCCTGTACAGTGAGTAGGAAAGCTGCACTTGCATGTCACTGTATTCTGAGAGGATATTTACTAATTCTCTGATACCCCGCTGACATAAGAAGGCATTCCTACACATTTCCCTCCACTCTGCTTTGTTTATGCCTCTCCTGAGTGTTGTTCTGGGACAGAGCTTTGCATTTAGACATGTTCCCTTACCCTGTATCACATCAGTAGCAAGGAAGGAGACCAAGAAAGGAGCTTTCATTACCTCCTGCCTTCACCTTTACTTCCTGAGTTTTACTGACGCACCATCTGAAGGTAATAATAACAGGTAATGCGAGCCTTAACCATAACACTTTGTAACCAGCATTACTCTGTCAGGATGGAATGGTTGCCACAGTCCTGGGAGGTGGTTCTAGAGGTAGGCCATGACGTAGAAGAAGGTAAGAGATGAGGACACTTCCCATATTCCTTTCTCGACTGAAGCCTCCATTTCCACACAGATCAACCCAGAAAGGTACAAAAAGTCTGAAACAAGCTCATAGTCTATAGTAGCCAGAGACAGACAGGGACAGATGGAGGCAAGGGAGGAAGAACAAGGTAACAACAGGTAAGGACCACAATATTCCATTCTCACTCAAAACTAGTCTTCACTCTGACAGGACTTTACCCACTCTCCTTTATATTTATTACCTTCTCATGAGCTTTTCTTTTTGTTTCAGAGTCCATCCAGTCATTTTCTTTTTCCAACATGTCAATAAAAGCCCAGCGAATTCCTTCAGTCAGCTCTTCCATCTGAAAAACAGTTAGCAAACTCCTCCCCATTAAACTGTCATGGTGGCTTCATTATAAGAGAAGTTTCAGTGCACAAGGTGTTTAGTAAGACCACAAATGCTTCCAAATCAGACAGTCACCACTAATAGTTCTTGAAGGTGGATTTATTCTCTTATTCCAGCCCTCAGACAATTCTTCTCAAAGCAAGTTTCTTCCCCTTTTCATTTCTTTCACTTGGACCACATAACCTGCCCACTGCTGATCTTTTCACATCACAACTGTGAGAAAGCCTGCCTTTCTTAAAACAAACAAACAAACAAACCAAACCAAACCAAAAACAAACAAGCAAACAAAAAGCCTGTGAGAATTGCAGTGATTTGTGGAGATTTCTGTCTCTTTGGTCCTAGATCACTAGTCCCTGCAGGGAGGAGCCGGCTGCATAGTGTTTGCACAGTGTTTGCTCTCGTTCTGTAGAGAGAGCATCTGTAGCCTTGCTTAGTTTATGTCACACTGAGACATTCCTTACTAATACTGCCAAAGAGCTGAATTTGGGCTGAGTGTATCACGATCCAAATACAAAGCAGCATTCAAATATCTAGCCTGTAAGCTGTGCCGTGGTTCACAAGAGTGAGTATCCCTGACTGCTTCTCTAATCTTGAACATACATGGACAGCCTGTATCTGTGCAAACCTAGGAGAACTCTCGATCATTTTAGCTTGGCTCCTTCTTTGTGGTTTAAGTACAAGTGATAGCTCAACTATAAAAAGATGCAAACATGTCACAAGCAAGTGAAATAGTAGGAGTGTTCAGTGAGCATAAAGGCTACAAAAACTGAAATGAAAAGAACAAAGAGTTTGACAGCTAAGGGATGTGTTACATCAGTCTAAAAAGTGTCCTCATGCCTGTACATCCATTTGGCAACACAGACCGGAAAAGTATAGGCTATAACCTGCTTAACCTTACTTACTTACAAACTTAACCTGTTTGTACCAGCAGAGGAACCTTAACACAGATATCCCTGAGAACATGTAAGAGTGAGGCATTTTGTAGGATCCTGCAGTTGCCAGAAGATTTTACCACAGGTCAGTCCAGTGCTGAGACAGTACAAACCATGACAGACAACTACTTTCTGAAGATTTACTGGATTGTTGTGTTATCAGTTATATTACATTTAAATATAATTAATATTTCACATCCCAAAGTTTTATATAAGTTTATTCCATAGATCTGGTAGCTTTAAGAACTTGTTAAGGTAGGGGTTAAATCCCAGAAAGTAATGTTATCCTCAACTGAATTGTCACTGATTTATCAGATGTGTATTTTAATCTGGAACTAATCTATATTTGTGGTAGAGCCAGACAAATCACAGCAATGCTCCTTTGATTATTCATTTTTTCTACTCTTCAAAAAACATTTTTTTTTTTTTTTTTTAGAAACAGTATGGGACAACTGGAACACTTCTAGCATTAAATATGACTAAACAGTCAACATTCACAGAAAACAGCATCCCAGGGAATAGGGTAACTTAAAGGTATTGATGACAGAGCACTGACTCAATTAACTTAGTGCACTAATGAGGTGAACTCCCTGTATTTGGTGGTTATAAGTTCAAACTCAAGGGCTACAGCTGGGCCCTGGTGTATAGTTAGGCTTTATGTACCAGCTGTAGCTGCAGGGGGCAGGAGGAGAAACCTATTCCTGCTATCAAAGCTATTACTGAAACTGCTCAGGCATAGCTGTAAGAAACACTGCAGGCACTCTGGGTTAGAAACAGTGCTATATTTAGACACAAATAATGTCTTTCCTGATAAAGGAAGAGGGAAATTTCTAAGGTATGAAATATCAGTCACAAAATGTGGGGGAAAAATCCATATTGTCCATAGCTCAGGATTTGCTTATGATCCAGGAAAAAATAAAAAAACCTGTACAAATAAGAGTGCTTCTCTCAAGGGCTTTCTTGGTGCTTAAGAAAGAGAAATAGGAATGAAAACCAATGAAATGAAAATAATAACAACACAAATGTTCAACTTGAAAAGCACCTTTCTAAATGGAATGCAGCAAATTTCACCCACATCTATTTTTTTCTCCACTAACAGCTTGCTACAAGTCTGAATTTCATGATCTGTACTATAAATGTTGCATGCATATCTTGCTATGGAAGCTACTGTGAATTCAAACTTGACAATTATTCAAATTCTCGATCTGAAAGGAATTTGCATACTAAGAAATATTTTAATTAGGTCATATTTCATCAGATATCCATTCTCTATTTCTGTCAGGTTTTCGTCATTTTCCCCCTCATATACAAACATGAAACAACAATTCATCCTCCATGAAGCATGTATTTCTTACAGTCCATTTGCACAGAGGTCACACTATCTATCTAATATCCCAAAAATATTTTTGCCACTAAACTGCCAAATAGCACATTAAAAACTTGATAAAAAATCAGGGAACTGAAAAGCTGGATCTCAGAGAGGAAACTCCAGCTGGAGGCAAGCAGCAAAAGAAATGCAGGGATGGAAACATGTCAAATATTTAGACAAGCCAAACGTTGGTCTGTCTAAAATGGAGTCCTTCCATATGAAACAGACAAACTAAATGAAGACAAGCATACAAACTCAAGCTACCGAGCCAGGGTTCTGCAGGACAATTATAGAGCTGCTGCACCCAGTGCATGATGGTCATATGTTTCTTTAATGCAGCTCTCCTGTGCTAAAAGCTAAGTTCAGTAGCTAAATCAGTTGATTTCAAACTGATTACTGTTGGAAAATCAATAGTTGGAAAAGCAGACACTGGGAAGCTCAATGAGAAGATTATAATCTGAAAATAAGTCATAAGTGATCATTAAGGGTAGTTAATCATTTGAATATGTTATTAAGGGAGGTGATGATGTAGCTGTGTTTGAAGTTTTACAGTGAGAATGAATGTCCAGCTAAAAGCTATTCTCTGTGCTCAACACTGTGAAAGAATACTTTCTTTCACTCTTGAGTAGGGACATTATTTGAGTCTTTTCAGTTAGAGCATACTTGCAGCACAGTCAGCCTTAAAAAGTTGGCCCTACAGCAGAGCAAACATGACCAGTCATTAACTCATCAGTAAGAACTTTACTAAATTACCTCAAACTGAACCATTCCTCATCAATGCTTCTCTCTCTGCTCCTGCACAGTCTAACTCATTATTTGCCATTATGCATGCAAACTAATGGTGTTTAGACTGGTTTTTATCTGTCTACATATTAATCTGAAGGGCCTCATGTGGAAAGATTGGGCAGTAACCAGATAAGGAAGCCACTAATTTCAAGTTCTAGGAGGACTTACCATCTCTTTCTTGTCTTCTTGAAAATGAGCTTTCACAAACATCTTACCCACAACATAAGGGAGTGCACTTTCAACTAAGTCCACACATTTGTCCCACTGAGGCAGTAAAGATGTTGTTCCATGGATCACCTGTTAGAGGAGAACACAGTAAGTCATAACATCACACAAGGCTGCCATCTACATTTTTTATGCTTGTCAAGTTAAATTATGCATGTCAAATAGTAAAACAAAACAAAACAACAACAACAACAAAGAGTAATGATGTTTTAGTTACTTCAATTTTTATTAAAATATAGAAACTTCATAGAAAAATCTTTTCAACCATACTAAATAGCTGTAAAGTTTTAAACTTTGTATAATGGTAATAACTTGAAGAGACTAAGCCGGGAGGATTATTTATGGGAAGGCATTCCCAACTGCTAACTTAAGACTAATTCTGCTTGTCTTGTGTTCAGTGGATAGACATGTCCCTTTAGAAAATGGCCTGCTCTGAGAAAACACCTGAAAAATGTTTCTCTCTTCATTGGTTAGGTGAAAAGTCTAAGAAGACTGTCTTCATGAAAATAAAGTCAGTCCTTATGAAACACCTTCTACTTCAGGGCAGTGGAGGATTCCCCACTCACCTGTGCTACCTAAAGCTGTCTAACACTGGTAGATACATGTCCACACCTTTCTGCCCTTTACCTTTCTACTTACTCATTCCACATCCTGTGTGAAATGAATTCCCAAACAGAACATGTCTGAGAGAAAACAGATTTGGATCATCAAAAACACTAGATACATGCTTGTTCCCACAAATCCCCCTCTGAGTTACAGTTACAAAGCACTGTTAGAGCAACTTGTGTATTTTATTAATGGAACAGTGGTTAAACAGAGACTTCCAGGCTCTGACGATCCTACTGCATCATGAGCTTCAAAAGAAAAATAATCAGAAACAGCCAATGAGCAAATTAACAAGGTAAAATGAAGCTTAAGAGTGTTACTACTTTGTTTTCAATTTCTCAATGATGTTACTGTTGTCATTTACCAGATATCAATACATTTTCTAGCCAAAGGAGTTCATGAAAAAAAAAAAGTACCCATTCAACAGAAAATGCAAAGTGTACCCATGTAAGCAAAAAGGAAATTATTTATTTATTTATTTATTTATTTATTTTCAGGTTCAGAGAGCTCCCTTTCAATGTCAGGAATTTACTTGCCCTGTTCCACAAAGAACAAGCAAAATCCCAGCCCTAGCTGTTGCCTGCTGGTTGCATAATAGTGGGGTAACACCAACACCACACCAGATCAGGCAGGATAAATTCTTGGCCTCTTACAGACTACACAGGCCTCCAAGCAATGTCGTAGCATTTACTGTGCCTTTCCTTTTTCCCAGTCTCCTCTTCGTCTCCTCTAAGATTAGATTTCTAGCAAAACTAAAGAGCCTGGATTTGCTTGGAAAATTCCAGGCTATCTTAACTCTCGACTGTTGAAGGTCAGCTATTTTGGTAGTTGAAAGATTGATTTTCTCCATCATATTGGCTGTAATTAAGCTTAATCAATGACTCATACTTAAATACACCAGTGAATTGCATTTTCAAATGCTTTTTATTAATACTGTATCAGCTAATAGATTTTCAATGACAGAAAGAACACTTCTTCAATAAGAAAACCACATTAGGTAAACTTATGCATAATAAGGTAATTGTTTCCTAAACAGAGCCAAATTAGAAAATAAACTTCTTTCCAAATCCTTCAATCTCCATATATAACACACCACTTTATTAAAAAAGAAGGAAAAGGAAAAGAGAAATTCTCTCCAGTGTCCACGCAAAACCACAATAGATCTTTTTCCTCATGCACAGTAGCAACGGGACTAATGGCATTAATTATCAGAGCTTGAAATTCTTGAAATTCCTTCCAAAAGTTCTGTCTAAGTATCAGCCACAGAAAGTAGGGAGACAGAGCTGGCTTTTAGTGCATGACACGTTATTAGAACATAATAATCATTACAATTTTGAGGGAGGTTGACTGTGAGGAGGACAGAAAGGCAGTACAGACTCTGAGACAAATAAAACTAGAGCTGAGAGGAATAGATTATATCTCACAGCTGGTGTATTGATATTTATGTTACTACCAGAGCTAACTCACAAAACTGTCCTCCGAATATTAATGTCTCATTCTACAAAGCAGTACTCCAGGTAGTAACAGGGGCTATAAATAGCGGGTTTCAAGCCTTTCCAGGCAATTCAGAGCTCCACAAGAGAATTAACGGAGCTCTTCCCCAGGAGCCGTTGCACATTTGCTAGAACTCAAATAGTGAGTGGAGAGGAGCTGCTGATGGTGCTGATCTGGTAATCAAACACTTTCTCCAGAGTCAGCAGGTTCGTCCTATTTTTCAACCTGAAGTTTCCCAAAGTTTCATCAGTTTGTTTCTCCTTTCTTTGCAAAATGCCATCCAGATAAGTGTCTCAGTGCCAAGATTTCTGCACACAAGATGTAAAAGCCACCAACAGAAAATTAGAAGTTGGTGAAAAAATACTACTTAGGATGGTTGAAGGTGATGAGAAATGAGTGAACAAATAAAATACATCCTTTGTTTTAGAGGTCGGTGATTCTTCTCACAGTTATGTCCTTGTGTGAGTTACACAGTGTTTTCCTCACTTACCAAGAGGTTAGTGAGTCCATTTTTATGATTTCAAAGGAACTGTGTATCTCAAGCTCTCCATCCTCTGACTGGAACAATCTGCTCAGCAACAGCTTTGCCTTGAAGTCCGTTTCTCATGTCATTTCTGCTGACCTGTGAAATCTGTTTCCCTGAGCTGTTCACCACACTTAACCACAGCTATTAACTATTACCTCTTGCTATTTACTGCACTTAACTCTCTTTCTCCAGATCCCAGAGGCAGACAATGGGAATGAGCTGCTGACTCACTGCCCTTACTGAACTGCCCTTCAGTTTTCACAACCACTTATGTGAAACCTTGAAGACAATATTTTAATGAGCTTTGAAACAACTTGAATTAGATTTCTCCCTAAGCTTCTGGAGAAAGACAGGACAAGACTGGAAAGGACAGCACCTATTCAGTGTATCTAAAAGCACAGTAACTGAAGGATACCTTTTCCTTCCAGGAATTTCACTGGCTGTAATATGATTCAATCATATGCTGCAGACTTGTTGATGACAAGCAATCTATTTTACCTGACTAGAAAGAAATATTCCTCAAGAAGACACTTAGAAACTTGTCACTGTGGTTCTGACAGCCAGTTTTGCACATTTTTGCATAAAGAAAATGGCTTCCTTAGCAATGCTGATTCAGAAGTATAGGTGATGGCCTTTTCCACACAGTTTCCATCAAGATATTGGAGTTTTAGATATGTGATCAGCTTGTAACTCTTCCAGTATCACTCAGGAAGGACACTATGGGTGGTTTCAAATACCATTTGTGTGCCTCACCAAGGAGGATAGAGCTCCCACACCTACTAGAAGCACTATGACAATCTCCTGTTTGTTGAATCATAGAGTCACTAAGGTTGGGGAAGACCACTAAGATCATCTAGTCCAACCACCAACCCATCACCACAGTGCCCACTAGCCATGCCACTCAGTGCCTCAATGTATATTGTTGTCAAAATACAACCATGCAGCTCATTTTTCTTTTTACAAACTGAAAAATATCACCACCTAAACATGGCATGGAAACAAGAAGAAGGTACCGCAGATTTCAGTCATAGTTTTGTCTTCCGTTTGCTTTAAAGAGCCTTTGCACTGCCTGCAGTATCATCAGGTCGGTTTTCCATTCAGGAGCCACTTAATCAAATATATACTTTACATAAATACTCATATTAATTAATAGATAATTAGCTCTGCTCTCATAGCTTATGGCAGCGACTAATGCAAACCTTCTGGGGCTTCTACAGCCCTGAGCTGGAAGGTAACCAATCAGCTTTTCTGTGAAAACAGCTGATGTATATACATGCTGGAGCTCATATAAAGCTGACATTACAGCATAAGAATGGTTTGGAGTAATCTGAGAAAAGATGAAGTCTTCAAGTTTTGTTTTACCAGAGCTTTTTTCATGCATGTGTAAAGAGTTCTTTTTTTTTTTTTTCAAAAGCTCAGATTTTGGCCAAACATGTTTGACCTTCTGCAGGTCACAGCCCCAGCACAAAACTCAGTAACTTTCCAGTTTTTGGGTTACAGCATAAAAAGCCTAAGCTTTTTAAGGTCTCATTCCCTTACATAATCCAAAAGACATTTCTTCTTTGTGTCACATGCAATATATGGTTTTATTATTTTAAGTGAAGACTCCTACAAAAAGTTTAATCAACAAAGTTGCCCAGCGTGAAAAAAATGTTCTGCAAAGATATAAATAATAGAAAACAGTAGCTATAAGGGAAACAGATAGGGACAACACTAATTACGTTGTAAATGCTATTAAAATCTTTAACTTACCCGAGAAAATTCCAGCCATCGATATTGAAAACGTCTACTGAGGTTAAATAACCTTGAATAAACCATCCTCCACACCAGATAGTTGGCAAGAGTCCTGTTAAATCAGATATGTTTTTGTCAGCCCTCCGTATGATGTAACAAAGCAAAGCACTCACAGAAATATCTCCACAGATATTCAAATTGAATGGTTGAAAATTCATTGTGAAAACTAATGAGTGACTGAATTGATGAATTTCTACTTCACAGAATAGTCTGCAAGATTGCAGCTGGTTAGTATGTAATTGCACAGTGACAACCATCTTCTAGGCAGTATTTGTATCAGGTTTGGCACTTAGCATGCCATCTGTAAGTGAAGGTTCTTTTCAAAGGGCAGTTTTTGTTTTCCATGAAAGTATAGCAAGAATAGTACCATAATGAGAAAATAACTGTTGGGCTTTTTTTGATTGTTTGCTTGTTTTTTGTTTTGGCATATCAGAGTGAATGTTCTCTCTCCTCATTAGTAGGGAAGATAAATTGTAACCATTAAACAGATAATGATCCATCCCATATGTACTAGAGACTGACACTATTTCATATTTATGCCTTTCCTTAGAAGTTAACAAAGCTCTTTAAAAAAATTTTACTACCCACAGTTATTAAATTACTATCATTCATATTTTGCAGATTGATAATTGACATACCTAAAAGACAAATCTCAAAAGAACTGAGACTGAGAAATCCTGGAAGAACTTGTACAAACATCCCAGGAAACCTGGCATCTGTGCTCCCTTTTCTAAGACCTCAAGCACTTGTCTAGAGTGTTTAACCAAGTATTTGTCCAGCCTAGACTGAGCCATCTCCATGATCAGTGGTGGTTACATGAGATAAAATTGCACTGTAAATAGGCAATTCTACTTCAAGCAGACTCAAAACAAGTCTAGTACTGACCTAAGTGTTTCCTTTGCACTAGATGATGCTTCAGTGGGCTATCTGAACAGCTCCCTCTTCACTAAAACTCAAAATTTCTTCAGCCTCTAGTTGCCATAGAGGTGTAGCTGCCGGGTGTTCCTGTAGTGCCACTCCAATAGTTCAACTGATAGATGCTTCAAATACTGTTCCCTCATCGAAATCAAAACAGGCTATAATACTTTTTGAGGGTGTTTTCTCCACACCAGCATCATCAGAGCCAGAGCTTGAGTTTTGCCTCCAAGCTCCTGCCTCGAGCCTCCAGATCAAAAAAGATGCAAGCTTAAGTTCTTGGTCCCTCAGCTGGGGAGATGACAGTGAGGCGAGGGTGGAGAAGTTTAAGGCAACCTAAAGCAGCATATTGTCTATTAGTGAATAAGCACATCATAACTTAGTACCTCTGGCCTGTGTGCAGACACTAACTGGGAAACCACACCAGGAGCATATGGGCACCCGTGCCACTTAACTCTGGGCATGATTCCTTCCTCATGATGGAAATACATCATAAAGTTCATATAGGTCCTCACAATATCCATAAAATATATCTGAAAAAAGTTTTTCAAACTTTCAAACATTCTTCACCATAAGTAATACACCTTTAATAACAGAGTATACATTACAACAGACAAAACAATTAGCTCTGAATGGATGAGCAAACCATTTTGACAAAATGCTTAGGGTCATTGTATTTCAACCTACTCAACTATCCCAGAAAGCACAGATTTTCCCATTATCATGTTTTAATGATGTAGAGTTTTCTCACCTAATAGCAGATAACACACCTTGAAATACAGCTCTCAATTATTTCATAAGTGATCTGAAACCTACCAGACTCTTAGTACCCGCCTCATGCATTTCAGCAGACTCTTGCTCCCACAGTACCTACCCAACCCCTCACTTTGTTAGAATGGAATACTGTAGGTTTCAATCAGTATTTATATGAGTGTAGATATTAAAAGAGAATATATATGTTGTGTACGTATATACTTGAGTATATATATTGAAATGTTTAAAGATATAATTTCCATCAACATTCTTCAGTAAAAAAATTCAGCTAAGTAGACAACTACCATAATCCAACTGTATGTTACAATTCAGCACTTAATTGCTACAAAAAGTCAGTTCCTCCTTCCATGCACTTCTTGTTCTCATCTGGAGGTGTTTGCCCTTACATTCAAGTTGAGAAACCTCTGTCAAACAGAGAGTGAATGAGAGACTGAAATTTGTAAAGAATGAGTCTTGAAAAGGTGACTTATTCAAAGACATTAATACCCACAGGAATTCAAAAACTATTGTATTTTGTATAAGGCATAAATTTTGAAAGGGAATGTCTGTCTCAGGAAATAGCCTACAATTAACTGAGCTTTGTTTTAATTTGAGAAGGAAAGAAAAGCTGACACATCCTAAAGCCTAGCTCTCTGATGAGATGATAACAATTCATGATTGTAATCACACTTGCGTCCACTGATGCATACAAGGCATTAAACAGGAAGGTTTCACTTCGTAGCCCAAGAGAATTTACATCTTCACATTTACATTGGGATGACATGATTGTAGCCAAAGGTTTTGTTGTTTGCGGTTTTGATGTTTTTGTTTTTAGTAGGAGGGGTAAGAATTTCATTTTTATTAAAGTCTGTTTACTTATTTCAAGAACAATTTTTATCTTTTACGTCAGTTATCGGAACTTAAAATCAGATGCCTTCAATGCCTATTTGAGGGTGGTTTTCATCCAGAATAACATAAGGCTCATAGATGTTCACCTCTTCATGTGGAGTGAAATCCAACACAAAAATAAAACGCAGATCTTCTTTGCACTTCTGATGAGACCAGAGCATTTGTGTTTGTAACCTCTGGGAAGATTACAGTACACAGTTCCCTATTTTAACTTCAAAATAACTACTACAGAAAGAAGCGTAGGCTGACCATTTCTGAGCCAGTATGACCATCACTGTGATACACACTCCCAAAGGAAGTGGTAGAGAGCTTGTTTGCTGGGATAGTTAAAATTATACCAGTGTTCATGGATATCTGCTGAGCAAGGCTCAACCCTGTCTGGAAATAAAAGAGGTTGCTCAAGTAAAATTCTGAGAGTTTGTGATACATTTTAATCAATAGACATGGTGACAATTAAGGAAAATAGATTTAATATAAGATAGATAGACACATTAATTGACATTTTAATAAAAATAGATCTCTTTCACAAATTTTGAGATCTGTTTGGAAATTGTATTCATAATTAAGTCATGAATCAGATTAAAATACTGAAAATCTCCAGTCTCTTGCTAGAGGCATGAATTCCCATTAAATTACTGTAACTTAACTCTCCAACTAATTTTTCAGAGGAAGCACAAGAGCAGAAAGGAGATCTAGTACTCCCGTCTCTCCCTAAAGAGAATTCCTCTTTAGAACAGAGGAGTGGAGGAGCACTGTATTAACTGTCCCTCATTGCAAATACACAGTAAGATGAGGCAAGGTAAAGCAGTTATTCATTCTGACATACACAAGAACAGTAAAGCTACTTCCTACAGTAGCTGCAAACATCTCCATTACAAGGATGCATTTCACTATATTTGCATTTGTCTAAAGTACCAGCACCATCTATACAAGGGTAACTATGGGGGCAAAATGACTCATCACTAGAAATTTTATCCATGGAAATATGTAATAAAACAAACCAAATTCATATTATTCATATTATTTTAACATTTTAAACATCATATGGAGAATGAAAAATGAGATTACCCATAAGAAAATATCCTTGTTATACTTACAGGTTTTATCCCATAAGGAAATGTTATGACCCCACTGCAAATACTCTCAGGTATTTACTGTGTAGTTGCAGAGTAGATTTGAATGGAATAGTATTTGTACATAAAGAGTAACTATCTCTCTGTTGTCTTGGTACAAATGCATCCTCTAAATCACCACTTATCCCCATGGGCATAACTAACTTTATGAGATACAAAGCCTGGAAAACCAAGACAACGTAGAAGACTTTCTTCAGCAAACTAAAATTGATACACCAACAATATTTGTCTGAAGTTTGGAAAGCAAGGATATTTGACAATCCGTAGGCAGAACAGATGATGATGTTTATGTTTCTTATTGTTTGATCTGCTTCTTATTTTTACAAATACTATGAATTAATGTAAGCACTGTCATTAGACGCAAAGATCAGCAACAGAAGAACATCCTGAATTATTCTCTTCTGAAACATAAATCTTAGTTGTGGCCATAGTGTACAATCAACAAGGAATGTGACACAGTGACACACCAGAGCAGAGAATAAATTATTACAAAAACTACTCATATGTCATGAACAAAGATGCTTCCAAATACAATATCATCTTCACACGCCCTTTTTTTTGTTACATTGGCTGAAGCTGTCTTACTTCCCTGTACAGAACATATCTATTGTGTGAGCTGCTTGCATTTTTCTAGAGGAATAACTGATTTCACGAAACATAAAAACCTATGCAAGTAAGAGAGGCTGAATGGATCTGCAAAAAGCAGCACCACTGCAACCTGTTTTGAGCTAAAAAAGGTGACTGATATTAAATTCTCCTAATGCCCACAAGGTAATAACACATTTATCTTCTTTCAGACAAAAATGAGGAGACCCTTTGCCCAGAGATTTGGTTCCAAGAATCTGGGAAGCACCCAAAGATCCCAGGACAAGCCCAGCAATTAATGCCTAGTTATAAATTTGGGGTCTTACTTTTTCCTTTCGTTTTCAAGTATCCTGAATAAATCTTTGAAGTACTGGGGAACACGGACAATCACATTTTCTGAAGGACCTATATCTTTGAGCTCAGGGTAGATCTTGGTGTCAATCACCTTCTTGATGTATCCCAGCCAGTCAAACTGAAATGACAAAGACTCGTTAAAGCACTTAATGAAGGGAGATAATTTATTAAGTTACCACTTTGAGATAATGGCTTCAAAGCTTTACTTATTAAAAATTTAGAAACTATTGCAGCTTGTCTTTGCAGTTTCAAACTTCATGAAGTCATAACAGAATTTAAAAGAACATACATTATAAATGAGTGCATACATTCCTAGTAATACTCATTTAACATACTATCTCTCTGTGCCAAACACATTTCTAATTATATAGGTCAGAAATTAAAAGAATAATTTCCCCAACCTACCTGTGGAATCATGGCACTAAGCTCTGATATGTTCATTTTATTGTACATCACCTCACTTGTTCGATTTTCGTATGGAATCATGATCTGGAAGAAAAAAATCAAGATGATGAAAACAAGTCTCATCTTCCAAAGATCTTCTCTTACGTCACTACTATCCGCTATAATCCCAGGGAAGAAGTATCTCACCACCCAGTTTTCTAAGCGTCCCTTTCTGAAGAGGCATTTTAACTCAGAAAAATGAAATATGATTCATTGCCAGTTTAACTCGTTACTGGGGAATTTGTTGCGCTGCATGTCTTCTCTGAACACTTTAGACCAATTTTAGCTCTGATTATACCAAGGAAATGAATGTGGGCTCAAAAAAGCTAAAAGCACACCTAGATCATTAATATCCTATCAAATGTACACCTGGATCATTAATATCCTATCAGCTTCAAACTATACAATTTTAAATGTCAAATCTGAAATAGGTATGCTGGAATCTCATCTCTGAATTTGAACAGGGCCCTTCTATGGCCTGGCTTCACCTGGAGGACAGTCAGATACACATCAGTTTCTCCTCCCTTTTAACCAACTATCTTGACTTCCATAGCAGGAAACCTGAGCACATAGGCCAGAAATGAGCAAAAGCATTCGTCAACTGAGACTCTTGTCTGGCTGACCAGAGGAGCCAGGCCTCAGGATCCACTATGGAGTAAAAATTCAAGGATGTAGCAAACGAAATGCTAAATATAGAGCAAGCCCTTTTAAAATTGAAAAGGGACATTCAGATTCCAAGGTATCTGCCTGGGTCATAATAAAGAAACTAATCAACAAGATAAAAATACAATTTTCTCACTGTTTAAGAGAAACAAGAATTCCTGACACCAGTGCCAGCCCAGCTCTAGGGTAAATACTGTGCAACACGCTTTATGGTGCTGAATTTAAACAGGGCAGAGATTGACACTAGACAAACCAAACAGCTGGCAGATCTCCAAACAAAATTCTGCAGTAAATGTCTGCGGTTTTACTGTTGCTCAAGCCACACAGACAAAAAACTATTTTATTCTCCCTTAATAAAAATTTCATTTATATGGCAGATATTTAAACTCTTCTTGAACCCGCTTGCTCTCTTCCTCTCTAAATTTTTCCTCTTCCTCCAGTAACTCAAATCTACTTGAAATCTTCCATGTTCATAATCAGATCTCTTGAAGCATGCCTCTCATCCCTAAATCAAAAATACATATCTTCTTTTTATTCCTTTTGTCTCTTTTCCGAAGCACAGAAGTTCTCCATGACATATGTTCACTTTAAAAAGAGTACAGAGGAACTCAGGACAGCCCAAGTGACAAACAGGACTATCGCTTTTGAAAACACAGTCTCAAGTTTATATAATTAATTGTGCTCATTAGGGATCATACAACAATCCTTGTTCCTGCTTTCATATAGAGGTTTGACAAACTTTCGTCTCTACTTTCAGCAGAGAGATGGAAACACTGGTTTACTGCTGTTGTGGATGGCCTTCAGTTCTCCAACCTTAATGATTCTCAGATTCTATGATATGTCTTGCTAAAGGTTTTGTTAATTTATTTTATTTTTTAATTCCCCACCCAATGCCCCTGAGAATAATTTTTTAATTCAGCAGTTTACTGAAGCAAAAGGACTGTTCATTTTTTTCCATCACGTTTGCTCCTTTCCTTCTCCTTCCAAGAAACAGTATCACTAAGGTTGTTAACACAATGACTTTTTTTTCCATTTTGAAACATTCAGGATTGCCCTTTGTTTTTAAAGCAGTTTTCATTCTGCATAAAATTACCAACCTCAGCTATTTTGACTTCCAGCTTTAGGACTGACTTCATATCAGATTCAGCTCGTGAAGCATTTGCACCCAGAAGCACTGCAGTGTCAACCATGAACTGCAAGAAAGTATCTCGGTACTGGGGAAAACAAAACAAAAAAAGGGAAATTATTACTGGATTTGCACTTCAACACAGCGGTAGCAGTAAGACACAGATATCCAGCTTATAGCAAAGAATTGAATACATTGCACTTTCATGCTCTTGGAACCGGAGTTACACTTTTTTACCTCTAGCGTCTGCTTTCATTGAGGAGAAAAGGGGAAATAACATCACAAGCATACTGTGGAGGACAGACAGAGCTATCTGCTGTGGTTCACAGAGTTTATAAATCTCGGGAAGTGCAAATGATACTTCTGGATGTGGCTGAGAATGCAGAGCTCTTACAATGGGATTTGACAATGTGTTTGTTTTTGCAGTCTCATATCAGTAATCAGCACAGGACTGTAATACTGATAGATGAGTACAAGTGTAGTGGATGAGAAGATAGGGAGGTAAAGGGACATCCCTCCTCTGTTTCTGCTACAGCACACAACACAAGTACCTACTAAAGTTCTCCGTGCTACCAACCTATCCTAAAAAAGCTGTTTTAGCCTAGCATGCACATACAAATTTCATCAGAAAACACTGCATGTATCAATCTTTATATCATAGTGATTTATGTGCTCTCTCTTCCCCAGAATCATCTTTCAAAAGTTTGAGAGGGGTCAAACTGTTCCTACAAACAGCTCTTGCTGGCCTCTAGTCTCCCAAAAGCAAAAGCATTTCCTGGCATATTTCAATCTTTAATTTTCAAATAGATACTGCTCTTTCGATACAGGCATCTGCTCAGATGGATGTGGCTAAAAAACTCACTAGCTTCTCAGAGAACTTAAATGGGAAGCAATACTGCAAAACCTTAACAACAGCAATAACTTGACCCCCATGACAATTCAAGTGCTTGCTTTCCTTGAGCTTTGGTCTATATGTGCTGCATGCTGTCCACAGGCTTTCATCAAAGGAGGGTGAAAAGATGTTGGCATTTTCAAATATCAATACATGTGCTTAACATCAACAGTTCATGTTTGTTTTCCACAGAAAAGAAGAAAGAAAAGTTCTTGATAAGATGTAGCAGAGTACTGAGAAATAATAAATGGGAAGAAGAGGAAATGCATTAGTGAGATCTGCTGAGGAACTCATTCCCTTCATTAAATAAATCGAGGCTAATTTGATGATAGTAGGAGAGCAGCTCACTGACACAGCAGCATCTGGAATCCACATTCTTGAGACAGTCTTGAGATCCATCGCCTAGGAAATTCTGGGACCTCTCAGTGGGTGGCGGAGCTCCCATTGTCACCATATCAGGTGAAGGCTACAGTGAGGATAGCTGTAGCAGCTGCTAATGAACTCTGACAGCTGTCCTTGAATGCAGGGTGCCCCAGAGAACTGTCTATGTTGGACTCCCGGACCTAGATGGTCCTTTGTAAGGACACAGCTCTGCAGGTTTCATACTACAGAAAGTGCCTGAAGCATGTGATTTTCTTGCATGCACACCTTCAGCATGTCAGTGTGCTGAAAGTACAAAACCGGAGGAGTGGCTGATGTACTGAATGGTTGTCATGTTGCCATTTTGAACAATCTTGTTAGGCTGAAGAAAGGGGCCAACAGGAATAACGAAGTTCTACAAAGGGAAATACCAAATCCTGCATCTGGGGAGAAATAACCATGAGTAAGAATACAGACTGGGGGCCAATAGCTAAGAAGCACTTCTGCAGAAAAAAACTCAGGGCATCTACGCGGACACTAAGCTGAATTTGAGATGGTGATGTGCTCTTCCAGCAAAGGACAGCAGCACCTTGTGCTGCCAGCAGGTTGAAGGTGATCCTTCCCCTTTACTCACCACTGGTGAGCCCACACTTGAGTGCTGTGCTCAGTTTTGAGTCGCCCATAGAGTTTGTGGAGATATTAAAAATCTGACTGTCCACAGTTCTGGGCACCCTGTTGCAGCTGCTTCTGACTAAGCAAAGAGGCTGGACTAGATGATTTCCAGAAGTCCTTTCTAAGGGGGAAGAAAAGTATGGGGGACCCTGTTTCTTATTAAAATCTTTGTTCAAAAAACTTTGCAAGTGTTTGTAGTAGTGATGTTTGTGGTTGAGTTTTTTTCTAATAGGAAATACCTAGAAAAATCTAAATCCTACCAAACCATAACCATTTCTCAGATTGGAACTTAACAAAGCAAAATCTACAATGACAAAAGTAGATATTTTGAGTTTTAGTTAGTACTACTTACAGATTTAGCTTCTGTGGTGTTTTCTAGGTAATCCTCTCGAGATGAGAGAGATAGGCTTGCTTGATCTAGCTGTTAAAAATAACAAGAAAAAGCATTTAACAATTAAAGGCAGCCAAATTAGCAAACTTGAAAGAGTTCACATTTTTCTGGCAATAACAACGAATGCAAATATCTAATACATAATGTATTCCTGAAAAATAGCCTGATTTTCACATAATTTAAAAAAAAGCTATGTCATGCTGACAGACATTACCTTAATAGTATTAATGCAATCTGGGTAGCCCCAGGTGCCTCCCACAGTACCTTGAGCCGCTGACTACAGCAAAAGTATCACCTACCATGATTTATGTGTTCATGGCTCCACTGCAAGTAGGGTAAGGTAAAAGGAGCAAGTCTACAGGATCAAATAATGAGTGCAGACAATGATTCATGTAATATGTATTTCAGGGGCACAAGAGTCAACTCTGGACACAAAACTTTGTGTATGGACCAAATGTCCATTAACTGCTGGAGCACATCAGCTCCTCTGTGCCTGGAAAGCTTCGTTAGCCTACTTTGACAGAAATTAAGGTTATGCATTTGAGCTTTACTCTAGGCCAACACAGAGTGCTGTAAGGAGCATTTGGCTTTTTGAACAGAGGTACAGCTGGTTTCCAGCCACAGAAATCATTGCGTGCGTGGGAAATCATTATGCTTCCAGTAGATCAGCTAAAGATGTATGGCAGACACAGGTTTTAAATATTTCTGATTCTAACTACGATCAGACTTGCTGGCCTACAGTTACCCTAATGCTGGATAATGTCTTAAAGGTAATTTATAAAACCAGACTTGAAAGTTTAATGGGTTCACTTAGTCTTTTGAATGAAATGATGACAACATGGGAACATGTGCATAATGTTTCAAGTTCTTAACCAGCCAAAAATCACAGTGGAGCGGATCTCTTAGAATTAGTACTAGAAACAGAGATATCACAAGACTCTTCAACACGATCAATCAAGTTAGAGTACAGAAGTCAAATCTGATAGCATAATTCAACCAACTTTTACATTCTGAAGAAGATATTAATGCGAATGCGGAAAGAAAAACATTTTTGATACTGTAAGATTATTATTTTGATGTGTTGTTTTTTAGAAGTACTGAAGAAATATTGTATTTATTGATACTATTTCACTATTTAATCTATATCCTTCAACACTTATATTTCACATTTTCTACATTCATAAAATATGACCCAAGTAAATGCAAATATAATCTCAAATGGGTGAATAAAAATCATCCTCTCCTTTGAGTGATGTTCTCAAGCTTTAAGATACACCACAAACAAAATCAAACAAATCATCTACTGAAAGCTAATGATACTCACTGAAGCTGCGATATTCAGTGCAATTCTGATCCTTTGAAAAAGAGTATCACCTTTCTTCCATGTACTGAAGGAAAAAAAAACCCACCCTGTATACTCTTATGCATTGCACGTCCTAGCAATTGTTAACTTCAGATTATTTGGTCTATTTCAGCTATGTGCCTGTTGCTTAAATTGTTCATCCAAATTTTCCTGGCTTAAGAATCAGACTTGATAATCCGTTGAAATAAAGAAAGCACAAATATGAGATATAAAGAAAAAATTCATCAACTCCTTCAGGAGAAAGAAAATCACATTGAATGTTGAACAAAGCTTTATTTGGAGCATCTTCTGTTTTTCTGATCCATTCATGCTTTTGCAATGATGAACAAAGAAAGAATTTTGCAATAGATCCATTTTCACAAGCAGACTGAAATACTCTCTGGTACAGCTTCACTCCTGGGAATTTGTTAAAACACTGACAAAGTAGAACACCGGATGATGCATTCTGCTGATCAAGTTCTTAATCAAATTAACAATAAAAACAGAATCCCCTAAGGAATAACACGTTATTCAGAGGATGTAGAATTTCAGTTATTTAGATACCCAGTTCATAGGGGCCACTAAGCATACCAAATGAAGATACTGCAAGTATAAATTCATTTTCAAAGAATCAGACACAAACCTATCCAAACCCTCTGATGGCTGATGTCATGGACTAAAACCAGGAGTATGAGAGGAGATACCTAAATATTTCCTCTTTTGATTCTACTATTCAGTTCCTTTAAATCTTCAGCCAAAGCAACCCTGACAGGATCTGAACAGCATCTTAGCGGAATGACATCCTTAACGCAGTGAACTGTTGATCAGCAGATGCCCAAAACATTCAGGAAAACTCCTTAGAAATGAGGAAAAGTTACCCTTGAATCTCATACCAGACCAATGCCTCAGTCAAACGGCCTTTCAAAGAACTGATTCAAAAACAACATCCAGTACCACCACAGTTAACTGTTGTATGAGTCCCAAATACAGCTAGCCAGGATACTACCTACATATGGACCATAGATGCTATTTTGCTGTGATTAATGGCGGTAAACCTTTCTTCTTTGTCCCTTCTCTCTGGCCTTTCTAAACTACATTTTCATAGCAGTGGAGAGCTGGTCCACTCTGGTTATTCAACTCTATTTCCTTAAAAAAACCAAGGCATTTGACCTAGGCACTGGATCTTACCGTGTTGATATCTTATTGTAAGTGCTGCAATTCTCTCTGGAGTTTTGTCAGACTACAGGTAGGCAATTTTGGTTTTGGTCTATTTTTTCACTAATCTAAAAAGCTGTGTAATGCCATGTACTGTTATAAACCCTATGCTTTGATCCAAAACAAAAGAATTTCAATAAACTAAACTATATTGCCAGTTTAGAAGACTGTGATTTTATTTTTTTGTTGTCGTTGTTGCAAGGTATAAGCACAATATAAACCATTTCCATTTCAAGAAAAATATCTCAAGTTCAGAATAATTGTGGCTGATGCACAATTTCTCATCTTCATAGATAAACAGCCATACTCGGCATCCAGAACACTTGTTTTAGAAAACACGATCACAAAATGCCATGCAAAGTAAGCTCATAGATATGCTGCGCTGTACCTTCAGGATATACCGATTGGAGACTTTGTCATCAGCAGCCACGTATAAACGGATGAAGACAGAGTTGCTGTACTGACCACGAAGTGTTGCCAGGGTCTGCACTAAGCTAAACCTCCTCTCTGACCACTGCCCCTCTGGTCCGATGTTGGATTCCAGCACAGGCCAGCGGAAAGGGGAATGCCTCAGGATGCTTAACAGTGGTTTCACGTCTGCTTTTTCAATTTTATCTGAAATGTTGAAGTGTGATAACAGTTACATTGCATATGATTCAAATCCTGCAAGAGCCAGAAGAGAAGCAAAGATTTATTGGCACTGATAGATTTCCAGGTAGGAAAAAATAAATAGCTGAATCCAATGCTTCTGCTCTGCCTGTGAACACATAGGCACAGCAGTCCTAGAGAAAGTCTCATGGAGTTCAGTGGAGAGCAAAAGGCCTTGCCTGTATAAACATGTGTAATGCACAGGTTTCCCCAAATCAGATCACTTACTCTCATTCATACAGGATGCATAAAGGATCTTGGCCTTCTGTACAGCTTCACTGTCCTGTCTTTTGCTGATCGGTTTCTCAAGCAGTGCTGAAAAAATAATCGACAGTTTTTCAATACATTTTAAAATGTGGGTACTGCCTGTTTTCCTGTCTCAGTGTTTACTTCAGTCACAGCCCTTAGCTAACTAGGGATGAGGTTCCTTCCATATGTATTCTCTTAGGCTACAACACAGACACAAGAGGTATTTTCACTTTTTTCCACGTCCACACAGAAGGACGGCGGCAGTCCATTCCTTGTTCCCTCACCCAGACTGGTCATTACTCCAAGGCCTAGTGCATGCAGTGAGGTGCAAAAGACCTTGTCCTTGGGACTGATAACAATCAAGGTTTCACCAGAGACAGTTAATGACTGCCATATTGTCTCAAACTGAATATCCACAGAACTGATAACAGACACCTTGTTCAACAGATCCAATTCTAAATTGTCTGACTAAGAGTCAATCATCCTACCCTATAAATAGGAAGCAGCCTAAGAACCCTAAGCAAGCAGCTGGCTGCACACCATAATCTCCCCTTGAATAGAAACACCTCTTGAGGTTACTTAACGCCTGCACAGATATTCATCTGAGATGTGGTGACAATTTGCCAACAGATCCTCATTAAGTGATGTACTGTTTTCAAGCCATGCTAGCTTTGCTAAGGTCTGAGCTTAGATTCACTCTCTGTGTAGCAAATAGTCAAGGATATTTAGTCATTTCAAATGTTGTTGAGTCACTGTCATCACTGTTCAAATTACCATCTTACACCTACTTTATATCAGGAAATATCTTCCTGCCTTCCTCTTACAAGTGAAGTGTGCAGTGCTTTAGCCTCTATCTTTGACAAGGATATACATACTTTTAAAAGATTACTATAAGGACAGCTGACTGACAGTGTGCACTGCTGTTCCTCACAAAGAGCCACCTCAACAGAGGTGACAGGTAATCAGAGAGGCTGGGATCCAGCACACAGGGTAGAAACTCTGGAATTTTTCAGGTGGCTCAGCCTCTGGTGCTGACATTCTGTGTCATTAGAATCCAAGAGAGGCGGTAGAAGGATCCCAGGAGCAAGACTGTTGGGGTTTGTTTTCAACAGAACTGCCCTTTTGTCCATCAGACACCCACATCTTCAGTTTTGTGAATGACACAGAAGGACAAATTTGGAACTGCTATATGAGAAGCTGTGTTATGTAGCTCCCTTACTATAGATGTCAAGTCCTTTTGTGCTGGAAGGCCAAACTAGTTTTTCTAAGCTGTCATCTCTCTTGCTCTCCTCACATTATGCATGGAAATGAAATATCATGCAAAGTGCATCTGAATCTCAGTAGTCCATTGTCAGCTGCCTCGAGCCATTTATGCAAGCTATAAATCAGCCAAGATGTTGCACAAACACATATTATGCCTAAACACAGAGACAGCCTATCTTCAGCAACATCTGTCACAACAGGTACAGCACAGCAAGAGCACTTCCATGAACAAGAGAAGCAAGGCAGCACTTGAGCATGGGATGAAAAATGGGTCAACAAACTCTGGTGGACTTGATGTGGTTTTGTGAAACCCAAACAGGTCACACACAACTTTACCTTACTCTTACTGGGACCACTGGAAAGAATGGCTTTGCTGGAACCACCTCAAGTGCCTCTTGTTGGGTGCTCAGCTAGAGCTAAGAAGCCCTGAAAACTTAAAGAGTTCCTTTCCTACACCATATTCCTCAGAGGGTATCACTCTGGATTTCAGGAGGGTTTATGAGCAAAGGCATAGTTCAGATTGGTCCTATGTGGTGCTGTGTCTGAGTTAAGAAACATGCCACAGACATCAGTTAGAACAAACTGCAGTAAAGAACTTCCAGTGGTCTGCCAAAGTCAGCTGAAGACCACTTACTGACAAGAGCTATGGTAAAATTAAACCTCTTCCATATACAGCCTACTCAAGAAACTCATTGCCATGCCTCATCTCTGATACTTCTCATCCATGCCAATCAGAGCACCTACACTCAGGGGACCATACAGCTGACATTCAAATATTTATTTGTCAAAGATTATGTCAGTTGATGAACAAATGCCAGCTGTTCTCTTCATCCAAACACTTCTCTCCATGGGGAGGGAAAAACTAAGATCTCATTTGAGCAACGTAATAATATCACTTTCCTTTTATTTATGGGTAAGATTTTCAATATGGAATCCTGCTCAGCAAGTATTTTTATAGCTCTGGTTTCAAATCTTTAAGTTCTCAGTTTTTCTCAGCTTGTTAAATAGAATATTTTATCAACCATTGACACATATTTCCAGTGTCCACAGTCCTTAGCAGAACAATCAGACCAGCTCGTCTTTTAAGAATGACATTTAAAGAGAAACTATAAATGAAACCTACATAAAACTAAGGATGAAAAAAGCACAGTCTTGTTAAAGCCATTGTAATAACTTATGTTCCTTGCCAGTAAGCTGCACAGACATGAAATTTTGAAGCTAATAAAATTCAACAATGCCCAGCTAAAGCTCAGGAGTGATACAGAGGATGAGATCCAATAAAATAAAATCAACTCTAGAGGAATACACATATGTAAAATCATGTCAAAATGAGACCTGGAGTTTTCTCATCAAATCACCTTGTTATATGTCAGAATGAAGCTGAAACTCTCCTTGCACTTTTGCAAAGAATGAGGCAGGGTAGATGATGCCATTTTGCACAGAACTAATTTTTGAAGAAAATTCTTGGTTCTGACAATGTCAAGTTCAGAAATCAAATATGAAAATCTTAATAAGATGGTTGAATCCTGTGTTTGACCACTGAGATAAGGGATGTTACCTATGATAACTCTTCAGACTACAGAAGTTTCTCAGCTTTATTCTCAGGCTTTCAGAAAGATTCAGAAGTTCAGTTCTGGAGCACTGGTCAGATCCACTTGCTTTCTATATTAGCTAATATAAAATCTAAGTAGAAGGTTCAGAAATTCTTTCTATTTAACTCATAAATATTTATAGCTATTTTACATGTCTTTGAATATTTGAGTTCTCAAATGAAAGAAGAGGCAAAAAGTAGTACATGCTAATCAAATGTATGAGTAATCAATTAATGTATCTATAAGTTGGAGTATTCATGGAAGGAAAGTGATGGCAAACAACGTAAATACATAAAACTGTCTTTAAATGGATGAGACTGGGTGCTACAAGTAGCCTAGTCATAGCAGAAAGTTGTTAGAGGGTTGCAGCTCAGCGCTACTGCTTCCAAGGACCCACAAGATGTGCAGATCCTACACGAAGGGTTTCCAAACACTGACTTGATACATGGCATTTCAGGATCTCATCTACACTACAGAAAATGCCAATCAGTAACCCAAAGGGAACAAATCCAGACTCCTTGGCTAAATTCAGCTCTTTACTACAACAATCTGGAGCAACTGCCTTTCCACATCATAGAATCATTTTAATGGTTTCAGTTATTTACTGATGGTGCATCTGAATGAAAGCAACTCCCAAGAGATCTTCCAAGAGGTGGGAAGAGGATGACCACCACATATTAGCTAATACTCATTCTAATAGAACACCCTCATAAAAGTAGAAGACCTCAGTTCCCTACTGCCTTTGCAAGCACCCGCTTTATTCTCTTGCCAGGGGAGGGTATGGATTTGTGACCACCTGTCCCTAGTCAAATATAAAGTATGAGTTTGAATGGATATTCTAGCAAAGCAGCTCTTGTTATTCAGCCATGTCGTTTGTCTTCTTTACTTCCAAATTAATTCCAAAGTTATTCTCTTAGGAATAAAAGGAGTCTTGAACTGTGCAATTGATCTAAGCACCTCTTTGTCTATCTTTCTGTATGCACAGGATGCTCAGAAGCAAGATTTATATCTGCCTTCACATAAAACTTAGTTACGGCAAATGTCAAAACTTATTGGTAATTCTGCTCCACAGTGCTGAAACAACATAACTCATCTCAAGAAACCATCTCATGCACAGTCAGAAACTGGTTAAAACTGTTTCTGCTATCCCAAGGTTCCTAAGGTCATGCACCGCTTCATCATTTCATTTTGGTAGAAAAAAAACAAGTTTCTGAGGGCAGGGATGTTGGCACTGCAAACCAAAGTTCCTTTACTTATGACAGTCTGGGTCGAGCAGTCTTACATCATCACACCGAATGGCTCTTTTACAAAACACAGGGACTCAGTGTCACCAACAGAAACCATGCCATAGTTGGAATGATCTTTAGTTGCCTGAGCTGTGGATACTCAGGCAGGCAGTCAAGGAAAATAGGCACAGCTGGGGATGGAGTGTTGGGTTTGGAAGGGAAGGAAGGAAGGTCTTTATTGAATGTCCTGCAGACAGTGCTTTTCCAGGACAAAAGAGCTAAAAAAGGCCAGCTTCCTGTGGTGCACAACCCTACAGTAAATAGCAATCATCTGCTTCTGAAAGTGAGAGCAAAACACTTTACAAAGTAAGCTTTTCTATTTTGTGTGTGTGCGTCTGTGTATTTAACTACATACTATTCTAAAGTGGTTAAGAATAACCCTGTGGCTAAATGTTACCTTTAATCTTACTTTCCACTTCTAGCCGTTGTTGACTTTCCAGCCTACTGTCCTGCACAGCTTTGGTTTTCAACCACCATACTTTATTTCCAGCATCGAGAAATCATGTACCTTTTTTACCTTCTGACTTGGAGTAAAAGAAACAGGAGTTGCACAGATTTATGGGGAAAAGAAACATGCATACTGTACATTCAGATTAGAAAAAAGAGATTCAGGTTATAATGATCATGGCCGGCAGACTGTAAACATATTCTGTGTACTATTAGATAGTTCTCTGCATACACACTTTCTCTCAGAAATGCAATTAGACAGTGTTATTAGCTAAGTTCATTTCTTGTCCTAGAGAGATAACATAAGGTTTTACTGCATTTTCCAACCACAGATATGGAGACTACATACTGCTAGTGAAGATAGGAGAGCTGTTTTCCCATTTACTTTTGTATTTATCCTTCCACAAACATCTGCTGTACATGGAAAGTGCAAACTGAAGTGTTTGTACAGTAATATCTAATAATGATTTGAAGTATATTCTAATGCATTTTACCTTGAAGAAAAAGAATATTCCAGTGGGAATACACTCAGGGTTTAAATTAAAAAATTCTATACAAAAGCCCCAGTGGGACATCCTACTTCCTGGAAAGTTTTAACCCTGCAAGAGTGAAAAGCTAGAAGGAGGCAATATGCAATTCAGTACAAAATCCCAGGGCAATGTTGGAGAATGTAGCTGTCTTAGATCACAAAAACAGAGAAATATCAAACTGGGGAGGTGATCTTACTGTTGTACACAGGTTATAGTGAGACTGGGATGCTACATGCCCTCCGTTGCCTGTATTTTAAAAAAACTATGAGTTTTTCTTTGGGTGAAGCAGCTTGAGATGTGGGGATAAAAAAGCCATGCAGTAGGAGACTTTAAGAACACGATTTGTTCTGTTTTGCAAAAGATGGTGGAAGGGCAGTGTCATTAGAAAAGGCTAGGTGCCAAAGAGATCTTTAGTCTACTAAAAAGAGACTCAAGGAAAGCCAGTCACTGGAATATGAAGACAAATTCAGCAGTGGCAGTGATTAACCACTGGAGCCAAGCAACCAGTGCAGATAGTGGCTTCTCTGCCCCTTAACGTCTTCAAGGCTTGATGTTTTTTTTTTTTTTTTAAGATAAGCTTTAGCCCAACATGAATTATGTTCAAGCTAGTGAGCTGCACACATGGGTAATGTAATTGGCTGTGATACAAGGTCACAGGAGATAATGGTTGCTCCTGGCACTGTACTCTATATGTTAAGGATAAGGATCTCCAAGCACTCTTAGACATGTGACAACAAGGACATGCAGACATTATCCACTGTTGCAGATAAAGAAAGAGAGCCACAGAGGATTAATTCCTCCATATCTAACTCAAGTCAGAGTCTTACTGATTTGAACTGCGCTACTTTATGAGCATAAATCATGCTGAATTTGATTCAAAGACTCACAGCACTTAATCCTTTGGAGATACTGAAAGCCCAGAAGTGCCTTTAATGTCTGTGACAGAGTTGCTCAGCATTGCCCAGGTGATGCTCAGTACTGCAGCTGAAAACAATTTGTAAAGCATTGTTCTCAGCACAGATCCAGAAAGCAGTCTAAGAGTACAACCCATATCCATTCATTCACACAGCCAGAGGCAGAAGAAACTCATCCTTCAGCTATGCCCACAGTAAGTCTCCATCAAAATCTCAATCAACAGCATTCTATTCCTTCAGCAGCAGAAGCTAGAAAGTACAATTTCTGTTTATTACATGTTTACTATTTCCAATGATCTTCAGTTTCTTGGGCCAAACTGCGGGAACTCTGCTTGTGAAGAAGGAGCTTCCTTGCAAAAAAACAGATGCCAAAGAAGGTGGACTTCTCTTTTGACATTTGACAGTCCTTGAACAATGAAATCTCAGTTCTTCTCCTTAATGCTCCTCCACAGCTAAAATGTTCAGGTTTCTAAACTGTTGAATAATTAAAGGAGCCATTCACTCTTTCCTGCTATCAGTCATAACCTTTGTTTCATAGAATCATAGAACGGCTTGGGTTGGAAGCAACCTCAAAGATCATCCAGTTCCAACCCCCTGCAGTGGGCAGGGCTGCCAACCATCAAATCAGAATGCCTAGAAACCCATCCAACCTGGCTTTCAGTACCTCCAGGGATGAAGCACCACAGCTTCTCTGGGTATCTGTGCCAGCTCTTCACCGCCCTCTGAGTGAAAAATTTCTTCTTAACATCTAACCTAATCCTCCCTTCCAGTTTCGGTTCTACTTCTGTGAAGAAGCAGAATTCATGTCATCTTTTAGAAATCTGGAGGATATCCCCCGAAGTTTTGCCAGCAACAGGATGTTTTAATGATGTCATTGAGTAATTTCAGTAGAGAAAAAAAGGCATTTCATCCCCATTTTGAAAGAAAACCTTGCACCCCAGAATCTTCTCCACTGGGGAGGCACAAGTGGCCATTTTGTTTCATTGGGATATGAAGAAATACGCTGAGAACACAGATACATGCAGCAAACGTTTAGTAGTCAAATACTTGGCAATCAAACAAATCACACAGCACTTGCATGCAAAATGTTGTTCCCTGAGCCATGATGTAACTGTGGTTCATCTAGTCCTCATTAAGACTAAATGCATACTTACTTCACACTAAAGAGCTATGTTGAAAGAGTACTCAAAAAGCAGACATAACCCCTAGAGCACAAGTAATCACCTGCACCAGCAACACCAAGGGCAATCACTGAGTACTCATAGCAGGAACACTGAGGAAATCATAGTTAGAACAATGTACAGTCTTAATTACAGTAATGTGAGCTTGTGTGTTCCAAGAAGGAATATCTCAGAATGGCTTGGGGTCAGCTGACATTCATTTAGAGTATCTAGTTTCCAGTTTTTTTCAGAGCCCAGAGTTAAGTGAAAGAGGATGTTATGGATGAGGCCTACAAAGGGCATGACATTCTACATCAAAATAAAAGCAGTGGCCACAGCATCTAAAATTACTGATGACACCGCTGTGATCCTTTGTTCAGTGGTAACTTCCCTGGCTTCCTGCATGAAAATGTGAGATCAATAGACTGCAACATAAACGATCCAGGTTATGAGCTCTTTAAAAGGGAAAATCTGATATATATCTATTATTCTCATCAGTTTTGAGCCCAACTCCAACAGAGGTAGAGCTGAAGACCCTTTGTGTCTGGTTATGCATGCTTAACATAGAGGTTGTACAAATAACAGCACTGACTGCCATACTTCAAAGCTGTATATATTTGTTGGGAACAAGTACAGTCAAATCAAGATTATATTATTCTTAGAGATAAATCTCTTATTTCAGACAACTCTCCTGCAAAGAGATAGATATCTTCTTGCTCCAGAAAGCAGTGTTTAATGTTTCAGTAAAACTTTATCCTCGACAAAGTATCCTTGATCCTCTTAGCAGGTTTACTAGCACAGGTCACACTGCCTAGCTGTCATTTCAGAGCTGCTTTGCATCTGAAGCCTTGAGAAAAGAGCTGAGTTTGCCTCTAGCCTGCTTGTAAAGCACTGCAGATACATGCCTCATGTGAGGGTACGGAGCCACATTTGTGGCTCCCTTTTGGCACCATCACAATACAGCTTTGAATACATAATTTCAAGAGCCTGGTTGAGTTTCTTTACACTTTTAAAATACAAGTTCTGAGAATTTCTTCTACTATACAACTATAGTATACACCACAGCACATTTCCTCTTTTGCCAATTGATAGACAGCAATATTTGGGTTTTTTCGGAGCTCCCTAAACTATGTATTTTTCTTTATCTTCTAGTTCTCCTAGTTGTTCTGTGGTAGCTTCTTGCTATTTCAAATGTCTGGTGGATAGTCTGATATGTAGTTTGGAGTCCCCATCCCCAAGGCATTCTTTTTAAAAGTGTGATGCCAATGACCGGTTTTTATATAAATGTTTGCTTTCAGGATTCTAAAATAAGAAAATAGACTGAAATATGTAATTTTCACTCCATCATAACTAAAAAAAATCTTGCAAAAATATTTCTCAGCACTCTAGTTAAATGCTTGAAAATATATGCACCAGCACCCTATTGCCACTAAGGTTCCTCTTCCTTTTCTTGTTGGTGGCTTTCAGAGGTCTGGAAGGCAAGCTGTCAGAGCCAAGTGCAGAACAAAAAATTATTTTAATACATTTTATAAACATCTATTTTCTATTTCTACTGCATTACAGTTCAGATTCCTCTACAGTTTTGTTAAACGCAAGTAGGAAAAAAATAAAACAACAACAACAAACCAGCACCAAAAGCTTTCAAAAATCTTAAAATGCTTAAATCTATGCCTGCATTAATAAAAGTTTTTCTCTGAGTCTAAACGAAAGTAAGGGAATATGCCTAGCTAAGGGGAAAAAAATGAACACAAATAATGCAACACGCACTGAACACTTTGCTCCACAAAAAGTCTGATACTATTTTTTTTATTATCAAGGAGTAAATGTGGCCCTACAAGAATATCTTCATTTTTACATGTGAATGATCAAGGACTATGCTCTAATATTACATGGAGTTAACATACAGATATATGAAAATAATTCTCTTATTGGAAATATATTTCTACACATATACACTCGATGGAACCTGGAGAACATTGTCAAAACAGAAGCAAAAATATTCTGAGGCGATTAAAACCCACTGCTCAACCTGAATCGACTGTAGATACAAGTTGGTTACTGTTTCTGTATCTTGAGATTTCCTAACTAGTAGGGTGTAGGGATTTCTGGGGTGGATTTACTTTCATCTCTACTGTGAGAACTTCTTCTGTGAGAATTTCTTTTTATGAAATTGTATACTTACTGGGCAGGAACTGGAGCTCTATGTGACACCCAGAAACTGAATACTTAAACTGTTTAGCCAATAAAGTTAGTTAGAAAAACACTCAATGCCTTTGAAGTTAAAATATTTTATGCCATATACAGCAGTTTCAACATGAGAGATGGAAAGAGAGCCACCACACAGTCTACAGCTTCCCATTTAAGGGAGTACCCTGAAAGTTGAAAGATCTGGATCCATATTTCTCCAGACCCACTTCTAAGATAATCACCACAGTTTCTTATTCCACATATGGATGACAGGGAAATACGGCAAAGTTAATACTCAATCTGTGAATTCTCCTGAACTTGCTTACATCATTTTTGAGAGAGCCATCAACCTTTCTTCCACTGTTTCCCTCAACCAAGAAAAACACTCTGTACTGACACAAATTAAATAGCAAATCAATACACTTTTTTTTTCCATTCTGATGTTTAATAAAACTTTTAAATTTCACAAAAGCGCATATTTTTTCCAATGTTCTTTCCCCATTCAGCCTTCCATTACTTTCTTACCTTATTTCTGTCACTCTCCCCATTGTAAGTAATCAGGTTACCAGAACTGCCTCACTATAAGGACCCCTAGTAATCACTTCAAACATATTTTATCAAGACAAACTCCTTGTTCACATAAGGCTAAAAAATAATGCAGATAGAAACACATTGTCCTGTCACCTGTTATATTGTATACCACTACTTCATTGGAAGGCAGAATCATCCAGCATGCCAATGAACTGAGCTATTGATCCCTTCTGGAAGAATTTGTGCTGGCTTGCACAGTCTCAGATAAACCTTACATATTGTACTTCTCATGTTTTTAAACCACTAAGTTATTAATTTTTAATAAAACCTTCTGGTTCTTTTTGTAGCTCCAGGAGCTCATTCCAATTCTTTGTGGAGCTAAACCCTTAATCAAGTCTGCCTTGTTTTGATAAAACTGTGTCTCCCTGCCCCCCACACCGCCCTCAAATACTTTGAGTTTGTATATAAAAAAGTAAGTACACAATGGAATTCTTCCAGAAGTCAACTAATCTAAATGCACAGACTCTAACAAAAATAAAAGTCATCTTATGCTGATGTGAGAACCTCTGTTCATAAACCTAATTTCAATAGCAAATCTCAGACAATCTTTTGAGCAGTACTCCCTGCAGCTACTCATTCCAAAAAATACGCACACCTACACACCAGGATTAAAGCGTAGAGGACAACAATTCCATGTCTCAGTAACCATAGGTGCAATAGTTTAAACTACATTTATACTGGAAGATTGGAAGAGCCCCAGTTGCTACAAAACAGATGGAGCTCTGTACTAGACATGAGCATTAAGCTTTACATAATTGTATTAATACATTCAACATGTACTTAAGCATTTTGAGACACTGGAACTGGTTGCCTAGTGATGTAGTTGATGCTCTGTCCCTGGAGACTTTCAAGGTGAGGCAGGATAAGGCCCTGGGCAACTTGATCTAGCTGTGATGTCCCTGTTCATTGCAGGGGATTTGTACTAAATGGCCTTCAGAAGTCCCTTCCAACTCTAAGGATTCTGTGATTCTATGATTATCAGATGTCACAGATTTCCATGTTTTCTAACATACAAGTGACTCTTTTTGTTAGATTACCAGTCCCAAATACAGTCCTACAGTAACTGTGGAATTCAGTGTCTGCAGATATGAACATATCATCCCTCTGCAGACAACACTGGAAAGAGAGGTTCCCCCTGCAAGACTAGGGGAATACTGTGCCACACAAAGGAATGGAAGGAAGGTGTAATCTGCTCCTACTCTAACACTGGGTTCATAGGGAGATGTCATTCTGTCTCCTGACCACTGAGATGCTGTGGGAATTCTGTGGCTCTGTTGCTGTGCTGTCTTAAAACCTCACTTAGGAACCAAAATGACCTCCTTTCTCTGCTCATGGTTTCCCAAAATCACTCACTGAAGATACAGCTTTCATTCTGAGCAGCCACAAAGCCTGTAAAATTCTTGGCTACTGCATCTCTGACTCAGGTAGTTCATTTTACCAAAATCATTTAACTTGTTGCTCAGAAAAATTTATTCGACTCTGGATACTTGTGGATTTTTTTTACACTTCGATGAAAAAAGCCCTTATAGGAAAGATCTGAGCCACTGAAAAGTTCTGGACCATTGAAAAGAAATCCATCTGCAGATGAAGATGCCAATCAAAAAAGAACAAGCACTGTTGCTGTTTGCTGCTATTTCGTTATCCAAGAGCAGTCATCCAACAAGAGACTTTTGGAGAGGATAACTTAAATACCTTCTCTCTCTCTCTCTCTCTCTTTAATTTAATTTTTTTTTATTACTGCTGTCCTTCCTCTATTTTGCAACAGTGCTCAACAAGCTATCTCGTAAAAAATAAATCACAAAAGACAGGTCCACTGAGACAGAACATGAAGAGCATCAATGACAACATTACAGATCTCATGGACATCGCCAGTGCCACCCCAAAAGCTCCCAACCAAGTCTCTGTCAACAAGTGGAAGAAAAGAGGCCAGTCCTGCAAGAGCCCTATGGCACAGGGCTACAGCAGCTCACCACCAGCTTCTGGGTCTGTCTGAAAGGAGACATCTGTGGTCAAATAGTATAAATTTCCATTCAATATTCTTGTCTTTCTGGATTTACTTAAGAGTAGTTGTTTTCTAAAGAAAATAATTGCAGATTACATTAGAAATCTCCTACAGTACCAGATATTTTGTTTGCTGCCTCATATTTTTAAACACACACACACGCCATTATCCTCAACTCCTTGTTTGCCACGTTAGGAATTCCCCACTATGTATAAATTGACAGCCACTCAGAAAATAGCCATGCTGTAAAACCTTAGCACCGTAAATTAGTCTCAAGTAGGTGTCTCACTGGGCCAGGATCAGCACGAAGACTTAATCTGCAACTAGTTTCCACACACTAAAATTAAATTGAAAAGGCCTGAAAGCCATGTTCACAAATAATTTATGTAATTTAAATCACCTCCCTTGCACTGCTGAGATTTAGGAACATTTGCGGAGTTTTTTGGTTTTTAATTTATTGCTTCCTGCATGGTCCCTTGAAAAAAAAACCCAGCTGTATATCATCACTCTGCAGACTTGAGAGAAAGTGAAAGAAACTATTTTGTTCACAATCAACATTCACCATGGGTAACGGGTACTGATTTACTCGCCACAGACTTCCAGGTTTGAATTATTCACAGCGTTTCAATGGTACGACAGTTGAGCTTCCAAACTCTTAATTAAGGTCACCAATCAAGATAGAAAAATTCAGCAGGAACTCAAATAATAGCAGGAAATTTTATCGTAAGTGAAACACACTTAGTAATTCAAAGACATTGCAAGCTTGATCTAACAGAAAGATTAAGCTGTTACAGCTTGAAATAACTATTCCTCATATAAAACCAGCCACAGTCAAACCATTTCTTTCTCCATTTTGAAAGACTCCAAGAGTCGATCAGTACTTAAAATGGTTGTATCTAACTTTTTAATGTGCCTGCAGTTTAAAATGAAAGGCTTCATTCAAACTGGGGATGGTCTACTGCAGAAAGGACTGGATAACTGGTTCTGTCACAGAATCATAGAATGGCTTGGGTTGGAAGGGACCCCAAGGATCAAGTTCCAAGCCCCTAACCATAGAACCATAAAATATCCCAAGTTGGAAGGGACCCACAAGGATCATGGAGTCCAACCCCTGGCTTCACGTAGGAGTACCCAAAAATCAAAAGCTACGTTTGCAAGTATTTCCAAATGCAGCTCAACTTCCATCAGTTTTGGGTCCATGACCACTGCCCTGTGCATCCTGTGCTATGCTCACTGCCCTGTGGTGCAGATCCTGTCCCTAACCCCCAGTTGCCCCTCCCCTGACACAGCTCCATGTCGTTCCCTCGGGCCTTGTTGCTGTCATACAGAGCAGACCCTCCACTCCCTGTAAGAGCCGCAGCAGCCATCAGGCCTCCCCTCAGCTTCTCTGCTCTGCGCACAGCAAACACAAGGACCTCAGCTGCTCCCCATGTGTCTTGCCTTCTGGACCCTCCACCCTTTTTGTAGCCCTCCTTTGGACACTCTCTATTGGTTTTATGCCCTTCTTATTTTGTGATGCCCAAAACTGCGCACAATGCTGGAGGTGAGACCTCAGCAATGCAGAGTAGAGCACGAGCAGTAGAAATTTCATCCTCCCCAGAACTGTTACATCAGTGGTTTGTGGAGTCTGCAGACAGCAGACAAAGAAATCCAAGCGACCCTCAAGCAAAGGATGGGAAATAAATCAAAGGTGAAATTATTATGTAGTTTATTTGGAATCCATCCTAAGACAGCTAGAGAAAGCCATGGGATCATTTAAAAAACAAAACAACAACAAAGAAAAAACGCTACTATATTCCCATCCATTATAAATCCAAATCTTATGAGAACTAGAATTTTAACTGTTGCATTAAGATTTATGAATGTAGAAGAACCCTGAAATGCACATTACTTTTCCTGTTCCTCCAGTTAACCAAACACGAGTGCAAAAAGCCTATCACCCAGTAGTTCTCAGCTATTTTCCGCTGACACACTCTGTCATTGTTCTCTTTTCTGTTCACCATTAGAGCATCAAAAACCTTCACCAATACATAAAATGTTCTCCCTTTTCTTGAAACTGAGATCTGCAAAGTCCTATGCTCCTGTGTGTCCACAAACTCAAAATAATAATAATAGTAATAAGGAAACAACAACAATAACAAGAAAGCAGCTTTACTCTCAAAACTGGCAACACTTAATGACAGCTTAAGTACACTGTACAGCAACACCTACACCTACCACTTTTTGGTAAGGCAAAAATAATTCTTAGCCTTGCTGCCTATTATCAACTGCAAGATCTTCTATGTCTATTGGCTTTAAACAAAAAAACGAAACTGCCAGCAGATTGAAGATACCCTTGGGTAATCAAGGCCTTGTGCATGACTTGCACAAATACTCAAACTCTATTTTTGCTGAAAGCTGGGGAACATTCAGGAACCAGGAAACAGATTAGATGTTTAAATTATTTATTTTAAACAGCACCATTTTTAAAATATTGTCGGAATAAATACTTTCCTCTATATCACTCCATCAAAGAATATCAAATATGAAAAATGTGAATCTCCAGCCAAATCATGTTATCGCTTTGAGATTAACAGATTTCTTTAATATAATAAATATTTCAGAATTTGGAACGTGCTTACTAATCATCTCCTTAAAGAGTGGGGCTTTTTTAATCTACTGAGTCAAACAGGGCCATTCCCAATAGCATAAGACTCTACTCAGATGTCTTCAGGAAGAAGAGATTATATTGGCTACCAAGATCTGGTTAGCCATGTATGTTTCCCAGTGCAAAAAAATAATTGCCCTGGTAAAATTTTGAAAGCAAGGATGTGGTCATCCACAAATTAGTGTCTGGAATAGTCAAATTAATTTAGTGAATTAACTCAAGCTAAAGCACAAACATATATCGAGGCTGAAGCTATGCCTTGTTAATTTGGCTAACAATATGATATCCAACACTCTTCATTTATTTTTAATTACCTAGAGTATATTTTGGAGATTTTATTCAATAAAAAGTTAATGAGGAGATAAAAATGTTATATTAAATCAACTCCTCTATTCCACCAAACGTTTCATTTTTTTTTTTTCTCATACTGTGCTAAGGAGCAGTTCAGGCCATCTGTTAATGTAATTATCAGGCACTTCATTACACCCCTTTTTAGATATGGTACTTCCATGAAGTAAATACTTCCCACTTAGATGTTTCTTTCTTTGTCTTGTACTTTCATAGCTAGGGATTAGCAGCTTCTAAAGGGACTGCAATAAGAAAGCCATATAAAATGTAGCATAGCATGATGTCCTTGATTAGGCACTGTAAAAAGAGGAAATTAAGGATGAGAGTCACAGCTTGCTATTCTATATTCAGTTAGATATGTCTTATATGTGGCTAAGATTCATGCAGGATGTGCAGTTATCTAATACAGCCTTATCCTGGCAGAAGAACAATTAGAATGCAAAACATAACTTAAAACAGCCTCTGGCAATATTTTCTCTTTTGGTTGTGACATCTTCAACAGACTTAAAACAGCATTTGTCAGATTGTATCCTATGTTGAAATTCCAAACTCATACTCTGAAACTCAATGCTGCTTTTAAAATGCTTAATGATGTGAGAATTGAATACTGTGTGACTGAAGAAAATAAGTAGAAAAGGGCTTTGATCCTACGCACATGTACAGAAACTAACAGAAAAATGAATTCTATATTCAAGCACAATATTACAAAATTGATCTCTCTTCTGTAGTGAATAAAATGCAGATTAATAGGTCAACTAATACGTCAATAATATACTCAAAGCATGTGACACTCGGGCACAGTGACAGTGACAATGCATCTTGCACATCTCCCTCCTTGTATGTGATGTGGTTTTAGTACAGATTATGAAATCCTGACAGTTTTTTTCCTACTAACAATAATCATCGTACTTTTCTTCTGGTTTGCAGAACTTCCTGATGAAAGTCCTTGCTGCAGAGTATAGCACAAAGTCAAGTGAAGTCATATACAGGCTAAAATACTTCTCTTCCTACACTCTTCCACTGTAGGCTATTTTTTATTCAGACATATCCTTAAAAAGACTTCTCTTTCACTGGTAATAGTTCAGGTACTTCAACAGCAACCTGAACTGCAACTTGAAGGAAACAACCTCTACATCTGAAAGGTTTCAAATTCCTTTCTGCTGAAAGCTAGCTAACTGTATGGGAAAATATCTCTATTTTTGACTTCTTATATTCTTTTTCTGCAGTTATCCACTGTCAGGAACAGAGTGCTGTCCTAGATCAATGCTTGTGTGTTTACGGATCTTCAGTGTACATTCTGTACTTGTACACCAATAGTCTCCTAGTCTACCAGTCTATTTCAAGGAGGAAGGAGCTCAACTCTTACTGCATTTCCCATGGTGTAAGAAATATCCTTTCGTATCATCATTCTGAAACTGTGAAGTTGACAGCAATTAGAATTGTAGAATAAGGTTGGAAAATGTCTTCAAGATCACCTAGTCCAAAAGCCCACCTACCACTAATATTTCCCCACTAAACCATGTCCCTTAGTACAACATCTAAACATTTCTTGAACATCTCTAGGGATAGGGACTCCACCACCTCCTTGGGCAGCCCATTCCAGCATTTGAGCACTCTTTTGGAGAATAATTTTTTTCCTAATATCCAACTTGAACCTCCCCTGGCTCGATTTGAGGAGATTCCCCCTTGTCCTATTGCTAGTTGCACAAGAAAAGAGGCCAACCCCCACCTCACCACAGCCTCCCTTCAGGCAGTTGTAGACAGCGAAGAAGTCTCCCCTGAGCCTCCTTCAGACTGCACAATCCCAGTACCCTCAGCCGCTCCCCATAAAACTTGTGCTCCAGACCCCTCACAGTTTTGCTGCCATTCTCTGGACATGCTCCAGGGCCTCAATGTCCATCTTGTAATGAGAGGCCCAAAACTGAAAGCAGTACCAGACCTCACCAGAACTGACTACTGGGAGACGATCACCTCCCTCGTCCTCCTGGACCTGGACACACTGCTGGCTCATGTTCAGCTCAGCCAACACCTCCAAGTTCAACGCCCCAGTTGTTTTCCTCCTCCTCAGTTCTGCCTCTGTTATAATAAATTTTCCTGCAGTGTTATTTTCAAGAAAGTAATACAATACTTAAAAGAGATCATGATATCATGCAATAAGCAGAAGGGAGTGTGCAATCTTTATTCATTTCAAGACTACTCGCTCCACAAGCAACACTGAAGAGCCAGCTAAACACTTTCAGAAATGACGTATTTACCCTTCAGTTTGAGGTCCACGTTGTGCCGCAGCCAAGGATATACGCCGTAGTTTGACATGTCTTCAGGAATAGGGTTGTTATATATCCAGCCATCACATGCAAATCGATAAAAGTTGTCACAAGGATCTACAGATTGATTTATCTTGCTTAAGACAGCAGCAGCTGTAAAAAAAAAGGATACCACATAAATGTCATGGAACTTCTTTAACTAAACTGAGAATTATATGAAGCCAAAATCAAAAAATGATGATTAAACAGTTTCTGCAGTGTAATGCTGTCCTCACATGCAGCTAACTCTGGCTATTCTAGGACTGATGGGTGCTCTGATCTCTGCTCTTTCTCAAACAGCAGCAAGAATAACATCCAGCTTCTCTAGCATCTCATAGTGCTTACCTAAGAAACAGGAAAAGACAAAGTATCTATTCAATGAAGGCTTGAGCGCTTTAAGGGCAGTGACCACCAAACCTACACGAAAGTGACTGGGTGGAGCCAGACAGATGAATACAGACTCTCCACTGTTGCCATGATGGAATTATGTGCCTGAGGAATACAGTGGTGATATGTATCAAACAAATTAGCTTACCAAAAAATATGCACTGTTTATCTTCAGCTCAGTAGCTGCAAAACATACCAAGTTCTGATTTGCCATTCACTGGGAGAGATAAGTGTAGTATTTTCAGCTTGCTTCTGTGACTACCTTGCTAACAGCTGCTAATGCAGGTGAGACTCATTAGAAAGAGATCAGTCTGACAAGCTTGATAAAAAACAAAAAACAAACAAACAAAAAAACTTCTGTGTGTGTAAACAAATGATCACACATTATAGAGATTATGGCATAAATCTATGTGGGTAAATTAACAGAGAATATGAAGATACTTGACATTTTCTTCCTAAATAGCCATGTGTTTTGAGGCTTATGTAAATAAATTAATTAAATAGAAAAATTGATTCCATTTCCTATCAGAATATCTGATAACTTTCACAGTCTTTACAGTACTATTTCTAGCATTCAGTATTTTTACTTAGAGCTCTTCCTATGATATTTCTGTCTCAACTGTAGTTCCATCTCTCATGTTAGAAACTCTGAGACTGACTGCATTGAATAATTTTTGGTCTGCTATGCATACAGTCTACGTATGTAGAACCACATAATTTTGTCAGGATTTCAAATACAACTGTTGTTTCAATGTGGTTCAGAATGGAAATAAATATTCTTAGAAGTCCACACAGTATCCACTTTGTTTCAAATGAAATGAATCTAGGGCCAGGTTTCCAGATGTGGAAACAATTGTTTGATCTTTGCTCTCATTGCATTCAATGAAAGACTCTCATTGATTTAGAGGGAGTAAAGCTGTCAAAAAGACAAGAACAAAATGAGACTTAGGTCCTACCAAACCTGATCTCTTTAGCTCACATTTCACACTAACAGATGTCCCAGCTCTATGAGGTTTATGACATGCATAACTGTGTGAGGAAGAGCCTACTGATATAGAAGTAGATTTTTTCAGATTTTGAGCCCACTTCCTATATTGCAGTCATGCACACCTATGTAAGATCTGACTCTAAAGTATTTCTGTGCAGAGTTCACTTGAATATTTTCTTCAAAAAAAAAAAAAGGTTGAGACACCCTACATTTGGTTTCTCTAATAAAAAATAGAAACAAACCCAAGAAGAAACTTGGGTTAACATGGAAAGAATAGAACTAAAGCAATTAAAAACAGGAAGCTGAGTTGCAGATCTGCGGTAATTTGTACAAACACCTTTTTAAAAAAGGTCTTATTTTTTGCCCTAATTATTAATTAAATGTTGTGAGTGAAAAGAAATATGGAAAAGCAATATAAACATCTCATTAACATGCTGTGATCATGGTATAATGGATAAAAGACAATCTTTGCTTACCAGCTTCAATGCACTCTGCAGTCAAACAGTACTTTTGCTTTGGATGAAACTTTATGAGACCTTGGCTAACTGCAAAACAGAAAACCATAAAGAAATCATCTGTAATTGATTCTGACCATTTGAGACAACTATTTGATTATGCAAACGCCAGTGCAAGCTCTGGCCCTAATGCATCTCCAGCCACAGCAATTTAGAACACTTATAACAAGCATTAAGTAAATGCTGCATCTCATAAAAATTGCATGGGTTGCTCTGAAAGTAATGCCTCTTATTTATTTCCGTGGAAATAACAACAGATACAAAGAGTACAATAACACTATTTAATAAAGCAAATTCTCAGATATCAAACACTCTTTTTCATCACAGTCACCACCATTAGCTATGAACTTGTGCCAGTGATGAACAGGAGCCTGCATGCCATGCTGATCAAAGTCTTCACGGCCCTCCGTAATGTGGCTCGTCTTTCACACTGCTGCTACCACTGCTGAAACACAAAACCCACCCCTCAGTGTGCTCACATCCACTGTATGGTATACAGAAATATTCAGCAATGTCAGTGTGTGCCACTTTTTCCACATTAAGGAATTCAGTGACACTCATCTGCTCTATCTGCACTTCCATGTCAGATGTCATTTTGTCATACTGCCGCTCTGCTGCCATCTGTCACATGGCAACAAAATTTGATGGAATATTGGTGGGAAGATTCAGCCTCTATTGCCATACCACCAACATCTGCCCTTGATGTGTGGGCCAACATAATAAAATTGGAAACATTACTTTTGGAGCTGCCCTCGTATTTTCCCTTCTTGTGCCTGATTCCTCAGTTTCATCCTTGCTCTCAGGCAGGATGGAATAAGAGTCATCCATGTCACATGGTCCATTTGCACAGTGCCTGGAGTAACAGCACTTCAGCCTTACTCAGGGACAGTGAGGACCACCAAAATACAAGCAATCCATCCTCACTGCTGTTCTCCAAACACGAAACTACCTAGCCATCTTCTGCAGGGCTTTCCCTGCTGTAGCTCTTCCTGCAGCAGTGCTGCAGATGCCACCCTCTGGCATCTTTAGTGACCCCTCAATTATGACCCCTCAAATATGACTACAGTAAAACCCCTGGTTTTACTGCCAGAGTGTAGCGTCTGCATGAACCAGCCCCTGAAGGTATCGGAAGTTTATTCATTTTCAAAAACCTCACTGACAAGAGCTAAGGAACACTCCATTCATTTTGGTATATGGAATATGTATTCTCACAGCCACTGAAATTTAAACACAATTTCCTTATTTGAGACACTCCTGTCAGGCAGCAAATTTGCAGATAATTGTTATTTGGGATGAAGGTGGAAAAGAGTCCCAAGGGGCAGATGAAATAAGATTCGGTAGATGTGCTCAGTAGACATAAAGAGATATCTCACTACCTCCATTTTTTTTTAATGACTCAATCCTTAGCAAGAACAAAAACAGAAACAAAAGCAAAAGGGTATGGCAAATATTTCAAGGTGTTACAGCTTTAAAAGTGCTGATGGTTATGAAGTTCTCTTGCAGTTCAAAAAGAACAGGAAGATGTGAGGAGGTAATTTAGCACAGGAAAATCTTACTGTTAAAAAGAGGCCTGAAGGCTAGAACTTCATAACTTAGTTCCCTCTTAGTGACTACCAAAGACTGCAATAAAGCAGTGAAAAATCTTGAAAATTACTCCTAGGTAACTTTGCAATTAGCCAAAACAAGCTCTAGATTTTGAAACAAATGAGGATTGTAGTTGGAGTACTGAGGAACAGGAGAAAACAGAAGACTGTCTTCAGAAGACAGGGGAGGGTCTTAACACACTTAGAAAACAGTCTATGAGAATTATTATATTTGTTTAAATTTTCATCTCTGGTCAGTGGATAAAGGACATATCACTCATAATCCACTATAGTAAGCTTCTGCTGCTTTGTACAACCCATAAGTAATCAAACAACATAATGCTAAAAAAAGAACAAGGTTTCGCTATTACTTCCTGGTGTTAGGTATCATGTTATTTAAGGGAAAAATGCTATTTCTCACATAAAACCAGTATTTTGTGTTACCAAGGTGAGGATCCAATGCTGATCATATTTATAAAGGGTCTTACTGAACTGGGATTCTTCACATACACAATAGTTACTTTTGTGCAACTGTTTGTGGTACTCATTCTACAATGGAACACTGAGAGCCTGCTGCTTCCAATATTCGCCAGAAAACCTGACACCATCTTCTCTGTTGTGACTATAAATGAAATGTACATTTCACACAACATCATAAAACATGGGAAGGAAGCAAAAAACTTTTCTTAGAAACTAAGTTTTCTCAGGTCCAGGGAAATTAGTCTGAAAAAATGAGAAGTTTGTCAGAACTATTCTGAAAGTATCGGTCTCTCCAAGGTTTTACAGAGTACTGCCTCCTATTCACTCTCTGGTGGTTGCTGGGTGCATTTATAGCCATAAGCATATCCCTCCAACACCCTATACTCCAGCAAAACCAACCTACAAATGATTTCAAATCCCAGAGATACAATAATAATGCCTTCTCTATTTTGTCAAGTAACAGCTAATAAATCTGATCGAAACGTTTTAGTTTCTTCCCAGATGCACCTCATGATTTTTGCAAAGACAACACTGCAATTCAACGTAGAAAAACAGAAACATCTAAAAAATGTGCAAGCATATGCATTACTGAAGTTTTCTACAAGAATTTTAGCCAATCCATAATGAAAACCAAATGAAGGATTACCCAACAGATTCCATAAAATGTGTGCACTACAGATTGATTTTCAGGAAATAGAGAATTGTAGTCCACATTGGTACAAACAGCCAGTTCGTAAATCGGCATTACCAATATTCCGAATCTTACCCTTTTCTTCCCGTTCTGTGAAAGAATCCCATTCTAGCTAGAACACATTCAACCGAGTATTCAAATTTAAACTCAGCTTTCAATAGTTACACAAGCTCACATTTCAGCTTCTAGCTCTAACGTTCCCCACAAAAATATCTCTTTGCTGGCACGCTTCAGGGTAAAAATAAAATGGGGAAAAAGAAAAGACCAGGATTGTCACCGTAACACAGTGCATGGCACAAACACTCACATGGAGCGGGCGTGCTCAGGAGGGTTACTCTCACACTAACCTGAATCTTCTCACTTACCCAAGAAAAGTGCAGTGCCAAGTGCAACGGTGCCAGCTACAAAGACGCCGAGAGCGATACGTGTGGCTTTGTTGGCTGCTCTCCTGCTCGCTGGTACCGTCTCCCCTTCCATCGGGATGGGCTGGGATGCACTCGTTCTTGAAGAAGTCTGGTTTTGCTCTGCTGCCGTTGTGTCAGGAGTTCATCTACTCGCAAACTGCATCCCTCAGCTCTCCTCCTTTTCTCTTCTATTTACAACTTCAGGTTTCGGTCGTGAACCATTTCCTAGGCACTTCCTGCTCTCTCCCTCTCAAAGCAAAACCATGCACTCGTAAAATAGTGGCTGTCTTCTGTGCTTCCCTCTGACCAGGACTAGGGAAGGCAAGCAGTGACCACTCTATTTACAGTTCCTGCTGCCTGTAAAGTCTCTACGAGCCAATCACTCAGCAGTCCCCTTTATCAAGAGTTCAGAGCACAAGGATTTCACAATGTTGCCGAACAGATGTTTTAGCTACTCTAACATATAGCTGTAGAGCCTCCACAATCAAAGCAGGATTTCTGACAACTTTTACAAACACAGGACTGATGGAAGGTTTTCGTTTTCCTTTGTGCTGATTTAAATTGCAGTTTGCTGACTAAAGCTCTCTTGTCCTAAACCATTCTTGCTGCATTGTGTAGCTTCACCAGAAGCGATATTCACCCAGTGGACAAATCCCTTTTTAAAGCTTCCTAAGAGCTCTTAGAATATCGTGTAGCATTTTATTTCGGGAATTTGGTATGTGACACGCTGTGCCAAAAATCACAGTCATGGAGCAAAAGCAGTAATCAGCACAACCTACAGAATAGTGCTCCTTTAAGAAATGGATTTTTTTTTCCAGACAAAATATTTCAGTCCTTGCTGATATGCAAAGAATTGTAGGAGAGGAAGCTATGTCTCCAAGTCAAGAATCACTATGAACTTAGAGGAAAGCATCTATTTGGCACTTTAAGATAGGAAGTGGGGGAAAAAGACTTATTTGTATGAATTTCCCAATTTTGGGCTTAGACTTGACGATCTTTACTCCAGGTGGCAAGGTTTCCTCATTCAATCCATAAAAAACTCAGCATTTTGGAGTGAATTCCTCAAAATGACTGTGACATTCAGCCCTCTGAAGAGCTCTCAGTTTCTCCAGGGCTGGATTCTCGTGTAAAACAGAAATATGCAGGGAGAGGCAGTGCCATGTTCACACTCTCCATTTGTTTCTGAGTCACTTCTATGCTGAGTTCTTATCTCAGTCCCCAACCACTCTGATTAAAAAAAAAAAAAAAAAAAAAAAAACACATAAGGAAAGAAGACAGACAAGGTGTACCTGATGGCAGAGTTACCAGTCTGGAGAAAAAAAAAAAAAAAAAAAAAAAAAAAAGCAACAACAATAGATTAGCATTGCGAGTGCTTGCACACAAGTTTACCTGGATCCTGAATAGGCATAAATGGAAAACTCACCCAATCCACAAGAAGACTTGGATTTGGAAGGCTCTGCAAGCCTCCTACAGCCTGGCTGGGATCAGGCAGGGAAAACACTTATTGCTGACTCTTGTCCCAGTTCATCAATAGGATGCAGAAGGCCATTCTCATCTTTGCTCAGCCCAGAGAGGGAAAAATGCATTTGCTTTTCAACTGCCTATTTATCGTGTACTTATCCCATGATGTCCTACAGCTGAGAAAGAAGAGGGAAATGATGTTATCAGGGAACAAAGAGAATCATGTACCTGCCTGAATGAGAGTTCCATTTGATGTGTGAAGAACTCCAAGAGCATGAGCAGATCCCTGGTTTATAAGCAATCACTGGTACAACTCTGTCACCAGCATGGAGTTGAGAATGTAATTTTAAGTGACATCAGTGCTATTGAGTCTTCATGTACAAATCACTACAAGTCTCAGAGGGGCTGCTAAAAGGGCAGGGTGCTGACACAGAAAATGCATGGACATGTTGTGATCTCACCATTTGATCAACTTCACCCATTATCCAGACACCAAGCAGTCTTCAAAAGGAAGCCCTTGGCAAGAATTTCCGTTTGTTTTTGTGAGTTTCCTTCAAAGTCAGTATTAAACCACTGATACTGAAAACACTGAACAGTTATTAGGCCTGTGAATACCTCCCATCATCTTTATATCCTAACTGAACAACACTAAATTATCATATCCCTAGTAACTCAGATTCCCTCTTACTTAAAGACTTAAAATCTGGCACTATAGAGAAGTAATTACTTACAGCCAAGCATGTGCTGAATGAATACCATGCACTACTAGTATATCACTGGCATTTTGTTTCAAGTTAAAATCTCTTCTGAAGACAACACCAGACCAGCAACTAAGAGTAGTTTCCAGAGGTGCAAAGTAGAAACAAGTTATTTTCCAGCTTTCCCTGGGAGACTGGGAAGCAAGTAAGGGGGAGAGGCCGGATAATTCAGTTTCCTTTTCCAAATAGGAACCTTAGCCAAAGTGACATTGAAGGCAATGGGAGCATGGAGGCATCCTGACAAGAGCCATCCAGCTCCAACTACAGAATGCCCCTGGATAGTCAGCCCCAAGCAGTATGCAGTCCTTCTGGCAAGGAGTCACAGATCAGCTGCCAGCAGCCAAATGACTTCTCTAAGCTGGGGTTTGTGGGCTTATTTACAATGTGGCATCATGTCAGTGTCCTTCCCACTGGTTAGGGGAGCCTGAATGCTGTCAGTATCTTATTCCGGTTTCTCCAGCATGTAAGAAACAAAATTAGAGATAAAACACAAACAGCTGCATGGAACAGCTGCAAAGGTCCATTTCTGGCAGCAGTTGAAAAAGGTGTATGGAGCACATATGAATCAGCTTCTGATACTGCTGATCAGGAACAGAAGTTTAATGTTGCATTTGAGACACTTTCATGACGTGTGCCAGGATTTGGTTGCTGTGCTCATCATAAGTGCAGAAGCAATTTGGCAGGTACCCAGTACACACCATGCATAAAGCTGCTAGAACAGCTAACGGCACTCCTGGTGATTATAGTCCAATAAGGTATTTAATGAGGCTGTGCCTAGACTCTGTTAAACATTCATAAAACATTGAATGGACGTAGGAAAATATCCAGTCTTTAAATGCGGCACACTCTGAATTACTATTCTTTCACTCAGAACCACCCCTGACCAAGATCCCACTCAAACAATGGGATCACTTTGGCATTTACAACAGTCCCAGAACAATGTACAAACATTTCCACTCAAATCCTTACATAAAAGAGCTGGCAAATCATTTGGAACATGCTCCAGGCTGAACCACAGCAGAAGTGATCCAGCATTCAGAAGTTTGTCTACATGCATAATAAGCGTACGCACAAACATGCGTACGGCTCCTCACTCACAAACGTATCTGCACATCACCTCGCTGTTTTACAAGCAGATGCAATTCTCATGTCCATGCTAGTCAGGGAAGGGTGCCAATCAGAGCTGACATTGATTGTACCATGATATCATGATATTCTCTTCGTGTAACTTGGTTTAAGGTTAAATTCCTATTTCTTGAGGTTTGATTATCAGACACTTTAAATTAACATGCAAAACCCCACAGTTTGCCTATGTTTCACTGAAAACAATCAAACCAGAGTTAGGAAGGCTGTCACTGAATCACAGAAGAACCTGAGATTGGTAAATGTTCAGCTCAAGCTTGCAGAAGGACTTGCTTGGGTTAACTGGAAACCATTTTGTCTTTCTTTAAATGTTTTACAACAACCTATGTATATTTTATGAAGACAGAAAAATCAGTTCAGATATAAAGGTAAAAAAAGAACAAAATGCATGTTGGAAGGGACCTCTAGAGATCATCTAGCCCAAGGCCCTGATAAGCAGGTTCCCTACAGCAGGTCATGCAGGAAAGCTTCCAAATGGGTCTTGAATATCTCCAGATAAGGAGATTCCATCACCTCTCTGGGCAGCCTGTTCCAGGGCTGTGTCACTCTGACAGTGAAAGAGTTCTTCCTTGTGTTAGCACGGAACTTCAGAGGTCTATGCTGGCTTCATAGTGTGAGGGAACATTCCATTTTCTTTCAGGTGTTCCATCATGGAGACTTGAATTGTTTTTGCAACTATGCAGCTGTTGCAGCCAGAACTGGCTGACTGGGCTCTAAGTACGTACAGTGCCCTTGAGAAAAAAAGAAACAGCACATTGCATTTGAAGACAGCTTGACCATATGTCCTTAGATCTCTGAATCTTACAAACAATACTCTTGGGTACAAAACCCCCAAAATTTCCATGCTGCAACCAACAGCAACCATACTCTGGGACAAATTGTTGCTTTATTCATCTCAGAGAGACAGCTGGAAATATATAACTCCATTGTTTTCCACTGCTGCAGTCACATCACAGAGGGCCTCACTGCAGCTGTGAGAATGTGGGTCATTAATTAAGACCCCATACAGAGCCAACAGGCTATGAACATTGCTGGTGGAAAACTTTTCTACAAACATCTTCCATACAGCCGCAAACGTGGAGGAAACACCCTGAAAAGCAGAAAACTTTGTCCCCCTACAGTTCTAATTCCCCAAATAATCTTCTTATTGTTATTGTTATTCTTGTTATTATTATTCCAAGTAGGCTAAGCTGTTCTTCTTACTCTAAAGAACTTGTCCCTGTTGCAGGAAACTAAGCTTTCTCAGACCGAAAGGTGCTTGTATCCAGACCAAATAGCGACTCGCTTTGAAAGCCAACATCTGGGATGATTAAAGCTAAAGCACTCAAGTTTGCAAGCATTCTGAGAGCTGCTTTTGAAAAGGCACTTTAATGAAACAATGCATATACTCTAAAGCAGAAAGGAGAACCGCTTTAGGCCTTCCAGCAATTTTTCCTTAAGAAGAGGATTAAATTATAGCTAAACAAAAAATACTTCTCCTAAAGGTCATGCTCACACTATTCTTAAGTGCTTTTATGGACAGCCATCACTTCTGCGTACTCTCCTCCTCTTCTGTCATCCCATGGTACAGATTAAATATGGGGTCCGTTCCCACTGTGCACACTAACATGGAATGCAGAAAGACATGGCAGCTGGCAATTAAAATACATACAAAATATTTGAGAGTATCTTAGCACGCCTTCTTGCCCAGAGGAGCTGTGGTGCCCCATCCCTGGAGGTGCTCAAGGCCAGGTTGGATGGGGCCCTGGGCAGCCTGAGCTGGTGAGGGGCAGCCCTGTCCATGGCAGGGGTTGGAGCTCAATGATCTTTAAGGTCCCTTCCAATCCAAACCATTATATGATTCTATAATTCTATGAAAATTTTGGCTTTGTTTATCTGAACTAACTTTGCACTGAAAAAGACATTGCTGAGAAATTTAATACTTCCAACACCCACAGCTGTGGTGCAGTAAAATACACAAAACAGAACTAACTGTTGCTTCTTTAAAATACTGCATCAGAATCACAAGAGCTTTAATAACTTCCTGTGCTGAATCCAGATATTTAGTTATTGACTTCAATGTGAAGATGATTTACATGAGCAGCAGAAGTAAGTACACTTGGTTTCCAAAGGGTTTGAGCCTCATGGTCAAATCTTCAGGTGTGTAATGGGCCATCTATTCACTAACAGATGCAACCAAAAGAGAAGAGCCACCAGAGTTGCACATGGCTGCTTTCTGCATCCACCCAGGAAATGGCCCAGATCTGCTCTTCTGTCTCTCAGAGAAGGAAGACTACCACTGCAAACAAAGTGCCTCCTGCCTACTCTCACACTTGGTTATCCAAAAGTATTAGCATAGCAGTGCACATTTAGCTCTAGAAGAAGCAGGGATGGGGCACCCACAGCTTCTCTGGGCAGTACCAGTGCCTCACCATCCTCTGAGTAAAAATTTTCTTCCTAATATCTAACTTAAACCTCTTTTGGTTTAAACACATTCTCCCTTGTCCTATTACTATTAGACCATGTAAAAAGTCATTCCATTCCTGTTTATGGGCTTCCTTTAGGTACTGGAAGGCTGCAATGAGGTCTCCCTGCAGCCTTCTCTTCTCCAGACTGAACAAGCCCAACTCCCTCAACCTTTCTTCATAGGAGAGGTGCTCCAGTCCTCTGATCATCTTTGCAGCTCTCCTCTAGACCCAAAGTTCTCACATACAGATGTCTGTCTACATGTCCCTCTGCAGGGCAGATTCTCCTGCTCTGACCAAGGCCAATACACATGCTGGAGCCTTGGTAACAAAAACAATAGACCTTTCCATCCTGGCAAAAAGGTTTGCAGAGCTGAGTATCTTAAAGTCCAAATCCCCTCTGTCAAATCCCATCGAGGTGGGTTGTGAAGATCAAAGGTTCTTGAGCACAGCTGTGGGAGGAAGGGCAGAGGCAGGGAAAACACACTAGCATAGGCTATGCTCTCAGAGGAAAAGCAGATGGCAAAAAATCTGCTCTTCCAGGTATTGCTACAACCTGAAATTAATTTTAATGCATTTTACTTTTTCCTCTCTACAACATCAAAATGAAATTAAAATTAACATTTCACACAGATTAAAGCCAGAAGAATCCCAGGTCAAATAGGTCTTAAATCCAACATCCCACGGCAATATGGTATTTCTTAGTGACATTTGTAGCAACTTGCCTTTTAGCAGTCTTGGTGCTACTTCAGTGATTGCATCCATGTCCCATAATGATGCTCAGCAGCACCTCAGGAGGACATCTGATGAAGGTCTTGTGAAAGGGTAGGCACCATCACCTCACACTGAAATCACAAACCCAGACCCCATGGGACGGAATCATGAAAACTAAACATCTGTTTTCCTCAAGTCACAGAAATCCTCAAGAACCATACTGGAGCCAAATATAATTATCTTTACAAACCAAATTGCTATGTTCCTGACAGCCCTTTCCTGAAGTTTCCAACATCTCTATTTAAAATAAAGCTTTGTGCTTTTCTTTCTTTTTCCTGTTGATGTTTCTGTTGGATTTTTTTTTTCTCTATTGATACAAGGTTATGAAACACAGATTTGTCACTGCCTTACATTTTTATGGATTTATAACTGGACCTGACTAGAAAAACCTCATAACTTTCAATGAAACTTGTGGACATTCACGTGAATGATTTGCTATATTCACGTGCACTTCTTAAAGTCAGCACTTGATATTTTCATTTCACTGGAAATGAAGAGTATTAGCTTCAGGCTTACTGCCAGGCCTGGGTAGAGGATTTATCTGGGAACAAAGGAAAGCATGTGGTAATTTTCCTTCTTTTTTTTTTTTTTTTTTTTTTTGTGACATTTCTGCATATACTGCAGTAGGAAAGCAGGTATTCTGGGTTACTTTTCAGATTTTGGTATCAGAACAAATCTGCATGAGGAGAGCACAGACTTGGAAGGGGCATAAGCAAAAATGTCAAACGTTATTTCTGAACAGAATAACTTAACACTCACACCTCTGTTTGGAAAGGGCAAAAACAGAATAGAAACAGCGATACAGTTAAAATAACATTTGATTTTTTTCCATCTTAGCCTTCACTGTCCAGAAGAAATACAAATGTAATAATGAAAATCTGAAGGGAAGCTCTGACTGTGTAAACACACAGTTGCTGAGAGCCTTCCCTCTAACAGGAGGTAGCAGGATGAAAACGTTAGTGCTGATTCGTTGTCACTGCTTTTCCCCGGTAGAGGAAAAAATGAACTGCAGAACTGTCACTAGAATGAAGATTTCTGCTCAGTTCTTCGAAATCAGTGCAAATATGATCAGCGTCTTCCTGGGTGCAGCTGGGTGACTAAAGTGGGGTGTTTGTTACCTCATTTTACAGTTATGTGTGAGCCAACGTCTTACCAAGATGGTTTTAATACGAAGTGATAGAATAACCATCTTGCAATATGCACAGCAGTAAGACTGATCATGGAATAATAACAGTATCTGCTTTCACTAGGAAAACACCTACAGCCAGGCAATATTCCTAAAAATCAACTAGAGACGCAATAGCCTTCACAAACAACAGGGTTTGAAGCACCAAGTAATGAGAGGAAATATGAGCCCACAAGAACAGCATGGAGCTGCGTCAGGGGAGGGGCAGCTGGGGGTTAGGGACAGGATCTGCACCGCAGGGCGGTGGGCATGGCACAGGATGCACAGGGCAGCGGGCACGGCCCCGAGTGCTGGAGTTCAAGGAGCGTCTGTACAATGCTCTCAGACATAGGGCTGGATTTTGGTGCTGCTGTGTGGAGCCAGGGGCTGGGCTCCATAATCCTTGTGTGCCCTTTCCAGTTAAGGGTATTCTATGGTTCTGTGACTCCATATTCTCTACCCAGAGAAGAAGTCCTCACACCAAGACTGTCTGGGCCAAGATACACAATGGGAATTTCCTACCTACCTCCATACACAAAAACAGTCTGAGAGAATGCAGTTCAGCATGCCAGCTTAGCACTGGGCTGCTGGCCTTTGCTAATTTGTTTCCTCTCCTTTTGAGAATCAGAACTGGTTTATCAGGAATGACTGAACACAGCTCATTTCAGCCTGTGCCATTCAGAAAAAGGTAACGGTCCCTTCCAAGATTCCATACCATGATATCATTATTATTCTGTTACAGCCTTTGTAACATGGTCTTAAGAGGAATCACATGTGTTTTCAGCTTCACGTCATAAAATCTTTTGTGGCATGCCATCTCTTTTTCCACACTGTATCTGGGGATGAAAACAACTATATAAACATATTTTAAGTTACATATAATACTGAATGAAAAACACCCTCTGTAGGTAATGCAAAAGATCTGAAGCTATTAAAACGTATTTCGATTGGCAGAACATAAAATGCACTTTAGCGTGTCTGAAGTTCAGATGTATTTGGGTGCCACTTGTTCAAAACTGGATGCTCAAAGAAGGCCAGATTTCTGCCACTGGCTGGAAAGTAATTCACTCGCTGCCACCAGACAGCCAAGCAGGGGCTGAGCAGCTAGACCACAGGCATCACCCAGAAATAGCCCACATTCTTTCACTCTCACAAATAACAAGTGTTGGATACAGAGCCTTTTCTCCTGCTGGACAAAAGGAGTCACCTCAGCATGCCGCACCAGCTGCAGTTCTCCTTCTCACAAAGGCTGTTCTTGAAACCAGCTCCTGGCAAGGAAATGCTAGTAGATCTAGAGCGGGCTGCTCTCACCATCTTTGACCTAACCTCCAAGAACAACATCAGTCCATTTACCTGAAATGATCTGGGAGACCCAAATGCTTGCCAAAAGCAGAATGTTATTTGAAAGTTTTGAAGGTGTGAAGGTTATTCAAAAGCAATCAAAAAGTGTGTGCACACAAAACTCCAAAAGCCACATCCACAAAAATTGCAGATAAAGCTCTCTGTGTTTCAGTTAGAGAGTAGCACGTGGTTTCTGCTGGATCACCTTTAGCTTCTCCCAGAAATTTTTACTCTTCAAAGATTTCACAGAACAGTGCAGTGACGGAGCACTGACGCAGGCTGCACAGAGAGGTGGTGGAGTCTCCTTCTCTGAAGATGTTCAAGACCAACCTGGATGCCTACCTGTGCGACCTGGGCTAGGGAGCTGCTTGGGCAGGGGGTTGGACTCGATCTCTGGAGGTCCCTTCCAACCCCTACAGTTCTGTGATTTCTGAATGACTGAAGTGATTCAGATGTGATTACAGAGCGTCAACGGTATGACCACAGGCTGCCCCCACTTTTTCATTTAACTTATTCTGCTTACAGGTCAGAACATGAGAGCCACAAAGATTGTCTCTGCTTTCCTTAACAATGCCTAATCCCTGCTGCAGTCTTAAGCACACTCCCTTCAAACAGGCAGTGGTGTTACTAGCCACCACAGGCTACAGGCACATAGGACTTCACTACCTAGGAGGACAAGAACAGAAAGTAGACTTGAGGCACATTTTAAGTGCAACTTCTTAAGACATGACTGCCTTAAAACCAACTACAGATACCTTCCTTCTCCTAGTATTTAGCTGTTACAGATACAGTAAGAATGTCATAAAAGCAGCAGAAACTATTTTTTTTTTAACATGACACAGGTAAAATCTTCAAAAAGGATGTAATCCTTATTAAAAAATAGAAGTTAATGTTCATTCCATTTATTATTCTATTAGCCTTCACCAGTGTTTTGAAATGATGAACCGTCAAGAACTTGTTGCCTGAAAAATTCATCTGCAGTCATCCTTTCATTCCAAATACCTAACCAGTGGTTACAAAAAGTCGTCAAAAATACATCAAAGCGCTGTAAGAAAAGCGCTAATTTCCCAGGATGTCCCAGTGTGAAGTGGAAGCAGAATCTGGACAAGGCATGGAATAAAATACTTTCTTTTCAACAAATCAAACAAATTAACTGAAGGATAGAGTCAAACAGGGATGCATTAGATAACATTAGCAGCTACCCAAACCAGACAAGGCTTCACATAGCTGTACATACTCAGCTTTGCTAGTCTCACCTGCTAAGACTCTCACTTTACAATGCCACTGATACTTGTCTTTGGGTATACAAATGCTCCTCAGATATCAGGATGTTTTCAGTATACATCAGTATATTTTTTATCTTTGGGTCTAAGTAAATGGCAGTAACAGTGCTCCAAAGGCAGCATGGCACTATGTGTTGTACAACACTCACTGAGGTCATGAAACTTACTGTTCTCTCAAACTATATGCAGTCAAGTTGTCATGCTACTTTGAAGTGAAAAAAAACCCTGCAGATGTTGTAGCAGCACTTTCTGGTTTAGGTTCTTGTTTTGTTTTCATAGCATTACCACTTCAGATTTGTTTTCACAATTCCATGCGCTGGAGAGCAGAGCTGCACAGTCTGGTTGCTGGTTCATCCTCCTGGCTCATTGCCCCCAGATGCTTCCCATCTTAACTGCTCCTGCATCCTTTCTTCCCTTGACGTAACCCTTTTTGCAAGACGGAACAGGTGTACCTTTCATCATGCTTCGTCATAAAGCACATTTCCCTCTTTTCCTCCCTTCCTACTTCCTTTATTCCTACCTCTGCAGCTCAAGCTGACTCAAACGTACCAACACTGTATGAACTTCTTCACTTGGTTCCTAAAGCAAGGATTACCTCTCACATCCCAAAAAGGCAGCCTTATGTTGTTCCGTGCTATGAATCACCCCTGTACTCTGCTCCTTTACTGCTACTTCTCTCACTTGCTCCTTCAGCATTTAAAAGATTCCAAATACTCCTTTTTCTCCCTGTGGGCTTTATCGACTTTCTCCTATTGCCCTCAGGCAACATCATCTGCAATCTCCCATTTCTAAATTAAAATAAGAAACCGAGCACTCTTCCCCCTCTCACATCTCCCATCGCCTTATTCCTTCCAGCAAGTTGTCAACGCCTCAAACCCCAAATGGTAAAAATAAAAATGCAAGACACTGAACCATCTTCCCTGTTGTGCATGTAGGCATCTAAAATGACTCTCTATCCTACCCTCTGTGTCTGTACACAAGACTTTTTCTTAAGAAGTTACAACCTTCCCCTTTCTTTTCTCCATCTATCAAGTCATTTGCTACCACTATACTTAAGGGAAATGCACATGTATTTCCTCCCAGTTAGCTGGAATTTATCTAAATCTCTAGTCTTTCTCAGAATTCACATCCTTACATTGTAGTATGACATTATTAATCTTTCTGAATTGCAGCCCACACTACTGACTTCAGTTTGCCCTGTTCAAGCTCTTTCTAAACTTGTTCCAAATTTTGCATCATTCCTAACGTCTCATTTCTGTATTTTCTCTGTGCTATGCAATGAGTCACACTACCACCCAAAGTCATCTTGCCACTTCAGCAGAAAAACTAAGAAACAGATTACAAATCTCCAAAAAATTAACTTCCATAGAATTCCCCAGTAAATAATTTTTTTCCTACAAAAAAAAAAAAAACCACTGAAGCCTAAATTGCACTGCAAACATCACTGCTGTTCCACACCATGCAGCACTTTATCGGAGCACGTATTACATGGAAAATAACTGAGCTGAATAATCTGTGAGAGACAGAAAACTTCAACATGTTAGGCTAGAATTCTTTCCCTAGAGGACAGTGAGGTGCTGGCACAGCTGCCAAGAGGAGCTGTGGTGCCCCATCCCTGGAGGCACTCAAGACCAGGTTGGATGGGGCCCTGGGCAGCCTGAGCTGGTGGGGCAGCCCTGCCCATGGCAGGGGTTGGGGCTGGGGTGGCTCTGAGGTCCCTTCCAACCCAAACCACTCTATGATTCTATGAAAAGATACTCTTTTTGTAAAAGGACCATTCTGTGCCTTTATGTTTGTTACAAGAGTAAGCACCATACCCATTAACTTTAGCACTGAATCCACATGCATTTAAAAACCCACACACGAGCAGTAATAGCGTACCTTTATTTTAACACGTGCACTGCACTGATGCAGTAGATACAAAGCCAGAAGTCTTCTCTTTGCACACATTATCATCAATCAAGTTTTTAAGTATCTAAGTCACATTTCTAGGTGGAAGCAGCATTTAGTGCAAAGAATAATTCAGAAAATCCTAATGTTAACTGCATCTCAGGAACTGTTTGCATACATAGTGCAGCAATGATAGCTACTCCTAACTGGCCTTAAACATGGAAAACCAAACAGCTGTTGCAGTTTGCTTTTGAAAATTCTAACACAAAGCAGTTTATTTTCCTTCTCTTAAAAAAAAATCCTCTACTACAGCAACAAATAAATAAAAACTGACAGTGTGTATATACTTGCTCAGAATCAATTCAGCAACTTAAAAATAAAAGGTAATATTCTGTGTTTGCTGAACTGCTTTATACTACAACTATCACTTAAAAAATCCTACATTAGAAAGATTAAAAAAAAAAAATCCCCCAAATCTCTTTACTGTGATCAGTTGAAAGCACTGCAGACTCTCACCTACAAAAACCTAATTCAAGTCCCTTGGTCATGACAGGGGATTATAGAACACCCCTGCACACCCAGCATCTCTGTTCAGGAAGTATCTCTGCTAAACACAGTGCTAGCCTTGGTACAGCAAGCCAGTAAGCATAGTAAGTCATCTTCCAGTTCACAAGTGCATTTGCTAAAAAAACAACCCGCACCTACCTGTTGTGACTGACTTCTAGAACTACCAAAAGCTCACTCTGGAACAAACATGCTGTAAGCCCTGTCTTAGTGAATGCCTGTGTGCTTTATACCACCTACATGGTAATCACACTTAAGGATCAGTGAGAATATTCATGCTTGCCAAGTTAAGGGTACACATAGCTGCTTATAAGACATCTGCATTTGTTTGTACCTATACAATATACTGATCATGGTCCTGTATCATAAATAAAAAGTTACTACTAGGTCACAGGCAATAACAGGGGATGGATAAAACAGAGATAAAGCATTCAGCACTCATCTCTCCTCCTGTTCCAAAGGAGGATCCGCTCTTTGGTGGTACTTCAGAATACACAGGTTGTAGGCCAAGAACTGTGACCCATGTGTACCTAAGAATCAGCAATACCTATAATCGCTTGAAACGATAAAACAGAACACTTCTTGGCTCTCCAAACTGAAAGCAGTTTAACAGTACAGCTGTACATATGAAATAAAGGGCACGTTTTTACAAGTTTTTCCAGTATCACTCAAATTCCACACAGGTCACTCCAATTTCATCAACAGTTTATGCGTACAGGATGCAGCAAAACTCCTCTTTACGTATTGTTTAAAAGTACAGATCCTAGGAGTGTAATGTTTTTTCGTGAACAGTATCGTTTTGGTTATGCGGGGGAAAAAGAAAAAAGATAACTCCCTCCAACAAAACTAAGAAAATATGAATACTAAGTGTTGAAGGAAAAACATAATTATGTTTTGGGATAGTGTACTTTTTATTCTATCTTGGCAATGTACAGAAATGTACAGAATGGTTATATCCTTCCTATCTCCTCTGAAGTGGAGTCTTTTGAACACTGAAAGCAAACTTTTAGTACATAAGAACATTCTTATAAAAATATAACTTTTATGACAACATGATAAACAATTTAAGAAAAATGTTTTCTCTCTCAGAACAAAACTACAATGCAAACGAACTTCCAGATTTTTAAATTGCAAGTGAATAATTCAGCAAGAGCCCCACACAACGTGGTCAGGCTAAAGAAATACAAGCTGGACTTATCCTACTGAAGTCTATCTATTTGCTACAAAACTTTCAAGAAATACTGGTGCACGTGAATCTAGACCACACCCATATTTCTTTTCCCTGTTAAGTGATCTTTCCTTCTTCAAGAACCTAGTGTTTCCCATAAGTCTGAGGAATGTATGATCACAAGAACCTTAATACACTTAATTTCTTGCATTGTAGTGAAATATCAGCCCTAAATTTCATGCTGACAGAGTTCTAAGTACCTCTATAAACTACTATTACATCCATATCAAAATCTAAATGATCAATTAGGGTGGCAGCTAAAGATATCCATGAGGTGAAAGGTCAAGGACTCTTTTCTCCTGCAGAAGAGATGACAGCAATCTGATAAATGAAGGAAACTACAGTAAATAAGGTTTAAAATTAACTTTCTAGCTTTATTCCCTTTGCAATGAAGGATTTGGGGATATTCTTTCAGAAGGTCCCATTCCACTTTCCCTCCCATTTTTGTTGCTGTTGTTACGCCTGTCTTCTCTAAATGGAAACACTGCAGTATTGAATTTCAACTATCAAAGAAAAAAGTCCTCCATCATTGAAAAGCATTACAGATTAAAGAAAATAATCTGGTCAAAAACAAACAAAAAAACAAGCTCCATGGACCACCTTCAGGGATGAAATGCTCAAGATGTCTTTTTTAATCAGTAAGTTTGTGAAGATCTACAAAAACTAAAAACGATCACATTCTAAAGGTTCAGTGCATTCAGCAGCTATATAGTTTTGCTGCTTACTCATCTTTAAGTTGACTTTCAAAAATAACACCCTAGCTCATCAAAATATACATTTTTTCATTTGCTTTTAAATTAAAATAACAATAAAAAAAACATTTAAAGAATTCACAATCAATAGCGTGACTAAGTTTAGGATCATCTACAGCATATAATTTAAAGTTTCCAGATGCCAATATGCACCATGTGGCAGGCCTATATGCTTCATGTAGCATGTACATTTAGAATAATCTTGATGTTCAGGCTTCAGTTTGTTTCTTCCAAATAGTGTAGAACACCCACCTGGAGAAAATAAGCAGTCAAGGAAAAAAACAAAACTATATAGTACAAAGTTAAAATGGAAATAGCTCTTTTTCACTTATCTTTCAATTCTGGAAACTCAGAGCTCATAGAAATGGGGTAGATAACTTCAAAAGCAAAGTCTCTCTGGATTCTCTTTTTTAGTCAGCATTTCAAAAGAGAACGCCAGTCCCACTGAAACTGAAGTCCTCTGCAAAGCCATTTTCTAATCCTTGCTGCAGATTTTCAGGCTGTGCACTATACATTGCAGCCACTGAACAAACTACAGAAATACTTCATGAAGAGCAACTAAAACTCCAAGTCTCTGATCACCAAACTGGAATCCCCCCTCACTCACCTTCTGGATAGTCAAGTAGGAAGCTCCAATAAGAACATAACACCCAGCTAAATAATTTGTGAATTCCTATGACAGACATGACCACAATAAATAATGAAATGCTCAGCAACTGAACTCTGAAGTGCCCAAATATCTTGTTAGGCAAATGTTTAACTGTCTACTACATCTCAAATGCCCCAACAAGAACTATGCTGAATTCTCGCTTAAGTAGTGACATCCAAATTTTGCCTAGGCTTTTCTCTGCAGATTTCTGTGATGCTCAGGTGTCCAAACACTTCAAAAAGCAGAACTTCATATCACCTAGATTGAGCTAGAAGAAACTACAAACTATCAACTGAGTCAGTAATCTCTGCTCCTCCTCTGCTGGGAGAAGAACCCAGCTTCAACACAGTCATGCAGTAGCTATGCTCAAGCCATGATTCTCTGAGGATGCTCCTGTCAGCAAGGATAACTAATCTCAGGAACATTCTTGCCATGCTGAGCACATGAGAGTTCAGAGTTATGTAATTCCAGCAGCTTCCAAATGAGCAGATGAAAGAGTGAGACATGGACACAGCCTTTTTTTTTCAGAACTACAGGAAGAGTAAGGTGAGTAAGTCACAGATTTCTGGAATATAAAACTTAATATAACCAAAGTAAACTCATGTAAAGATAACATGTTCTCCTGTTCACACAGTGAGGTCACACACTCCAGATGGGAGCCTGCATGTTCAGTACAGGGTCATAGTAAAGACCTCATGGACACACACTTAAAGTTGTTTTTTTTTTTATGTCAACAGCTACTTGAATTTCAAATGAGCCCTACAGCAACACTGGAAAAACAATATTTCAAGCAGCAATTACACACAACTATTCTGGAAGCAGGCAAAGAAAATGTAACCATAAAATATGATAAGCTTGCTTAGCATTTTGGCTGCATTCAGGTATCCATACAACTTTTGTCAGATTATGAAAATAAGTATTTGCATTAAGTCGTAAGATTCATTCAACTGCTCAAGAGGTTTCAAGAATCTAAATGAACACTAAGTCATTTTCTGAAATACGATATATAACCTGTAATTTTTAATCATCGTCACAACACAAATTTCCACACCTCAGTCATCTATGAAGTAGCATGTAGGTATAATTTTCCAGCTGGATAAATACCACCTGATTGGAAATCTAAGTTTCAAGAAAGATGATAGAAGTCCAAGGTACAGATAAAGGGATATCTGAGGTCCAAAACCAAATTAAAAGTCAGAACTGAAAATATTTTTAATATGCATCTTACTTCGGGCTAATCTGAAATCATCAAGATAAATTCTTGCACCATCAAGTTCTTAATTCAGTCAGAAAAACTAAAAAAAACTTCCGCATTTTTCTTGAAGTACTGCTCACTTTCAAGCTCAGTTCTATCTATTTAAAGGCCATTTTAAATAATATTTCTGTTAAAAATGCCTGTATGCTTACTAGAAATATTTATATGTATTATTCAAAAGAAAAAAAGCACCTTGCATACTACAGCCATGTCATTTTACACTGCATAAATAATACACCTGACAATACTTGAAAACATGAAGAAAAACATAGCCTAATCTTGAAAGGTGCTGATGATTTTCCCACCTGTGAATTTATGGCACCTTTAAAAATTAATTCCTGCAATTACCTGCAAAATAAAATTGCAGGTTTTTCATAGTGAATAAATTATATTAATATTTTTGAAGGTAGAACTGCCTTCTTGCATTCAAGTTCATTACCTCCAAGCCATCTAGGCTTGCCTGATTTATTAGTACACATTCTCTACACTTTCTCAGTCTTTAAGGATACAATTCCATATAGGAGGGAACACACACGATTTCTTTTGAAAACTCCACAGGACAATAAAGCCTACTAAGTTGTTCTTCATACAGGGTCAAGGCATCCGTCAGATTGATACAGTTTCCCTGAAGAAAAAAGAAAAGTCCTGGTTATAATCAAGCAAAGAAGCAAAACTACAGATGAATATATATATATACACACATACATATAGACACACACACTGACATTAATGAAAGGCTCCCATATACTTCAAACCAGATAGAAGCAATTCTTAACATTTAACATTTACGAGGCAAATACTGAACAGCTTGCCTTCATTCTGCCTACAGCAAAAAAGAATTTTTGTATTTTCAAGAAAGAGCAAGTGCAGAGGAATTATCTATCTTCTCATTAGAAGAAGTAACTATTACATTACAGCTTCCAGTTAGAACAGATCACCAAGTATGGTTTAGCTGTAACATTTACACAATAAACATTTGCTTTATGATTGCCTGAATGTATCAGTAAAAAGCATTACAATATCCAGATTTTCTCTATTACTTAACACTGCCTAGGTCTTAAAACATTAAAATACAGTATAAAAAAAAAATCTGTTCATTTTGAATCAATTCTTCCATAAAACAATATGACAAAAATCACACAAGTTCCATGGCTGTAGGCCACAGTCTTAAGCTGTTGTGCGTACTTCTTTCTTTGCTTTTTTCTTAAAAAACAAAAACACCTCCTAAGAAAAGTTACCATATAAAGACAAAGTAAGCAGGGCATCAATAACAAAAATACCAAATAATCCAGATAGACTGTAACAAATTAAAGTCTGAGATGATGTTCTACACGCACTGATATGAAGTCTTGCAAGAAAATGTTTAACTCTGTGTTCTTCATACTTGCATACTTCATACTTCCGATTCTTATTTAAAAGAGAAGCAACAACAAAAACACGTACACAACAATCCACATTATCTGGTATATTGTACTAAAATGACATTTCACACTTGTCATTTGGCTATGAACTCTCCCCAGATGAGGCACTTATTATAGGTTCAAAAACGAAAGAAAACACACCGAAATCATTTGACTGGTTCAAACAATCACCAGGAGGATCTAAACCATTCAGCAAGGAAAACTTCACTGTACAATTTTCAGTTACAACTGAAGAGTTAAAAGTTGAAAGCTTCACTTCAGCTGTGAATTTCTGTTACCTTCCTTTCTTCTCCTACCTTCACTCCTTTCTACACTTTCTTATTTACCATGTTCTAGGGACGAAGTACAGCTCATTCAGAAAGTATTCCCTCCTCCTCCCTCAGAGGTTCAAGGTAAATTTTTCACCTGGCTCTGCACATCTGTTCTTCTGGGCTTTTACTTCCTTTGTTCAATCTGCTACTTCAGTCATCCAGACCCACTGAAAAGTGTGAACAGAACTACCACCGCGCAAAAAAAACAGAGTGCAGCTTCTTGCCTCTTTTTCTTCTACAAAACTAAGTGGACTACGTGACACTTTAACCAATGACTTTAGAGGCACATAGCAAACACAAGTTATCTGAACAATAATTTAAAATGAAATAGTTAAAATATAGTCTGCACAGTCTACACATGACTCAGTGTCTCAGGCGTGAGGTGCTGAATAAAGACCTGCCCAATGTGAATGAACTATTCTGCAGCACAGCACCAAGTTGAGATACTCTCCAATTCTGGTCAAGGGGGAAGAAAGTGTTAGTGGTCCTCGGCCTACTGACAGTCAGATTAATCCATTTGTGGACTTTCCCCTCCAACTCCCTCATGAGGAATCTGCAGCTCAACCAGCAGGCTCCAAATACTGTCTAACCATGCAGCACACTGCACACAAACAGCCATACAAATCATGAGATCTACCTATTATGTGTACACTAATGTGGGTCAGAATGAGACATCTTCAGGAAACACGAGTCCCCATCCCTCCCAAATGGTTAGGTTCACCAGCTTACGGTATGAATGCCTGCTACCTTTACTTAGACACAAAATCTACTTTCTTCCTCAGATTTCTTAGCAGTCAAAACAGAAACACTAAATAGCATTTCATTTTTTCACCAGCCAGCGGTCAGTTGAGGTGACCCACTGTCACCACTGCTGAAACACACCACTCACTGCCTCGCTGTGCTCACAACCACTGGTTGGATGTATCAGCAAATAGTATCAGTAAAAAATACTGCCAGCTTCTTATTTCCAGAATGACCCTTTATTTTCTGACTGGACAGGCCAAAAGCCTTCCAGCAAAAGTTCTCTATAAGAAAGTACTGCTTGTGATCTTTTCTCTTTTTCTTGTGAAGTTCAGAGCATGTACAGAACAAGAAAGCCCAAAGCAACAGATTCCACCCATGGCACAGCAGTATTGCTTTCAACAAATTCTGGAAATGTTTGTGCTTTTTTTTTCTAATATAGAACAAGATATCTTGCCTCCTCCTGCCCTCAATAACATGAGTAACTTGCACGTGACTCAGAGAATGCATGCAGTTCAGCTAAGAAGGAACTAGATTAATTAAAACACTATAGGTCTCTCATAGGCACATCTAATTCAGTACTTCAGGACTGCAAATTCAGAATGAAGAACAAGTTACATTAGGACTCCAGGAACAAAGGATTCATTCAACACTTTCAAAATACCCGCTTTACCTGTACTTCACATTTGTAAGTCCCTCTGCTAATATGCTGCAAAGGGTGACCCCCAGAAAACAGATTTTATTCAAGAAATCAGCACTTCACTTTTTAACTTCTGCTTCATAGTGCTCCCAGATGTTTAAAAATGGCCTTAAAATAATTAAGTGCACACAAACACCACTGAAAGTTAATTCTCACAGAGTGAGGAACTCAGATGAGTTCAATGAATAGATGCACAGATGCTCTTACCAACGGGGCAGAAGCTGGAACAACCTGAGCTCTTACAAAAACCAATATGCCTACAAAACGTCTCCCATCAACATCATTTTGCACATACTACATCAGGCAATAAACATAAATAAAGCTTTTAATGCACATCCTGACTTTGGGGTTTGAACATTTTTTTTCTACTTCTCAATATTGGCAGATTTTTTTTCCACTATGATGTATTTATACATTTTTCCTTCAGAGGAAATGAAGAGATTTTATCTTACAGTTCTTCCTCTGATATTTTTTCATCACGCTCAAATTTTCACAATTGGAAAAAGAAAACTTCGGATTAAAATAAATCCTATACACTGCATCTTTTAAAAACCTGTATTCTCGAAAATTCTTTTGAGAGAACTTGCATAAAACATGGATTTGATTGCTATTTTGATTATATTCCATGGACAAACTCAGTGTACATGGTTATTTTGCAAAGGAAGATGGCACACCTAATGCTCAATAATCATACTTGGTTTCAGATGGTTTTAACAATCTCTGTAGCCTTCAGAAAACAGAAAGAGATGGGTAAAAAGTTAGCATACAGTACTAATGCAGCACAACTGCACAAAGCACAACAGACTAGTGCAGCATTTGTTTAGTAACCTATTATTATCCAGGGCACTGCAGCAGTTACTTGGTTCAGCTGCCCTTTACCAAACATATAATTTTGTTTCAACATCAGACAGAATGCAAAAGAAAAAAAAAATACCTAAAAAATAACCTGTGTGTTATTTGAGTCATAAATAGAAAATGCTGCTAGGTAATTTACAAAACGTACCAGTACTATGAAGGAAGTTTAACAGGATACACTATGAGATCTAAGGGTCTTGTAGACAGCTTCCCAGCCTGCTGTTTCAGCATTTATCTTTCCTTCCTTTTTCAGCAACTGAAATCATTGCGAACAGCATGACAAACACTTTTCTGGAACAATGAAATGTGGCAATAAGCAATTTCACTTTTCAAACCCATGGCTCTGCAGTCTACACACACCCTAAGACACGTTAAGTCTTCCACATAACAAAAATAGTTGAATGGTAGAGCAACTCATTTTGTCTTCCAAACATCCACTATTTGCTCAACTAGCATTGACCTGAGTGTTTAATAAAGTTTAAACTTACAACTCAGCACTTTCCTTTTTGTTTAGGGGAAATGGCAAAATCAGATTTTTACCACTCTTGTGGTTTATTTTCAGAATACACAGAAACCTTACCAAATCCTCTCCCTGCAACCCTGACTATTTCAAGCAATTTGACAGAGAACAAACAGGGGAATGCTGATTTTTCTCTTTTTACCCTTAACAAGCATCCCTTTGACATAGAAGGTACTTTTAAACTTTCAGATTACCCAATCTCATTACCTTGCTCATGACTGACAATTCCTGAACTACTTTGCTCTTTCTGCGTTCAGAGTCTGCTCAATGCTTGTAAACATTTTGACAGCTCACGCCCATTTCCAAACACCAATTACTCTTAGCACTTACAAGATATAAATTCTGTGGAAGAATCATTGAATATGCTGAGTTGGACTCTGTGATCCTTATGGGTCTCTTCCAGTTCCTAAAAACTGCCCACCTGTTTTTTTTTCTCCCATTTTTTCCACAAAATCCCGTGCACTCAATGACCCTGTGGGTCCCTTCTGTGGTTGGAAATCTATGATTCCTGCGTACAATGAAAGCAACACCCCATGAGATATGTCATGCACAGGATGTTAGTTTCTAGGTTTTTACAAAGTATGGCACAATGATTTCAGTAACAAATACGGTGCTGAGCAGATGATAAAAATCAACTCCCTAAAATAAAAATAGTAAAAAATATGAAGATTGCTTAAATTAGTGCTGGTAGTTCCAGTTAACTTTACCTCAACTACGAAGATGTGTTCATCAAGTAGTCTGGCTAAACTGAAGTCACTATGCTTCCTCTGATGGTTTTAGAAAGAAAACCAGTAATTTGGAAGGAGGTGGAAGGGACCTGCTCCATACCTGCCCATTCCCTACGTATCACTTTCACAAAACTTACTCTACATGCCATAGCTACTGGATATCTTGTCTGTCACAGTATACTAGAGAAGTTTAATTTTTGCTTTTAACAGTCTTCTGTTTTATTTTATAATAACAAGGGAAGGTGTTGAACACAGCCAAAGTTTCTTTCCTTTGTTACCTCAGAGTGACTAACAAGGAAGGAGATGAACAGCATAGAAGTCCCGACATCAAACCCAAGTCTGAGTTTTGGATGACATGGACAGCTTTTAAGAAAGTTAAGGAAGTAAGGGAGGCAAATCCAACTACATGCATCTCTTCTGGCCAAACAATCAATTCATTTAAAACTAAGCTCTCAGTAACTCAAGGAAATGCCTGCCCCTGAAAAACTGCCTAGAAATCACAGATATGCACAAACATCTTCCAGCCTTCTTCCATGTTGCAGACAAGGAGAACACTGCTCCATCTTTGGAAGTGACAATTAGAAAGCCCACACAAGAGCCAAAAAAAGGATTTAAACTTTGGAGCAACATTAGGCTGGTCTAGACACTTTGAGAGCATGGCCACATTGTATGAGTAAGTGGTCAGGATGGGATGGCCCTGCGAATGGCCTCGTGTGTGGGAGAAATCTGATCCTCATGCCAGTGGTTACTGCTGTTTACCAGAATTAAACCTGTGCAAGCAGTCTGAGAACGATTCCATCTCGCCTGGGTTAGGCTAGGAAATAGTACATTCCTGAAGGGAGGTATTTTTAAAGGTTCCACTTCTTCAACAGGCTGAAAATGACAGCCTGTTCAATCTCAAAGGATTAAATCAGCAGAGCAAAAGCTTAGCACCGAAAAAGGTATTTCCATGGTCCCTCAATGAGAAGAGGAAGAGAACTAGGAAAAAAATAGAACTTGTGGGTTGAGATAAAAAATATTTACTAAGACAAAAAGGGAAAAACAGAAACAAAAATGCACCAAAAGTAATCCCTCCTATTTTTATGTTGACCCATGATGAGAGGCAGATGGTTGTATGGCAGTAGAGGTTGAACCTTCCCACCAATACTCTGTTCAAATTTTGTTGCCACGCAACAAACAGCAGCAAAGACACAGTCTGACAAAACAGCATGTGACATGGAATTATGGATGAAGCAAAGGGGCATCACTGAATTCCTCCATGCACAAAAAAATGGCACCCACTGACATTCATCAACACTGCATATTTATAAAGAATGAACAGTGGATGTGAGCACAGTGAGGTGGTGACCAGCTAAAGTTGATAGTTTCCCAAATCACATAATTACCAGTGATGAGATGAGGTGCCATCACTGCAAGCTAGAGTCAAAAAGGCAGTCTATGGAGTGGCACCATGTGAATTCTCCATTAAAGGAGAAGTTCAACACACAGCGCTCAGCAGGTAAAGTGATGTATTTTAGGACAGGAAAAGAGGAGATATTTCTGGATTTCCTGAAACCAGGACAAACCATCAACTACAGCCTCGTCATCATGATGCTGACAAATCTGAAGGCTCCAACTTCCAATCAGGCCAGAGAAGACAGCCTTTCTCGTGCAACAGTAATGCCAGATTTCATACCTGTTTAAAGACCATGGAGCACACTGCCAATCTTGGCTGGACTGGCCTGACTGTATGTATCCACCATACAGTCCAGATTTAGTGCATGTTGATTTCCATCTGTTCAGGATGATAAAAGATGGGACTGTACAGGGAACGTCTTCCTAGCGACAATGCCATCGTAGCATCTGGGGAACAGTGGGTCACTTCCACCAGTGCAGATTTTTACACAGATTTTTATGTGAGGCATGCAGGCTCTTGTTCATTGCTAGTGAAAATACATAGTTAATGGTACTGACCGCTGAAAAAAAGCATTTCGTAGCTGAGAATTTGCTCTCTCATATAGTATTACTGCTCTCTTTGTACTGTTGTGGTTTCCACGTAAACAAATAAGAGGCATTACTTTTGGAACAATCTACAGTTATATCTGCAGTGCAATCACTTGCCACCCTCTGACCAACACACAGCAACAATATGATGGCCTGCCAGCAGAGCAATGTCTCACCACCTGCCAGCCAAAACCCATCAACCCCCAGGGAGCGGCCTCCCCTCAGACAACACCCCACAGCTTTATGGCCTTCCCATGCCAAATTCAGGCCAGCTGTTCAGGCTGCTTCCTGCCCCTCTGCTGTCTCCTCATGAAGGCTATTCCCCACTGAGTGGCCTGGTCTGGCCCCAGGTACACTCCCATCACTCAGCAACAACCAAACATCCACGTGCTATTAACACTGTCTCAGCTGAAACCAGGACATGTGTCTGCGCACAAACATAACTCCAGTGTTGTAAGACCTGAAGGTAAAGGTCCTTGGAACTGACTTCTCTTTGCACACTAGAAACTCAGGTCCTACAAAGGCTCCAAGACTCTCAAGATAAATGACGTGGTTAAAAAAAGTAAGGACATGAATTGCAAGGCTACTATTTGTGCAAATAAGTTTTGCTCTCAACGATTATTATGACTGGTGTATATATAGGGCAATTACAGAGGCTTTTTTTTTCCAACATACTTAAGTACAGACTTACAGCAACAGAGAACAAGATCCATAAATTGTCCTCACCAGAGCTGAAACAACCAAAAATGTCGTTCCTTCATCCTAAAATTGGGCACATCTGTTCTTGCATCCCCTAGGAATACAAATAGTCTGAAAAGCCTTTTGCAGACAGGCTCTCTAAATGTTAATGAATCATGGTCCAATGTTAGTTATCAGTCTCCACCTTGTGGTGAAAAGATCTTCTGCATTAGCATTTGGAGACTGCTTTGAGGATCAGTGGTATCCCAAGGGAACAATCAGGTAAGGTGTGTAAGAGCAGCACGTAGTAGAAAGCTACAACTAAAGGTTTTCAGTAATCTGTGTGCATAACTTTGCTGATGATACAAAGCCGGGAGGAACGGTTGGCATGCCAGAAGGCTGTGCAGTTGTTCAGTGAGACCTGGATATGCTGGAGAACTGGGCAGAAAGAAACCGGATAAGGTTTAACAAGAGCAAGTGTAGAATCTTGCACCTAGGGAGGAATAATTGCATGCACCACTACAGGTTGGGGGATGACCTGCTGGAGAGGAGCTCTGAGGAGAGGGACCTGGATGTCCTGGTGGATGACAGACTGGCCAGGAGCCAGCAGTGTGCCCTGGTAGCCAAGAAGGCCAATGGGATCCTGGGGTGCATTAAGAAGAGCGTGGACAGCAGGTCAAGGGAGGTGATCCTCCTCCTCTACTCTGTCCTGGTGAGGCCTCACCTGGAGTACTGTGTCCAGTTCTGGGCTCCTTGGTACTAAAAAGTCCGGGATCTCTTCAAAGGAGTTCAGTGGAGAGCTACAAAGATGATAAAGGGTGTGGAACACCTCCCTTATGAGGAGAGGCTAAGAGACCTGGGTCTGTTCAACCTTAAGAAAAGACTCCGAGGGGATGTGATCTACGTCTAGAAAAATATCTAAGGAATGGGAGGCAAAGGGATGAGGCCAGACTCTTCTCAGCAGTGTGCGGTGATAGGATGAGGGGAAATAGCCACAAACTGAAGCATAGGAAGTTCTGTGCTAGTGTGTGTGGGAACTTCTTCGCAGTGCAGTGACAGAGCACTGGCACAGGCTGCACAGAGAGGTGGTGGAGTCTCCTTCTCTGCAGATGTTCAAGACCTGCCTGGACACCTACCTGTGCAACCTGGGCTAGGGAGCTGCTTTGGCAGCTAGTTAATCTAGTTAATGCATATGAAATTATCAAACATTAAAAAAATTCTGAAAGTTCAGAGCTACATCACAGTGCTAAAACTTGAAAGTATAACTGAATGAGAACAGAAGGTTATGCCTGTTTTCTTTCAGTGCTGTAAAGACTGCAGTGAGACAAATCCAGACTCTGCCTGCTGATAGTGTTCCTAAGCAATACCTGCAGTGGATTGCTCCTTCTGATGATAGTATAAAATAAGTTCCTGTCAGAAGACAACTTTCAGATGCTAGTACAACACAATGCCAAGACAGGGGAAGCAACTGCAGCTACTGGCCAATAGCCAACGGCATGACACTTTTGCAGCATCTTCCATATGATGCACTTCCTTATCATAGTGAGGTTCAGGCTGCAGCAATTAAGTAGACATTGCCCTGGTCAGTTTTCTTGTCATAACTTAATGTGTTTATGCTTCAGAGAAAGAAAAAAAATGCACCTCAAGAAAGCTGGTGCTCCCCCTGGCCTCTCTCATAACACACAAAGTCTCAAGATTTTTGTTCTATTTTCTAAAAACGCTTCCTTAAAAGGAATAATTCCTTTGGCAAGTAAAATACAGCCTATTACTTAAGATTTGCATCTCAGAAGTTGACAGCTGGAACAAAAGTAACTTAAATAGCCAATATTAATACACTAAAAAGAAATCTGTCATTTAACAACTGTTATACATCAGTGCACTCAAAACCTTGCACGTCCTCAGTGTGTGATTAAGATCAGCTACTCAAGTCAGCAGTGAGTGGTCACATCTGAACTTCAGTCAACAGTCCACCACCTGCCTACGCACACTGGCTGCAGCATGGCCATCACACCAGTTTTTGCAACATTTTCTTCCCAGAGTCCTTCTGGAAAACCTGAAAGATTCCAGACATTTACATATCTACTATTAAAGTCCACTAGATTCACTGTGTATGTTAATAGGTAGGAAAACAGAACACAAATGCTTCCTCTGTCCAGAAGATGTAGCCTCCCTTTCAATACCACAACTTGTAAGGAATATTTCTACTGTTAACCAAATAGAAAAGCCAGTAAGCTTCAGTGCAATATGACTGTGTTAGCTGTATCTTGCATTTCAACCACAGGATAATTTATTTATCTTGTCCATACAACCGTTGCATTTCAAAGTAAAGCAGCACATTAAAGTTGCATTAAAAAAAAATATATTGTCATTCTGGGAATCTTGCGTTTCTTTAAAACCTTGTCCAATTTAAGAGCAAACTCGTTCCTTCACACACCTCAGAAAGCTAGCTCTGATGGGAATAGTGTTCAAATGCATAATTTTAGAGGAGTTACTACAGAGCTCAGTGAAGTACTTCAAAATGCTGTACTTGGAAGCTACACACATCAGAAAACCAGCTGAAGTATGGGCACAACACAAAATACAGCTTCAGAGACAATTCACTCAACAGCCTGCTTGCTCTTCTCATTTTTTTTTTTTTTGGTACAATTGCATAGAGCTTTGTGGAATTCTAAGTTCAGAATTACAAAGAGGCAGTATCTTCAGATGAAAGCTTTACCACAGTTGCATTTTACCTGAGGTGGCTATGCCATTGCAAGTACATCAATCTTAAATTATTTCTGAATGGAACTGGAAACTCGACACAAGAACAAAATCTTGTGTGAACTCTATTGAGGCATTTCTTAAAATGCCAAGCGTTCTAACACAGACTAGAATGTTCAAACTCCATTTTCCAGAAAGAAAAACCAATAATTTCCATTAGAAACGGACAAGAAAAGCAAAAAGAGAGTATTTAGTCCCAGCTGACTAATTTTCTCGTCCCACTGTACCTATGTCAAATTCTTACATCTTTATGGATAACAGATTTTCACGTCTTAGACTGCACTACTGAAGACATTAGCTTAAAAACCATGTCTATCTTTGTAAAGTACACCTGTTCTGCCTTTCCAAGAACTGCTTGCAGCTAAAATATAACGCAGCATGCCTTGCTGATTATTGAAATTATGTTTTTAAGTTCAAAGACCCAAACTCTACAATTTCAGCTGAAAGAGAAAAAAGACAAGTCAGTTTGGAAAGCCCAAATTTCATGCAAAAATCCCAAACAAATTACTATGAGAAAACAGCTTGCTATTATTTTGTTACTTCTAGTTTTATTATTTTTGTTAGTTTTTTGACTTTTTTTTTCAGTTGTTGTTCTATCTACAAAATATAGATTACAATACCTATTCAGCAATACCTCTTCACATCCAGACACCATACCTGTGTGAAATACTTTCCATCTTGCTTCAGGACTTTCATCGAGAGGTCAAGAATCAACCGCAGAAATTCCCACGTAGAATCTATATACAGAATATGATCAATAAACAAACACCATTGGCTTTAATTAGTCAAGATTTGCAACATGTCTACCAGCTATCTTTCAGCTTAATAAATAAATAAATGAATAAGAAACAACAACCAAGAAAAAGGAAACAAAGCTTCTATATTACCCTACACAATGACAACAAGGAAGTGAAAATCACTGGTTTTATTTACTGTAACTTCCTATAAGTTTTCTTTTGTTTGCTTTTAATGCTTTCTTTACTTTGGGTAGAGACAGGGTATGTGTCTGCGTGGGTATGACAGCATACACTACTGAAAGGCGAACTCACTAAATGCTTTTCTCAAGAGTTACTTGAGCTCACATTATTCTGGAATATGAACTGTTTCAATCAAAGCTCTATGCACCTATTTGTTTTCTAACACTTACAAGAAATTTGAAAGATGTACTGTCATTCTCTGCTTTTCAATAAAGCCCCTACTAAAAAAAGGTAAGAATCAAAGCATTTTTTATTCAAACTGACAATTATTATTCAGTAGGGACTGAAACTGAGAAAATACTCATAAGTTTAATTAAATAAATTAGAAGACTAACCTTCTTCTGGAGATGTGGAGATTGGAACAGCTGTCAGATCATTAATTACATAATCAAACATCCTTCCTTCTTTGGCATACCTCTTCAGTACAGGAATACAGTCTTCAATTAGAACCTAAAAGAATAAAATACTGTAATTAATCCTCAAAATACCCTAGAACTGTCCTGGAAAAAGAGACAAACATGGATTCAAAAGAACTAAGCAGGAAAAAAAGTCGGAAATTAAAAATGGATTTAACTTCAGGTTATATTTTCAAAGAGACTGTCTCTGAAATTAAAAAAAAAATTGAAACAGCGTTTTTTAAAATTACAGATATTCTCAATAGTGAAGGACAACCTAACTTAAATACACATTTCTTCTCCAATCTTTATAATAATTTAGGGAATTATGTTTAACACTGCATCCTTACTACTATTTCCTCTTCATTTGTAAGCTACGGCAATAAACAATTCTCATATTTCACATTCCTTCTGGGTATACACAATCATTTTAAAAATAATTTGAAAGTGAAGAATTGAAATAATGCATGCTTCCAACATAAATTCCACTGACAGCCATTAACATCTAGAAATGTCATTAAAAAAAAAAAAAATCTTCCCAAAATTAAGAAAAATCAGAAGTCTCTCCTACCAAACCTTCCCACAGCAATCTCGCAGCCTCAACATAACATTTGAAGTATTACTTGCAATGAAGGTAGAACAAAAAAATACCTGATAGCACTCTCCTTTCAGATTGTCTAAGACATCTCCGCATGTTTTACGCATGTATTTTTTACACCCGTCAATCACCATTTGGTCAATGTTTGAAGACAGTTAAGGAATTCAGCATTCCAGAAAGAATACAGGTATTAGAATTTCATTTTCTTCAAGAACTTCTCAAAAAGGTGAAGTTTGTGTATCACAGTAGCCAAGCTGACATATCTGTCCCCAGATTCAGACAGAGGGTCAAGAAGCACTTATATTTGTTTTCAACCAGTATTTATGCCATATTAGGTGACTATTAATGCCTAATCTTGAAACTTAAACAATAGGGTGGTTTATAAAAAAAATAAACAAACGAACAAAAAAACAAAGAAACACAGAGCTAAAAAAGATTAAGCCTACATTTTTAGATCAACTGTTTCTGATTTCTAGCAAGCTGAGTCCAAAACCCAGGATGATCAACATTTCAAATGGCTAACAGTGGTTTATATTACAAACTATTTCAAATAAAAAACACTGAAAATAGTGATTTATATCAGTATTTTTGTGACAGGACAAGAGTTGATCTTTCTGCTACCAACACAGTTCACCAAGTTACAACACTGCCATTATATATTTGCTCCGCTTCTAGGGATTCCTTTTCATTGCTTTCTTTAGAAAAACAAAATAACCCAAGGCAGAACTCAGCCCAACCTCAAGATACGACAGACTCATTTTCTGTTATCAGAGGAGGTACCAGCCTACAGAGAGGTGTTCCTTTCCATTCCTGTGTAAACTGATACTCAGCAGTTATAGTATGGATTGGGAAGTTGAAAGCACATACAGCATGACAGATGCACAAAAACGTAGTCACTACCACTCTCCAGGCTCACAAGAAAGAAATTTCAATTCAGACTATCTCCTCATGCAAATTAGAGTCTGGTAGTTGTACTTAATGCTAAAACATTGTGAAAATACAGACAGCACAATGTTGAAATGATCAGCCATTTGTCAAAGGATATCTCTACCATAGTAACCATCTTTGGCTTCAGTTTGACTATCTCATATAGAATACCCCCATCGCCACCTCCAAGGATCAGCACTTCTTTGCCAGTGTAGTCTTCCTTTCCACTGCCCATTATGGCTCGAGTATATGCCAGGTCACTTTCTGCCAGATCTGAAGAGAAGGAAGAAAAAGAGTTGGAAAGAAACATCTTTAATTCTTCTCATTAATCCACAAGTGATATGATACAGATCAATGTAAGAGTAGCTACAGAAAGTACCTAACTGAGACACACTTCTGCTACCAGGGGGCTGGTGATTTACCAGACCTAATGAAATCCTCCTCAGAATTCCACATGGGACTTCTATAGTCCTCAGTGAAAACCCAACCATGGCTGCACCAACATTACCAACTACTGCATGCCAAGAGAAGCACGTTTGCAGAGCAAAACAGACAGTACTCAGGACATGATGTCCACACTGGACAAACTTCAGTGGGTTTTTCCCTCATATTAATGTAGCAAAAGATAGTCAGGAGACTTTTGGAGGCACTCTCAGAACCCCAGCTAAAAAGATCAACCCAGATGCACCACTGTGGATCCCTGCATAGAAGAATAAGCATGATCATTAACACCTAACTGCTGGAGCACCCTGAAGCATGACTTTTACTTACTTGCTCACCAGTACCTTCAAAGTAGACAATAACTTTCCTAAGCTGTAACAACAGATTTAAGCTACAAGAGCAATGCAATGATGCGCTGTTACACAAAGCAAATCCTAATGCTGTGTCTGCCAATCAGCACTTAGTTTATAATTGCACAATAACAGAATGACAGAGCATTATTTTAAAATTCTGTGGAAGGTAAATAAACAGTGGCATACTTCTCTTTCTATGAGACATGCTGTGGCAATGTTCAAAGAAAACCTCATTTCCATATGAAACTCAGATGAAAATTTCTGGCCAGGAGTACAGAATACTTAATTTGGTAATTCAGATACAATTCTAACTGAATTAAAGAATACTTTGCTGATGAATTCAGTATTAACAACACTCACAGCTGCCATCTGCACATAATTGTGTAAGTTCCCTTGATAGCTGGTGACAGCTACACTGAATGGTTAGAGATATTTCTGGTGATTTCACAAGCTATATTCAAAAGCCATAAGCACTCGGCCTCAAATTAGCTGTCCTGACCCTAGTCAGGAACATCCCTCATTTACCTCAGTCAATAAAGTTAAACATAAATACAAAGGAACTTTACAAAGCATATTCCTCGATGCCTAGTCTTCATAACAAATAACATCCTTATGTGCTTTAAAAGAACAGTAACTCATTTTCTCTCAGGTTCGCTTTCAAAAACACAGAGAACAGCAGGCAGAGAGTACTCCATAGGAAGAACCTCTCATAAAAGTTGGGTCACTCTTCTTATTAACCTGGAGTTCACCAGAGCATTCTAGAGAAGAAAGAGGCAAAATACATTCAACAACACAGCAGCTAAATAGGATACAGCTGTTCTGGTTGATCTCACTGAGGAGATAATTCAAGCATCATAGAGATGAGAGCAGCAGGACGACCACCCCACACACACAGAAGTTTCCACTTCTAGATACTCCTTGAGAATTCCACTGTTGTTTTGAAGCCTGATAAAGTACTTTGTTTCACTGTCAAAGAGAAGCCTTCAAGAGGTTGCCCTCACAACAAGCAGTAAAAGATCAAATTAATGCAGGGATTGAATAAGCTATGGTAGAGAACACTAACTTCAGTTCTCCTGTGGTACTTTCCACAGCATGAAAAAGACTTCTGAAAGAGAAGGGACTTGGTTTGTAATCTAGCTTTTACATCTGGTCGCCCTTTCTGATTTAAATATTTTATATACAGAAACAGATGTATATGTACACACACACGTATGCAAGACTTAGCTTCCAGTATCAGAACCACAACCCTTAGTAATCCATTAAAATTGACGCAGCAAGAGAGAAAACACTTCCTACAATTTCATCCTGAAGATTCTCCACTGCGACAAATACTTACTAACGTCCCCACTGAGAATAAGAATATTCCCAAACTGTTTTGAATGCAGAATTTTAATGTTCTGAAAAGGTGAATCTTCATCATAAACAACTTCATCTATGTCATACTCCACCAAGCGTCCATCGGCTGTGGGCCAGTATCTATCGATGACACCTCCTCTCAAAATGGCTGGCAATCTAGATACAGAGAAGAGGGAAAAAGATCACCAAACATGTGAGAATGCTTATTTTATGCATTTCCTTTTAATAACCTCTGGTTTCTGCATAATAAATAAACACTATTTACAAGAGTAAATAAGAAAATTTGCAAGATTTAATGCTCAAGGGATTTAACAAACCCATCAGCCGCATGTTAAACATACAAAATTTGCTAAGGTACCAATTAAATTTCTGTCAGTGTACATGAGGAATGACCACAGATGACTTATGTAGCACAGCCTCTGCAGAATAAATGGTTTGTGACCTGAAACTGGCACAATACAAAATCAGAATGCCAACAAAAAGTAAAACAAATGACAAAACCTCTTCCACTCTTTAGCTCAGCTGAGCAAGCCATTTATTTGAGATTTGTGAGTCTCACCCTTCTAAAGTTGCACTGAAAGACACTGTAAACACATATGGAAACACGAAAGTGAACTACAGCAGTGCTTCAAACTGAGCCAGATCTGCAGTGTTTAAGCACAACCCCTGATATCCACACACGTAAAATCTCAGCTGCCTGTTTTATTTTTTAAATGTGTTTCAAAAGCACCCAGACAAACAGGCTCTTTCGTGTTTAATCTTATTCTTTTTCCTTTTTTCTTTTAATTCCAACACAAGTACGATTGAAATCAGCATTAGACCTGAAGAGACAAAGTACATTCGAAATGGTAATGAATAATTAAAATGACTGAATTCCATTTTATGCAAATTGTGTAGGCATAGAGTTCATCAAATTTCTTGCACATACACTTTAGATAATTAAGTCCTTTTCAGGAGGAGGGGCAGGAGAAAAATCAGACAGACAAGCTTCTTGCAAATTCACTAGTGATTCTCAGCGAACACAGCAGTAGTCTGTACCCGCTGTAAACCACACGATGGCAGCACATGGTGAAAAAGCAAGAGCATCTATTCACAAGATCAAGGGAAAAGACAGAAGGAAGAAGGAAGAAGGGATGGTGGCGTGGCTCTCTATATTAGAGAATGCTTCGATGTCTTCGATGTTCCTGAGCTTGCTTGTGGCTGAAGATGATACTGTTGGATCACTATGGGTAACGAAAGATGAGGGGATGGGCTGACAAGGCAGACATCCTGATGGGAGTCTGTTTTAGGCCACCTAGCCAGGATAAAGAGACAGATGAAGTGTTCTACAAGCAAATGAAAGAAACTGCATCATCACCAGCCCTTGTGTTCATGGGGGACTTCAACTTTCCTGACACATGCTGGGAACACAACATAGCACAGAAGAAGCAGTCTAGGTGGTTTCTGGAGTATATGGAAGATAATGTCCTCCTGCAGCTGTTGAGAGAGCCTACCAGAGGAGCTGCCCTGCTAGACCTTCTGCTCACAAACAGAGAAGGTCTGGTAGGAGATGTGGAGGTTGGGGGCTGTCTTGGACAGTGACCATAAAATGGTAGAGTTCTTGATTCTTGGTGGAGTCAAGAGAGGGGACAGCAAACCTCAAGACTTCCAGAGGGCAGACTTTGAATTGTTCAAAGGACTAGTGGTGGGGGATGGGAGGAGGGGGGTCCCTGGGATTCAGACTTGGGAGAGCAAAGGGGTCTCTTTTCAAGAAGGAAGTCTTAAAGGCACAGGAGCAGGCCATCCCCCTGAGCCACAAAATGAGCCAGCAGGGAAGAACTGCGTAGATGAACAGGGAGCTTTTCTTGAGACTCCAGGAAAAAAAGAGAATCTACCTCGTGTGGAAGAAGGGACAGGAGACTCAGAGTACAAAAGTTATTAAGATGGGCAAGGAGAAAATTAGAAATGCAAAAGCCCAGCTTGAACTCAACCAGGCCACTAGGATAAAAAGAAACTCTTTTACAAAAATATCAACAGTAAGAGGAGAACAAAGAAGAATCTAAAAGGAGAACAAAGGTGAATCTCCATTCTTTACTGGATGAGGCTGGGAACACGACCACTGAGTATAAGGAAAAGGATAAAGTTCTCAATGCCATCTTTTCCGTCTGTCTTAAAAAGTTAGACCAGTTATCCTCGGGGTATTCCACTCTGACTGCTGGAAGTCTTGGTTAGGGAGCAGAATAAACCCCCCGCTTTTCAGGAGGAAACAGTCAGAGACCTACTACTCCACCTGGTCTGCCACAAGTCTACGGGGCTGGATGAGTGAGATCCACCTGAGAGTGCTGAGGGAACTGGCTGAGATGATAGCTGAGCTGCTTTCCAGCATCTGTCAGAACTCCTGGTTGACTGGTGAGGTCCCAGAAGACCAGAGGCTTGGCAACGTGACTCCCATCTACAAGAAGGGTCGTAAGGAGGATCCAGGGAACTACAGATCTGTTAGCCTGGCCTCAGCATCAGGGAAGCAGACTGTCTTGAGAGAGATCACACTGCATGTGTAGGACAACTAGGGGATCAGACCTAGCCAGCATGGGTTCATGAATGGCAGGTCCTGCTTGATCAACTTGATCTCCTTCTATGATCTAGTGACCCATCTGGTGGATGAGGGAAAGGCTGCTGATGTAGTCTGCCTAGACTTCAGCAAAGCCTTTGACACTGTCTCCCACAGTATTCTGCTGCAGAAGCTGGCAGCCCGTGGCTTGGACAGGTACACTCCTGGCTGGAAAAGGAACCGGGTGCAGAGAATGATGGTGAATGGAGTTAAATACAGCTGGTGACTGGTCACAAGTGGTGTTCCCCAGGAGCTGGTAGTGGGGTCTGGCCTCTTCAGTATCTTTACTGATGACCTGAATTAGGTCATTGAGTGCATCCTCCATAAGTCTGGAGATGACACCAAGTTGGCTGGAAGTGTCAGTCTGGGTGGGGGCAGGAAGCCCGAAAGGATCTGGACAGGCTGGATAGCTGGGTTGAAGCCAATGGGATGAGGTTCAACATGACTAAATGCCAGGTCCTGCACTTTGGCCACAACAACCCCAAGCAACACTAGAGGCTTGGGGCAGAGCAGCTGGAAGATCACATTGAGGAAACAGACCCAGGGGGTACTGGTCAGTGCTCAGTTGAACATTAGCCAGCAGTGTGCCCAGGTGGCCAAAAGGACAATAGCAACCTGGCTTGTATCAGAAACAGCAATGCCAGCAGGAACAGGGAAGTAAATGTCCCTCCATACTCAGCACTGGTGAGGCTGCACCTTGAGTACTGCATTCAATTCTGGGCCCCCCACTACAGGAGAAATATCAAGGTCCTGGAGAATGTCCACAGAAGGGCAATGAATTTGGTGAGGGAGCTGGAGCACAGGCCTTAGGAAAAATGGCTGAGAGAGCTGAGATTGTTCAGTTTGGAGAAGAGGAGGCTCAGGGAGATATTACTGCTCTCTGTAACTACCTGAAGGGAGGCTGTAGTGAGCTGGGGGTTGGCTTCCTCTGCTTTGTAACTCGTGACAGGACAAGAGGGAATGGCTCCAAGTCGCAACAGAGGAAACTCAGACTGGATGTTAGGAAATACTTATCCAAAAGAGTGGCCAGGCACTGGAATGGGCTGCCCAGGGAGGTGGTGGAATCACTGGCCCTAGAGGTAGTCAAGGAACATTTAGACAGTGTGTTGAGGGACATGGTTTAGTGAGTACTATTAGCAGTAACTGGACAGTTGGACTAGATGATCTTGGAGGTCTTTCTCAACCTTGGTGATTCTATGAGTCTAAAAACAATTTTCAGCAGCACTAGTTCTACTAGAGCTCACGTGATCCAGAAGGACACAAAATAAATTTTAAAAAGTTGAGGGGTGTGTAGCAAGATCCAGCCCAGAATCACTTTAGAATTTCATCTTCCTATACTCAGGAAACAATGCTAATCTAGATCACTTCAGAAAGACTTTTTCCTAACCTATATTTAACAAGTTTACATGATAGGGATTCTACAGACTCCCAGCAGAGTATTTCAGTACTACAGTGTCCTCCAAGAGATAGCATTTCCTCAGCACAAACATACAGAAAGTGATCAATATTTGTACACTATGCTCCAGCTTTGGCTTCACCAGGATGAGGTGAAGAAAAAATTTGCAGTGTATCACTCTTCAAATCACTATCACTATCACTTTGTGGTCTCTTGTTACCTTCAGACTCTTTTCTGCAATAGTACTGCATAGCTGTTTTGCCATTTAGCAGTTTGCTCCTTGGCATTAGAGTATCTTGCTGATTTTACACTGCTCCTTTACTTTCCTTAAAATCACTTCCAGGTCTTTTAGTCTATTCTTTAAGGCACTTGCTGCATCATCCAGCAAATTCACACCTGCAGCAAGAGCTCCCTATGCTTCAAGGTGCTGGTCACTACTGAAGACACCAAAGTGAGGTGCGTCCTTTCCAGACCTCTGGGCAACAGCAGTTATGAAGTGTCTTCTCAGCAGCAGTCAGAAAGTAACAGTTAACGTCCCTGAAGTTTGACTCATAACCTTGTATTTAGATAAGCCAGCTCCACGGGATAAAGCTGTATAATCCTGCTCAGGCTGCTGGAACCAAGCCATGGAAGATGGTGCTGGGAGAGGGCCTTCACCTTGTCTCTGGCTTATGCTTTTGCCTGAGCTAAGCTGCAGCTGTGCCTGCCCACAGCTGGACCCTGGGCTGGTGCTCTGGTCCTGCCCAGTACCATCAGCAGGCCAGCCCAGCCCTGCTTGCCCTATTCAGGAGCTGGGGGAATGCAGCTTGTTGATAAAAGTTTATACCCTTGCCTGTTGCCACCCTTGGCTCCCCAGCAATTCCACAGCAAAATGCTCTGTTTGCATTTTCTCCCACCGATTCATGCAACTGTTAGAGAAAAGAGTAATTCTTGCCTAAGTAACACCAAAGGTCAAGTTTAACATGAGAAAACCCTGTATTCAATTCTGCAATAAAACAGTTGCAAAATATTTGTAGGAAAACAAAAATTCATATGCCAGGCCACTCAATCACAGCAGCATAGCAAAGCATAATTTACTGTCTTCAGTAATCAAGACAAGTATGAAAGTACACATATGAACTTACCGTTTAACCCTTTTCAGATTGCCATGAAAAAATTCTTTCATTCTTTCTTCTACTTTGTTTAGAAGCTGAAAAGACAGCAACAAAAGAGGTGGAATTTATAGGAGTGATCACTTGATGTAAAACATCTTCTAAATTAGAGTACTTAGAAGGCAATAAGAAGCATCTGTAGTAAAAGACTTTGCAACATAACATTAGAAGTCCATGAATAATTAGCTGGTTGCCTTAGATTAATTAGCAGCAAGCAAGCACATAGTTAACAACTGTCACTTCAGTTAACAGCCAGAACACTCAGACTCAGCCTAAAGAGGGAACACAAGAATCCTGGAAGGTTTCATTCCTCCCCCCCCCCAAATCCAAATTCTGAATTTCACGTCAGGGAAAAAACAATTATTTTTCTCCCTTGGAAAGAAGTTTTAGAACAAAGGCTCCCCATCTTCCCACATTAGGGAAGAAAGAGATACACTAGTACACCATGCAGTGGGGTGAGCATCCCTTCTCTCTTTGCCCTGGGTACAGGAAGGGAACTGATCCCTAAAATGAGGCTGCTACATTTTTACAACTTCTGTAGCAAGAAATGTGAAGCCCAGGACATGAAAGCATGTGTGAGCACTCACATATCTTTACAACAGGCACTACTATTCCATGTGTGTGAGCACAAAGGTAGAACAAAGTCATTTAAAAATATTTTACCAAGATACAATTTAATGGACCTGAAGAAAAGAAGGGGCTGCCATGCAGTTCGGTAAGCACAATAAGAACATCCCTTCTACCTGATCAGTTTCCTCTCTTCCTTTTGTATGATCACTGCAGCTCTGCAGGTCCACCAACACTAATCCATGAGGGTGAATTCTCAAATTGGCAAAACTACAAAATAAAGAGAGACAGAGATGACGACTTAATTAACAAAAATGAGAGTGAGGAAAGAAAGACTGACATCCATAGTTAAATTCAGAATGGCCTTTTTTTTTTTCATTTTTCCAGGAGCTTGTCAGCTGTTGATAGTTCCAGCTCTATTCTTCCTCCAGAAGTCATCCAGCAGTAAAAGCAGAAAGCTGAAAGGGCGTGCCAATCACTACATAACTAATACAACCTGCAGGCAGCAAGTTAATTGAGAGGGTGTAAAAAAAAAAAAAAAATCACAGTAGTCATTATATGAGGGGAAGTACACTGCCTACTCTCAGTCCCTTGAGCAAGGCCTGCTTGGATAGGTGGAGTTTCTTAATAATGCAATCAAGCCTCCAGAACACAACGGGACATTTCCTCTCCTCTTACTTCTCACTTTTTGCCATATTTAAAAAAAAAATGTATGGCAATATCTCAAAGAAGCCATGTTCACCTTCAAGCTGAGTAAGAATTCACACATCAGAAACAAACTTTCACACACAAAAAACAAGAAATTGCAACAGCAAGCCCTCACTGATGAGGTACAAATGCAAGAGTATACTGCATGCTGAGTTTGTTACAGGAGCCAAGAACAAGTTTTCAATGTGCTAAACACAGGGTGGACAAATGGAGGAGGACTGTCAGGAACAAGACAAACAGAAGATAAGTACTATGGGGAAGGGCACACAAAAAAAAAAAAGGGAGAAGGAAAGGCTACACCCTTCCGTAGCTGGGAGGGGAGAAGACAAAAAGAACAGTTAAAAGGAAATTATAAAGGAAGTAAAGAGAAGGGAGGCAAACACTGAAGGAAAGAACAGATGAGGAGATGGGCATGATAAGAGTAGAGCAAGGAAAGATTCTTGAGGACTGGAGGTTCATTAGCACAACACTGAGAAACTCCAATTAAAGCTACAGACACTCCTCTGAATTCCCCTTTATTTTCCTCATCCCCTCCTATCACCCCTCTCAGGCTCAAAGTTAAAAACCAAGCCAATTTCTGTTGAAAAAAAATGCACATTACTGCTCCCTTAATATCTTTCATTTCAGCTCCACAGCAACTCCTTTCTTAAACTGTCAGGCTAAAACCTACAGCACTTCCTACATCCCAGTGGGAGCTTCAGGCAGCAAATGCACGCTATACCTGCAGCCAGATTATCATTCTCAATATTCAGTAGGTGTGACCTGAAGGAGGTTATAATTTTTGATAACTGTAAAGAGATCAAACAATGAAACCACCTAAGTGATGCATGGATAAAACACGCTCACTGGTACAACTGACACTGGTTATCTGTAGTTGTGCTTTTTTCAGATAAACAGGGTGCCACACTCCTCTTACAAAGATGACCTTGAAAAGCGTCTGATTTTCCTCCAGTCTTCATGCATAGGTCTTGTTTAGAGAAAGATGTTTCTATACAGCACACACTTCCACCATGATTTCCCTCCCCAATACCTACACCTTTGCACCAACTTAATGACCTTCTCTACATTTCACCAGTCATCCACTAGGTGTCTTCCCTACAAGTATTTTAGATTAGACACTAGAAAACGCCTGTACTACAATGGTTATTTAACTAAGTCACTGAAAACCTATTAAGTATGTACTCCCCTGACATACGTACCAGGAAATTACGCCTGCATAGAGTAAATTATCCCAGTTTGTCTTGATGAAAGGATGAAGAGAAAACAGCCAAGAAATAAACAGACATCTTGTTCTTTACATGTTATTTTTTTGTAGCTTGAAAAAAACCACATGTAATATGGAAATGCAGATGAAGCAAAGGATTGTCATTGAACTCCTCTGTGTAGGAAAATGGCACCCACTGACATTCATCAATACTTGATGAACACTAATGGAGATCAAACCGTGGATGTGAGCACAGTGAGGTGATGGATGGTGTGAGCAGAATGAGGTGGTGACACTGCTGAGCCATCATTCACTAAGTCCAACTGTAACTTTCACAGGGGCAACAGGGTACTGACACCTCATGGGGACACTTCTCCCAAGGTAGAGGAACTGGAGTGGTGCAGTGGGCCAGTAAATCATGTTCTGAGGGTCCAACTAGTAATATCTGCTCTCAGTAAACATATGAGAAACTGAAAAACCTTCAAAGAAATTGCTGAAAAGGACATCGAGGTTCTGGCTGATGAAAAACTTAACATGAGCCAGCAGTGTGCACTTGCAGCACAGAAGGCCAAAGTTACCCCAGGCTCCATCAAACAAGGGCTGACCAGCAGGGTGAGGGAGGTGATTGTCTCACTCTACTCCACCTCATGAGGCCCCTGCTAGAGTACTGTGGCCTAGTCTGGGGCCTTCAACATAAAAGATGTTGAGATTTTGGTGAGGGTCCAAAGGAAGGCCACAAAGATGATCTAAGGGCTGGAGCACCTTTCCTGTGAAGGAACTGGGTTTGTTCAGCCTGCAAAAGAGAAGGCTTCAGGGAGACCTCGCTGAGGCCTCCCAATATTTAGGGGGAGTTTATAAACATGAGGGATAGGAAAAGGGGGAATGGCTTGAAACTAAAGGAAGGAAAGTTTATATTAGATGTCAGAGGGAAGCTTTTTACTGAGAGAGTGGTGTGGTGCAGGAACAGGCTGCCCAGAGAGGTTGTGGATGCCCCATCCCTGGAGGTGCTTGAAACCGGGTTGGATGGGGCCCTGGGCAGCCTGATCTTTGCTCTCACAGATAGCAACTCTGCCTGCTGCAGGAAGTTTTGAACTTGATGATCCTCGAGGTCCCTTCCAACACTGTCACATCAAAGAATTGCTTGTGATATGAAACTAATGCACATCCATGCTATCCACTTGTTAAAAATCACCTTTTGGAAATCCAGTGCAAAAAGTTCAAAAGCCTGTAGAGACTAAGACACAGAAGTTAAACCATGCAAGCAGGCATTCAGAAAAGCTATCAGATCAGCAACACTACAGTGGTATTGGCAGACCAAGGCTGAAACCACAGACTTAATAGCTGAAGCCAGCAGACAGTAAAGGCTACTTTTGCTTCTGGTTCTCTTCACTTCTCTAATCACCCCAACACCTGAATGAAGGTTTTCAGCAGCAGCTGTTATGACAACAGGAGAGGACAGGGTGTTACAGGATACTAGAACTGCATTATTGCTCTCTCTGAAATTACAGCAAAGATTACTTTACAATCTGAATGACAAAACAGCTCAAAAAATTAAAGTTTTTAATCACAATAATCCCCTTCCCGTCTCACAGGAGAATTTCTAGTTTTCAGTGCTTGCAAGTACTTTAATACAATTAATGAGGAAAATAAATAAGGAAGGACCCTCTCCTTCACATTAGAACACAGAATCTGTGTATGAAAAGCAGTCCTTGCTATAACAAGGTCCTAGCATCCCACCTGCACATGTCTTCTACAGCAGTACCCAGGCTTTTTGCCCTTGAAAGCAAATGGATTGTGATTACAAGAAGACTGTGACTGAGCCTTCAGAATACCAGATTTATATTTTTTAGAACAGGGAACATCAAATGTTAAGAAATAATTGTTTGAAACCTTTCCTGCCTCAGCTACTTGATTGAGGAATAAGAAGAATCCTGCATATTCAACTTTTTCTCCTATAGATAAAAACTGGATACACAGACAGGTATCTACAGCAGCCCTATCTTCACGGCATCAATGCTTTTACCTGCTGAAACACCAACTCTGAGCCCTGACATAACACTAAAGTGCATAAGTACATAAAGAATACCTTGTCAAGGAAATTGCCACCTGTCAGATTACCCACGGGGGGGGGGGGGGGGGGGTAGAAACAATAACTTGTTTATAATAGGAAATCCCAAAACAATATCATCAACAACAAAAATATTATCAAGACAATAACATACAAGAGACTATCTTCTTTTAAACGCTCCTTATCTTAATTAAGAAAGTACTTTAGGGACATTGAGGAATTAAGTAACAGGTCTTTCACTGTATGACTGTTTCTGTTCTCTTTAACAAAGGAAGGAAATTAAAACAATGAAAGCTACCATGGCACTGAAGTGCTGCTGATTCCTAGCAATTGCTTCCAACTGCTCTTCAATTTTCACGCCCCATGAAAGGGAACGAATAAAACACAATATTTTCATGTGGCACTGAGTTGAGGAATGTCCATCCTGCTCCTTTAAGATGCACAGACGGCACAGCAGTTAGCTTAACAATATGTTGGAAATAAGAAGCAGAAACACCTAACCTTCACTTCGTGGTGTTAACATATTCATTATTATCATCATCATCATCTCAGTGACAAACAAAACTTCAACTGGTTAAATCTCCCACTGTTGTGACAATGAACTCAAATGCCACTAGGATTACCTTTCACAAAAAAAGAACTCAGAACAGAGAAGCTTAAGATGGTTGCATGAATAGGGGAAACTCACTGCCTTTGTAAGATTCTTGTAGAAACAGTGGATCAGGATTACAGGTTTTGTGAGTTTTTAAAGGAGCTTTCAGGTGCAACTTGACAAAAGAGGGATCAGGGAAGTGTTTTAGTCTTCCTTACCCACAACATGTACTCAGGGACAAGAAACATCCTAGTAGCTGCACGTATACTCAGAATAGTCACAAGTGTCACAAGTAGTGACACCATCAAAATACAGTTTCAACTTCGATCATCTTCTTACCCTGATTTTATTACGAAAAATAATCTTAAAACGTAATGGGCCTCATAACTGTGTACAAAGCACCATACACATTCAGCAAAGTTGTCTTTTAGACTGGAAAGCTTTTCTTAACTCAGAGCCACACTTCAATGAAGGACACTTAAATGAAAGCATGCTACTTACATTTTTTTGGGGAGCCCTGTATACCGTTTCTGCAAGTGATATGAAAAGGCATTTCAGGGAAACAAAACTGTTGAGATCCTAAAACTCACAGAACTATTGCTAGCACATGCTACCACTTCCCAGGGCAGCATTTCCTCAACAGAGCCAGTCAAGAACAGAAAAGCACAAGAATTCACACCACTGCAGACAATGACTTGACTGGCTGAAGTGAGCAATTTCCTGAACAATTCAAGAGTGTGAATGGGTATAGCGCTGTTTTGACAACCTGATTAGTAAAATGTTATCAAATTACCTTCCCTCAATTAGTTTGTTATGCTGTTGTCCCTCCAGCCAAGGGGGAATTTTAAAGGTAACAGACCAGGCAGGATTGACTTCAGCTTGCTAAACTACAAAGAATGAGGACCTGTAGCCTTGGTCATGCCAACAGAAAAACATGGCATAGATTCATTAGGTTGGAAAGGACCTACAAGATCATCTAGTCCAACCATCCTCCCACCACCATCGGCATCAACTGCAATAAGCTCTAATTCTTTTAACAGCAGCAGCCCTTCACAGAGCTGTTCACACTGTTATCTTCATCAGAGACAAGGTCTTATCAACAGCAGTACCCACAACCAAACAACCTGTGACAGGGCATCCTACAGGCTATTGGGGTTATCAGCACAGACACTGGATTGCAGGCACTTCTTAAAGTATTCACAATATCAAACATCTGCTCTTCTTGGGGTTAGTACCAGCCTGTTACATTAGCTGAAGATCTGACATGCAGAGTCATCTCTGGATGATTAGAAAATGCATCGACATGCACACCCTCACATCACTTTCTCACACAGCACGAGTCATGCATCTTTCACAACTGAGCAAGCTAGACAGCTCCCTGCCACTTGCTGTGGAAATTTCGTACTCTGCATCCTTACAGGAAGTCAGACATGAGAACTGCAACTTCAGGCATGTTACCCACCCATAGTCACAATTTTTGTTCTGCTTTACCACTGTATACCACTTTACTTCCAGAAGACCCGCACTTTTAAGGAAAAGCAGTCTACATTCCCAAGCCACTCTCACGCTAGCTGTACCAAACAGCTAGCTGTACCAAACAGCATTTTACTATTTTAGTTCATTTTGCTTAGCATTAAAAACATGCAGTATTAAAAACATACCTCCAAAAAGCAGACAAAATTGCCAGCATTAAAATAAAGTCCACGTGGATGCTCTCAAATTCTTTGCATGTTTAACCAGTTCATCTTGCCATTCATGAAAAGTTTGACTGGATTGTGCTTTGTTTTTGACCTGTCCAGCCTACTGTTGTTTAACAGAAACTGATTTGTTTCGGTTAACTGAAAACATATCACAGTGCAAATGGAAATATCCTGTTTAAGGCTGCATTAGAGGAAGTTTATACAATTTCTGTGAGGGATCCAGAACACCACATGACTCAAGGAAACAAAACTCCTGAGGACCCAAAACTTACAGAAGGTTCTCCTGCAGTACTCAAGTCAGTCAACATGGCTGGCAAAGCACAGAAAATTGCATTTCAGTCACACTATTATAGACAATAAGTTGAATAGCTAATGAGAATTTCCAGGGAAAAATATCTGAACTCCACTGTGTACTAGACTGCAGTTAATATTGTAAAAGAAAGCAATTGACCCTTATTTAGTGCAGTGCCATTTATAAATCAATAAGAATCACTTGAAACGTGAACAGCCTCATCTTAATACTTAGCTCTTCCACAGTGGTGGTGTTCCTTCTTCAGTTTTACTAAAGTTTAGGATGATCTCTTGAACTGCTCCCCTTAGAAGGGCTGCGTTTTCCAGACCTGTGCCATGTGAGAACTTCCATTTGAGCATTTATTTAATAATCACAGGGTTAAGTAGCTTCACTTGCCAGTATAACTTTGAGCTAACAATATTTGCATGCACTTTAGCATTAACATCACCACAGTTGTTTATACTTAAATGAAGATTAAAAAACTTTGACAATTAGTCACATTTCTGCTAGGGAACAGGGAGAAGGGGCAAGTGCTACATTTACTGCTACAAACCAACGTGCTGAATGAAGAGTGGGAGAGCAAGTCAGTCCATACAAATCAAGGACATGGACATCTGGAAGACTGCACTGCTGCCCAGCTCTTTTACACAGCACAGTAAACAATACCAAGATATCTACAACCAAGACCCAGCATAACAGATCAACACTTCTTCCCCTACAAGAAGGCCACTACATCCATCACCCTATCTTCATGTCCTCACAGTAGCAGGAATACTGACAACTATCCTCCAGTGAAAATACTAGAAGTTGCATTTAGCAGCACAATTAAAAGCTGAATGACTGAACATGTATTGCTGCTGGCTGCATAGCTATCCAGAGTTTGATGGACACGTGGGCTTATAAAAATCTCAAAGTTTAACAAGCGTAGAGTCCTGACCTGGGTAGGAATAACCTCAGGCACCAGCATGCACTGGAAGACAAACAGCTCCATGAAGGACTCAGGAGTCCTAATGAACAACCAACTTGAGAGTACCTTTGCTGCTAGAAAGGGTAACAGTATCCTCAACTGCAGTAGATAAAACATGACCAGCAGTTCAGGAGAGGAGAAACTTTCTCTCTATTCCACTCTGACTGGTGAGGCAACACCTGGAGTGCTGGATCTAGTTCCTGGGCTCCTCAGCAGAAGACAAAATTACTGGAAAGAGTTCAGCAAAGACAAACAAAGATGAAGAAACTAGAGTCCCTCTCCCACCAGGGGATGTTGAGGCTGTCCTGTCCAACGAAGAGGAGGCTTAGGGAGATCTCAATGTCTATAAATACCTGAAGGGAGGATGCAGTGAAGCTGAAGCACTGCCCCTCCCAGTGGTGCTCAGTATCAGGAGAGGAGACAGTGTGCACAAACTGGAACACAGGAGGTTCCTTCTGAACACAGGCAAGCAATTCTATGCTGTACAGGTACTAGAGCACTGGCACAGGCTGCCATGAAAGGCTGTGGAGTCCCCTACTTAGACATCTACAGAAACCACCTAGAAACGGTCCTGGGTACCCTGCACAAAGCAAAGGTTGGATCAAACCACCGCTCTGATAACAATATTAGAAGATGACAATGTTCTCAACAATATTCTGCATCATTTCATGGTCATTCCACAAACAAAACCGGTAAGCCTGCTCTACTCACACCCTGTAACACTAATGAAGAAAGAAAAATATTTTTAAGGGTAGACAGATGGGAAATAAAACCCACTCACCTGCCATTTTTTTTGATGTAGGTTGCTAAATAACCATGATCTTCCCAGTTATGAACTGTTTCTGTCATTCCCTGCTCCTGAAAAACGGGCTGTAGAGCTTTAAGAACGGCATTACAATCAGCTGCAAGAAAGAACAGGGAAATAATCAGTAAGGATTTTCCAGTTAAATCAGTTTTTGTTTTCTTCATATAAACACTGAATAGTTTTCACTGGCAACACTATACGCTACCATTCCTTTGAGTTCTGCCTGAACAATTGCTTTCAAGTTTATATTTGATCACACAAAAGGTGGAAGAAAAACAAAACCAACTGTTACCTAATAAAGTTTGGGAAATACATTTTTTCTAGTCCACATAGATAACAAAGTTCCTTTAAAACAGTCTTTATCCCTGTGCATAAAAGGTCTTAATCTACAATTGTCAGAATAAGAACTTTTCCTATACCTATTATTACTAGTCAACTGTTGTACCATAAGCCAATCCAAGTCTTATTCATGTAATTAGTTTTATTTACTAAAAAAGCCCAAGAACCACAACCACCACCACCCACAATCCCACAAATAAAGAGCAGCACTGAAAAGTAGTTTACTTCTCCTGGCTTAAGGCACTGAAAACAAGACAGGGCAAGCTCCCCTATCTAAATAGTGATCATTTTCTCTTCCACTCTTCTAACCAGCAGAAGAAGCAAAGGGGAAAGTCTTAAAATTGCAGTGCACTATGCAGCTGACTCTAAGCACACAGTAGTGTTAAATAAATGCTAATATGAACCAAAATAGAAGCAAAAATGCATCTACTTCCACCTTGACATGAGGAAAAATCTACAGTTTCTTTCCTGGAGAGCAACTGATAAAGTTCCTGAATGCATGTTTGCTTGGGAACAGTATGATGAATAAGACAAGAAATTCCAGAATTTACTGGATATTCAATACTTGCTATATTTAAGTATTTCTGAGATCATTTCCTTGAAAGTATACTTAGCTTACATCAGTGACTCAGAAAAGTTACACTCAGAAAAGTTACAGACCAAAAAAAAAAAAAACAAAAAAACAAAAAAAATCATTCCACCATTTCCACAACTCACAGCAGCTAAATAACTAGTTGAAGGAATTGATACTGTGAGCCGTTCTCACAGAGAAACAGTCAGGCTACTCTGACAGATGCCCATCCATGTCACAAGCAGATCAAAAACCCAAGGAGAAGTGTTATTTCTTCTAAGACAGTATAGACTCACAAACTTCAAGATGCTATGGGGGAAAAAAAAAAAAACACTGACTTGGAGATAACTAAAGTTTTCTTCAAAAAGCAAGATGATGCTTTATACATACAGGTATTACTTCAGATAGAAGATGCTGATGTTAGAAGCAACAGGTTTGGTGTATGCATGAGATCTTTTCCTAAAATTCTTTTTTTTTTTTTTTAAACACATAGAAACTTGTATAACAACTACTTTAAGCACTCGAACAAGCATCCCAGTAACAAGTTGAAACCCATCAGTTGTCTGGAATTGACTACAGAAGTCTATCAATCTGGTAAAGTTACACCTACCTGAACTGAAACCAAGCTACTGAGACTGTCACACCAGTAATCATGTCAGTGAGAAGCCACAGACAGCCCCAGAGAGGTGAGTATAATCATTTTATTTCACATGCACTGAAGACTAAGCCATGCAAACATCACAAGGAACTAAAATTACTGAGAAATCAACTGGCTTAGCTACCTGCAGACTGCTTATAACTCACTGCTTCCAGCCCTGACACTGTTCTACCCAGCCCCAACTAAAGAGCTATTCTAAGACAATTTTGTTTTATTCACAGCCCTCAACTGCATATACATAAGCAGTCCCAAAAGTAGTGCCTCCTATTTAATTCCACGAGAACTGCAACAGATACAAAGAGCACAACAATGGATCAAATTCAAAGCTTCAAAATACTATTTTCAGCACAGTCAAGAACAAGAGCCTGCATGCTATGCTCATAACAATCCACACTGGCAAAGGTGACCTGCTGTCCCTACTGCACCACTCACCATTCAGTGCGCTCACATTCAGAGGCTGGTCTCCATAAACGTTTGGCAAACATCAATGAATGTCAACGGGGGCCATTTTTTTCTGCATGGTGAAATTCAAAGACACACCTTTGCCCCAACCACACCCATGTCAGGCACCACTGTGTCACACCACCCCTCTGCTGCCATCTGTCACAGTCATGAAATGAACAGGAATACTAGTGAGAAGGTTCAACACCTACTGCCATGCCACCAACATCCTCTTCTGACATTGTGGTCCAACAAAAAAAAAAAAAAAAGACATTACGTTTGGAGCAGCCCAAATAACTTGGAAACAACCATGACCTCCAAAAACCACCAGCAATAGCTTCCAGCACGTTCCTGATGTGGACATTTCAGGTAAACGAAAACTACACCAAGTAAATCACACAATTTGTCTTACCTAGCATAAGCAAACAGCAGAACTGGAAGCCTGATTACTGTGACCTATGAAGACCATGCTTCTCTGTTTTTTCCTCAGACAGGCAGAAACAGAGGTAAAAGCATCTAACTTTCCCTCTGCAATACATTTAGAGCAAGCCAATTCCCTAACATCTTGCCAAGAACGGTTATGAGAAGTAGAAATGCTCTGCTTCTTACTGCTCATTGTGCCCAACTTTTAATTCATATTCTGAGATATTTACCTTCCATTTTTCATGTCCTACTCATTAACTCCCCATTAATTGTTAATTCTAATTAACAGAAAACAAGTACCACTGGAGAGCAGTGAATAATTTAACTGCTGGCAAAACTGTAACCCTGTCAGTCCGTAAGCAGCCCCTCTCACTGAGGGACCATCTACAAGGTCTGCTATCTGTGAAGCTTTTTCTTCCCTACCCTGCTGTGAAACTCCTATATTTGGGCTTCATATGCAGCATCAGCCAAGTACCAACATGATGAGGGCAAAACAAGCACAAAGATTCCCTGCCAAATTACTGTGGTTATCACAGTAACAGATGAGACAGTCAGCATACTTTACGGACACAACCACAAAAGAGGAGGAATCATAATTAGAGCCACAGTTCTTAAATTGGTTCTGGTTTTTGCAGCTTTGCACTGGGAAGGAAAGAGATGTTCCTCCCTCCTCCTCTTATAGTTCACCATTTGTTTTGCTTTCCCTAGTCCTTTATCATTTGCAAAACCCACAACTCTTAAAGGTTGGTCTGGCATGACACAATAACTTCAATAATGCAAGCTATATCCTTCCAGGCCAGCAAATTAGCATGAAACCCCACACAGAGCTAGTATGTAACCAACTTCCAGACCACTTCACTTCTGTAGCTTCTGCAAGACACTGAATAAGCTAGAGAAGAGAACCCCTAGAAGAACTAGAATGCTCACACCACATTCAGTTTTGAACGATCCGAAGAATTCCTGTTGGGTGTGCTTTGGCAGAGACTGCACGATAAGTCATCGCATTCTTCTGTTCCATGAAGATACTAATCCCTCACAAGCTGCTCCTCATTCTACAGGAAATTTCTTTGCTAAGCAGCCAGGCACAACCTCTTCCTATTATGTGATTAACTTCATGAAGTTAAAATAACACACCCTTTTCATCAGGTCTCCTTTTGGTTATACTACAAAACGTTTGCCTCAGAGGGCTAATTAATTAATTCAAAGTTGGGAGACTCCTTTTAAGGCATCAGTGGTTGCTTGAAGGCCTCACAAAGCTTTATGAATCTCAAGATCTCACTCCTAAATCCACTTGCCACTACTTCACTCCAAACTTAGATATGCTTTAACAAGTGTTAAGTGAAAAAAGGACAATGGTGATAAAACCACAAAGGAGAAATTGAATTAACATTTTGCTGCAGATTCCAAGTAGGCTGTCTTCTTAGCATGTGTGTACTCTATTCAGGAAACAAAGGAAGCAAATTCAAGTTACTGACTATGAAATCCTGTTTTAAGTATTTGATATTTGCCAGAAGGAATGAGAAAGGAATGAGAAGATCCAGTATTTCAGCTCCACAGAATGAAAACAAAAACAGTGCATAGAAGATCTGTGAGATAAATAGTTCCCAAAAGAGTTAGTGCCCAAGTCAGACTGTTTCAGAAACCCAGTACACTTCAAGAAGAGATTTTAGCACAGTCACAGACATTCCTCTGGAATTTCAGCAGACAAGAATTGATAGTCATCTCCAAACAGGAGGGCAGCTCTAAGGCCACACATACTCTAGGTATCCAGGCTGTTCTAATGCCAGTTTCAACCAGATCGTCCAACAGTGATCTCAGTGATCTGCTACTGGATCAGACTAGTTAAAAAAAGTACATCTGTTTTAAGATCTCAGAGGACTTAAAGTCTTAGCAAGTTATGGGAAAAGATTAGATTTAGTTTGAGAATATTCACCTCATAACCACAATTTTGAACCCTTTCCATTAGGGAACAAGAACATAAGTGAAACAATATAACACATTAAAGCACTCTCATATGCTTTTGTATTTTTCCCTTGGTAGCTACACTCTAAGGAGAGAATTGAAGAGAAATCAAATGAAGTGCTTAATTAAAAATGCATTGAAAATTAACATACTACTACATATTCTGCGCCTTCTATGTAAGACAGGAACCTCAATGGCTGGCAACTCATCACTGCTCAGAGCCATGGAAATTCACCATTTCCATCTATTAACGACATCATTTTGCTGCACATGTCTGAAGTTCACCATGGACACTGTCTGACATCTCCTGTTTTACAAAAACATCACTGGCAAAGCAAGTGAACAGAAGCAAGGTGGGAGAGTGATGAATGAAGCAGCACTGAGAGAAGCCTCCAGCTTTTAGCCTGGTCAGGTCCCAGTGCCAGCTGAAAAGGACAGCAGCAGGGGGCTGAGTGCCTACATTTCAACAAGGTCATTGTTTTATGGCCCTAGACTAAAACAAACCTTGTCAGAGTGACAACCCTTCCCTTATTTCTCATCCTCAGCCTCACACTACTAGGGCTCCTCTATACTCAGCATGAGAATACAGAGCAGTATGTTATGTGCAGACTAGCTATTACTTAGTCACTATCCTTTGGTATGGCATTTTTTCTTAAAATGTTCTCATACTAATGAAACATTATCCAGAGAAAACAGCCTTGCCACAGCACAACAGTTGCCTGAATTATTCCTTTTTAACATCAAGAACGAGGACATGAACCCACATTTCACTCAATTAAGAGAAGGACCTCCTTTCCAAACACACTAAAAAAAAATCCACTGTCTTCATTGCTCCCCACGACAAAGAAGCTGGGTTTTGCTTATCAGTTTAACAGGTACAAATGAAAAGCAATGTGCTTCATCAGCAAGCATGTGACTCAGTGCTGTGTTTGGGAGTCCACTATCAGGGACACCTACATAGGAAAACCCTTTGTTTCACGCTTGCCAGCTATGTGAGAGCAGAGAACACCAGGAAGCAGAAAGACAGACTAATCATTCTCTATTAATTTGCACCTGTGGGAATCAACCATGTCATGAGGATTTACGTACAAATCAACAAATTACGCATGGCACAGGATGAGGTTTAATAAAGGCAATTAGATGTAGTCATCTGCTATTCACTCTTCCACAAGAGAAGCATCAGTTTCAGGTTTCTTTATGCACTTAATTTCATTATTCTGCATTACAGCAGGTTAAGAATAGAAGGCAGCTTTTTCCTGATGAGTTCTCACGGATCCTGTGCCCCACAGTGCAACCCAGAGTGCTTCACACTATATATAGTGACTACAGGCAAGTCAAGCTATACCGTGCTAAAAAGCAATGCATTAATTTACCAGTACCACTATTTAAGGACCACAGTTGATATAAATCAAGTACATCCAAGTGTCCCTTTGAGAATTATTCATGAAGTCTATCAGAAACAAAGAAGAGCTCTCAAAGGACTGAAAGCTCATAGCAGAATTCACCCCTTATACTCCCCCACAAGATATCACCCCATCAGCTCAGGCTGCCAAGAGAAATACATGCAAAACACTCCCATGAGATTGTAAATCTCTGTGAGACACCAGAAGATCTTAAATGCTGTTGGCTGATTTCCTTGTGTCATGGTTTTATGATTTTTTGGTATTGGTATTCCACATCATAACAACACATAGTGCATTAAGAGTTAAAGAGTTAATACTCCAACTCCATAGATCATTGATATTTCCGGGTATACCTGTCTCAGAAGAGGAGAACTACATTCCCCAGAGGACTTTGCGATGCTTTACATTTTTACGTATTTTCGGCTCAGAGGGAAAAGATAAAAACCCTCTGTGGTCACGGGACACTCTCTTTCCTTCGGGATCGACTCAGCAGTGGGTGCTCGCTGCCGTATCGCCTTCAGCGTTAGCGTAAGGCCTTCGGTTTATCGGACACTCTCTCTCGCTCATTTTATTTGATTTATTAGCTTCAATTCCAATTATATTGTATTATATTGTGTTATTTTGCTTTCTGATATCTTATTTAGTAAATTAGCTTTCCTCCTCAGATCGTTGCCGCTGTTTTGTTTCTAGGCCCATCTCCCTTTTCCCTTTCCCCCTTCCCCTTTCCTGGGGCGTGGGTCTGTGGGTCCCCCACACCAATCGTCACGGAACCGGGCTGATCCAGCCCAGTAAACCGTTGACACCTTCACATCACATTCTTCTTCCCTTTTACTTCACTGAACATATTCCTCTTGCAATAATCACTCTCCTACCCACTAGCAGAAGTTGAAAGCAACCTCTCTCTTCCCTTGCCACATACACTCCACAGCCCCGAACACCTTCTCCCTAAAGCATTTAATTAGGGACTCAACTCCAGATGTTCTTCTGTTGACTGATGCCAACCTAAGACTGCACTGCCAACAAAAAGAGCACTCCCATTTTTCCTCATTGCTACATTCTTGCCTCTTCCTTTACACCAGCAGTGCCATCTCATGCTTCAGAGGCATATTTTAAGAGGTAATGCTAACGTAAAAAGGAGCAAGCAGGAAAGGTAAAGAAGTGCTTAAGCCAGAAATATAACCACAAACCCTTGGGGCAAGACTGTATTTCAACTGAGGTCTGACTTGTCTACCAAAAAACAAACCCACAGTTCTATACTCACCCTTCTGTGACACAGCCAGTCCAGGTAGTTACCTGAGAACTGAATATACGAATCTCAGTTAAATAAATCCAAAGCTCTAGGATTTAGAATCATTCAATTCAAGTACACTAAGGAGTTGCAATAATTTCAGAGAACTCATGTCCACATTATAGCATCTTATTATTGTTAAAACAAAACTACGCAATCTTTTAGCTTGTGACCAAATCAGATTTAAAATATTCTTACATTCTTCTGTCAGCAGCTGCTTATGGAACAACTGCTGGTACAGAATAACTTGCAAGTGACCCACCTGGCTACAAGCAAATCTAATTTGGGACAGTCAAAGGTCAGAACTTCACAAGAAGCTCTTGTCAGTGGCATACTGTAATGAGAGGGAGGTGGGGGAAGACTTCTACGTATCACACTATCAGTTCTTCAGTAACAATCTGGTCACAGCAATGAAAGAATGTTCTAATGCAAAGCTGAACTGGCGTGCTAACTGAATTCATTTTCTTGCTTCAAGAGGCAAGCACCTGGATACATGAGGTTACTAGCTGCACAAGCAAATCTCTTCAAGCACAAAGAGTCAGTTGCCACAAGACACATATTGAAAGAACAAAAATATAACACCTGCTACCAATTTAGATGTCTCACACTTATGACTAATTTAAGATTAGCCGTAGACACTAGGTTTTTTTAATTACTTTTTCTTTTCATAACCAAGGCTGCATATTAATTCCTACTCAGTAAGGCCATAGAAGTACCTCCAAGTAACATAACCGGGGCATTCAGGAGAAGATCAGAGCTTCACTGAAAGCATTTCGCTTTCCAAAGGCACTCAGTGGCAGGGAAGGATAAGTCCTACTGACCAGCTGAGGATGCAGCTGTGTCAGGGACTCTTACAAACGCAGCCACACACTTGAGCAGAGGTTGTTTTACTAAACAATGCAGAACCACTGAGAGAAGGCTTAAAACATACCACTTACATGAAGCTGTTCAGCCTTGTTAAACTCTCTGTGAATATATTTACCAGTCTCTGAAACTTTCCCACTCACCCCTACCCACTTGTTTAAGTGATATAAATCTTCTAAAGTCAAAAGTAACACCAGGAACACCCATACTATGCATTAGTCACAGGAGCATGGCTTATCTCTAGGAGAATTTATTCATGCTCCACTAAAGCATCCCAGGAAATGCATATCCATACATAAACTCAAGCACAGCAGACACTGGTCTACAGGAGAGCTTATTTATTATGGTCATCATAAATAAAATTGAGATGGTTAAAGTAACATTTTGCTATAACAATGGCTGACTACAGAAGAGCCTGCAAAGTCAAGGTGAAAATATTTGTAGCATGTCTGAATCTGAAACTACCTGAGGGGAAAGAATGAAGACAAAGAGTAACTGCTTTCCAGAACCTCCCTTGATCATCTTTGCATAAGCATTTTCTGTCATCAAAGATGATTATCAAGAGTTACTCAGCAAGTCAGGCATTGCAAACAAACTTCCCTTGGCTTATTTACTACACCAGCACAGGATTCTTGCTTGCAGATTCAGCAACATCTAAAAGCTCACCGCTGATGATTCCTGACCACAATATACTAATGAAGTTTAAAGAGAACACACAGATGGCTCTTCCCTTGTTCAATACTGGCAAAGCTGCTAACAGCCCTCGCTGCTGGCTGGGAACATTTAAGGGAATGTTTTCAACTACTGAACTACCGTTTTTCACCTAAATAAAGCAAATCCTACAAGAACACTCCACTAGAAATAAAATAAATCTTAAGATACTGATTTCTGATAGTGTTAAGCACCCTCTCCAGTTCACTTCAATATTGATAATTTTTTCCTATACTTTCTCAAATTATAGACTTCAAAAGTTGTTTTACTAAACCTGGAATCTAATTACAGCTAAGTGATTGTTAACTTAATTGCAGATCTTCTGGAATTCTGTGCAACGGTTCATCAGGACCCCTGTGCTCTGTGGTAGCTATGGAAGAAACATTTACAGGCCTTAAAAGCAGCTTCTGACAATTTGGAAAGTTTCGTTGCTCTGTTAAACACTTTCACTAGTTTAATTATTTATTCTCTCTCATTACTTTATTCTGTAAGACTATGCTTTTTTCACTTTGCAGAAATTCACTGTTGTTCAATAGAGAAGAAACATCTGTGCGTGAGACAAATTAAGCACTTAAGTCTCACAACCTTCATTCTTCCAAGACTTGCTGCTTGGTCAAGTTGAATTCTGCTTGAAAAGGCTGTTCCTCATTAAACTTCCTGTAACTCTGTACCCCAGAGTGCTGACATGCAGCTCAAACCTTACTACCCAGATGTGTAGTTTCAACACACCAGCTCCACTAGCTTCATTTGTCTCTTCCAGTATCACAGAAAGTGAAGTCCATCAACTGGCATACAAAGATTGTTTGCATTTTAAAAAATATTATCACTTGGTGAAAGCTCTAGCCCTTCCACCTAAAAAACTAGCAAAAAAACAAAATATACTTGATAAGAGAACTCCTACACGCTCAAACAATACCTGCTCTCCTGCTATCAATTCTCCTGCAACCTGACCATCTTCCAGAACTGCACAAAGCAAGGTGACTAGAACCATTAAGTTTTTTTTTTCCTAGTTTCAAGAGTTAGAATTACAAGAATGGGGAAAAAAAACTTCACACCATGGCTGCTATGCATAATGCATTTGCTATTTAAAAGGCACAGAAGCTTACCTCAAATAGAAATACTCATGTCAAAAGCAGCCCTCATTTCCTGTATGAATTTGTTTCATGGCCTCAAAGCAAGCCCTCAGGGAGAACATCTCATGTTGTATCCTTCATGTTGGCATGGGAGAGATGCTTCATGCCCCAGCAAGCAGCCATTAAATTCTATCACCTGGGAGATTCAGATAACTATTTTCAGAGTTCCTCTCATAGAGCATTTTGCTCTTCAGCACTGGAAACCAACAAAAGCAGGGAATGAGTTCACAGCAATCCATGTTGCTAAAAATAGACTCTTCCATTCCTGTGTTAAGGCCTCCTGACAGGGCAGCCTCATGCTGCAAGGCAGGGCAGGCCCATCCCCGGTCCTAGCCTGTCAGAACAAGAAGCTGCAGGCCTGCAGGGCATTGCTTGGAGCTGCACAACACAGGCTCATTCCTGACCTGCGGCTGTAAGCTGACTGCAAACACACCTTTAGCCAAGGTCAATAACACATCTGCAACCATGAGCTATGTAGTCTTCATTCAAACACAGACACCATCAGCAAGGAGTCAGCAAGTTCTTGTAACATAACAAACCAACACAATAAAGAGATAAGCATATCACCTGCATGTTATCGCAGCAGCCAGATGTTCTGGCACTTCAGACAACCCCACCATTGACAGAACTGGTTAAGATGGCCAAAGAGATGCTGCTTCCCTCACAGTGTGCTCAAACACACTTCATTCCAGCTAACTGCAGCCAGACCCAGATCACAGAAGCAGGCACATACCCCATTAAGATAAATAAAGCCCTGGCATCTCTAGTACAACAAAAATATACTACAAATAAAATTAAAAGTAGCTATACATATATATATAGTCAAGCACTCACAAAAGATCTGTTGATAAGCCTTCCGTATGCAATCTTAAACTGCAAACATTTACATTAGTTTAACCCTTTCTTCTTCACACGCAAAGCTCTCAAGCATCTGCAGGAAAAAAACCCAGCAAGAGTTCCCAACCTACCACATCTCTTCCTGCTTTCTTCTCCTATTTCAATATTTATTGTGTTCAAAACAAGACAATATGACCAACTATTTGTTATACTTTAAGAATGTCAAATACAGGAGTACATCCCAGCTGTAAATATACTGGGGTACATCAAACAGCTCTAAAATAAATAACAGAAGGTGTGAGAATAGCTTATATCCTCGTATCCCTAAGCATATACAGAAGTATCACCTGAGAGCACTTCTTAATGGTCAAGAAGCACATCTCAAGTCTGTAAGCTGTAGTACAGTCAGCAGTGAACAGCACATTCTTACACTAAGGAATGCTTCAACCAGGACAGGTTCATGTATTTTCATATAACCTGTAAAGCAGTTAGTGCCTCCTCCACATCCTGCTTAAAAAAAAAAAATCCCTCAGAGCTATAACACACACACAACTCCTTTTGTAAATGCTAATCAAAGAACACTATATTGGATTTGACTTACAAAAATCACACAGCACAAGTTAAGGTACATGGAGAATAAAGTGAAAGAACTTTTCAGTATACTGGCCAAATCCAATGATAATTCCGACATGAAGTGCTGCAGCTATTATTTTTTATTCATGTGCACTTCTACAACAGACTTGCATTCCTCACTCTTTCCCTCCCCATATGCAATTTCAGAACTGAGCCATGGACAGGAACAAAACCACTGCCAAAGGGCCTAGAAAAGGAAGCTCAGCCTGCAAGAGGTCATATTCTCCTCTTTCCATCTCCATGAAAACACTTGTTCTGTTTTCCTTCATACACATACACATTCACTTACCCTCTTCTGTAGAAACCAGTGCTGCCTTACCAGCACTACAGCCCTAGAATTCCCACAGCAGTTTCATAAGAACTTCTTTCATTAAATGGCATGAGCTCAAATAATCTCTGCTTCCCCTCACACCAGCACACTCTTATGTCCTGCACTGAATTCTGCAAGCACATCTGTGCAGCTGCAAACTGTGCAATCCCCTCAATAATCCCTAACAGTAACACATTTCAAGTTATTTTTCCAATGAGTTTTTACCTTTTCAAAGCAACTTTCTGAAGTGATAACCAAGAACAAGCTTGAATGGAGTCTCAAGCCCACAAACTAACCAACTGTTAAGAATGCCAAGGGCCCAGAAGTCAGAAGCATGACTAAAGCCTTCTCTGCCCCAATTACAGAAGGAAAATGAACTGCTCCTTTTTCGCAAATAAGGGCTTCATTAAAACACTCCTCTTATATTTTACGATAAGGACCACCACTCTGCCTGCAGATGCTGTCTGCTCATCAGCTCAAGGAGACGCAGCCAGGTAAGATACTTCTGCTCTGAAGTTCCTCCTTTAAACACCTCAAGAAGTCCATCACAAAGTCAGGTTGCATTACCCAGAGATTCAGACCTGCTTCTATCTAACTGGCTACTGAAATTCCATGAAGATTCGCAATTAGAGTTGTTTTCATTTAGAAAAAAGAAAAAAAGCCCTTTTCTCCCGATTCTTCTAGTTTTGTACTACATTAATAGAAGTTTGTAGTTTTATCTCAGCCTCTCAGGAAATTGGCACACAAGTTCATTCGACCCAAGCAACCCCATTCCCAAGGGGATACTCTTCCTTCTCCTACACTTCCCCCACTCCTATCTGAAATCAACAAGAAAAATACCACCTTCTCCTTTCTAGACTTCCCTACAACAATATTTTCATTAACGGTTATCACTCAATATCCCCAACAACTACCAATCTTACAGACATTAAAAGTGCCTACTACTCCAACTATTCACGCAAGATACTTACCAAACACATTTTTATTCTGAATAGTGGATGACAGAGAGAACTGAACTGCCTGAAGAAGAAAGATATTGTAAAGGATTCTGGCATATGGCAAACAAAATAGTCAGAAGAGATCACCATCAGAACCCATATAATTCTGCAGCATGAGCAGCTGCTAATGGAATAAGAGTACAGGGACACCAACAATTAGATCAGGGTGCTCAGAGCCCTATCCGGCATGAATACCTCCAGGAAAGGAGCACCCACCACCTCTTTAAGCAACCAGTGCCAGTGCCTCACCATCCTAATTCTTAAAGCCACCTTCCTCACATCCAGCCTAGATCTCCTACCTTCTAGTCCTCTCACCACAGACCCTGCTAAAAAGTCTGTCCCCTTCCTTCTCACAGCTCCCCTTTAGGTACTGAAAGGCCACTATCAGATCACCTCACAGCTGCCTCTTCTCCAGGCTGAACAGCCCCAGCTTTTTCAGCCTGTCCTCAAAGGAGAGGTGTTCCACCTCTTGGATCATTTTTGTGGCCTTCCTCTGGACACACTCCAACAGGTCTGCATCCCTCCTGCATTGAGAACTTCACATCTGGATGCAGTACTCCAGGTGAAGGCTCACCAGTGCACAACAGAGAGGCAGTATTACGCCCCTCACCATGCTGGTCACACTTCTCTTGATGCAGCCCAGGATATAGCTGGTTTCAGGGATGCAACATTGGTAGCTCACATCCACCAAGTCCTTCTCTGCAGGGCTGTGTAAGCATTCACGAAATCCTACATAGAACTGTGTCCTGGAGATCCTCTCACCAGGATTCAACCATAGACTCCCTCCTTTACTCCCTCAGAGCCCTCAAAAGGCTGAGGAATAAAACAAGTTACACACAACAGAGCACATAAGGAAAGATTCCCAAGCAGCATTCATAATGCAGAAAGAGTACCTCATCCTTTACAGTCAAGTCTAACCTTTATAATAGACATTAACAGAGAAGGCATTCTTATTCCTTTCCATCAGGAAAAGGGGGAATATTGACTAGATACCATGTTAAACACAAACGCTGACAAGCATACTCAAATGGCCTCAACCACCATATATAACTCTTGTACACATTGAAGAAATAGACATCATGACTGTGTACACTTACTACAAGATTCATTATAAATGAAGACAAACTTCCTATTGAAGAATACTTAATCTCATAGCCTGAAGTCCTGTGTTTCTACAAGCTATGAAGTTAACAGCTGTAAGATGTACCAGAAGTCAAGATGAGGACAGGTTAACGTCTTGAGGTGTAAAGAGTGTGCATTTATCAAGGTCACAGATTCTGCAATAGTTCAGCTGAAGTGTAACAATAACATATAAGCCTCAGAAAGGCAAAGGAAAAAAAAAACGGGTGCATGGGTTTTCTAAGTCATAATAGAACATTTCCAAGTTTTATTGTCCACACAACCTAGGCAAAAAAAAAAAAAATCAATTGGTGATCCAGGATTCAGCATTGAAGTTTAACTCCTTCAACACTACCAACAAATTTACCTTTATCGCTCTTTCCTTTCAGTCAATTCCTTACACTCTGGGCCACAAGCATGAGAGGAAAACATCAAATGAGTACAGAACAATTAACTTTAGAGCCGCTGTAGTGGTATAACGGCAACAGGACCAGTCCAGTGAGAAGGTGTTACAAAGAAGAAAGTGGAAATCTCACCCACCTCCAAAGATCTAGGTTCAAAGGGAAAAATTCCACAAAGGGGAGATCTCCAACAAGCCATCCATCCTCAGTGGCAGCCAGCCTTGAGTCCTGAGGTCTAAGAGGGGCTGAGCCTGGCTCCACCCCTTCTGGTCACACAGGTGAACTGCCTTCACCTGTGCTCCCAAGGCTGACTGGATCTTTTCTAGAGGTGCTCAACCAGTGGATCAGGCTGTGACTCAACAGCTGCCATACAGCTGTTATGGGTGAAGAAGTTCTTCGCCTCTCATTCAAGGTGTCTACTGTGCTTAAACATGGTCACGAGAGGAAAATGATCCCCTCCTTTGGGCCATACAGCAAGCTTCTGCAGTTGGTCCATTCTCCGATCCCATTCAGGTACACCCATCTTAACTGGAGAAAAAAGCAAATACTGTCTTCAAAGAAGAAAGGAAACAGATCTGAAAGCAGACAATGCTTTCTACTAAGTTTTAGACCACTATGACAGGGTCTATTTAATTAATACTGCAGTTTTAATATCACAGAGCAGGGAAATTCATATCTAGTTTATTTTCTACACGCCTAGTCCTGCTCCTTCCCCTGCCACTTCTGACTATTGTGCAGATGCCAGCACTGATGCTATGCACTGAAGTTCAGGAAAACAAAAAGGCAAAAAGGTCACTGAGTCAAGGGCAGGAGGTTCCACGAAAGTGAATTTTAGAGGTACTCACATTCTCGGTTTTGTCAAGATCAAGCAAGGGCAAGATGCAAGGCCAATGGCGGGGCTACGCATTGCATCTTTTCCAGTGTCATGTTACTGACACCTTGACTATATCGGAGTATTCCAAAAACAAACTACTCTGATAACAACTCAAAGATTTAATAGAACAGCCTGGGTGAAAGGGACCTCAAAGATCGTCTAGTTTCAAACTCCCTGCCGTGGGCAGGGTCGCCAACCACTAGAGCAGGCTGCCTGAAGCCACAAGCAGCCTCGCCTTGAGTGTCTCCAGAGACGGGGCACCTACAATCTTTGAGACAGTGCATCATCACCCTCTGAGTGAAAAACTGCCTCCTAACATCCAACCTAAAGCTCCCCTGTCTTAGTTTAAAGCCATTCCGCCTTATCCTTTTGCTATCAACCCACATAAACGGTCATTCCCCCTTCATTAGGTTCTCTGCTTTCCCAGCTCTTGGCTTCTCACTGAAGCACGTATACAGCAAAATCACCAAGGGCACAGCTTGCAACAAAGCCCTCGGGAGGAGGAAATCTCCCTCCTCCCTCAAGATACCGAGGCATCTCTCACGTAGATGCAGCAAACCGCCTTGTCTGCCGCCTCCCTGCGGGAACGAAGAGGAAAGGCGGCGTGCAGCAGCGCTCGGGGGCACCCATCTCAGCTCTCCCGCACGTTTCACCCATTTTACCCATAGAAAAAAAAAACAAAACGTGGAGGCTTCCCTCCGCACGCCGGCTCGAACGTGCCCTCTACAGATGGCTCCGGAAAAGCCGGAGAGCTCACCTGAAACTGCGTTTTATTACCAATTCCTTCCCCCTACGCCTTCGCGAAGGGTCCGGCGGGGCCTGCTTTGCCTCGCCGCCTCCACTCCGCCCAGCGGGCCCTATGCAGAGAGCGCAGGCAGCCCAGGGTTGGGGGGGGGGGGGGGGGGGGGGGGGGGGGGGGGGCACCTGCGCCGCACGCGGCCCGGCCGCAGCAGGAGGAGGCCGCGCTGAGCAGGGCCCGCTGCCAGACAGGGCCGCGGGAGCGGGAGCGCGCCGAGGAAGGGGCCCGACCCCACGAGGATGGAGGGAAAGCTGAAGCCCTAGAGCGCCGTTACCTGTGGCGCCGAGCATGAAGTCCAGGGTGCTGTGCCGCGCTGCTGCTGCCATAGTGAGGTAGAGCCCTGTGCCATGCCTGGAGGAGGCGGCGGTGGCGAGGAGAGTGCGGCGGGCAGCCTATATGTGCGCGGGGCTGCGGCGGCGCCGCGGGGGTGGGAGCGCGCCGGGCCGGGCGGGGCCGCGATGGCGGCGGGGAGGGGCCCCTCGGCTCGGGGATGGGGCGGGGGTTGGTCAAGGGGGAGGGTGGCGTGGGGAAAAGGCGGGAGATGGCGGCCGAGCTTGGGAGCCGGGCGTGGGGAAAAGGCGGGAGATGGCGGCGGAGGGTGCTCCCTCAGGCGGCTCTCGCCCGCACCGTGCGGCTGAGGGAAAATAATCCGAAGCATCCCCCCCCCCCCCCCCCGCCCCGTTTTCTTTGAGATTCGGTCCCCATGCAACGAAATTCCTGGACGGTCTCCTAGCGCAGAGGGCCGTGGTTCAGCTTCTGGCTCACCCCTGCCCTTGCAGAGCAGAGAGGTTGCTGCCTTCCCAAGGCTTCGCTTGCGCTCGAGAATCTTTAAAACCTTTTATTTAAGGTCTTCTTAACGAACGATAACAGAAACTGCTTGCGGAAGCCACAAATGATAGGAGCCATGTGTACTTACAAACCCAGAAACATCCCACCCAGAAGCGGCTAGCAATAGGATCGATGATTAATGTTGTCAGTCGCTACAAACGCTACAGCTCTTGGCTGCTTTCTTGCAGGAATCTGCAGAAATGAGATCTAATCTGAGCAACGCAACAGTATCAATGATTTCATGGAGTTCTACAGCTTAAAGAATAAAAAGTTTTACAAGAAATACGAAGGGTTTACAAATAATCACTATTATGTAAGCTGATGTATCGCAATCATTATTTTTGTGGGTTGCAGTAACATTTTTTCATTGCAATCTTGTCCGTGTTTTAAACACCACAGTTCCACACATCCGGAGCAAAGCAAAAGCATTCCCTGGAGATAAGTATCAAAAGAGGCATAGATGTCTGCAAGTTTGCAGTAATTTCATTTTTTGTCAGCTGGTGTTGATTTGACTCTGCCAATCCGTGAGAGACTTGTTAATAATAATTAGCCAGAGTATGGGGCTCTGCAGATTCCTATTAAACATATTTGATCCAGTCCTGCACGTTACAGGGGAGTGCATAGTCCTGATTCTCCAAATGTAAGAAATTCTGTGTGCACACTGACTTTTCACCAAGAATTCTGCTTTTTCTTAGTGCTATGCCTTCAGAAAACAAACAAAAAAACCCAACCCAGTGCATCCTTGCTGCTTTCTCTGGTCTCTCTACTAATTTTTTTCAGGCATGCAGCTGAGGACAGTCAGGAAAATTCCCATACTTTATGATCTCTGATGTCTCTCACCTTTGTTTGCAGCAATGGCAGTTGTTTCAGTTATTACATACAGAAGCTTACTGTCTTAGACTTCAGCGCAACAAGGAAATAACCAATGCCTTTTGTTTAGCTGAAGCAATTACATTATCTTTCCATTGTGGAATAGTCAGAAGAAAGTAATGGTGATGTTGTCACCTAAGTATACCTTCAAGTATTTGCTCATACGTTCCAGGAGCCTAGCTCAATTATGCCCTTATATACACATGAACAACTTCACCAGGTTTACAGGGGAAAAAATAGAGCAGATTTTTTCTTGGCGTTAATTTTGCTTTTTAAGGCCGACCATTCTAGACTAGTAGTGGAAGATGGGTGGAGCATTATCTTTTTAATTAAATTTGCTATGGAAAAAAAGAAACAGAACAAAGGATCATCTTACCATATTCTTTTTTGTATGGTTCAGAATTTTATGGATCAGCACTGGACTTAGTCTGAAGAGCTGAAAAGGCTAAATTAATTATTTCAGAGAACGGTATCAAATCTTTCTTAGACTTCAATGTAAAGGACAGTAATTAGGCATAAACAACTTTCACAGCTGCTCGTTAAGTTAGGTGTAGATGGGGAAGCTGGCAAAGCAGCGTGAACAGATTTTTAAAAGGAATATGGGTGGAAAAGAAAAGGTTCACCTTGGCAATATTGATACAGCCATAGGAAAGCAGCAAGAGGAAGAAATCTGCAGTGCTGACCTGTAGGATTGAAAGTGGACAGGAAATTATATGTGGTGTTACAGAGCAGAAACATCAGAAAACCCACAGATGCCTCCAAGCAATGGATCCCATCACTCGAGGAAGAAACGAACAGATTTTTCTCTTCCGTTCCTTTGGCATGACTACACTTTGCCTACTACTTAACTAGGTCATGCCTGGGATATTTTGAGGAATCTTCCTATTAGAAAATTACTCTCAAGGGGAATTTAAAGAAGGGCAATTAAAATAATTAAAGAAATTGAGGGATTGATTTATGAGACATGATCAAAAGAGCTGGAATATTAAAACATGTTTCACCAATAATGTAGAGTTCGGATGACATCATAGTGTTAAGATTAGCACAGGCTATATGAAAAGAGTTTATTCAATATGGGATTAAATGCATATTTTGGAGCCAATAGAGACTGCTAAAGTAGATGCAACAGGTAAAAAAGAAACATGTTTGTGCACCACTATTTGCTCAGTTATGGAATGCTTTGTTCTGAAAGTGCAATGACAGAAGCCCTACTCTCTGCAGGGCGATTTGACAGATTATGTAAGACACACAGGCTGAAGGGAACAATCTCACACTGGCAAAAAGTCTGGATGGAGGCCTCTAATCGTGTCCAGCAACCTGTAGTAGAAGTACATTTTAGCCTACATCAATGTACAGATTCATAGCCAGCCGAAATACCAAACATTTCAGGTATCTGTGTTTTTCAGGCAGAACGTAACAGTGTTTTTAATCACAGTTCATCCTCTCTGACTACATCCAACTATGTTACTTGATCTGTAAATATTTCACCTAAAGCTGCCACAGCCTGAAGTTCACCTCAAGAATTAAAGTTAAAAACAACATATTCCTCATAGACAGCAAAGAAATATCCTATAAGAAGACCTTTATCCTTGTGTAATTTTAGGTAGTTCACAGATTTGTTAGCACCTGTTTAAGACCACCTGTGTATCTCACAGCTTTGTCGCCTGCAAATAAAATGGTCATCTTACAATGCTTAATGAAGCCTTGAGGTCAGGCATGCTTGTTTAATGGGTGCATGCACACAGCATCTTTCACGTCTGATTCTTATATTCAAAATATTGTTAATGTATGCTAAACAGAGGCATTCGTGTGGTATAATTAAATAAACAGTGCAGTGTGGTAACAGCCTATGCTGAAGTGACTGTTGGTAGATAGTAACAAAATGCGCAAAGCAGGGGCTAGAAACAAAAGAGGCTTAGAGTTTGTTGCAGACGCCGGGAAGTTGTTTCATCACCTTCACTGACTGTATTGGGTCAGATTTTTAACCCAGAATGTTAACAACGACAAAAGCACAGAAAGAAACAAACCAACAGACAAAAAACCCTACCACCACAACTCAAATTCTTTAATATTTGCTTGTAATTGGTAGAGGTTGTAGTCAATTTGTAGGGGAGGGAAGATGCAAACTAGGCAGATACTTCCTGTTAGCAAGGCACAATGAGGGAAAAAGGGTCTGTAAGTTTCTGACTTCTTAAGAGAATGACCTGAGGTAAGGACGTGGTACCACATTTATGACCGACGATGAAGTTCACCTCTTAAAAAAACAGTGTCTTATGAAGACATGTCAATGGCTCAGAAAACTAGAGCTTAGTATTCTAATGAACCTACTTCTTTCATTTTTCTTCTATGTCTGAGCACGTTACTGTTTACTAAAACAAAATTTATCTCCCCTTTCTTGGATGTTCATGATCAAATATGTAGACTTGCTAGGGCATTGCTCTAAACCGTAAAGGAAAAAAAAAAAGATAGGACTCTGTCTCAAATTAAATTTTAGCTACTGCAGGGTCTATATCTTATTGGAAACCATAAAAAAAAAATCTAACTTGAAAAACAAGCACATTGAATAAAGCAAGGAAACACATTCAAGCAGATTACAGAGATAAGTGAAGATTTAATTTTTTTTAAGGTCTGCAAACAAGGACCCTGAAGAGTCAAATTATATCACAGGAAGGCACCTCACAGAACAAGAGAACAATTTCAGGAAGTTTTAGGAAACTCTGATAAGAGGTAATTGCTTAAGTAAATGCTATCATAAATTACAGCAGCTATTATACTCTGCTTTTTGAAAGCCCTCTCCTGGATATTGGCCAGAGTGCTGTATTTGAACCCTTGTGATGGGATTTCCTTTGATCCAAACAGGTAAGCGGTCTTCTGGAGTGAGATTGCTTACCTGCTTACTGTGGAAGTGAGACTTGAGATCCAATGGCCCCAAACCTGTGCAACCTGGTCTAGGGAGCTGCTTTGGCAGGGGGGTTGGACTCGATGATCTCTAGAGTTCTCTTCCAACCCCAACAGTTCTGTGATTCTGTGAAAAATCCTGACCATCCTGTACAACCTCCTCCTTTGGGAACACCCTACTTTTGATAGCACGTTCACCAATTGAGTTTCAAGCCTGACATACTCACAAATTCTTTTGATAACACCAAGAAACATCCACAGAAACCACTGAGAGACCATTCCTTACCTTCACCTTTTCACCAATGTTCTTGCTGGTGGGTCCTACCTTAGCCCAGGGTCCTGCCTCTCACCCACATGTCTTGGTTTTGTGGTTTTTTGTTGGTGTATTTTTCCTCCTAACTCCCAAAATGTAAAGGCCTGACACAGTTCCTTTCCATGTTTTTCTACAGATATTTGACCATGGAATAAAATTCCCCCAAATCCCAACTAGTATATCCTCCCTCCCCACACCACATGCAGAAAAAGATTAGATGAACATCGCTTTCCTAACCCCAGCACAATCTTGCCCCTGAACCCATCACATGGCAGGGCAAAATGGGGTCAAGCTTTTCCTTAACATCTTGATCATCTCTCAGAACTGCTATATATCACATAAGCATTCCCTTTTGTTCTTTGAAAATAGCCCCTGAGAGAAACCTTTTTATAACTTCTATCAGATGATATCCCTCCCTCCCTGAGTGCCCAGACATCATCTGATCCCATGCTCAGCTCATCAAGTGATCCCAATCCCACATCAGATGATCATTATCTGGGACAGCAAAAAAAAGATCTTTCTGGGCTTGTCCACTTTCTTTCTCCTGCATGTCTCATAGTCCAGATACAGCTCTTCATATATCAGGAGCACTTGCCGATCCTAATCTTCCTTTATGGCCTAAATCATAACATTTGATACCTGCATCAGCTATTTAAAATATCTTAACCTCTTCCAGCTGGTTACTTGCGTACCCAGCTACAGGATAGGGCCTGAGGTTCACAGGCAAAAAGAACACTACAGGAAAAAATTGATTCATTATATGTAAAGCATAGCCCTGGCAAGTCCAGGGGAGGTCAGATAACCAGTGCTGGGGATGGCTCAGGGTGCTACAGCTGCAGCTTCAGGGTAGCCCTCTCAAAGTTTCCATCTATGATAAGTCAGTTTTTCTACAGTTCTTTCTGTTTTGTTCTGCTTCTGTTCCAGTTTGTATTTCCTAACAGTTACAAAATGAGTAATGCTGTTTTCCCAACCCAGCCAAGTCACATCTTGTCTACCATCTATGATTTTATCATTTCCCATTTTATGCAAGTGGTTTCAGTGACAGGTTAGCCCCTGGACAGCAAAGAAGCGCTCTGAGCAGGCAAATTTGCTATCTTTCATCATAGACTCAGTACCCAGTAGACAGTGTTCTCCTTTATTTTGATCCAGATCAGCACTTCCAGCTGAAATGACACAAAAGTGAAACCAGACCAATGAAACCAATGGAAAAAAACAAACAAAAAAAAAAAACAAAAAACAAGCAAAAAAATTAAAATAAGGTCAGGGAGAGCAAGTTTTTTGACAGCTTGTATTGCTTTAAAAACTATGAAAATAAGGGGAATTTGTAACCTGAGCTTTGCATAACATGAAGGAAATGCTATTCTTTCTGATCAAAGTGTTTATAGGGAAGGAAGTCCTGCACACAGAAGAATGGATGACAAATTGATTAAAATAGGAATTCTTAGTTCATCCACAGCTAGCGTAAGGCAGAGATAAAATGCATGAGAAAAAAAAAAAAAAAAGGTGTAAAAAACAGACAGTGGAAAAGATGTTTCACCTGCAACAGAGACCAGAAATACTTAGTTTACTTCATATGTGTTGTGAAATACTGTTTCTTATAAAGTTGTTCTCTTGTTCTTTTCTGAGTAATGATGCCTCAGCGTACAGTCTGAGAAGTGTTGGTGAATAATAATGTGGGCTGTTTTTTAATCTTATGTATATTATGCTTTGGACTCCTTATTTTAAAGGCTGTTGCCATCAAAGCCAAGGACAGATTTACTGCTGACGTCAGGGGTGACAGAATTTTAATCTGTGCCTGGTGCCCTACAGACAGGACTGGACTTAGTTCTGTTACTTGGCCATTGGACATCCTAGGCAGAAGTATACGTAACTGCATTTAAAATCAAATGCAGTAAAATAAATAAATAAGTGAAAACCCAACGAGGGAGAATGACAAAAATGCTCAAGTACATGCTGATAAATTATACTGGCTACACTTACATGATGCACATCCTGTCATAGCTGTATGAGGGATGTTAGTGCATGTTCACTTGATGAAGTTTCGGTTGTTAACAGAAGCTTTACCACCCTGCCTGTCACGTTTCTGGTTGCAAGTGCCATGCTAATTCCAAGTGAAAAGATGGTCACTTCCTCAAAAGGATCTCCAGGCTGAATAAAGCTGCCAGTCTAAAAGGCCGAAGCGGTGGTGCAGGAAGGCTGTTCCACATTAGACTCTCCTGTGAGCCTTGTCAGTGAGCTCATCATTGCAGAGATTTTCAGATGTCTACAGTGCAGATGCCTGTGTTGGACCTGGTTGTCTCAACAGCCTTAGCAGTCAGCAGAGCCATTTTCAAGATGCGATTCGTCTCACCCTACTGAAGATGTCTAAAACACATCAAATTGAGGTTTGCTTCTTTCTGTTGACTCTGAGCAGTTGAGGTGAATGCCTGTTTGGCATTCCACATCCAGACAGTGCTCTGCACAGATTAAATTGATTTCCTTCTATTCAGAGATGCTCTCGACATGAAGTCAGCACTGTCTTGTGAGGGACTGCAGCAATAACTCTTCAGAAGTTTTCTCCTTAGCAGAAAGTTGTGCACAGACTTCTCCATTTCATAAGGAACAGCTCATGTTAGGAAAAAGAGATGACTTTTCCAAGGGAAAAACAATACGACAAGATAATACTGATCCACTCAGCAGGCTGTGATCTGTCTGTTGGCTGCTAGACCATATCTGAGTTTATTAAAGGCATCACGGAAAGAAGTTGGAAGGACTTTGTGGTTACTCACAGGCAGGTCCTCTAAGATGTTGCCAGGTAGCATCTAATTATAAATGGGTTTTTAAATGCAATGTAATTAAATCAAAAGATAGAGTCAGCAATATGATCGAAAGTGAATGATCTGTATCTCACCTAAATAGTTTCACAATTAGAGTCGCAACGAAGTGACCAGATTTGGAGAAACAGGCAGAAGTGCACTTAATCTTCCAAAATGTAAGCTACAAGATACTAAACCTATCAATAAGGTAAAAGATTAATGTAGAAGGTCTTTTAGTCCGATATCAAAACTTCATCAGAACCCCTTGAAGTAATAGTTTGGACTAATTACAGAAAAATGACTTTTGAAATTAGCACAAAAATATTCAATCTAGAGCAGTTTACACAGCCTTGCAACCTGAAAGCTGTCAAATAACTTGTACTTGGAGTTTGTACCACAGTGTTGCTAGCTCAGGCGTTTAATAAAACATTTCAGTCGACACTTCAAGAGAATGATCCTGTCTTCTAATGAGAGCGGTCGGCTGAGTCAGGAGATCAGTGCTTAATCTTTAAACTGCTACAGATTATCCTGCCTTGGGTAAGTTACAGTCTGTCTGAAGCGTGGTGGAAACTACTTTCATCCTCTAAGGGTTTGTAAACCCATGAAGACACAAAGTGTTTCAGCTGTGAATTCTTTAAAGATACAGTTTTAACAGCAATTTCACTTGGAATGACTGTAACGATATTCCACCTGAATTTTTCTTAATACTTCTTTATTACTTGCCTTACATTATCTGATCAGACATGCTTTATTATATTCTCCTGTCAGCCACTGGGTTAAAAAATCCTTTTTTGTCGATGTTTGTTTTTTTTTCTTTTTTCTTTTTTTTAATCTCTTCTTCATTAGCTCTGACAGTTAATTTTGAACTTAGAGAACTTCTGATGAGCACAGAATGGTATGTGTGGCTGTTGTTAAGGATTAACAAGTTTGCTTTGAGGTTTTTTACTGCTATGCCTGTATAATGAATACTGTGCCATTGATGTTAGACTGGAGTACAAGAAAATCACCAAGTTAACCAGATTGGAATACTTTCCATATTCAAAGTTCAAATGCAACATGTTTCATTCATTTATTCTGTCCATGAGCAGATAATCTCCTTAGAATTTCTGGTGTGGAAACATCTTAGTTTCTCAGCTGTGCTTAACGAAAGGTTGCTTTTATGACCTAAAGCACGTGGCAGTTATCAGAAAAAAATTAGTTTGGTGTGGCTCCTGTGCTTTCTGTGTTTTGCTGGAATTGTTATGGTGCCGGGTTTCAGCTGTAAGACGAAAAGAATGTTCTTGGTTCACACCTGTGGGGTATTAGAAATTGCGGTTACTTTTGTCTTCTGATCCAGGCAGTGATAGAGCGGCATTGAGTTTGTACTCAGATGAATTCAAGCAGCAAGCTGCTCTGTTCTGCACGCTCAATTTTTCCTTCCTTCGTCTTCCATTTTTCCCACTTTTCAGGGACTGTGTCTGTCACAGTCTACAATACTGCCTCTCACTGTGCTGGTAGAGCTTGGGTTGGTTTCTCTCCAAGTCCATGCAGTGCCAGAAGACAAGGATTCAAAACGACATCCGAGAATGCTGAAATGAAACTTCTGAATTTTATTTCCCTCTCGATTCCTTCTTTAAAGCATATGCTTTTGTGTTTCATTTCATCGCCTGCTCAGACTGACAGAGCCCCATGCAACAATAAACAGTCTTGAACTGCCAGCCTTTAACTTTTACTGTTTGCTTAGGAAGTGTGTGAGAGCAAATCTAAAAGAGCATTATTTCATTTTTTGACCAACTGCATGATGAATAACAGATTTTGCAATAAAAGTAGTTCAGGAAAAGACAAGATGCATTCTCTTTGTAATAGCCATGCTTGACTATGTCAAGCAGAGCCATAAAACTTAACTCTGGCCAGTATATTATACAGGCTTATTGGAACAAAATTATGCAGTTGCCTGAGTCCATTCTTTAAGAACCTCCAAAAAGGCAGTCTGGTGAACCCTCCTACTCCAGGGTTCCTCCTGCCAGTTATAGGACCAGGTGATTTGTGGGGTTAACTTACAGGACCATCTTCACTTAAATTTCACTTAAATTTCTTGACTCCTCTATTACTAAGCATAAAAGGCTTTTGAAACTACTGACGTCTTGGCAACTTGACTTTCCTACTGACAATTTTAGCCTTCTTTCTCATACATGGGTAATGCCACACTAACATTACGTTTTAAAACAAGTTTCTGTTTTCTTCAAAACAAAAGTGGTACTTTTTGATGACAAAGGGACCCTCGTTTTCTCCTTGTCTGCAATGTTCCTAGTCAGATCATACACTGTCAGCAGCGTTAGCATGCTTCTGGTAGTGAACCTTGTTTCTGTCTTTGTAACACTCATTGGAGCCTGACTTTAAGAGATTGCTTTCCGGAAATAAGTGTCATTGCTTGCACTGTTTGTGGACTCTTTCTATTCTCACAAAATACTTCAAACATGGCATATTTCATTGCTTGGATTATATGCAGTTTGTTCTAATGGTGGCCCCAAGTAACATATTTACAGTATATCCTTCTGTAGAATGAAACTGCTCAGAGCTCCATTCACAAGATTTTAGGAGTCAAATGGCTTGTAAATGCTCCTGTCCATAAATGAAAGAGTTCCCTCTTCAAAGATAGTAGAGAAATGTGCACATTCATTTGCAAACCAGTGTCTGGGCTCTTTTATCTGTCCTAAAAACCAGCTGAATCAATGAAAATTTCTCTCTTCAGCTGGTTTGCAGTCAAGCCCACAGTCATGTTCCCTGTGTGCCTTGAATGTTTAATCAGTAAACACTGCAGGGAAATATTTAACTGCAAACACAAATCTATCATCCTGAGCATGCCATAAACACACAGGGAAATTCCTATTTAATTTTCTAAAATTGCTTGCTTACAGGACTAAGTATGTGGGATTAAACCGACTTTAAAAAACGTAAACTGAGAAGCAATGGGATGCACAGATTCTGTTTTGGCCCTGTGCTGTTCCTGCGGGGTTTGCAAAGATGCTATCATGCAGCGTTTCAGTCATGGCAGGAATGAACTGGAAATGGCTTGAGAAGAGCCGGTGGGTAGGGAAAAGGTTGCCATAAAACCTAAGGTCGCATTTCTAACTGCTTGAGATAGTGTCTGCTAGAAACAAGTCACACAACTGTGGTGCAAATCAAAGCTAGCAAGACAGGGAAGTAAAAAGAGAAAACAAGACGAGGTGTCTCTGCATGGAGGAAAAGCAATGGAAATCCATCTGACCTTTCTTTAACCCTCATCAAGCCCCAGTGATCTTTCCCATTTCTGCTCTGAATATTTTGTGTTCTCAGGTCCATTCACACTTCTTTCTTCTGTGTGCTCATCATTTGATATCTTCGCTGACTGGAGATCTCCTTCTTTAATGCTCTGACCGTTATTTCCCCTCTGCCAGCCTGTCTTTCCATTTGCCATCCTTCTGTCGATAGCTCTGATTCCTAATTCACCCTACTATCTTTCATTCATTGTAAGATCTTGTATGGTTATTCAGAAAGTGATGGAGCTTTCTCAGTCTTATTCAAACTCTGCAGTCATTTGCTAAGCTTTCCTGTTTGTTCTCAGATCTTTCTGCTTTTCTTCTTTTCCCAGGCCATACTTCATGCTGTTTGATGCCAGCCATTTGCATCCTCTCCCGCTGCTAGTCCTCTTTCATTCCAGTGATTTCTGATTTCTCTGCTGTTTGCAGTCTCTTTTTCTCACTTGCTTATGCTCTTGCAGACTTCTTGGTGGAATCAGTTATTGAAATGCTTACTGCTGTTCGGCTTTGGGCCACGGAACAGAGAACATGTTTAATAGCTAATGTCTCTTTCCTAGAAGCCACTCTTTCCAGTGCACACCGCTCTCGAACCATGCTCGTTTCAGTACCAGGAGGCCATGCTCTCCGAACAAAGTTACAGCTTCACACTGGAGGAGAGCATTTCCTTCTAGAGAATTCGTAGTTCAAATAAAAGCATTAAAAACCATTGGCAAAATATTACTGCTCCTGTTTTACAGTGTCTGAGTTGAAAGTTTAATTCAGATATTGTAAAACTTTTCTGATTTGTTAATGGTAGAAATATTCTAGGGAGCTGCTCTGGCAGGGGGGTTGAACTTGATGATCTCTAGAGATCCCTTCCAACCCCTACAGTTCTGTGATTCTACTGCATGGACTGTCACCTCACTGGCTCTCCGAGAAGCCAAGCCAGGCCTGGATGGATGTGGAGATTTCCTCAGCATCTGCCATAGCTGTTCTGCATCAAAATTAATGTGCCGATGGTTTCGATGGCTTTACTGTAGAGTGTGATAAGCCAGGAGAAACTGGTTTAAGAGCAGTAAATTAGGCTGCTGCTGTTCCAGCCCCTGGAAGCTCATGGTAACAATATAGTTGGTGCCTTCATTGGTAACCTCCTTCAGGTTTTCTAGCCTTTTTCCTTTCAGTGAGCAGTAAATGCCAAATGTTTACAGTTTTCTTTTTGCTGTACGGGTTGGCTGTTTTCTGTTGTGTTGCATTGGAAAAGAAGATGATTTTGAATGGGAATCCAGATTCAGTGGTCACTCCGGGTAAATCTTTATGTGGTGCATGTCAATGCTTATTCACTGCAGAAGCCTCTTTCCCTCTAAAGCAAACTACTTTTCACCATGAATGCATATTTTACTCTAACTTCCCTAATGCCCTCCAGGGAGGTAAAGCATTAAGCAAGGTATTGTATGAAGGTATATGTAGTGGTGTATATACAAGCAGCTTATAAACCAGAGCCAGAAATGCTGTTGTTCAAACAGATGCCACAGATGCCCAACTGAATGCAATCAGGCCTGCACTTATAATTCTAGGAACAGTCCTCCTCAGTCAGTTCCTCACAGTCACATCTTTTAAAAAGATATGAAGAACAGAAAGGTTGACAAATATTATTCCTTAAATCTGGAGTAAAATACACAGATGCCTTCCTCCTCCTTTCCTTCCTCCCTGACTGCGTAGAAATGAGTTGCAGTGAAATTCTCACTTTTTCATTTAAAAAATGTGTTTTTACTGACTACAGAAGCCAGAAACAAGCAACTCTGTGAAGTGGTTCAGGATTTGTTAGTGAGGTGATGAAGTCAAGGCGGAGACATTGCTGGGAAAGGCAGAAAGTAGAAAGTTGTAAATACAGTGCTAAACTTGTAGTGAATGTGACAGTGGTCATCTGCTCTAGCAGGGATGATGGCTTTCCAACCCTTGGCTATGATCGTTGTAAAAGATGGAGAAAAGGCTTGTCAGCTATTAAATGCCTATTTACAACTACAGCAGAGATGTACAATACGAAGTGGAAAGGGGCCATTCGATGCCACGGATATAACTGAGGGTCCCCTTATTTAGGCATACATTTGGCTTATTTCTAAAGCTATCCTAGCTAGACCAATTCCTAAAACATGATCTTAATCTTCAATATTTTTTTATCTACTTTTTCCCATTTCATTGCATTTATTTTTATTATTATTTCTTTAATATGAACAGGTTGATAATGGCAGATACCTAGCAATTCTAAGTTGTTCATCATTCCGAAGAGGACCAGAAATGATCCAAGGGATGGAATACTCCTCTATCAGGACAGGCGGAGAGAGCTGGGGCCATTCAGCCTGGAGAAGAGAAGGCTCTGGGGAGATCTGATAGCACCTTTCAGTATCTAGAAGTGGACTTTAAGAAAGAAGGACAGGCTCTTTATCAGAGTCTGTTGTGATAGGACAAGGGGAAATGGTTTCAAGTTGAAGAAGGGGAGATTTAGGCTGGATATAAAGAAGAGGTTTTTTAGAACTGGTGTGGTGAGGCACTGACACACATTGCCCAGAGAGGTAGTGGTTGGGTGCCCTATCCATAGAGACACTGAAGATCAAGCTGAGCAGTGCTCTGATCACCCTGATGTGGCTGTAGATGTCCCCATACATTGCAGGGGTGTTGGACCAGATGGCCTTTAAGGGTCCCTTAAAACTCGATCAGTTCTGTTACTCTGTGATTCCATTTTTCAGTGGTCTTAATGACACATACATATATATAAAGTGCAATTTTATTACTTGCCTACGGTACTTCGGCTGGGTCTATAGTACACAGGGAGGAAGCACTTCCATTTCAGTGCTCCTCAGATAGCATCTCGTTACTGGCTATATAGGCAGGAGATGACTATCCAAATGATCAAAGCAAGTGACTCAAGTCAGGTGTGGGTGAATCCCTGAATTCCTCTCCTCTGAGCACCCTGTCCAGTGACCTAGAGCCCTGAAAACTTGTTACAGTCCAAAGCAAATAAAACTGATTCCATTTGATTGCTACATCCTTACGCTTCGAGACTGAGTAACTTTTACAAGATGTGCTGAGAAGAACAGGCCAATGTCTTAAAGCACACAGATGAGGGTCATTGCAAAACTAGTTAACTATAGCAAGGGAAAATCCTTGCTTCAGTCTGCAGATTGAAGAAACTGGGAAGGAAACTATTTTTCTACCTTACCAGGTTTCATTCTTCAGTCTGCAGGTCATCTTATTCTGTTTTCACTTTAAAACTCAATATTGATCACCATGCAGGAACTAGATTTTTCCCACTGGCCTCAGCGTAACCAGATCGTGTCCGTGGTGAGCATGGATGGATGGAGTCCTTTTTGTTTTCAAACTGATACTAACCTTACTACTCGTGTAATTTGGCTGTATGTTCACGTGAGCAACACAGTCAGGGCTTACTTCACAGGTTTGATTTAATTTGGACCTATGGACCAGGTATAACTGTCTGACTGAAGTGTCAGACTTCACAGCACGACTGACATTCCAAAGCTTGGGATGTGCCAGCAGAAATTTCTCGTTTCAGACATCTGACTGTGTAGTTATTCAGGCTGTTCTTAAGACAGATGGCTTTCCTTGTAACTGGGGAACAGCAAGCTTTTATCAGCACCAAGCTTGCCACAGTTTCTTCTCACTGATACATCAAGGTCAGGCATTTAGAGCAGCCGAAGAGGAGAGGGGTGGTCTCAAAGCCCCTTTGTTCATCTGTTTCCACCTCCGATGCTGCACCCTTTCTGAGCTGGGAAGGGAGTTAAGGTTTTTTAGACAAAAGGTATTTCACAAACAGTGGAGAAGCAGAATGACCATCAAATATTAAAACATTTTCCTTCTGTAAAATAATAGTAACCATTTCCCCAGAGTTTAAAACTGTCCATACCACTTTATCCTTCCTCTCCAACAAGCTCATTCTCACATGGTCTGTACCTTTCTGTAGGGGAAGCACCTCGCCCGTACTGCTGTGTGCTATTAGCAGGAATGATCCCATATAGCAGGTTCCTTATGCTCCAAAACAAATACAGCAAAGATTAAAAAGCAATCTACAATCAAGAATCACACTACTTGAAGCATTCCTGAAAACATCTCAGCACTGTGCTGGGGCTATCAGCTAGGCCAAGCCCCTGGTTTTGACAGTGGCATTATATGAACAGTCTGAACAGTTGGTCACCAGGTGGACTTTGGATTGTATCCAGAGTGTTTTCTGTCTGCTGTGTCCCACTCTCACTCACGCAGATGGCTCAATACAAGGCAGATACAATCACTGCATTTTGTGGGACACTTCTGCACTGAACAGCTCAGATGAGCCTTTAGGGCAAGAGGTGCAGCATGCCTTTAGGACACAGCGTGTGAGGGACCTTTGTAGGCATCTGTTTCCTAGGGCAGAGACACCCAGAGCAGGTACCCAGGACCACGACCAGGTGGCTTTCAGGTATCTCCTAGAAGGCAACCCCACCAACTGTCCATCACCCTCACACTGAAGACATGCTTCCTGCTTCATCCCCAGGCTTTGCAGCAGGCTGGGCATGTGTAGAGGCAGGGCTGAAGGAGTCCTGTTAGCCTCAGTTAAGCACAATCCCAACCGTAGTGCCTGTGAAATTTCACTGTTAGGATTTCAGCCCCTCCTGCTTGCAGGTCACACAGGGAACTTGAAGCATAGCGGCCTGCCCAGCTGGATGGCCTCAAACTGTGGGCCCCCACATTGCTGCTCAAGCACTTCTCTTCACTGTGAGCCCTTATTTATGGACCTGACAAAAACATTTCCTTCCCTGCAGCTAAGGCCCATGTATTCCACAGCCTTCTCAGGCCACTAGCAATCATTTTTTATCTAACTGATATTAATTCAGGCTAGCAGAAGTTAACCAAATGCTTATCAAATTAGCATCTGTGTGTACACACAAATCTGTGGCAGAAGAAAAAAGATTTGTTTTGCATTTCAAAGCACCCTTTTGATCTAGAAGGCAGCAGATTTTCAAGCTCTCTTATGCATTTGTAGTTAATAATCATTTTTTTGTTTTTCTGTTTAAAGCCTCATGGCCACTCATTTCCTGGATCCTTTCTGTTGTTTCACCATGCCATAGGACAAGTTTGGTTTCCTGATTCCCTCCTCAGTCAGCTACGTTCCCTATCAGACTTTTTCTCCCTGTTTCTATGATGAGCTCAGTTCACCAAACCTGGTTTCGGTCTGGCTGCATCCTTAATATCTTCAGCTACCCTGTACAGCTATAAAAGCTGTAATTTGCATTTGAATTGGTACAGAGTACAGGGGAGGAACTGGAAGGATCACATAGATGCAGACAGAGTAATTTATCATGTTTAGTATCGCACTTAATATCACATTTTACAATGACATAGTTTGTTTTTCAATCCAGTCCATTTGCACACGCTAAAAGCTATCCCTTTTTAAGTAACCCTGTGTTTTCTTCAGAACTGCTTTTGGTATTTTCAAGTCCAGATAAGTTCATAAAGTAAAATTTAAATATATATATATATAGTATGTAAGTAGTAAATAGTTATCATAAAAAAGTTTGTGGGTAAAAACAGTGGTAAGTACTGAGGAATGTGTGGTTTGCAATGCGTGCTCATAATCTAACTTTGCTGATTGCGCAGTGATGATAGAGATACAGGTGGTTTGGCCTCGTTTATGCTAGTTATTCAGATAGCTGCAGGAGTGAAAATAAAGCCAAGGGGCTAAACACTGTAAAATTTGATTAATTTTTCTTAGTAATTGCACCTGTGAGGTCAACTTGTGTAGGAGAGGGAATGGGAAAACAGAAGAGTTCCGACCTCACAGTCAGGCTACTGAAAGGGTGAACAGGCCTGATCCATACACAGCGAGCAGAGCACCAGATCCCAGACCTAGATGCTCTGAACTGCCAGGGAAGTACAGGCTTTTGTCACGTCTCTGGCCTTACTGCAATGCCTGTAGCTGCCAGCGATGGAAATCCATCAGTGCTATCTGCAAGCTGGCTGTAGAAACGCTTGATAGCATGTTCTATTTGTGAGGTATGCGTGCCTTTTCTGATGTGAAAATGCTGTAAGTGAACAAACCACCTCTCTCTGCAACACTGCTTTCCTGATTTTATCCCATTCTTAATTGAACCTCCACGTTTTTGATCCTCCAAGGGAGAAGCAGCCATGTACAGTGCCATAGCAGTTGGCCTGGACAGTCAAATCATCCCCCAGGGCGGCCTTGTCTCCACCTTGTGCCTCTACGTCACCCTCTGTAGATCTGTGCGTGACTGCTGCTCCACAGCTGGAGAGATACAGTATTTTCTTTATAAACTAAGGCGTTCTTTTTCTTGCTGTACTCATTTTTTGCTGCTTCCTGGGCTAAGGTCCAGAACAGGACGACGTATGTCTTCTGTTCCCATAAGTCCTATGAATAGCATTACTGTGTGAGACCAGAAAACCTTGGACATATTTTTATGTAAAAGAGAAGTCACTCAGTATGCCCCATATTCCAATGCAACTAATGAGTCAAAAAGGAAAGAAATTCAAGGACATGATCAGTCAGGTGTGTTTTCTTGCCCACATGTAAGCATCTGGCGTGATACAAAATGCCCTCAGGTGGCCCTCCTAGTGTTCAGCTGCTGGTCCAGAATGTCTTTGATCTCCTATAGGGCTCCATCTGCCAGCCCCATGCAGAGGCCTTAGAAGCCCTAAGACCTAAACCAACAGAAGGCAAATGGAGACAAGCAGGGGATGAGTGTTAAAACCTGAACCTTGTTCCAAGTCAAATTACAAATCTAAGAACACCTTAGGATATCTCAGACCACACTAGATGCCTGTGTGGGTAACTGCATGAAATGCAAAAGGCTCAGAGGAATTGATGCTTTAAAAAATATCAGGTAATATTTTAATAGAGAACCTCCTAGAGCTGTGATGGGACAAAGATATGGGTCCTTTCCCAGGGCAATAACAAGTAAAAAGGATAATAAATCAGGAAAAAAAAAATAGAGAGAAAGAGAGAAAGAAGAGCTTCTTGTTTTCATTTAAATGATTCCTTTTGGGGGAAATGAAACAAGATGTGCAACCATGTGTTTCCAAGACTGTCAGAAGTGGCGGTTCGACAGTACTGAGCTGCTGCTGCATTTGAAAGCAACTAAAAAAAAAGGTAGATGCCAAAAAATCGTCAGAGATACAGAGAATGAGATGCATAATTGGTAACAACTTTGAATAGAATTTCAACAACAGCGCAGTTCTAGAAGTATCAGAGTGAACAGTAGACCTACATCTGTTTGAGGTTAAAAAAAGAGGGGGGGGAGAGTTAGCAGAAGCCTAAGTTGCTCTGTTGTTTATACTTCATGGATATTATTTTCTCACAGATTCCCACTATAAAATTATAATCAAACCTTAAATTGCTTTTATTGAGTAGTTCAAGTGCTGATGAAAATCTTAGATTAGAGTACATAGAATGGCTCGGGCTGGAAGGGGCCTTGAAGACCATCCAGTTTCAATTCCCCATGTTTAGCATGTTTAGGAATGCTTCTGCTTGGCAAAAAGAACTATATTAAGCTAGCAACGAGATGCGTTGATAGAGCACCCCTTCCTAAATGTTATCCTCAAATAATATTAGTGATTAAGGCATCATTCCTTGAGATGCCATGAGTTCATCACTGACTTTATCCAAGACCACAGAACACACATAATAACGTAATTAGATAACATTTTCACAACATTATCTACTTCAGGATCACTGATGCTCAAATACTGAAGAAGAAAAAAATGAACTGTTGACCCAAAACTTTATCAGTAAGAAAAGATAAAAGCCACCTCCACATGCAAAAATGGAGAGAACTGCATGCAGACCTATCTGGGAAATCCTCCCACAGTCGGTGATCTGTGTTTTGTGCCTGTTTTTCAGAGTAATCTTTTATCTGGGAACAAAGCTGTGCTTGCTGAAACAGCTCTGCCTGTATAAAGTAACAGCTTGTCCAATAAGAAACAAAGGACAGTTTAGTTCTCAGTACAAAGAACCTGGCTATCTATCTCTTGATGAGTTTGCTCAAGAAACAGAGCAATAAAGCTTCATCCTCAAATAAGGCTGAACAGCCTGGTGATGCCGAGCTAGCACAGCCCCAGATTGCATCTGGACACCTCAAGGGGACTTGGTGAGAACTGGCTAGGATATACGCCCTGCTCTGCACTGGCTTGTACATGCAAATCAAAGGTTGTGACACACAGCATCACCTTAATGTCATTCAAAGATCTGAATTGCAGTTCCTCACATAGGACTGGCTTTAATACCCAGGGGAGGGGTTCCACTTATCTCGATATGGCAGCCCACATCAAGTATTTCACTACAAAACGAGCTAATGGAAGTCTGCAATGCAAGAAGGGAAGAATTACACAGGAGTTAGCCAAGAGTGAGGGTTGTGCTCCTAGAAGGCAGTCATTGTGTATCTTGGGCACAAAGCTGACTTTGCTCAGGAACAGCATGCTGGTGCCTCTCTGGAGGCACTTCTATGACAAATCTACTACGCCAAGAAAGTGGGAAATACAAAAAAGCAGATTGACAGTATTGTTAATTTTAGGAGGTGGTCAAGCACTAATGAGGCTAGCAGGGAGATTTCTGCTATCCAGACAGAGAGTGCAGATTACATGAGAGAGGAGCGTGACAGTGTAGGACAGAATGTAATAACTGCCATAAATAAAGAATGAAGTCATTTCACCTTATTTTTGAAAACGGATTTAAGCACATTAACAATCAAACAATGAATTTCTTCGCAGGACACATTTATCATACACAGGAAACAATACTTATTGTTTGCTTGATTAAATAGAGAGAAAAGCACAACAAAAAACACAATACATTATTCAAAGTGTTACATACTATTTGTTAACTGACATTTTCAGAATGAAGCTTTTTCTTTTTTTTCTTTTTAAAAGTGATCGTGGACAATGCATAGTGGGAACAAAGGGTCTAGAAACCTAACATTCCACAGCTGTGAGTCAGCATGAGAAATAAGGCTGTGCAGAGGAAAAAACATCAGTGGGTTTCAAAACAATACGTATTCCATTGACAGCCTTCAGATAAGAGCATATGAAATCAAAAAGCAATGTTACGGAAGAGAGGAATTAAAAACATTAACACACAACTTGAAAAAGGAAGAAACCTCTTTTCTCTTGTGATGACTTGGAAATAGCCTTTGACCTTCGGAACTAATGTTCAGTGAAGGTCAGTTGCAGCATGATGCTGCGAAACAAACCCTGGATGAACATCTAGTGGTGAGAAATAATCCAGGTTCATTTTACTAGGTAAGCCGCAACTATCCCAACCACTCATTCAGTGCACATTTATCAATGGGACAACACGGTATTACAAAAAAGAAAGAAGTTTGAGCACTGCTCATTGAATGACTCAGTGAAAGGCTGGAAAATGCATCTGCATGCTCTGAAATGTTAATTACAAGACTGTTTCTTTTTCATGTTTCACACCAATGCAAATGTAATGAATAGAATTGCAGAGTTTTATCCTGCTCTTCGCTCCTACCTTTTCCCACTGGGTCCAATGTTTGGTGGCAGACCCTACTACAGCGCTTTCCTGATGCTTCATTAATACAGCATATGTACCACAGGTAACTCAGTTACACCGGGTAATAAATCTGGATGCTATTTGCTATAGAGCATCATTCTATAAAATGTGTAGCAAACTAATGGCAAACTTTGATTGCTGATACTCTGAACTGAAGAAAAATACGTATTTTAGCAAAGTAGTGAAGATACCTGGGACACCCTGATGCTATGGGAAGGTCTGCCCTTAAAACATTTCTTCTGTATTCTCTGCACAGCCTCACTCATACCAGTCATCATTCTGAATGGCACAAACAGCAGTGGTGAGAGAGTGATAGATTCTAAAATCAACCACTTTTAACCACCCTGGAAATCTTTGTTTACTGTGCCTATAGCTGGAGCTTCTCAGGAAGCAGGAAATGTGTTCTGAAGATCAGATGAACCAAACGCAAACAGCTGTGGTTACATTATGTCCATCACATGACTTTTAGTAAGAAAACCCTATAGATCAGTTATGGGAGGAGAACACAGTTCCAGTTTTAAAACCCAGAAAAAGTCAGGGAATTCACATAGAGAAGGAAAAATACCTGCATTGCAGAATATGGAAACTCTTTTACCTCTAAAAAAGCAGCAATACAGAATGTGGCTTTATATGTATCTACTATCAATATAAATTTATGTACACACACACACAGACAAAAAATCAGAATGAATGCTAAAAAATGTAATTGCTGATACAGTTGGCTGTTTCATTGCAATTCCAAAGGGTGAGTTAACAGATTTTTCACTCTGGCTCATGACTTTGCACTGAATAATCTGCAAATTTGTCTGCAATTTCTCCAGCAAAGTTTCTGATTTAACTTATAAGGAAGCAAGCTGGTTTTAGTTTCCAAAGCTAGCCATGAGCGTTTAACATTCTACATGCTAAGAAGTTACCTGTCATCATGTCACACTATGCATTATCAGACCATGCTATGGAAGTCTTTGCTGATATTAAAAAAAAAGTCTCTCTCAAGAAAAAAAAAAATTCAGAACAATAATTGATTACAATTATAGAATTCTGACAATTTTCAAATAAAAGCTACGTGCAACACTTCTCAATGTTGACATTACTTTTTCCATCTGATACAGATTTAAAAAAGAATAGTATACACATACATAATAGTATCCATCCAAACAGTGAGAGTGCTCTGTTTTACACTCGAGGAAATAACTCCTTGTAACGATATTGATATATTCTTTATTAAAGAATAAGTTCTATTCTGGGAGGCTAATATACTGAGAAAGATTTCATTTTAAAGAAAGATTTCTTTTTAATTTTTACAAAAATATAAATAGAAGAAACATTGCAAGTAACCCAGAGTAAAAAGGCATCACACTAAACATTAGGTGCCCTTGAGTTCTCCCTTGCTAAACAAACAAAGCAGTAAAAACAAAATAAAACCAACCATCCCAATAACTGTATGTAGGTAAAAAATGGCACTTGTTTTTCTGAATGCAATCCATAAATTAGGATTCTAGGATAATAAAATGGATCCACTAAACAACTTTTTCTTTAGAGAGTGATCCACCTTAGCTATTAACTTTTTCCACAGTTAATCTAAGGTACGTGCTGGGTCACCAAAGTGATCCCAGTTTGCTTAAAATCTTGATTTGAAGTACCTACACCTACCTAAATCAAAACCCTGTTCCATATAATTTCAGTACATGGAAAAATGGACCCATGAATTATTTTTAAACCCCTACATCTCTTACTTCATCTACAGCGGTTATCCAGGGTCTTTACAGTGTACTAGCTTGCCTCTTTTGGTAGAGCCATGACCAACAAGTCTTCTCTACCCTCATGTTGATAATGAGGGCAAACACAGATTGAAATTCTACTTAGTGCAAGTTTCGTTTTCAGTGATCATGTAAAGTGAAATCAATAAGGTTCTTCATTTAGTAAATCATCATGTTTTGTTAGCACATTAGATGACCAGGAACAATCTTCTAGCTTCCATATAGCAGATGTAATGGATGCATTATTTAGAAACAACTCCTCTTCCATCTCCAGAAGGAGTTACTGTGCTAAACAGATCATCCCAAGCAGCTGAAGTCAACATGAATACATAAACTATCAAACTTGAAATGTTTATCACTGGATATTTTTGAAATCACCACAGATATATTTCTTATTCCCCTAAAAATTAAGACAGCACTGCAACTCTGATACACAAACAGTAACTTTTTTGAAAAGTTAACATCCTGACTTATTACGTTGCACTAGAGTGCAAATTAATTTTGTGCGCTGTCGATTGGAAAACACACAGAGACAGTGGAAACTGGCACGGGCATGGTGAACGAACAGTATTCTAGAGCATCACTTGAGAGCCAGGCTCTGTGTAAGAACCAGGCTGTTCATGTCACTGCTGTTCATGAAGAGAGGGAAGAAAGGCACATCAGAAACTGCTGCTCTGAATCTTCTGCAGGTTACTGAAAGTGACAGTGAGCCAGGCCTTTCAAGGTGGCTCCTGAAGAAACCAGTTGGCAGCTTCTGACACTTCTGTTCTCCTCTCCTGCACTTTACGACTTCTGATAGTCCCCAGGAGGACCAACTCATGCTGAACTGGCTGAAGAATTGATTCTGTTGCCTGGGTTAAAACAACTGAAAATCAGAGGCATGGGCCTGCCACCCCACAGAGGTGAGCTCAGGAGGCCCAGCTTACATGAAGGCTCCATTGCAAAAATACCATAACGCATCAGTAGGCAAACGTTAATATCAGAGTTATGGATCCATGCAGCAGCACCAGGAACAGGGCTCAACCCTGCTGTTAAAATTACCCTTTTAGCTCTCGTATCAAGAAAATCTGCGTTAGCTGATCGTGAATGTTTCACAATCCCTTGCAGGCCAGTACCCATTAGCTTAGCTTCCACTTAAGTTCATGAATGGAAAGGCCATCTCATTAAAGGAACTCTGAGCAGTAGAAGCTCCTATTGGGAGCACTATATGGGATAGAAGCTGCAAGTTATTTTCCAAAACTTCCATATTTCAAATATGTAGGTTTCCAAACCAGAGCAATGTTATTTGAAATATCAGCCTGTATTGAGACAAGCATCTCAATAAATCTGATTTATATAGAACAGGAGGACATGATGGTCAGTGTACAATCCTGTGTACCAAACACTACAGACTTAAAGGGCTTCAGAGGGTATCAGACATACTTGAGTCAGCAAAACAGTTTGCTCTTCCATTGCTCATTTAAAAACAAATATATAGTCCATATTAACTTCAGAAAGCAAAACCAAATGTTAGGATACTTAGATTCAGAATAGTGTTCTTCCTCTAAACAATTTTGATCCCAGAGCAGCTTCAACGCTTCAATTACTGCAAAGGAAAGCAACCTTTTGAAAGACAGAGAAATGTGAGTTACCAGGCATGCAGCATTCACAGCATCAGAAGATGAACATATAAAAACAACAGATTTCACTTCTAACTGTATGCAATATTACTTTCTGAGTAAAAAGACACAAATATCATCACTTAGCAATAATCTTGCACAGCACTCTATAGCACTGAAAAACTGAATTTCTGTAAATGTTGAGCTACTGTTGACAAATGCTGCCTTTAAAAAAATCTTCATCTGTGCATAGTAATATTCAACCTAATGCATAAGAAACACAGACATGTGGGCTTTGTTATCCTCCCACATACCTCATTCACAACAGACATTGGCACTTTCCATCTGCTTCCCGAGGACAACGTGCTTCCAGTCTTTTTGTCCAGCTGTAAAGGAAAAATACTAACCCATATGGCCTCTCTCATTAACACACGGTGATCGTTTACTTAGTTTTACACTATTTTGAGACGAAGGCTTCAGGGCTCCTGAAAGTCCTGTTTGGTAGAACACCAGATTAAAAAGCAAAGCAGACACTCAAGATGATGCTGACTGAGAAACAATCAGAGCCCACACTTTTTTTTTTTTTCACTATTCAAATTATAAAATAAGATATAAGTGTTTTTTCTTTACACTTTACAAATGTTTGAGGCCAAATAATTCCCTTATTCTGAGATGTAATTCAATAAATGAGGTTTTTTCCTGTGAAGCTTTACAATGTAACTTCTCTGAAATTAATTCAGTGCTCAAAGAGTACATGAAAAGGTTCTTGCTTCCTTCTTATATTCTTCCCAAGACCACAGACACAAAACTGTACAGATTTATGTTACATCAGGAGCCTCTAGTGATTGTTCTTTCAGTTTCATTTCCAGGGAATCGTTTCGATCTGAGTGCTGAACAAGTTTTAAAAGGCAATGGATTCATTATGTCCGTGTAATATAAGAACTGATGGATATCCAAAGTCCTATCGTGCTGTAACCATCCAAAGTCCCAGTGCAACATTGGCAGCCAAAAGTGTACTCCCAGCAAGCAAAATTAAAAAGCCAACAAGCTCTCTGTTTTGTTTCTCTACAATCAAGGAGCTCAGCGTGGCTTCCAGGAAAGAATTTAATATCCACTGACCATCCAAAGCAAAGCATGGTACAGCATTGATAACTGCCAGTGCTCCTGACAGTGAAATTAGATATCTGAGTGACATTAGTTAAGGTTCATTAATAAAATCCAAGAAAATGTAAAACCAAAATTAACAAAACCCACATTTTTTATTTCTAGTGTACAAGGAGAAACATTATGTTGCCGTTCTATTTCATGGAAATTATATGAGGACAGTGAGTTTTACACCATAACATAATGGCTCAGAGCAGTGCCCTTATCAGCTCACGTTTCTAAGTGAAAAACAAGCACTAGGTTTGGATGCTGTAACAATCTGTCCTCTTCACAACTCAGGAGCAGGAGACGGCAAAATCATGCTTAATGCTGCCCCATCTTCCCCCCTTGCCTTGTGTGGTTTTGGAGCAAGGTTATAGATCTGACATTATGCCTGAGGTAAGAAGGTATTATAGAGCTATGATCTAAGTATGAAATAATGATTAAGAATATTTTCCAAAGCACTCCCTTACTAGAGCAAGTAAATGGCTAAAATACGACTGAAAATCTGGCCTCTCTCCTACTTAACTGTTAGCCAGAAAAGCTGAGTGAATTTCTGTGCGTGCAAGTGCATGTGAGAATGAAGCAAGGGTAGATAATTTCTGTGGTTGGTAAAAGCCTTGCTAAGGCTAAGTATTCTTAGATTAGCCATATTTAAGCCCATTAGCCTTTATTTGTGTGTATACACTATCTCACTCATTAATAAGCATATTTTGCATATATAGTGTCACCTTGCTTTTCGAACAGGACAAGTTTTCTGCTGAAGATAAAAGAACACCACCATCAACAAGAGTGAAAATGAACAACTACCCTCTATTATTTAGTTCACCGTGATGACTCACAAAAGGTACTAATAAAGCTCTGACATAAGAAAGCTAGCAATAACATCTGTCCTGCCATAAATTCAGGATTACTTTGACTTTCTTGTCAGAACTGCTAAAAATCACTGTCAATAAATAGTTAAACTAACTAACTAAATAAAGCGCCCCAAAAAACCTGAACAACTGACTAAAAATATCCTCCTAAGCATAAGGAATCAAGGAAGAGGGAGATTTCATTTGGGGCTTGGCACGTGGACAATAATCAGTGCAGAGATGGGATAAATATGTCAAACCTCTACAGAAATGTTTCAGAGTATCCTGTCTAAAATGTTATCCAACTGCAATTTTGCTGGGTCACCAAATTCTAAACAGTTCCCTTCTTGTCTTTAAAGAACAAACATACTTCAAAGGATACTTGCAAAATGTCTCTATCACCACAGGCAGATCGATGCTTAGAAAGTTATGTCGTGGTACAAAACTGCTGAGACTGACTGAAATGAAAACATAAAGACACACACACACACACACACACACACACACACACAAAATAAATAAGTAAATAAATAAATCAAAGCCATTCCAGAAATTTAACATTGTGAATTCTAGGTTATTATTTTGCTGAACAATTAGATTTGAAATGGCATTTCTCCCAGGATAAATAACCTAAATATGGTTTTGCTTGTTTTATTTTGGCTTACGAAGACACAGTGCACCCATTAATTCTCTCTTAAACATACTAACATAGTGAAGTCACTTCACAAAATACATTCAGCATTATTATAGTAAAAGTAGATCTAAGACATATTTTCAGAGACAAGGGGGACATCTGTACTCATAAAAACCATACGGTGTAATTTAAGTCCTTTTCAAAATCGACAACAAAATATATGAAAGGAGATTAAAGTTACCAGGAATTTTCAACATATGCGGTCCACACATATATACATTCTTACTGTGGGTACACATGGACACTTTATTCCAAGGCCCCCGAATTTTTTTCTCGCAGAAGATTCTCATGTTCTGCAGCTCAACTCATGTTGCAAGGAAGGGGAACAAACAGGGAGCAAAGTTCCAGAGTCACCCTGAGTAAGCAAAGGCTGGGAAATGATGCACAGGTGCACTGTACTTCTTAACATCAGTTAGCCAGTACAATAAAATAGCCTCTTCTTCTGTCTTCAGATAATACCTTAAGCGATTGCAGGTTTTAACTAAGTGCAACATAAAAACCTGGGTGTGATACTCAGCATCCTTCATATAAAGTAACTGGAAGATCTTTAAAGGTGTAGATGAAGTTTCAGCTGCATTTCAAATGAATATGAGAGACGTTCTCCTCAAAGAAAACAGAGGTAGCTTGAAGTCTCCCAGAGTGCACCCTGTTAGTACAGAGATGCTGGGTTTTCTCATTAGTATCCTTGACGTGGTCTTTCAGATTAATCAGCTGAGTCTATCGGCCTCAGGGTCTGTTGGAAAGCCTTAGTTCTTTGACAGCTGAAAGAGAGACTCCTTTTCTACCGTAAAGCTCCACTCCTAGCACAGCGGAGTTATTCCTAGACCAAAAACATTCAGGTAAGGTAAGGAAGAATTAGGAAATCATCTTTAGAATGACCTTCCACAGTAAATGCAAGTGTTACTCTGCCCCTAAAGAACGACTTTGCACACGGAGTTGAGGGAAACGAGTGGCCTGAATTTTCCCTACCAGTGTGGTCAAAAGTTATCACCATAAAAAATGCTGTCTCCACAGAGAAAACCAAGAGCTCAAAGCACAGATTAATGAGAGTTCTGAGCAGAAAAATTCAAATCCCAGTCTTAATCCAGCATCCCTTGGGAAGGGAACAGTTTAACCTATCCTTTTAGATATTTTAAAACCACGGACTACGAGAACACTGGAATACACAGTGCTAGGACATAACATACCATTATTGCTGCTAAGTATCTTCACTGAGAAATCAAATTTATTCAGGTTCAATAAACAATTCCAGGGCACCAGAACAAAGGGAAAAGTATAGTTCCAAAGGAACACAAGACGGAGAATTGGTCTGCTCAGCCACATAAACATGCTCTCGTCTCTTCTGATGATCTGGAAGGGCTAACGAGTACAACAAACAAGCGTACAGTAGGATGGAGAGACCTAAACAGCATGGGATCCCAAAATAGAACATCTCTGGTGTGGCAACAAGCAGAGAACTTTCCCAAAACTGTCTCACCTGGACCGAGATGGTTTGAAAAATCACATTCTGTCTTTCATCTGTCTTGAAGTTTAGGGGATCTGAGAGCAGGCAAGTCTGATGGATTATGAGTGAAGAATATACAGACAAAAATCCTGGATATCATCCAGCTCAGAAAACCAGAGGCATCCAAGTTGAGTGATGTCCAAGGCAAACAATTCATTAAACTGAAGGCTGGTATCAGAACTTCTGATCAGACTTCCTGTTCATGAGCCAAAATACAGTATATTCAAAGGTTTCAAAAGACACACACTGCAATATACTGTTTTTGCAAAACCTGACTGCTTTTTGACAAACATCTAACGGTGTCATCATCTTGAACCTGAAATTGTGTCTAAATTCAGAATGGTTCACTAACGTCCTTCCCTCTCTGATACAACAAATAGCTTGTTGTCTCTAAGAGTCCCTAGACATGGATTAGAACTCCAAACTTCGCTGCTGAAGCTCTCTCCAAAGTACTAAGAAACTCTTCAGGTAGTTGCTGGAGTGAGCTCTAGACACTGTATTATGAGTGAGGGGTGTAGTGGATGAAGTCTAATGGTAGGAGATAAGTCTTTCCTTTAAGGGAAACAAGAAAAATTATAGAAATTATAGAAATTCTCTAGGCTTGTCTTCAGAAGGCACTGCTGGAAAGAGGAGAACAGTAGCAAAGCTGTGTGAACAAGAACAGCCACTGCCTTCCATACTCAGATTCTTTGACCTGGAATTCAAATTTCTTTTGTTGGCTAATGCTAGGTGGTGTTGGCAAGTACTGAGAAGAATGTACAGAGGACATACTTTTGATAAGAAGGGTTTAGACGGTGATCGAAGGTATTAATAATGGTTGATCAAAGATCTTTCTAGAACCTATTTATGGCAAAAAGAACACACGCTACAGCATGAGGTATTTTTGTATGGTGTCCATGAAAACAATGCATGTAGCCCTTCACATTAGGGTAGAAAGCAAAGAAGAATCATCCCTAACAATAAGGGTTAAAATTGTTGAAAGAGAGCGAAACCAAGCTCTGCCAGACAGAGATTAGGGCAGTTGTTGCCTCCAAAAAAACCCACAGCTAGAAAGTGGCTTTTTGGGTAGGCTTGAAAAAAGCAGAAGTAGGTGAGTGGTCCAGTACTGGAGAAGATATCTTGAAGGTTAGTTACATGTTCTTTTCATGATGGAAATCTTGCAGTTTGTTGATCTCTCTTCTGATGAGCGATGCTGATACAGTAACATTCCCTCAAGCAGTGTGAATTCCAAATGGAAATGTTAGTCACCAGATCTTGCCCACCCAACAAGAGCCAGAGAAGGAAGCCAAGCTTTTGCAATCCTAGAAATGACATGAAGGAATAAAAGAACCCCACACATTCAAAATAAAGAAGAAATACTGCAAAGCTGAATGGCAGTAATGACAGGGGACCTACATTTCAACCTTTCATATCATCATCTGTCCAACAGAAGGAGAACCTCTAGAGTATAATACGTCTGCTGTAAGAAAAGTCTGAAAGTCTTGAGCTATACCACACAAATTAAACCCACAGTATAAATTTAAATTAGATTACATTTGATATTTGTTACAGAGAGAATTCCAATTAAAAAGATTAATCAACGTGTCCACCCTAATCACTCCATTTTTTTTCCCCCAGTTTCAGCTGAATCTCCTGCAGTACAAGTTTAGGAGTGTGGTTGTTTACAGTTATTTTATACTAGAAACAATAGCTAAATAAAGATGTTAATCCACATTATCAAAAATATTTTTAATACAATACTTTACTTTGGAGAAAATGAAGCATTTATCTGTATAGCCTATTCCTTGTAAGTAGCTAATGTGGGCATAAATTTTTAAAAATAATGTGTGCTGAAGCTGGCTTCAAATGGAAATATGAGATAATTACAGCTCCTCTATAAATCAGGACTATCGTCACAGCGATGCAAGCTTAAACAGAAAACAATACACTTATGATCTTAAAATATTGTTCCAACACAACTTTAGTGGCATTACTAGAAAAAGTAAAGGCACAGTACACATTTCTACAACTCTGATATTTGGTTGTATGTTAAATGTAGCATTATTCTAAAAAGTAATGTAATGTTTCCTGCAAGCAAGAAGGTTATATTAAAAAATAAGGAATATCATTACAGTTTCTTTCTATTTCAAAATTGGCACAGCAGAGAAAAAATATTTTTCCTTTGTAACCAAAAACAAAGCAAAGCAAAACGAAACAAAACAAAAAAACAAAACCGAAGACCAAGAATGAACAAACAAAAAACCAAAACTAAATGAATGTACCATATTGCATTTATCAAATCTGGAGAATTAAAAAAAAACAAACAAACACAAAAACAACAAAAAATTGCAGGCCCTAAGCCAACAATATGCAAAGGAAGCCTGAAATATTTTGATATTGTTTCACTGGAAGGCAAGTAAATCTGCGATGGTACAGCAGATAATCTGATGCTCAGACCAGGATCCTCTGATTTTACCTCTAGTGTTTTTCCAAGTTTGCAATATAGTCACTGTTTTGCTTTCAAATTAACACATTTGATATGCAACTCCAAACATATAGAAAATCATTTTAAAATTCTATTTCTGTAAACACACTGTAAGTTTTATTTTGACACAGTAACTTCTTAACGTAGAACTACCTCTCCAGGTGAATTCAATAATACTCAATTCAATAATTTCTGAAAAACTATCAAGTTCTACTGCTTTGCAGAATTATTGCTTAATAGGAAACACTGACTAAAATTCCATTGCTCCAACACGTTGGAAGAGAACAATATCAACTGTTAGAGTGCGTATCGTTAAGCTAGAGAGTTGAGAAAGGGAACTTAATTATCAAACACTACTCTTACAAATCATGATTTCATATGGAATAGATGTCATCAAATACAGAACTGTGTGTTGGTGTCACACAGCTGAAGAATGGTTTCCTTCCTAAGTGGCAAGAGGGCAGAAATAACAAGTCGAAAGATCACATTTTGTGCTTAAATGAGGGCGTAGTGCATACAAGTAGAAATAAGTCAATTAATTTTTCAAGGAGAATAAAATAATACCAGCACAGAAAGATAGAAATTGGCAGATTAACTAAAGATATGTTTATGTGAGAACGCTAATCTGTTTACACAACCAGATTTCATCACTGTTTCTAAAGCTCTTTTGTATCACATTCTAATATTTATTCAGAAAAGCACAATGCCTCTCTAAGGAGGTTCTTCAAGATGCCTGAAGCAAAACCTCTTCTTGTGAGGCTGTTTGTGAGGAACAGACAAGTTCTTTAAAGGAGAGGACAGTACTTTAAACAACACTTCTTTAAGTACTTAAGAATCTGAAGCTTTTATTCAACTTGCCACTCAAGCTACTAACAGTGAGCATGTATATCAGTCCATTCATTCTTCCCATTCTTGCTCCAAGGGCAGAATTATTTTTCCTTGTATACCTGCCAGAATGATTCAAGTTTATCTAAGGGAGAGCCACAGTCCTTTTCAAAATAAGGAACTGCTATAGCTATTTAATTTAGGGCACTTAAAAAAAATAATCAGGAAAAAGCTACACTGCGATTGTACTTGTGGCTTAGTAGTCACGGGAATCTGACACAGGTACTTAAATACTGGGTGTGATTTAGGCAATCATGCTAATGTTTCAAGCAAGGTGTTGGAGCAAGATGCCCTGGAGATTTCACAATACTTCATTTTGAGAAGTTTATGTGTTAGCAAAATGCAGGTGCCTGGTTCCCATAACTAAACCAAATGAGATCTTCTACAGTAATAGCTCTTTCATACGTTTCTGAATAAACAACTATCTCACATCACATATGTTTTCTATTACCTTCATAACTCACTGCACTGTGCACATTTCATTTTAGGCCTGAGAAGTCCATGTCTCCCCACTGGCTGTAACAAGAAATGGATTCTGCATTAAACAAATTAACTGACAAGTGCTCCAAGACCTCGTTCAAGCAGCCAGGAAAAGTAAACCTATTAGAACTCTTCTTTGTTAGACTGCTTTAATAAGTTATACAAACCTGTGTACTGAAGGTGCATGGGGTGTCCTACAAACAGCATGTCCATGTGGGGTGGATGTTTTACCCTGATTAGCCTTGTTTGATTCTCTAAAGAAGGAGTCACACAAAAGCTTGGAACGAAGTCCTTCTGGCAGTCTGCATTGGTTCGACAAACTTTGCTGGCCTCAATAACTTTTCGTGCTGGCAGACAGGCATACTGCAAAAGGCATTTTAAATGTCAAATTTTAAGGTACTTTCCAACAGATCAGAAAAAAAAAAATAATATATATATTCCCTCTTCAGTCAATGGAAAGGTCCCGCTGATATGTTACCAGCTCTCAAAGAGCTAGAACATGGGGGATTATTGTTTAGTTTTTATTCCAGATCCTGCAGAACATCTACCTGTTATATATTCAACCTGTCATTCATTTTTGGTGAAGAAGATCTACATGCACCCAAATAAAAGCTGACTTTTTAAAGAGCCACACACATGCACAACAAAAAATCAAGGCAACTGAACATAAGCCAGGCATTTCTAATGGACAGAGCCTGCACCAGTGTACTGATGACTTACCTGTTTAAGAAGTTTCAGCTCTCGTTGATCTAAAAGCTTATTTGGCTGAACAAAACCTCATACTCAGGAAAGCAACAACCACCCTGCCCACGCCAAGTTGTTGCTAAGTGATCTTTTTTACTGGATGAACACAGCACCTGATGCAGTGCTATGTCTCTGGTCCTACCTATGTAATACTCATTCACTCCGCAGGCTGAAAGACCAGATCTTTCTTGCTCCCCACAGGCCAAACTGAGAACAGTAGAAAGGAACAGGAAATTGCTTTTCCCCACATGTCTCTCGTAAAAGCTCCATGGTAATTTTCCTTTTGTTCTTAAACACAAGCAAGGAAAGTTCTTCATCTATTGTTTGCCTTGGGAAAGAAAAAAGAGGATTTTCTTGCTTCTTAGCCTGACAGTTATGAAGCTCTCCATTAACTGAACACTCTCCATTAACCTCAGTACAAGCTTTTTCTTTGCTAATTAGGAGGAAGGAGAACATTTTCAAACACTGCTCTGTAACACTGAAAATACTACTTTAAGGTGTTTTTTTTTTTTTTTTTCATAAAAACTTACAGCCATTCTAAGGACATTTGTAAGGCACAGAGTTCTGGATGCTTTTATTTAGTGTCTGTTCCTAAGTGCCAGATACGAGGTTAAGAGTGTCAAAGCTCAGTAGGGCAATGATTTATCAAACACAGCTCTACTGCAAGGTGTTACCAGCCACTACCATATTTCCAGTGAACTGCTGGTCCATGCTCAACTCTTAGTGGCTAAATACAACAAAAGGACACTGGGGTGGGAAGTTTACAGACAGAGGATTTGTAAATATAGCAGATATAAATATTTATCCCTTCAGGTCAGAGCAATTACAAATTGGCACCTGTAGAAAAGTTCACACAGTTGCCACTCCTGCTCTTCCTTCTTCTAAACAGAACTGTTAAAAATATTCCATCACTGTCAATATAGATCACGTATTTTAAGAAACATTTCCATACTTTGAAGACACTAAGGCAGAATCCTACTGGGAAACTTCTGATGTTTCCATATGCTAAAGAAAATCAGTGTGATGAAAAAGGAATTAAATGGAGGCCTTGAAGCTGAAAAAATTAATGCATCTCCAGGATCTTGACTTGCATGGTTTTAGCTTTAACTGGCGAGCAGCACTGACAACTTCACATAAAATAACAGAACAGATAGTCTGGTGTTTGGGTTTGCCTGTAGTGTTCACTACCTTTAAAGACTGAAGCTCGAAAATAAAAAATGTAACTCTCTTCTTCAAAGTTTTTTTTTTTTTCCTCACCAATGTTCTGCATCAAATTTTGAAGATTGGGGAAGTGTGTCTCTGCCTAAATGAGGATTAAAAGATCTGTCTTGGTTCTTCCAGTCACTGCTTGACCAATCATGGGAAAAATTACAGTATTTTGACTAATAAGAAAAGTAATGCACTCATATACCTATAATGCAGACTAGAAGTATTCTTTAAGCACTTCAGTATGCTATACAAATATTAGTGAATATTTCTACCTTCATTTAAATTATTTCAGATTTACCTAACAGAATAAGCACTTTAAGTAACTTACCCGATGGCTGTCCAAGTTAGTGCTGTATGAAAAGCAAATGTCTGTGAGGCTGTTGTTGCTACAGCATTCAACTGTGCCATCGAGTCTTCTATAGACTAAAGAACACGGGCAAAAGAGCAAAAGATCAATCTTACAGCATAGGAAATTCCTAAAAAGAAATTAAAGTCTCTGAATAAAATAAAATCACCTCTTTGTAGCCTTCAAGAATTAAAGTAAATCACAGAGCCTAGCTATGGTTCACCACAAATAAAAATAAGCTTTACCACTTTAAGAATATCATCTGATTTCAATCATTCCACATGCTGAACTTTTCATCCTAATAATCTACTTGAGATCTAGTAGTAGATCTAGGGGATCTATTACTTCAGCGTTCTCAGCACTATGAATTAAGGAATTATTTTAGCTATTGCCTCCAATTTGTATTAAGGGCTGGCACGGAGATTTATGTTGGCTGTTGTACCGATTTCACTGGTGGACCATTGAAATAACCAAGTCTCAAAATGTCTTCTATTAAATGTAAATGCCTTTACAAGATTCAGGTTCTGAAAGCTTTCCAAGCCTTGAAAACTGCAGCAGTGAAAAAATGCTGCTTTAAATCCTAGTACAGAATCATTCTTTTGATGTCATCTAAATCGTAATTCAGCAGAACTTTACAGCAACAGTATAAATAAAAAAAGAAAGAAATTCAAAAGAATAATCACTGTAAGAACCCGTGTTACAGAAACTCTGCAGTACTTACCTTAGGTAGCTCATGCCTGAGCTGTTGGTTGCTGATTTAACGCTGCATAAACAGCAGCCCATTAACATGGAGCTTTATGCCTGGGGCTTACAGGTGCGAGCACTGTACCATACAATCCTTTCCTCAAGTACCCCGAAGCAACCAGATATATTTTTGAATAGTGAATGACCATGAAATTAGTCCCCCATATAAACTAAATTGAAAACACTTTTTTTTTTTTCTAAATTTCAAGAATGTCCCTCGGGCACTGTTTTTTTGTATAGCTTCATACTCAAATAGTTTATCCTTCATTTGTTTTATTGTCAAATAGATAGGGTCCATTTGCTATATACATTTTTATTGATACTCTGTATTTATGTTAGTTGTGAACTGTCAAGCTTTTGACAAATGATAGCTACTAGAGAATGAAAGGAGTTCATTTAATTTCAGGGGAATATTTCTCACTGCTGGAGGCTTATGGCTCTGAAAATGCAGACAGACTGGTCTGATTAGAATGCAGCAGTGCGACGAACTGCTAACACAATACAGCAACCAAGCCCGGATGCAATATTAAGTCTCTAGTATTAAGTCCCTACTATTTCAATCTAAATAGCACTGATTCCGGTGCAAAATACTTAATTTTATTATCCACGACTCTGAAATTACATTTCAGAGAACAGTAGAATCTCAGAATATATAGCTATGGCATCTGAGAATAGGTTACTTGCCATCCTGGCCCAGCTGAAAACATTTGCTAGAAATACCCTCACTTTCAGAGGGATGATCCAAACTGCTACATATCAAAAAGCATGATCTTACCCGTACTCCACTAGTTTCCACTCTAAATATTTATCTTAGTTCCATCTGTAACATTACTTTCCTTATATGTTAAAAAATTCAAAATACTACTTTTTCAATCTCACATCAGAACTATTATGCATCAAAAAACATGGATACTTGAGTTATTCAACCTCCTGTTTTCTACCTCTGAGTATCATCATGCAGGACTTGCCCAGCTGCAGCCCCTTACCTCTGGTATTCAGTCTCCATGGATGCATCCACAAATCAAACTCCGGAGAGCTGTAGAGCATGTCTCAAGACATTCAGCCAATTTAGCTTGACTGCTCATTTTTGTTCTACTTTATTTTTGTTTATTGTTCTAACTTAGTTCAGTTCACATTTTTCTTCTTTGTTGGGGTAAGTTGTTGCAGTAACAAGAACTTTAATGTATAAATGAAAACAGAAGGAAAGAGACTGACTTCCAGAAGCAATGTATGCAGTCCAGACAAATATGAGCTTAATGGGCAAAGAAACTGCGAGGCTGAAGAACCAAATGAAACATAAAACCTCTCTAGTGAGGAACATCAGAAGAAATGGCCATAATAAAGCACATCATTGGGTTAAGCCACACAATTTGTACTGTCACATTGATCAAAGTAATAAGGTGATGTATGGAATTTACGGCTGCAAAAGATCACTGAGTTGATCCACACAACTGAAGCACAATAGAGGAGATAATTGTATTATTGCTAATAACCACATCATATAATATCCTGAAAAGGCAACTTTCATTATTCAGATCATGAAGGATGTTTGTACAGTGACTCAAAGACAAGAGAAATTATTTTATCTATCCCCTCCCTGCCTTTGTATTTCACAAAAGGAAAAGGTGTATTGGTCACTACTTAAGACATGATAGCAGACTTAGCTTACGAGATATCTGTCTTCATTAAGAAATCCTAAATACAAAGTAGTTTTTAAGACATGATACAACTACAATACGAAATATTGAAGAGAGCACTTAAAACCATACCTCTAGCTGGAAAGCTTAGCTGCTGTAGAGTGGCTGTATTTATACAGTAGCCAATCTGTGATTTCTGTGAAATGTCTCCCAGACAGGAATTCCAGTCTTCTACACCATAAATTGGGCAGTCTTGTAGACTAGTGACAATATCTCCCACAAAAAGACCTCTTGGTCCATTGGCAGGAGAATCCTGAAAGAAACACTAAGTCAGTCTCGTTAATACAGTTAAAACTACAAGGATTCATTTACATTTGAATGGATGCTGAACATCTGTTAAATGTTGAGGTAAAGATATCACTTTCAGACTAACAGAAAATCTGAGGCATCACTGGAACTCATCATTTTCACTAATGATAGAGCATTACTATCTATGATTCTACGGTTACAAAAGTAATATATTCCACAAAGAAAAGTTTATTTAGTGCATAAAGAAAAAAGGCAAGTCTCCAAGTGTTTCCAGGGACCTATTCAAATCTGAATTATTTTCATCCACGTTAATATGCTGTGCTTTTTCCCAGCATTTTAAATTGAAGAAGCTTCAGTTAATACCTTAAATGTTCCAACAATGCAGGTTGTTCTTATACAGTATAAGAACTTTACAGTATAAGTATAAAGCACAATAAACATCATTCTCCTCTTTAGTTATAGCTGCTCATTTTTAGATCCAAGAAAGACTGAATTCTCTCAGTTCTGCTTTTCTTCACCCACGCTGTCTTTGATTAAGTCAGAAAAAAAAATCTTCCCAGAAAATCAGCAGTCTAACTACTTTGCTTCCAGCTGGCCAAAGAAGCATGAAAAGTAATCTCCAACATTAAAAACAGATAGCAATAAGCAGAGTGATAATAGATTTCCAAGTAGATTAACCTGGTATCAGTCCTAAATGAAACAAAAAAAATCACACAGAAATAAGCCCTGCAAACTCATCTCAAATATCTAAACAGTCTTAAGAGTATGCTTAGTAGTCTTTAACTATTTATCACATCACTATTCATTCACATATGCCATCTTCATTCATTTACTAATACATAAAAAAATGAGATGAAGAAACAAATGTCAAGCAGACAAAATGTACAGTATATTAGATTCTGAAGAGCACTGCATTGACCAGATTTAATTGTGATAATAAGGGACACAGCTCTACTCCTCAGATCAAAAACTGTATAATATGAAACCAGAAGGAACTTTTCTTACCTCTGCTACTTCAGTGACAAGTGCCCCAACACCCGTGTAATAGAAGGGGAAAAGAATGGCTGGCAGCAGAAATAAAACCATGAAACTCACCACACCAAGAACAAAATTATGCCACACTCCTAAAAAAAGAAGGAAAAAACGTTTTTAAATAAACAATAATAACCAAAAAGGTGTTTTTTGAAATGCAAGATTTTAATGTTAACTTTTAATTAACTTTGCTGAAATAATAAATGAAAAATGAATTCATGGCAGAACATTCAGAATAAAGATATTTTTTCATTTCATTTATGCTCTTGGACACACATTTTGCACAACCAACGCAGGAAAACTTTTTAATGCTGAAGTCTCCTTGTTCCTTTCTTAGAGAGCTTCAGCTTGGTAAGAGGGCTTGATTCAATTCTATATTTACAGTATAGAAATGTTTCTGATGCTGCACAAATGAGAAACATTGAAAGTACTCGAGTACTTCAGCTGAGTTTGGTGCCATTTCCAGGAACAGATGTTTCTTAAAGTAATTTCTGTTTCTGTGAGTTTTTTAATCATATCACACTGAAAGATAATCAGATAAAGTGTTTCAGCATTCAATCATCTTTATCAAACACACATAGGCATATGTGCACAAACGAATGCAACAGAAGAAGCATTAAGAAAATTCTTTGTTTTAACCTTCTGTCTTAAAACAAAACCATTATTTTTTTGTAGCTTAACAAAATCTAAACATCTAAGACAGAAACAAAATTGCTTTGTAACAGAGTGGTCATTGGAGTGTAAAGTGAAGGGAAAAAAAAAAAAAAAGAAGGGTTGATGGAACTGCTGGAGAGTGACAAGAAATGCTTTCCAACAGCAAACAAAACATAGGCCTTAATAGAATAATCTACACAGTTTGCTGTGTGGAATATAGCTGAAAAGCCTAAAATAGAAAGGCCTCAAGTTCATCCCAAGTAATCCTTAGGAAAACAAACAGCCTAAAAATGAGACTGCCTGTAGAGGCACACGGATGTCTATACCACAGATTTCATTTTGCTAGAACAGCCTCATCCTTGGAGGCGATTCTTTATATTTTAGACGGCACACTTCACACAACCCTTCACATACCTTAAATAATACTTCAAAAATCTTTAACTCTCCTTTTCTGTTAAAGACAAAATAAAATAATAATACAAAAAAAAAAAAATAGATTTGAGCTAACTATAAGCAAGTGCTGCCCAGCAGTACTTTTTAATTACTAGGCATTGAATGAGAGCTAAAAACGTAAGCCTCACAAGAATGCTCATTCACTATTCCTGAACTCATGATGCCATCTGCTGTACAACAACCATATTCTTTGAACTCCAGAGTATAAGTGAACTACTACAGGAATATTCAGTACAGTTCAGCTCTTTTATTCAGCTGCCATTTAAAAGTCCAAAAGTTTCTGTCTGTAAGCGCAGATCTTGAGTACACTGAAAATTTGATAATAGGTTCACTTGGCTGCTCTGAAAATCAAGACAGAGTCAAATTTACTGAAAATAAAATTTTAGCATCATAAAACATCTTAGTGCTGAAATATACATACCACTAATTGTAAAAAACCCTGTATATATTTGTTATACCAAAGTGATAACAAGCTACTGATGCTAAGCAGCCTTGCAAAGTGTTTGTTCCTACCTTGTATAACCCTATTTCAAGTTTCTCAAAATGATTACATAGGTTCACTCATCAAACTATGCAAGCAATTCTTTTCTATTGCAGCTTATTAATTCATTTTTCTAGATTATTTTCCAGAAATAAATGTAAACAACTCATTTCGAAAATTATTATTTCTTCATACTAGTTGAAAATGGAAATTGATTAATTTGAGAAAAAGGGCTTCATAAGTTAGCTTATTGCAACAAATGATTTTGGCACATTAGGGCATTTGGAGCACAGGTATCTTTAATTTCCTAACATTTATGATTATTTACCTGATCTATGAAAACTTGCCAGTGTGTTTTGCTAAGCGTTTCTGTACCAGTCTAAAATACTCTTATAAAGCTTTATAGTTACTATATTCAAGAAACAGTGTTAATATATATACATAGTACAATGGGCCGGCTTCTATTGCTCACTGCAACAGAAAATTATCATTATCATAAATAGAAGCATAACATTAATTGTTTTATCTTTCCCTCAATAGTTTGAGAACCTTCTTTATCTCTACAAGTCAGTAATACAAGCAATTGAAGCATAACACAGTCTCAGTATAACTTTCCACAGCAGTGGTGCTTTAATTCCCACTATCCAGGGATTTCTCTTTAGAATGAAAGACATCAAATCAAAACCATTTGGAAGCTTATTTGGAGCCATTAACTGTGATTCTCTTTGGATGTTTGTGGCTTAGCCTTTGTTTCCTTCTGATAGCAGCATCATAACACGGTCAACTATACAATAACGTAACTCACACTTCATTGAAAATCACTCAAGATTTCTTGAAAATCACATTGCTCCTATTGCAGAAAATGGTTGTGATCAAACAAGAATGTTCACTTGTGACAGCAAATGGCATTCTCATATCACCAACCTTCTGTCTGAGCATTTTCCAGTTTGTATGCTCCAGTATTTCACTAATTAGGCCATTCAATCCGCAAAAAGAGTCAAAGGAGCTTCTGTGCCTGAGCTGGTCTAAGGGCTTATGCTAGTGGGAGAGGATTAGCAGAAGTGACATCTTTTTCTCAGCCACATCTATGAGTATTCTAAATCAGATCTAAGACTTAACATTTTTCAAGGCAGGAAAATGTACTCAAACTCCTAGGAACAGATCTCTCTCTCTTGGAAAACAATGTAAAAACAAAATTATGACATCACAATTTCAGGTTCAGAACAGAATGATCATCTTAAGGTAAACAGAATTTTTTAATGCTTCTTCATTTTAAATGTTTGGTCATCTACCAAAGATTTACAAGCAACACCTGTAAAATAACTGTGCTAAGCAAAGATTTAACAAAAGAGCACAAAATATTACCTGCACAAAATATTCTTAATTGCTGGACTGGTGATATTAGTTGCAAGTGTGTTGTGAAGAGGTCAACAAATGCACCAGGATAGACAATGAAGATAAAAATCCCAAATCCATTAAATCGTACTTGTTCTCTTAAAAAAAGAAAAAGAAAAATGCAAGCTATTGTACACTAGGAAATGAAGAACTGTGAGATTCTTCATAGCACATACATCTTTGACTATGAGAATGACAGAAACTGTAATTGTAAAACTAACTTATTTTTCATAACATGAAGGACAGAAAGATAATTAAACTAGAGGATATTTTCTTCAGTAATTGCCACTTTTATGTAACAAGTGTTTATGAGGCTGGTAAAAAATAAACACCAAGTTCAACTTCTTTTCTGCTTCCTAGGCAACAGTAATGCATTAAATGCTTCTAAAAAAAGAAAAAAAGAAAAAAAAACCCACTTTGAAGTAATATATGCTTTACCATAAATTCAAACATTAGGGTCAATGTTAAAGTAAAAAATGATAACCCTTATGACTCAATTTCAAAGTAATCTATAAAAAGTCACCTGGAAAAGCTATGCCTTCCTTTTGACAGGTACACTTACAAAGGGCACTTTTTGATTCCCTTTGAAGCTACATATTTCATAAGGGATTTACAGAGGTGTGGCAATCGTGTTCAAAGACAGTTGTTGCAAACCAGGCACAAATCAGTTAATATTTGTGTGTGTGTGGCAGCACACTGTGTATAGCATTATATTGAGATCCTTTTCGTACAATCTCAGCTGCAAGAATGAGGTGCATATAAAATGTAAGAACACATAAAATTATGAAAAGATAAAAAATTATGCAAAATGAATGAGAGTGAATACATGAATTCTCTGCATTCAGCATAAGATCTGCCCTCACTACAAATAAGAAATCTGCACTCTTGTAGCCATTCTGTACTTCATTACTTGGGTAGAAGAAGGATGGAAAAAAGACTCTTGGCATCAGCTTTGACTAAGATGACACTCAAATATTTTAAGCCTTTATAGCTCACAGCCAATACTATCTTGGACTGAAGTTGGTGAAAGTGTATAATCAATTTCAGAGAGTCAAAGTGATTTGCCAAAAAACATTATTATCATACACAATAATAATAAATAGAATTTTTCCATTGTACAGCTGTTTAGTAAAACTTGAGGGTAGACTGCGACAGCACTACATACCCAACCTGTACTAGGAGGAGAAACAACCCAAAACAAAAACAAAAACAGAAAAAAAAAACAAAAACAAAAAACAACCAGGGTAAAACCAGCAACAGTAAAAACCCACTTAAGTCCATCTTAACCAATAGCAATTTTACATTGGACAATACAATTTTTTCCCCTAAAAACAGATGAGAATCAAGTTTTAACAAAAACATAAACTGAAGCTGAATATTCAAGCCATCGCCCCAGATCTTGAGTGAAACTCAATACCAACTCTTATACCATACTATGTATAAGAGTTAAAAGTGTCAGGAACAGCTCTGTAGTTACTCCTGAATACTCTGCAATTAACCAGCAGCACCTCAAGGAAATTTTCTTAGCTCTTCCTTTTGTGGGATGTGCAAGAGTAAGAACTTCTTCCTCTGTTGATAAAAACATTGAATAGAGAAACCAAGCTCGAAGACAAATGAATTGAATGGTAAATACGGACCCACATCATTCCTTTGACTGAGAATGTTCAGGGCCATAAACCAGTTAGTAACAGGTTCAGATGCTGTCATGTCTTCCTACACTCAAGAAAATCAGCAAAACAATTAAGGACTTCATGCCCATGGGACATCTAATGCACGTGATGCTTAGGAGAAATGTGGAGGACACCTGAAAATCAGTTCCAGAAAGCACCACTTTACTCTCCTATGCTGGAGTGTCGTTTAAGTGTAATGACTAACCATGTCATGAAACTTTTTTTCCGCAGTAATCATCACATTTAAGTGATATTAAAATTCTCATCGGTGATCAAAAATTCACACATCACTGAGATTAACAGGGGCAAATCACATTTGCTGCTTCAGCCTTTTCAGATGCTACTTCACAAGCTGTGTTTAACAAATTAATCTTAACTATTTTTAAATACCATCGTGCAATAGCACACAAGTCCTCTTCAAATCCCACAGCTCCAGCAATACAATTACTGCATGAAAAACAGGATCACTTAAAAGCAGTATTATTTTAAACCTGATGCAGTGTGGTATATTTACAAAGCAGAATTCCTTTCTCATGATCTGTAGAATACACACTTCATGGAAATTTGTCCTTTATTGCTCATCTTTAGAAAGTTAAAATCTCAGGAAGTTATGAAATAAAGAACAAATGGATTCTCAAGAAAAGCTGAAGGAACGCTATCAACATTCCCCTGTAATTAAATAACTCTGGAATATCAGGCTTCATTGGCACATAGTAAGAGAAAAGTAGTTTATATTACCGAATAGCTGCCACCCCATGGCCGACTTCATGTATCACACCACTGATGAGGATTGCAGAGAAGAAATAGGTCAGCTGGCTGACAGGCAAATTTACACCAGGCACCTGTTCATGTGGGCATGACAACAAAACAAAACACACTAGGAAACCAAGAGGTACAAAGACATATCACTCTGCCTCTATCCTTGCTGCTTTCACTCAGCTTTCTCAGCCCACCAACACAGTAAGAGCCACTCACACAGCACTGCTGGTTTGTTACTCTTCTCTGTTTACTCAATATATTTTAAAATACACTGAATACATATTCTTTTGTTAAAGGTTGAAAAGCCTTCATCCTTCCTATTTGGTCCCCACAACCGTGACAGAGCGTGTCCTACTTTATATTAAGCTCCAGAAGTTTATAAACACATACGCAGCCTTCAAATTTAATGAGAGAGGCTTGACACTGTGAGCAGTGGTTTACATTGTGCTGTAGACGGTCATGTGGCTACTGAGATCCACTTTTCAAAAAAAAAAAAAAAAGAAAGAAAAAAAAGGAAAGGAAAAATGTATTGCACGAGTCCTAAAAGTTAAAAAAAAAAAAAAAAAAAAAAACAGACAAAAAAAACCCACCTACCAGTCTTCAACTGGAATTGTCAGTCTCCCTTCTCTATACATAAAACACAAGACCACCCCAAATTTAAAAGATCAAAAAAAAGGTGAGTTCTGTTTATTGTTCAAGTTTTGGCAGTCTACATATGGCAAATGAACAATTAAAAAAGCACTTGCAATGGAGATATTATTTTAAGTGATTAATGTATAACATGCATGCTCCACATTCCTCCTAATCCTGTGGATTCCCACCACATCCCAGCTCCTCTCTGCACTAGCTCCTTTCAGCCAGGCTCCAAAGAAAGCACAAGTCAGAGAAGGAGGAACCATCCTCTCTCTCTCTCCACAGGACAGAGGGCTGTTCCTCTCCTGCATCCTCGAAGACCGGGTCACTCGTGCTGCTGACCTGGGGGCAGTCCAGTCGTCCTGACTATCCTGCTGCTCCCCCTACTTTAAGTAAGAAATGCAGGGGTACCATCAGCTGCAGTACACTTGGCATTAATTGTGATTCATGGCAGAAAAGAGCTGCTATGGGCAGAAATTCCTCACCTGCCTCTAAAAGTCTCTAAGTTACCTCATTGGACACAGTAAGCTGCAGTTCCTGGATGCTGATCTCCTGGCAGCAGATCCCACTGAACAGACCCCAGTCTACTCAAACCATTCAGTCCTGCTCATTCTTCAGTTATATGCATTTAACTACCTAAGCAGAACTCTGCAACAGCTTGATGAGACCAACTCTCTAAAAGAAATCCTTCAGAGGACCGTTTTCACTAGTGTTACACTGAATCATTTCACAAATTCTGTTCATACTGTGATCATGACCAAAGTTTTCATCTTAACTGGCACAACAGTTCTCCCTCACCCTATGAAGACAACAGCTATTCATTTGTTAAGCACCCATTGCTGCTATTAAAGCATCAGCTGGTGGTACTAATGGTTCACTTAAGTGTTGTTCTTAGAGGATCTGCGCTCTGCATACATGAAAGGACAGACAGCAACAGACGGCATCTTAGCGTCACACTGATAGTAGCATATGAGAAAATAGCTCTGAATGCGTTCAGTGCTCATGAAAAGAAGCAAGTTTAAGATACACCTAAAAGGGAAACTAAATCATGAAGGATTCATGCAGTATTTAGTGAACAGGCACTGCCATCTTATATTTCGTGGTCTTTTAGGAATGCCTTTATTAAAAGAAATTCCTTTTCTAACAGATGATCTGCTTCTTCCCTGTTTTTGTTAACAGGCAGCCAACACAAGAGGGGGCAGCTAAAGAAAGAACCCAGTTACCCACAGATGAACATTTTAAATAAAGTACATGACTGAAATAAAGGAGGAAAGGTACAAAAATCTTAAGCAATAGAACTCAAGCAGAACTGTATTTCCCCTTCACCAAAACTGAAGGTTAAGTGCTAAGCAGCTCCATGTCAAATGCTGAAACATAGTTAACAAAAATATTTTTTTTTTTTTAGAAAAAGAAAGTAATTAACTATCTCTCTTCCAAGGCAATCGATCATTTATGAAACATAAAGATAACTAATTTAAATGAGAAGAGTTTCCTCACTTTTTATTATTTGCAACCTCATCTGAGTCACTTCTTAGTGTCGACTTATGCTACCACATTTCCCTCAAACAGAATATTGAAACTCTTTGAAAGCAGAATTATCAGCTGGGTATAATTCATTTCAGAAATGGAAGAATAAGGTAGGAAAGAAAGAGAACCACAAGCCAGCTGAGAAGCAATCTCATCCCCATCCATGACATTACATTGTCCCTACACATTCCATCCTCTTCAGTACTAACTGTCCTCGGTTTGAGTGCAATGATACTGCCAATACACAGTTACTGAGGAAACCATTCCAGGCTGAAATTGTTAATACTATGCTATACTTTAGCTTTCATAGTTACAGTTTACACTGGATTACTTCCAAAGGATTGCCTTTACTTTGCTTCCCTTTTATCTATGTCACCTGCACAAAAAAAATGGGTACTGCATATGATCAGTTTACTCTGGTATCAAAAAAGCAGATAGATCCATAGAATCATAGACTGGCTTGGGTTGGAAGGGACCTTAAAGATCATCTAGTTCCAGCTCCCCTACCATGAACTCAGTTGCCACCCACTAGATCAGGAAATAATCTCAAAAAATAATAAAGAGAAAGAAAACGTAAAGGACGTTTTTCTTATTCTGGAATGTAATAAACATACATTCTTAGGATGGACCCTATTTGCAGGTAAATGAGAAATCTTCAGCCTCGTGTTCAGTGTGTGCTCACTTGGACACACAGCACACCACCCAGACTTCGCACTCACTCCTGCCTACTTCTGGAGACAGTTCAGGAGCAGGTTGTGGACCAGATGACCACAGCAGCAGCACCAGTACTTCTCTCCCAGGTTGCCTGCTTTTCCAACACATCCTGTATTTGCTGTATTCACCCTGTATGTGTGAAACAAACCCAAACCGTACCAAAAGCACTGAGTTTATAGCACACGCTAATGAACAGCCAGTTCAGCACTTAGGAGAAGGTCTATCACAGAAGCACACAATCCCCAGTTCACTCAACTGAATATTAAAATAGAGGAAAATGTCTGGGCATCACTGCCATATAGTGGAAGGCAGAGCAATCAGCCTACACATTCTTGCCACAGAGCATTCTTTGAGAAATAAGGATAGCTAGGAATCTTTCCAAGCTTAAAACTGCTCTAAGTGCAATGCCATTTCCTCCATCACTGCCTTAACACATTTTGAAGCAAGACATAAGGAAGACAGTATTTGCAATCTCAGCCAATCTGTAAAAGACACTCTTTTCTAAAATAACACAGTATATTGTCCATCATCAGAAATCCATGAAATGAATTGTTACTAAGCCTTTGACTAGATACTGCAAGAAACAGGACACAGATCCTTAAACAATCAAAAAATGTGCCATCTCCTCACTAATGAATCTTTGCTTCCACAATAACACAAAGCTCTTTACAATTCCTTCTCTTCTCACTAACACTTTGTATAGTAATAAATGAAAGAGAACGCCTCTCTTCTTGTGGATTATGGAATAGTTTTGCAAACTTCAAGGCCACCATTGCCTCTACTGTTCATAGAATTTAAATTCTTACTGCTGTTTTGTATTCTTAGTAATATAACAATCTAAAGCTCTTCAAAAGCTTTCTCACTTCTGAGAATACTTAATATAAGATTTGCCGCATATTTGCCTTTATTTGTCTTCCCATTTTTTACCACCACCACCTCACTTTCAAGGCTGATAATAAACCAGCAAATTTTTATTTAAAGGAGTATCAGCTGTTAGATTATTCTTACATGGGAGGATTTAAGTATTGTATATCTCGTTAAGAAGATGGTTAGCATCAGCTCACAACCCTCGAATGAAGATTTGAGAACACTTACCACAACTTGCAGCATACGATCGTTCTGGGCTGTTGGTGCCTCAGTCAACATCTGCATCAGTGTTTGCATCAGTGTCTTTCCAAGAAGAATCACAGAGCCAAACATGGCAACTATACCAAACACCATTCCCATGCTGAACCTACAAGGACAGGAAAATAGTCAAGAAATGCATAGGCACTAGAAGGTAGTGCATATTTTCTGGATACTTAACCACGTTAGCACAACTTAACAGACAAAACAAGTAGGGCAAAACTTCCCCAGTGCTACTACTATTCACACATCAACGATATAATATAAAAACATTGGCTGAAGGAAGCAAACAGCACAAATACCACATCAGTAACACAAACTTGTACAATAATGTCACTGTTTAATAAATGTTTGACATCCAAATGACATCTTGATTTATTTTCAAATATTTTTATGCTGTTCTTACATATTCTGATCTTTATTCAGTCACCCAAAATGAGTAACTTGTCATTAGCCATGAACAAAAACATAACTTTACAATGTATAATTTAACATGCTGCGCTGCACTGTCATGTCTTTAGAGATGTAGATCAAGTGAAGAGATAGCACACATACATTCTTGCATCTTCCTCACCAGCAATAAGAAAGTGAAAAACAATATTTACATGAGGCTCAAACTTCTTAAAGATGAAAAATTATAAGATACAAATGCAGCACTAGAATAAAATCAGTTACTTCAAAATCCTTTTTCCTCTCACCCATTTAATTTATTATAATCATTATGTTGAAAAACATTTCAGTGTAGATCAGCCCACCTAATGGTTGATTGTTATTCATCGTTACTATTCTTTTACAATATTCTAATACTTGAAGGATGTGATAAAGTTTATAAGGTTCACTGGGAATTAACAAATTTGTATTAACCAATATGTACCTATAATGTTGATTAGAGTGGCATAAATACTATACTGTAATAAATTATACACACTAAAAATTGTGATCGATATAGAACTATTTAAAATCAAAAATCACTTGTTGCTAGAGTAACCAATATGAATCAGAATTCTTTTTCACAACTACCTCTCTAAGAGTAGCAATATAGGAAATGAAAATAAATTCAAGCCCTACTCCTCTTTATTTTCAGATTGGATATACAGTAACAGTAGGAAGGCAATTCAGCAATAATTTCCCAAACCAGTCCAGAAGCATCTGTACTAACCACTCTGCTAATTTACCCACTGCAACCTGTGCAATCTTAGCAGGGAAGAGAGCAGGCAAGTAAAAGACAGAATGAGTGCAATGTGCTTCTGACTAGGTATGGCTGCTGAATGCCTGGGAAATGACTGGCAACAGGGGCATGATCAGAGAAAAACTCTGTGTACAGTAATGGATAGATATGGGATATGAGAAGCTGCTTTCACATCTGCCTCCTCATACTGTGCTGTATGTAACAGCTCTGTATTTAAGAGCTACGAATGGCTCAAACAATAGCTAGAAATACAGTTTATGGATTTCTACTTCTATAGCATCTCCATGAGTAACTTAGCTATTTCATTTCTAGCAGAGGAGATAGACTTATGCTAGCATGGTACATTTACAGTGGCTACTATGTTTGTTCAATTTTATCGTTAGCCTACTGTAATAAGCAGATTCCACTGCTATGGATAAAAGGCATAGACATGGTGATAGTTGCTGACAGAAAAAAAAGAAATCCTGAATGTATACCATAAATACAGAAATCTGGGTTTCCACCTCCCCCAGTTGTAGAACTGCCGGTTGAAGAGTGCTGTTTGCCATCGCATGTGAAAAGGAGAGACACTCAAGCCATAGTTCACCAACCAGTCTTCATAAGATGCTTTCAAAGAGCTGGATGACTGCAAAACAGTGGAAAGATAGGTTAATCCAAAACTTTAAGGGAGATTCTGCACTTCGTGACCAAGCAGTAAATCAGATCCATTCACACATAAAGACAAACACTTAACTTCAGGTACGTGTCCTGCACATTACTTGTAGTTTGACTCCTAGGTGTGACATATAATACAAAAAGCTATGCCACTGTTTTGAGTAAATCACAGCAGTTCTAGAATTATGAGAGAGATTGGGTACTCAGTGGCATTTAGCAAATAAGATCTTTATTATCTTTACTATTGTTAAATCACTTCAAGTGATTTTTAAATGGCTGGATAAAAAGGCTAAAAATGAACTCTTATGGTGTTTCTTCTCTGTATAATTATATTTTCGTAAACGCTTTTAGAACTGCAGTAAAGAAAAACACATTCTGTTAGCTTTCTGCTGGCATCAGCTTGTTTCTAATATTAGTGAGATGCAGATCAGTACTGTGAGTATCCATTAGCAAAGGTAAAAATGAGGTCAACTTTTCAAACACAGACCGCGACTGAAGAGACCTGAAATATGTCATCATACCCCCAGAAAGGCAGAAGGACTTTAAAATTATCAACCTATTCTGCAACAGCGATCATTTTACAGCCTTTCAAGATACTCTTGGGACACCTTCCTAGTAGTTCCGAAGATTTCTCCTTATATTTGTCTTCATAATCCATGCAACCTACGGACTATACAATTAATACTTTACTACTTTACTGCACATTATAAACCAATAGAAGTAGTTTCGCAGCTGCTATTTTATAATACATGCTGCTGGTTTACTCAACAGTCCTTTGTCAGCCTGCTTCCTGGAAGCTAGTATCAGAAAGCCAAATGAAGAACAGCTTTCCTTAGAAGTTAAAAGAGAAATCTGTAGCTGAGGAAAGGTGTATCAGAGCAGGAGTGTGTCTGACATAACACAGACAAGTCTTCAGAGCTCTCTGAGCTATAGATTTGCTCCTGGTATTCCCTATGAGGAGCAGCACCTACTGAAGATGTCAGGAATGTATAGTTCACAAGAGTCACCCCTCTGCCCCCAGACAGAACTTTACATGTTCCTGGCTGTCTTCCATGGTTCTTGAAACAAATTTAGAACTTGCCAAGTTCCTTGCGTTGCTTCTGTCCTTCTGTGGTAGTGGTGGGAAACGAGCAGTGTATCGTATCTTCCACAGCCATACTCATAGCTTTTCTAATTCTGTTGAATTAATTACAATGTAAACTAAAATCTACTAAAAATAAACTACAAAAAATATTTCAAGTAACAGCTTCCCATGTTGTCCTTTCTACTCATGTGTTTCTGTGTAACTTCCTTCTACTGTTCATTGATTTTAGTCATATTTTTTGTTCAGTCGGCTGAGGACAACCACAGAAATTTTTGTTGTAATGTATCCCCCAATCAATCCTGGTCAGTCATTCCCTGCAACACTGCTAAGTGTACTATCCATGACCAGATCAGCATTTGCTAGCCTACCTTTAATAGAAGAGATCACAAAGAATATTACACTCCTACAAATAACACATAGGCCATAGAAACAAACAAACAAAAAAGCCTGCTCACATAATCTATCTGATAATTAAGAACAAAAAATATGCATGACATTAAGTATATCTGACTTGAAAAACTGGCTCAGTAAATACATGTATCCAGTTCAGTTCACACAGGATCCAAAGAAAAAAACAACCCCAAACACCTCAAAACCTAACCAAACAAAAACCAACCAGACAAAAAGGAAACAAATAAGCATTATAATCACAAATAGACATCTGGCACTTCAAAAATATCTGTTCTCTTAACCACATACAAAAATAACAACCACTTTTCCCCTAGAAATTCCACTAATGCATCCCTTCACATTTTTTCTAATCAAACCACAACCCTTCTGTCCTAGCAAGGCATAAACAAATATGCAGTTCTTAATGAGAAATTCGGGATTCTTGAACAGTACATCTGCCAAAAAGCACAAAAAATAACTTTGATTTGTAAATGGTACTCATAATCACTAAATGATAGCATTCCTTGAAATGAGTGACCACATTCCTCTAAAAATGTTTTAAAAAGCTCTAAGCAAACTCTTGCTCCTTCTATCCTGAGTGCAGTAGGATCACAACATTACGACATGCACCATCTTGCCCTGTTATGAGGTATGTTATTACTCTTTGTTTCATCTCAATCTTCCTCCACACAGACCTAGGTTCAGCTTCTTTGACTTGAACTCTAAGTGATCTCTGCTACATTAATTTTCCTACAAAAGCAATACCCTTTTTATTTATGCAACCTTTCAAAGTGATGACCGCCTACTATATACTCCAGGAGCTCCATAAATATCTGCCAGCAAGCAGGAGCCCTTAACATTCTTTTGTGCTGACAAAGTCTGTTTCAAAAGCCCTGGACCATTTCAGCTTTCTGACCTTAAAAGCTGAAGGCTAACCTTGAGTGAATGGGCCTAAAGCATCTTTTATTTCTGATAGCAGAAGGAGGGACAACCTTCCACCCTTTTCACATCCCTGGTCCTCCAGGCACAATGAAAGGGGGTGACTTAGCATGCTGGGGAATAGCAATTCAGGGGTCTGCCTAAGTGACACCCTTTTGTAAGCTCCAGCCTTCACCAGGAAGCTCTCTTATCAGTGGTTCAATGAAGAGCAATGAGAAGAACTTTTTAAATTGCAGCTTAATTCATTGCTGATTGGCTAACACAAACTTATCTTGTAATTCAAGCAGCGTTATGTGAATTTATTTGTACAAAATGACATTTATACACATAGCTCTGCCTTTCATACTACAGAGTACCGAAGAGTGAGATTGCTTAACACAAATGTTCGAAATCTGAACGAAAATAGTAAGACATCAAACTGAGCAAGAAACAATACATGTAAAAAAATTTTACAGAATAAACATCAGGTTACAGCACATATCCTTCTCTTGCCCAAAACATTATCAGCATAATTCACAGAAAAGTAATCCAGTACTTGTCACTCATGTCCTGTATGTCATTTTCATGTACTTAAGCTGCAAGAGACTGGACATCTAGGCAGTTTGCTACAATTGCTAGCAGTTTAGAGTTGTGACTGTGGTGGGAGATTTAAAACAAACACAAGCTTCCCAATTACACAAATCTTGTTATTTAACCCATCTGTTCTGACCGTGATACTAAAAATGAAATTTGTCAATCTCGCAGTAAGATGTACTGAAACAGTTACCACACACTTCAGGACAAAAGTATCAATTATTATTGATAGCTTGTAGTTAAAACATCAGTTACAATTTAATTCCTGGACTCTCCTGCTCATTAGAGCATTCCAGGCATTCTCCTTTCTTTCTCAATATAAAACAGTTACTAAGTTGACTCCAGACAATGTAGATTTTTCTTCTCCTTTGCTGATTCTAGGCCCTGCTTCAGGTTCTCAGAAAAGCAGCGACCTTCATACTCACAAAAAGGAATTATTTTAAGCTCTAATTCTGAAAAGCCTTCCAAATCTCAGAGAAACAAGCTGGCCTCAGCACCATGCCGCAAGAGCCTGCTATGTGAATTCAGTGATCACTTTACAGCTTGAGATTTTTCATCAGACACAAAGCTATCAACAGAAGCACATCAGCCTGCTGACTGATCTACCTGATGGGTTTTAGATTGCCTCACTTATCCGGGAGCTCTTCTTGCATTCAGCCAATCCTCTAACATAGTTCCCAACAGTGTTGTGCTTGTTACGAAATATAGCCTCGATATATTAAATAATATATGTATGTAGTATAGACTTGATGTATTAAAATGTGAAGGATCTTCAGATAAATTACTTGCCTTTTTTTGTTGTTGTTGTTATTTACACCATTAAAGCGTACAGATTAATATTTTACAACAAATGACTCTCACCGCTGACTGAGCTGCGGTTGCTCTATGACAATTAGCAGCAGGGGGAGCTACTAAATTTTCCGAGTGTCCTCGACAGCTATAACGCAGCCTTCCTCAAAGCATTTTTTCCCCAGTGTTTCACAGTAGCGACAAAACGAACACTCGTTACTTTGATGCCGCTAGGCCCTGTCTGTACTTGGTAGAAACAGAGCAGCTCCGGCACTGTAGCACTAACCTCAAAAAGCAAGAGAATTCGAGGTGGAACCACTCATTTTATATTTTCATCTTATTTCTTGTGCTACCGCTCGTCCCAATGGGAACGGCGGGGGATCGCTCCGGGCCCGGTGGCCTGAAGTGGCTATTAATTCTGACTGACGGGAGCCAAGCGTGCAGGGCTCGGGCAGGGATGCTGCGGCTCCACGCGGCTGTGGCCGGCACCCGAGGAGGGAGGGGAGGCGGGGAGGCCTCTGGCAGGCGGCAGTGCCGGATGCCACCGGTCCAGAGGGTTGAGGGAGGGGGGGGGAGCGGCGCGACTGACCCGCTTAGGGCTCCCGTTGAGCTCTGCGCCCACAGCCCTCACCTTGAGCAGCGTATCCGCCAGGTAGACGGCGCACCAGCCCCCCAGCACGCACACCACCACCGGGATCGGGATCATTGTGGCAGCTCAGCCGGCGGCCGCGGATGCTCGCGCTGAGGAGCCTCCCGGAACTAAACGTGGCCCGGAACCTTTCTCCGCCGGTTGCATTGTCCGCACGGACATTTCCGGGCAATGTGACGAGATCGGCCAGGTGACGCCGTGACGCACGGAGGCGGGCCGCCCCGCGATGCGCGTGCGCAGAGAGCCGGCAGTCCCCCCCGCTTGCTCTAGACCTGGGCACGGCCGCGCATGCGCAATTGGCTCGGGATGGGGTGGGAGGGGCGGTATGGAGGGAATCGTGCCGCGCCCCGCTGTGACTGAGGACTGACGTCCTCTCTCTGGCTCTGGCTTGTTAGGCTTTGCCTCCATCAGTGCTAGGAGAGTGGTGTGCCACGAGGCTGGTTTCCAAGTTTAACTGCGAGCACTAAAGGCAAACGAGTACAAAGCAAACGGCAAGCAAAAGCGATACTTATTTTCCCAAGCAAGTGGCGACGTTGACCTCTTCCCCCCGAAAAACAAGTACCCAGAAACCACTATCGTGTTCTCAATTATCTCGTTATTTCTTAAAAACTTATTTTTAGCAGTGAAGACACCAGTGCTGGAGGAGCCCTCTGCAGTTTGTGGTTCCATTCACTTCTCCCTGTGCGCACCAGATGAGCTTTCCTCAGCCTCCGTTTGTCAGTACTCAGGACACTCTCTACCAAAAACAGTTTGTCAGTTCTTTAGCTTTGCTGTGTTGGCTGTGCTGTGGAAAAGCTGGGAGAGCTGTTAGGAGTAATGCTCATAACACCACCCACAATCTGTGTTTTCTATACGGAAAGCTTCGTAGCACTTGTGTTTTCAGGAGTTCTACCAGTGTGTGCTTTGAATCCAACAAAAAGCTGAGCCATCCCTTTGCTAGAATTTGAATGTTTTCATGCTGTTTTTCAGTCATTTTTATCAGTATTTTTCAGCTCCTGTGTTCTGCTCTCATTGCCTCATTCTGTCCTTCCCAGAGTGGTCCGCTGGGAGCTTTCCTTGCTGCTACCATCGGGAAGAACACCTCAGCTCTGAGCTCCTGCTTCCTTTAAATGATAACATGGCATTGCCAAAGAGCTGATACACTGGAGAGGAGTAGACCAAGCAAGCAAGTAAGGGAATATAAAACCTAGATTTTATTATATTTGTAAGACAGAGTCCAGCTGTGACCAGTCCTTGTGACTGGGCATTGCAGGGGGAAGTGAGAGCTGGTAATGAACATCTGGCTTCTCTTGTCCTCTGCTGAACTTCTTTGTCTTTCAGCTCAAGCTGGAGGTGCTTTTCCCACACACTTCATATTTCCCATTGTCCTTAAACCATTACACTTTTGTAGGGTCTGTTGACTGATGCCTCAAGAACTGTGGAAGGGATTCCATTCCAATATAAAAGTAGAAGAATTATGGGAAATGTGCCTAAGCCCTACATGCAATAAAAATGACCAACATGTATTAAGTATAGATATGAATACAAATACAAATACAAATATAAATATAAATGCACAGCGTTTATTGTAGTTGTGGTCTTTGGAAACAATAAAGGACAATCACACACATGCAGTTGAGAACATTAGTACTTATAGTACTGACACTGGTGACCTTAGTACTTACAGAGTCGCTCCAAAATCAGTCATAGTAAAATGGGCACAGGGCCTGTTGCTTAAAAGATCCAGTCAATAAACAGCTTTTGTGACATTATTATATTTTTCTTAAATGTTCATTTAGTATACCATACAGAACACAGAACTGAATTTCATTGAGTTTGCTTAGAAATTGGCAGTGCAGTTAAAAAGGAATGTTACTGAAATGCACTGACTGTATTTTATAGTAGAAAGTTCACCACAAGAAAACAAATGAAAATGAGATTTTTCTGGAATGTATAAGAAGCTTTTGAGTGAACTAGATCACTCTTGCCCCCACTGTTTTTATTCACGTAATTTTAGTGATGATAGACCAGTGGCTAAAAGGCAAAATTAATCCTTGTTCTCTTAGAGTGAAAGCATTGCAGACTGTAAAATGTAACTGCACTTTGCATTTTTTAAATTAAGGTTTTTAGGATTAAAGATTTCTAATTTAAAATTATTTAAGAGGTAGCAGAAGAATTGATGCATGCTTTTTACAACCACTTGTTTTTCTTCACAGTCACATACTACGCTGAAGGAATGACTAAAACTAAATACAGTAGTTAGGTCAGTGCACAGTAAGTCTGTAAAACATCACAATGCTGTCTAGCTCGTATAGTTTAGCTGAGTTGTGCACTAATGGGAGGATATGAGTAGACTTTTAAAGGGTGAATATCTAAGAATGTTAGAAAAGGACATCAGTCATCATGCACTGGTACCTTAAGTCCATGCAGAAACATTAAAGGAAAAATTAATAGCATAATGATGATGATTAAATGTAGTTAGGCAAGTAAATACCAAACAGAATGTGTTAATAGTGCATTGATTAAGATATTATCGAATGCAGTTAATGAAATAATATCATACACATCTTTTTATAGGTGAAACAAATATCTTTATCTAAAAATAATTATGAACATATCTAATAATTAATCTCTTCGACTTTCATGTATTGCAGAAGTAGATAAAGAATTATATATTCATATTTTGTCATGCTGGATATGTGACACGTTGCAAATAAAATTACAGTCTTAACTGTGCTTTCAAAAACTCTAACATTAGAGGGGCGTATGGGCCCCAGGGAAATTGCACCTTCTCACAGTTCATCACAGGCTCAGACCTAAAATCTGCTAAGATGTGGATTTTGCCAGTTTGAAATCAATACAATCAGAATGTGACTTTGTTGGAAAAGTGTTTGAGCCTTGAGGACAACAAATAGGCTTCTATATATATTTTGAGTTGTATTTGCTACTAAGTTGCTGGGTTTTGCGATTAACTAAACAGAGGAAAAGAAGGCTGGAACAAAATGCGGCCTTGATTCTGCTTAAGTTTCTGTGCTAACTTGAAATGAAGGACTGGATTGCTTTCATGGAGTACTTGAATGTTTGCAGAATTTCAAATAGAGAGGGATGTGTACAAGAATAAATAAATGGGTAAAGATGAAATGAGCAATCCGTTGAACACTTATGCAGCTATTGCAGCTGGAAGGAATGTGAAGATCAGAATAAAGAAGAAATCTGACACACAAGAAGAGAGATAAAGAGACTGGCACCCTAGAGAAATGTATAGAGTGTTGCTTAAAAGTGTTTGAACAACGAATTCACATCTCTTCAGTTACTTTACTAGAACTGTTATCTAAAAATCTCCATAAAGTATATGGAAGAAATTCAGTAATGAGAATTCTGGAGGCATGTAATATGCATGGTATTTAAACTGGAACCCAAAAAAGGAAAGAAAGAACTTATGAACCTTGCTTTGCCTACTGAACTGAAGAGCAGAATGTTTTACAATTTTCTTGATATTTTATGTCCCAACTAAAGTACAAAAAAGTCTTACTGTATTCAAATGCAAATGAGGTCAAAGCATTCTGTCTGGTTTATGCATTTGTTTGCATTAGGTGACCTGTTTACCGAAATTACATGCTGGAAAGGTGGGATTGTAATGCTTCAAACAAATGAAATTTATTCTCAGGTTACTGTTTGTATAAACAATTTAAATAAAGGAAAAGCACAAACTTTCACGGAAACATGCCCTTACTGTGTTTATCTGTTACAAAGAGTAGTTGTATATGATTTTTCATCAACTGTTAATTACTAGTGCTTGACAACAACAGCTACAGGTCTTTCTTAATTGCTATAAAATCTCAGCATTTACTCATCGGTCAGAATTATTTTTGGCACGTCCCAACTGAAAATGCATCAAAAAAAGTTCCTCCAAAGCTGTTGTGCTTCAAGGAGAAATGTGCATTAAGACTTAAAAATAACAACAAAACCCTGAAGGAAATACAGAATCTTGAGAGCTGTGGATTGAATAGTAATCGAGAATTAAATTCTGTAATAATATTAGTCATGGGCTTCCACTGGTCATTTTAGCTGGTAGTCTTTCTTGCTGACCTGTATGGCTTTGCACTCTCTGCAGCTGTTTGGACCTTACATATGAAGAAAAGCATAGAATTTCTTCTGCAGAGTAGCTGTTCAGCATTAGCTCTTGTGCTGGGATGTGTCTGTGATTTTCTAAGTCTGCCCTTGAAAATAGATTTATCTAAACTGAAGAAAACAAAGGGCTCAGTCAGTGAAGGAGAAGAGCACGTATGGGAAGATAACGCCAAACAGCTGTTGTGCTTTTCTGTGCTTTAAATTACTTGTGAAATCCCTAGGTACGCAAACCCCTGTTCTACTGCAGCACACAAAATAAATAGTTTCCTTTTAATGGGTATTGTTTCATGCTCACTGTAACCTGAAATATATGCATGTGTTAGCATTAGACCTATCTAGTTTGAATCCCAAAACCTGCAGGGCAGCCTTGAACCCTAGGGAAAATACTGCACTTAGCTTGTGTAAGTCAAAGTGAAATAATACTTTGAAGAAGACAGAGCTGTTTTTGATTCACTGTTGAGCAGATACACTGCTTGGATCACTTCTATTAACCTCTTCGTATAAGGCATTTAGCTGTTCTAACAGGAAGGTCTTGCACAGGAGGAACATTTGAGGTTTTCGCTGCCTGCCTTGCCCGTACAGAAGGCTGAAGTAGCTCCTGAGTCATTTCAATACAGCATAGCACTTGGCGTACACCCTCACTGGTTTTGTTTTGCCTCAAGGATCAGGCTGCAAGCAGCAGCTGCTCCACGTCCACTTAGCCACCCAGGCAGCAGATAAAATGAGTTTTGCAGTTTCCCAGTCCTACAAATCCCCCCCTGCCCCCTGTCATTCTGTGTGCATGTGTCCTGCCTATGACAAAGCCCACCTTACAGAAGTTATTCTATGTTAGGAGCCTGAGCTAAGGACATTTCCTCTTCCTTGGTAAAAATAAATCATCAGTTTGAAAGTTGGCAGCAAGAAAGCTGTGAGCATCTTCCTGTAGCACTCTACTCAGAATGCAAAGATTATATTCTAGCCCCTCACTGACAATTGCACAGGAAAAACAGAGCAGCCGGCAGTTCTCAAAAGTCATATTCAGGACAAACGATTTTCAAGCACCACTGTTACAGCACTTGAGAACTGAACTGTGCTTTGAAGGACTACCCCCTGTGTTGCACTGCCTGATGTGACTGAATCAAGGAGCTTAATATTTATAGCTTCTTTTTTGAGGTACTTTGCTATCCTTGGACAGAGGATAATATCAGTCCGCAACCCTACTTCATTTGGGTATAAAGTAATACATGAAGATTACAGAAAATACTTTGAGTGATTTCCTGACAGAAACTGTTTATATATACTATTTTTAACACCTGAGATTTGATGTGTTGAGAAGCATCATTTAGAAGTTACCAGCTGCAGAACTTTAGTGGTCCTCCTGTGCCAACACTGATTTCTGATGACAGTTTTTCTCTGAGTGAGTCCAGTGTCTGTATGGCAGGAGATTGCAAATGAGTGAAAAATGTTACTGCATCAGATCTGATTCAATAAAAATAAAGTTTGATATAAATCATGTTTGACTGCTGGACAGATAGGTATGACTAGTAGATTTATTCTTATCTCCACTGCAGAAAGCATTCATTCTTAATTATCTTGTCTTTTAAAACTTCGGGGATATGAGAAGCTAAGGGTTTTTTTGTTTGTTTTTCCTTATGAGTCATAGGAACTAGGATAAGTGTTTTGATATTGATCAAACTTTAAAAATCTTCACACCTACAGTTTATCCATCTTCATCTTTTGTTTTCTGTTCAGCAGATACAAACCAAAGATAGCAACTGATCAATCATGAGTGATTCAGCAAGTTGATGAAGTTGTCCTTGAATTTGGTTATTTTTCTTCTGGAGGCATTAATTTCTTTTTAACCTCCTTGATATTCTGCTTCCAGTGCATTGCCTTATCTCCCTTATTCTGGATCCATCTTCCTAGTCAGGCAGATTTTTCATGTCTCAACCATGCCTTTTTCTGCTGCCATGTAGATTGAGGAATCTTCTTTGTTTTCATTGCTAGTCTTTGGCTGAATGCTTTACTCAAGTCTACTACATTTGCTCCAGAAGCAGGAACTTTGCATGTGAGCTGAACACCTTCAAAACTGCAGTTTTGTTTGTTAGTGTAAGAAACAGTTACCCTGCTTTATGCGGTGCTGATCCCCTAGTTCCTTTGATATATCTGTACCTAGCCCTTGTTTATCTTTGGACTAACTGGATAGAATTGCAAAATTCCTTTATATTTTTCTGGTGAGACATCTTAATTTGACCACTGAAGGTGAGAGGGGATATTGTTGAGCAGGTGTAATCAACTGATGATGAAATCAGCTACATTAAGAAGTCTCTTAGATAATACAGGTGTATTTGTGAAAATGATGCATGGCCTTCTGCACATAATTTCATTAACGATTCACTTCTTTTTTTTTTTTTTTTTTTTTTTTTTTCTTCAAAACCGTATGCCCAGAACAAAATCTGCTGGTTCAATGTCATGTTTTTTGTATCTTTTCCAAATTATGCTGAATCACTATAGCAGACAGGATGTTTACACAATCAACCTGTCACTTAAAATTCATATTGCCCTCAGAATCTGCCAGTACTTCTGCTCTTTATTATGATATCAGCTTTTAGTGGCTAAAATTTCCCAGGAGGAAAGTGGAAACAAATTTGCTATTTTTGTATCATCATCACATTTCAGTTAGCCAAAGCACGTAAGAATTTTACGGAATAAAAAGCAACAGAGAATATGGCTTTTTGGGTAATTCACTGGTAAAAGCTGTGATGTTCTAACATTTGTGTGAGTTATATTCATAATGCAGTTTTTAGAATTTAATAGATGTTCTTAGATGCTGCTAATAAAGCTATTAAAAGATGCTGGAACTCTGAAATGTAGAACAAGGTCACTGGCAGCCTCTAGTGAGACCATCTTCTAATACAAGGCTAATTATTTCTTGATGGAATAGTCTGTGATAATAATCACCACGCTTTTATATGGAAAAGAAAGAGAGCATGCAGGAGCTGAATTAATATTTAGCAGCTCAGAAACATCACAGAAACAAAACCAGCTAATTTAGATATGTTTGTTGATTTCCTATCCATTAGATAATAGCAAATATTTTTGCACACTTTTTTATGTTATTCGTTATTGTAACAGACTGGTGTTACTGTTATTGGCAGAGCTGTACAAGTAGAAAATCAAAGTGATGAATTTCTTTGGATATTAATAAACATATAGATTAGGGGAAACTGGGAGGAATAAACAGTAAATGGTACTACCTCAAATAACATTTCTTTTGACAAAACAGTTGAGATGTGTCAGTCTTTCTGAGATATGGGATTCGTGGGTATTTTTAGTTTAAGGCAAGAAGAAGAATTGGCTGTGAGAATGCCAAGTCATTGCTAAGTCTGGTGTACATTTTTTGTTGTTCTGTCTAGCTTCATATGATGATACCACTGCTAAGTATCTCTGTCTTTAATCAAGCCTCTGTGCCAAACAGTTGTTAACTGGACTGCAGAAATCTTTACTAGGGGAAAAGGGCTCAAATGTACGAATAAAATCTGTGTGGGTTAGAAAATAGAGCATTCTTTTTTTTCCAGGGTCCTCTAGGCTAGTCCTCTGATAAACTGGACTGATAACAGGTTTCTTATTTTTAAACCCGAGTCATAGTTGTGATTTTTTTAAGTGTCAGTACCCTATGCGTATTGAATGAGGAGAACAGCTTATCTTGCACTACAGCCTAAATTGTAATATTCTTTGGCAAACTATTCCAAAAAAAAGATAATTAATGAACCAGATACTTAATATTCTGGGCCCACTATTCTATGCCTGGCAGTAAATTGTAAAACTGTTAAAAATAAGATAGTCAAGCAAAGCTTTACAAGGTCAAATATATTTCAATATGCCAAACATATTAAGGTACAAATTGCTGCTACCCAGTAAACTGCAGGAAAGCTCCAGGAGTGTATTTTTTAACTCACTGTAAAGAAGTTTTAGTTACTGTGAACTGAGATTGTGGCTGCTCCTTTGTTTAATTGCATTTTTATTTGTTGTTTGCTTGCATTACACTACAATTTTTTGAATTATAGGAGAAAAATATTTTTCTTTCAGGAGCCTTAGGAAAGTTACATCTGTGCTCATGAGGTTTCTCAACAAGCAAAATGTTTAAATAAGCATATTATTAAGTAGTGACAGACTAAAGAAACAATTCAGACATTATACAGTGAAACATCCCAGTCAAGAAGTAAGAAACATACACATTTCTGTTAACCATCAACTTTGTTTTCAAAACTAATAAGCTGTTCCAGCACGTTAATTAGACAAGCTTCTAGAAATGCAACAAAAGTATAATTTGTACTATATTGGGATTTTCCTACTTCGTCTTTTTGGATGCTTGGGCAAAGGACTGTAAGTTTACATATAGTGTGTCAGTGTACTGTTATCTGGCCCTAACACACCATGCAATTAGTCTGTCATTTGAAATGCACATATGTCTCATGATTTACTTATTAAGTCATTGACTGCATGCATTTCACAGATGAATTTGCAAGTTGTGGGGCTGTGTGTCCTGGTGGTTATTCAAAGCCACTGGTACTCTACAAAATTATCTTAAAATATGTCTTTTTTTTCCCATTAACATCTATGCAGAACTACATTTTCTTCTTTTAGATAAAACTTGGGGTTTTCCTTCAGTCACAACTATTTAACGTCATTCGGGTGTATAGATAGTTAATCAGCGTAAGTGAGCAACATAGGTAAACTCTCTTCCTGCTTGAACATCACTAGAGTTACCTGTAATACTTCTAAATTATGAAAATGTTGCAAGAAACACTGCTGACGATCTTTCTCAGACGTATTTGCAAGACAATGGGTTTACAAAATGGAAGCAATGACCTGGTTTAAATTATCGAGTATTTGCTAATTTAACAGCACATGGAGGAAAGAACTCTGTATGCTTCTTGTATCCCAGAGCCGATTCATATTACAATTATTATAATATAAATTGGAATAAATTAATTTACAAGACCATATTACAAAAGTATATCATCTCTTTCGCTGCTTTCTACTACTTTCATTTTAAATATGATTCTCCATGAAGAGGTACATAAAATCATTTATGTAATGCCAAGTTTGCTTTGACATGGTCTCAATTACTTGGAAAGCATGACCTTAGACCCTAACAGAACAAACTTCTGCATTCTAGGGAAAAGACCTGTCTGTGAGCTGTTATGAACTCTGCCAAGTTTCATGTGCAATATGCTGTTTAACCCTCAAGGCATTTTGTAACAGTTATACCTGGCCTTTCTGGGATGGTAGGCCAGGGACCTCACTGGCAGGGCCTCATTGCCCTCTGTACCTCAGCTGGACTCATCCCAAACACATGTGCCAGTGGCATGCCTTCCTGTGTGCCTTTCCTGGGAATGAGGGGGCTATGAATAGCCTGAAAGCTGCCAAAGCGAGTCATCAATTTTATAAGCTGCTTCCAGACGACAGCTCTTTTGGGAAGGGCAGCAGAGAGTGAGTCACAGGCTTAATGAAGTGGTCTGGGACATCATCTTCCTCTTTGAGGTAGTTGAAATGGAATGAGTGGCATATCAAGTGAGTTAAAGTCAAGGGAAATCCTCCCTGAAATCACTATCCCAAGCACATTTTGGCATAGTTTTGGAACTTGTTGATCTTCCCTTAAAAGTTGCCTTATCCTTCTCCAGCAGCAAGTGTTTGTGTAGTATCACAGAATCATAGAATAGCTTAGTTTGGAGGGGATGTTAAAGCCCACCCAGCCCCACCCCCTGCCATGGGCAGGGCTGTCCCCCATCAGCTCAGGCTGCCCAGGCCCCCATCCAGCCTGGACTTGAACACCTCTAGGGATGGGGCACCACAGCTTCTCTGGACAGCTGTGCCACTGCCTCACCACTCTGAGTAAAGGATTTCCTCCTAACATCTAACCCAAATCTACTCTCTTTTAGTTTAAAGGCATTCCTCCTTGTTCAAACCCTGTTGGACTGCGTAAAAAAATCAGTTCCCCTCCTGTTTATAAACTCTCTTCAAGTACTGGAAAACCACGGTGAGGTGTCCTTGGAGCCTTTTTTTCTCCAGACTGAACAAGCCCAGCTCCCTCAACCTTTCTTCATGGGAGAAGTGCTCCAACCCTTTGATCATCTTATTGGCCCTCGTCTGGACCCATTCCAACAGCTCCACATCGTTCCTTTACTGGGGGTCTCGGGTCTGGTCTGAGTACTCCAGATGGGGCCTCATGAGGGCAGAGTAGAGGGGGATAATCCCGGTAACACCAATAACGACACTGCCGTTGTTGCAGTTAGTGCTGCGGGTCAGGGGAAAGCAGGTGTAGCAGAGCATAAGGACTGAAGAGGAAAGTTCACTCCACTGAAGCTGTAGTGGGCCGGAGACGGCACTGATAGGAGTGGGAAAATGAGGTCATGCCCCACACGAGTTGCTCATCTCCTTCACTTGACAGTAGTGCTCACAGGTAGTGTGAGCATAACTACGTAATAACTTTTTATATTTTTTATTAACTCTATAACCCCACAGACTTTTCCTTTGTCTTTTCTTCATCCATGTGCCCTACCATTCAACAGCCAGCAGCCATGGCCTCACCATTTCAGAAACTCTCCTTCCTTCCAGTGCTGCTCTCCTGCATGCAGGAACAGCAAGCCAAGACCCTCAGGGAGGTTTACATCCAACCCAGCTGCAATACAGCTGGTGTGACATTCACCTCCCCTAGACAGTCCCACCGTGATGAGTTCTTCATAATTATGTCTTCATAATTATTTCTTTCTCTGATGTGGCTGGAGGTAGGCATGCGCTGCCCCACACACCGCTGGAGGAGATGTGCACTACCTCTCACCATCCCTCACCTCACCTCACCATCTCCCTCTGGGAGAGGGAGGGCATGAAAAGGACCCAAAGGTGTGTTCCTTCAACACCTACTGCTTGACACTTGAGCCCTGGTTTTACGATGGTCAAGTGTCACAGGGGACTAAGTTACAGGGTGAATCAAATGCTATATTTAGGAAGAACAACTGGAAGCTATGACAGGAATTCTCTTTTACACTTTGCTTCTCAGCTGAGTTCCACTCCAGCCTTGAGCAGCTCTCGGTGCCGTCCAGGCTGAAAGCATCAGAGCTGTTTCAGACACATTCAGTGGATCAGAGTCAATAATTCAGCTGGTAGAAGAAGATACCTCTTTCAGCATCGGAAGGAGGTGTATATACTCATTTGACGGTTTGGAAATTTTCTTTTATAACTAGATAAGTAAGCTAATCTTGAAGGGGTCAATTAAAAAAAGACTTATGAAAACTCTTTAATATCTGGCTGTGAGGTTACTGTAGTAGTTCTGTTTTTATGCTTGTTTTAATGTCTTGTGCAGAGTATTTAGAGCAGATCATTATAGTTATTGCTTCATCGGCTGTGAGGATCTTAAAAGATTTAAAACAGTCATTTAAATACCTGCTGACTCATAAGAAGCACAACTGTGTTAGCTCAGATGCTATAGTACATAGGTACATGCTTGTTTTCTATATGCTACAGCTAGTGAAATATTGTGGGAGGGGTTGATGGTAAGAGAGATGGTCTTTCACTGTTAGTTTAACAGGTAACAGTGTTGGTGGGAACTGCATTACAGCAAATATTTTAGTGTTTCCGTACTGCATGTAGTAACACTCTGGAAGCTGTGAAGTGGGGGTTTCTCTTCTTTATTTGTGCTAGCTGGGTTCCACTGTGATATGGTTCCTGTCTGAGCCTTTTAATAAGATAATACACTGCAGTTCTGTGTCAAAAATAGCCTTTGTGCTTGATGCTGTAAGTACAGCAGGGGGGAAAAGGACAGCATTCAGCTGGGGGGAGTCCCTCCTGGTGTGTGTAAGCTACTGTGCATCTCTTGTGGAGATTACAAAAGAAGGCATTATGATACTTCATTGCATTTAAAGCAAATTGAATCAGTCAGTCAGCTCGCTATCTTTCTGCAGCCCTGTCAGAAATTATTTTTAGCAGAGACACAGCAGATAGGTCCTTTGTTTTTTAAAGGATCTTTTCACAACACAGGTTTTTGTCAGCCTACAGAAAGTAGTGGTTACTTTCACTGGGAAGTGAAGAAAGCACAGGAATTTACAGGGGCAGACTGGCATTAAACAGCTCTGAACTGAAATCTGTTGCTGCTGCTTCCTAAGTTTGGCTCAGCATGCAGACCATAAAAGGTAAGAGGTAAGGTATGGGACAGCTCAAAAGGCACCAGGGTGTAAAGGCTGTGTGCCACTGTGCTTCTCAGAGGGAAATTTGGACATGGAAGTGACTGTGGAGAGTGATTTTCAAAGTTTGCAGATTTGAGTGGAATACCTGAAATACTCAGTCAGTGCAGCACTCTTGGCTTTCTGAGAGGCCTGGAAATAGAATATGGAAATTTATATGAATACAATAATTCAGTAGTAGGTGCATCAGTAATGTGGGGTTTATTTTCCTATGGTTGATGGTCGGTACTATTCTGGAGGGAAGATCAGGAAAGAGAAGGAAGAGGAAAGAGCTGGGGAAGATTGTCTATTTTTACTCAGTGGTGTGCTGTTGTCCTGATTTCTTCAGCAGAAATGAGGACAGCATAAACTGGTAGGAAAATCACCTCCTCCAAAAGCAGTCCTACACAGTTGTATCCTACATCTGTCTTTAGGAACAGGAGTGTGATTGCAACCACTGCGAGCTCAGAGCATCTCACTGAGGAGCACGATCACTCTTATTTTAAAGTAGAAATTCCTTGTAAGTCCCCACCCATTTGTTTGAGGTAGCCACAGAACTGTGGAGCATTGTTTCTGTGATGCAGACACACAAGACAGAAGAGTTTATCTTAGCCAGATTGTTTTTTTGTGACAGTGTTTAGAAAGCAGAGCCTCAGTGTTTTAAAATGTTTCTATTAATTTCCTGCCCTTTTGTTACCATTTTTCCTTTCTGATTTGAAAGAGGAAAAGATAAGAAAAAATAATCAACTTTTTCCTTATCATAAGCCCTATTTTCCAATAAACTGGTGGATTGTTTTGTATTTATTTTTGTAATATAACTGCTGATTAACAGCGTGCATCAGCATAAGCTGTGTGGCAATCATAAATGCTTATTTCTATGCATAGCAAGGACTTTTAAAATGAGAGTAAATCCTTTGGTTGAAATTTTGTCGTACTGAAATCTTTGCAAATATTGCTATGAACTTCAGTGGCCAAGATCTGTTCCCTCAAACTGAATTCTGAACTTTTCTAAACTATCTCTGGTTTCAAGGTAGTGCCACAGTGTGAGATTCACTAGAAGCACGCTGTTTGCATTTTGCATGGTTGGATTCTTTTTCTTCCTGATATACAAATGTCTGTTCAGCTGTTTAAATCTGAAGCCTACATTCTCTTAGTTTGGGGTCGGCTAGCACCCTTAGAGCAAAGCGTGCAATCAGAGAGAGACCTCTAATGGCAGGTCACCTGCACTTTAAGTTCTGCTTAGAATTAGGAACAGATTTAAACCTGGTAAGAGAGTAGAGAAAGAAAAATCAAAGAACAATCTTCCATGAGGCTTCAGGGATACAACTTTGGACTGATACTGTGGTCTGAAGGCAACCTACAATGATTGTCATTTTTCTTTATTACTTGCCTCCATGGGAAAGTTATGGTCTTTGAGTAACAAAGTCTTTGGCCCACTTACGATTTCTCACCGTATTTCTACTATTCTCTCTTACATCATATATTACTTTTTGCAGTATTTTCTTTCCAATCTTAGGTAAAATACTGTAGCCAAAATATGCTATAATTTGGTTGTTATCAGCGAGTTCTCTGATGGATGTTCAAGTACTTCTTGATTGACTTTTAGTGTTACTGTTCTTATTTTGCATTATAGTGAGAAGGATTACTCCAGTTAAAGTAACAAGTACTCAGTGAAAGAGTAAAAGGCCGAGACTATAATTGAGTTAAATTGATAGTGAATTTCTTTTTTTCCTTCTTTCCTTCTTTCTTCCTTTCCTTCTTCCTTTCTTTTTCTCTTTTCACCTTTACAAAATCTTTTGATTTTTGTTTTTGAGTATTCTGTAACAGTTTGTATTTTTATTTTTATGTTTGAATGAAATTATGTGAAAAACTGTTTTGTGATTATTTTATTTTCTGGTTGCTAAAGAAAATTAATATATCTACATGATCTAAAACTTATCAGGGATGCTGCTTTGTGTCCTAGCAATTCTAAATAAAATGTTACATTTTAATCATCCTGATCATTTTCAGTCTACATGTATGAAGAAATTACAATGATGTGTGAATTAGAAGATGATTATATCTGCATTTATCAATGCTTTGTGGCAAGTTATGCTGTATTTTAATGATGGTTTAAACTTAAGAGTTCCTGCATACATACCTTCACAGTGATAATCATGCATTGTTTCTCCTCAAACACTTCCTTTAGCTCTTGCTCATTTTACAATGCCATTAAGGTTTGAGAGATTACTTATCTGTACTCATTATTGTTTTTAATGTGAAAGAGAGGACTCCATTTGTGGCTATGAAAGATTAATTGGAGAAGCTCAGGTGTTCTGTCTCCTTTTGATATTCAGAAGGAATACCTAAGCAACTCTGAAACTGAAACGGAAATAGGAGATGGGCAGGTGAAATGGATGCCTGTCAAGAGGCAGCATGGGTTAAGTTCTAGTTTATCTCCCCTAGGTATCGTAATGTCACAGCCTGTAACACTTCCCCATTTTGCTTGCAGGGATAAGACACTGTCTTAAAAATGTCAAAACAGCCAGCGTCACATGTCAAAGCCATTCAGGTAAGAGACAGTATGTATGTTTCTAATATAATAAATAATAAATCTCAACCTCTGTTGTCTGACAGATTGCACTTTGCTCCTACAAAACCTTGCAGAAGTGTTAAATGGGGATTATTCTTTCAGAGTTAAAAACTTGGTACTGAAAAATTTTGACATGAAGAATATCTTATAACATGAGCTGAGAAAAAAAACAGCTGATCAGATAGGCTGTTTGCTCACTTGCTTGTTTATGTTTTCTTTCCAGCGTTAGCTTATATCTGTTGGTGAGCCAGCAAAGTAAAATGGGGTGATATATCTATAAAACTGATCAGCATTATGAGTAAAACTATTGGATTTTCCACAGAGTTACTGTAATTTTGGAAGAACGTTAGACTAAAAGAATAGTGGAACTACTAAGGTATATCCTTAGGAAAAAAAGAAAAAGAAAAAAAAATGCAATATTTGATTAAGAAATATTTGATTAAGACCCATATATATGTTGTATACCTCCTCATATGGCTTATTGTCATAAGAAAGAAGTTGGTTGTTATATTGTTGTTAAAGAGATACCTGGAAAATTAGCCCATTGTCATCATGAAGTAATTAAACTGAACTGAACTCCTGCTATCATTGATTCTTTAAAAAAAATAAAGATAATAATAATAATGTAATTATAATAATAGTAATAATAATTCCTGAGCTGCAGAATTTTATAGTGTGTTCATGTTTTTTGAAAATGCACGTGCAACCAAATTTTTCCAACAAGTTCAGGTTCTCTTTAAAATATGTAAGAATCACAAAATGGAATTTCTGAAGCCTGACTTACCCTCTGTTTCCCCAAGGTAATACTAACGTAGTGGATTGGATTATCAAGAAGATTAGTTACCCAGTGCTAGACATAATACTAAAGTGAAAAGACACTGTAAAATGCTAATGTTGTTCATCATCAAATGCACTGGAAGAGACAAGCAAGTTAATTCAGTTGAAATTATCAGAAGCCATTGATTTCACGTAGTTGAAATTTTTATCCTTCATATACAGATGATGGAAATAGTCATATGATTAATGAAAAAAATGTACTTAACTTATAGATTAAAATGTTTTATATTTTACTTTTAAACTTCATAAGCACCATGCCAGTAGTAGCTTCTTTCTGACTGTACAAGATGCACACTGAAGTCTTCACATGCCAATACCCACTAAACACAGATATGTTAAGGGTAAAAGCCTGTTCCTACAAGTAGTCTGGGGCCATAGGGGACCAAAGAAGTATTAACTCCTGGTAACTTTCATTGCTGATTTCCCATCACTGCATAAAAGCGCATAAAAGGATGTTTAGCTCTCACTGACAACTCGTCCTCACAAACACTGCTCTTGGCTTTCCCCAGAGTAAGGGTGAAGGCTGTTTATTTGTTTTGTTGTTTTCTTTTGTTTTCTGTATCTTTCTTTTCTTTTTTCTGAATGACATTCAATTTTTTCCTCCCCTATTTTTTTTTCAACCTGAAAATGTTTCTGTTTAAGTAGCTTTCCAGCTTACTTAGCAATACTTTTGAACAGGTAGAAATTGGTATGATACTGCAAAGAATTTGTCTAAGGTTATGGGTTAGCATAATAAAAAGGAGGCATTACTTTCAGAGCAGCCCTCGTTCTCACAGAATCAATCATTTGAGTTGGAAAGGACTCTCAAACATCAGTTAGTCCTACTCCCCTGCAACGAATAGGGATACCTGCAGCTCCATCACTGTGCTCAGAGCCCCATCCAGCCTCACCTTGGATGTCTACAGCAACAGGGCATCCACCACCTCTCTGGGCAACCGGTGCCAGTGCTTCACTAGTTCCTCTGCTTCACCTGAATTGTTTCAAAGCCCTTTGCACCTGAACACCTGAACACAATCCCAATCAATTTTGGTTAAAATGCAGCAAGTCTTTGGCTTTTGGTGACTGCTGAATGAGCTACATCCACTACAAATACAAGAGACACAGTGTTTACCAAAAAAATTGACACATGTTTCAGATTCAGTTCATAAAGTTGTTACAAGTTGTAGCAGATCTTAGAAGGTGGCCTCCAGAAAGACAAAGATTGAATGTAGCTTCTCAGAAAGAAGCCACATGCTTATATGTATTTTTCCTTCAGTGTGTACAGGAAGATCTTAGTAGAGTACATTAGAGCACATTTCTACTCGTTATGAAAGCTGCAATGACATCCAAACTATGGTAGGAACTTTGCAGAAACAAAGGAAGATGTAAGTCCAATAAGAATCAGTATTATTAAAGATAAGAAACGCAGGTTTGTCTACAACAATTATAATGTATAGCCTCAAAAGTTGGGAATGAAAAATGTTCTATTTAGCAGTTCACTGGATGGGGATGGAAAAGGAAGGGGTCCCCAAGACTAGTGTCTTGGAGTGGACCCAGCAGCCAGGTAGCAAAACCCCCAAGGAGGATTTTTAAAAGTGCAGTCGTACACTTGTGCTGACTGCAGCACAACACAGACCTTGCAGAGCTACACTGGCATGCGAGACTCAGCCCACTGCTCACACTTCACATGGCTGCTTATCCATGAGAATGTACAGGGCTTGGGTTAAGAGGAGATTTATGGCTCAGGATTCTGGCATCTCTGGTCAGGAGCTACTAGAAAATTAGCCGTACATTCTTTCCATACTAATAATATTTTAATTTATCATGTATTATAGTGTGGTGTGCTATCGAGCCCAGACAGTGTTATACTATGTCTTGAAGGCTCTTTATTTTACCATGTATTTAATGTCTGCATCCATCTTGTCTAAACTCTGACGCAATTGCACTTGTTGCAGGTAAAATGGTTCAAACCACTGTAGTGTGACACAGATCACCCTGAAAATGCTGAAGCAGACCAAAGAATTTGGTTCTTTAATTTGGAGTCTGGCGCTTATTGGTTCGTTTTTGTTTCCTGAACCGTTTTTAGTCACAGTTGATCTGTCCATCATGGGAGGAAATTCAAGGATTTACAGTTTTGTGCTCAGCCCTGGGTGGCTGTAGGAGGCTAATTTCTGCTTGTGTTGACTCCAGGAAGAATAGATGCCCAAACAAAACGAGGAGGAGAGATCCATCCTGGGAATAGGTCTGGTGATTCAGTTCTGCAAATGTGTGTGGCTACACACACTGAAGTACTAAGCTGTTTTTCTACTCCAAAAAAAGCATCTGTCTGGAGGTACCAGGGACTGTCTGGGGAGATGCTTAAAATTAAAAATAGCAAAGCTGTTTTTTTTCCACTCCTAAATGAAATAATGGGTTAAGTACTGTGAGGCTGAAAATGCCCTGTCTCCTGGGAACTTAATGAGTGCAGACAAAAGGTTTTACAATATCGAAACTAATGCCCAGTGAAAAAACATGTGAAATTAATACCTATTTGTCTACAAGATACATGGCTCTACAGATGTTTGAGAGCCCCACCAAAATGCAGTCAGCAACTTACATAAATAAAAGTGCCAAAAAATGAAAGAAGAGAAAGCTGCTTATTTTGTGTCAGTTGGATTCTTAATGCGTCAGGTAATGGATTATGGCCAGACATTTGTGGGCTGTGTTCCTGTGGTTATCCAGCCTGGGCGCTATCTGCAGGACCATGATTTGAACAGAAGGATGGGATTGTTCATCCTCGTTTAGTACAAATCAGTCAGATGGTAAATGACAATAAAGCAGCTCACTGTTTGAAGGTTCTTTGCTTCAGCTCAGTGGCATTACCAATTCACCCGCTGGTTTTCTAAGTGAGAGTCATGATATTTTGATGACATTTCCTACGAGCAGCTTCTTTTCGGAGATCATGAGATAAGAATAGGTTTAATTTGTGCATTTAGGTGATCACACCATTTGACTTTTAAAATGATCTAGTCTGGGTCACATAAGGATAGATACATTTTAGCCATTCTTCCCTAATCTCTCCTTCCAAGAGTCTTTATTTTTAAAAATCTGTTTCAAGCTGCATTATTATTATGGCTGCTGGCTTACCTCACAGATGAAACATCAGATTGCTTCAGTCATACAGGTACCATTTGGAGGAAGGCTGTTGAAGCCAGGGGCTAAGACTCTGTCCTGTGTTTGGCCTGGATCAGGCTGAGTCAAGAAGTGGGCCCCTCTGAGGCTCCTCCTTCCCCGGTCCAGTTAGCTTTGTTTTTCACTTTCCATCTTTAAAACAGATATGAAAGTGTTTCTTTTCCCATGAAAAAGTTGTTACGAATGTATGCACATTTATATCTGTTCTCCTTTAGAGTTTCGCCACTAACCAACTTTGTCTATATATCAGTCATTATTATAAACATTATAATTTCCTCTTGACAGGCTAATATTAACATCCCGATGGGAGCATTTAGACCTGGTGCAGGGCATCCTCATAAAAGAAAAGAAGTAACACCTGAAGAAGTGGAGGAGGTAAGAAAAAGTAGGGCTTTTTGATATTATTTTTTCAAGGGACTCCCGGACATTGATGTAAGAAAGCATTTTAATCAATCTTATAGCACTACCTACCAATCATAGGTACCACAGCTGACATACAGCAGTGACTCATGGTAGTAACTGACCACCTATGAAACGCTTGGTAAAAATGCAGTTTTTGCTGCTGAGCTATCTATAGGAGCTCAAAGTATTTAGAGGGTGTGTAGCATTACTTCAACAACAGGATGATATCTTCTGTCAGGAGTTCATGAACAGTATTTATCTAGGCTGGAGCTGGTGGAATACAGCAGGTAAAGTTAGAGCAAAGCTTTGGAAAGGTCCATTACTACCTGCTGCCCCGTGGTGTACTTTATTGTTACGGCTTAACAGTATCAGATGGGAGTTCAAACCTGACATGTGTGGATTACTTATCAGCAAGTAAAAATTGAGTGTAAAGACTTAATGTTTTCAAATTAAAATCAGAAACTGTGAACCCATTTACCCACAGATGGAAGAAAATACTCCCTGTCAGACTGGATTCTGTGTTTTGACACCTGTAATTTACAAGGAGTATTTAACACTGAATTTATAATAGAAAGTGAAATTTATACCTTAGCCATCAAGGATCCCAGATATCATATTTCTAGATGTTATTAAAGCATCTGATGTACCATGAACTTTTAAACAACTAAAACCAACTGTGGAGAAATAGAGATGCTCCAAATAAGAGAAATACCTGTCTCAGAACTGGTCCTTCCATGCCAGAGATGCTGATGATTCTTGGAGCCATGTACAGCAGGGCTCAGATTGACCCATGCAGCCAGGCCAGCTCAGGCAGGACTCAGTGCTGCACACTGAGTGGGGCAGAGATGCTATGGTTAGAGAGAACCTTTGCCATCCAACAGCCAGGTTGGCTTTGGACAGATCCTCAGCTACTTTTGACTAGGTACAGGCACACACAGTGAGAAATTCTGGTTAAGGAATACCTAATTCCTTTTCAGTCTAAACGAGACAAGTTTATTTCAACACATTATATTTGGTATAAATATTGCTCTGTTTACAGAAAATTATTCTGAAGACATCAAATTCGGCCTGATTTAACTCATTTTAAGAAGATTTAAAACATAAGAATACAGAACAGAGAAAGTGACGTTAAGCACATAATGTTTACTGGAAGGAAATAAAAACACGTTCTCCCTGTAGTAATCAAACTGGTGAGGGAATGCATGTTTTTTAAGCGGAAACTAATGTGATATGAGTGAATTATGGTAGTATTTGAGAGAGAAAATAAATGACAAGTGCTGAAAATTAGATTTGCTTGGTCATTATGGAGTGAAAGTTCTTGGTCCTGGTTTTATATTCAACCAAACAAATGGGAGTAAAGACTACAGAAATAGCTCTTGTCATAGAAATAGAATAAAAATGCTGCCTAGTGGACTTGTCTTTCTGCATTCTCACCTGGTTAAGCTTTGCACTCAGTATAGCTCATGAGTCTTTAAAACAGCCTTAGACAAATATGTATTTTGCTGATGGCCCTTAACATTTTTCACTGCATTTTGAAACCTTGTAAAGGAGAGAAATACGGTTCTTACTCAAAGGGTTGGTATAGTCCAAAGGAAATGCATATTTTAGAAGGTCAAAGGAAAGACCTTATTAACATGCAAAAGAACTGGGAAGTGGGAAGTTCAGAAAATAGCTTTACTCATAACGTTCCCGTGCATATATTTGTTAACTTGTGTCATAAATCTAAATCACTTTGGAGTGTGCACTATTTGTATTATAAGAGGGAATAGTTTTGCAGGTGACTTGAAACAGTCATTTTAACATGGTGTCTTCTATGTACTAGTAAGAACTGTGGAATTTTCAGGATTTTAGGGTGAGTAGTTAGGTTTTGTTTTTTTTTTTAATCTTTTCAGGTTAGCAAGCTGTCCAGTAAAACTCTGAAAGGAAGCAAAACAAGCTCATGACACCTTTAACTGATAAAATTTTCTGGATCACTCCAAACAATTTCTGGGTCAATTTAATTATTCTCCTGCTGAGTGTTGTTCCCAGATATTAGACCATAAGCAAGTTATTAAACAGTTTATATGGTGTCTGAGGCTGGACTATTGACTGAGATCTAAATGACCAAAACAAAATATGTTAGTTTGTATTAACTAATATCATATTAGCTAAAAAATGGGAGAAGATAGTAGAAATCTACTAAGCCAAGCAACATAATTGCTTTAGTTTTCTTTCATACGGTGATCTATAAGGAGCTCAGATAAAAAGAAAGCAAAATAGAAGACCAGATAAAAAGAAACTTGTTTTCCTAAAATTCTTGGTTTGCTGCTTGACATTTAAAATTCTGCTTCCTTATTGGTATGTAGTCTCTTAGTTAAAAGGAGATTTTACTGGCCAATAATAATTAACAGATAACTTTGAAATTTTAAAATGAAATCAAAGGTTAGGAATTGACTGATTACAGACTAATAAATCTAAATACTGAATTATCTCCAAACTCCAAAAAGCCTATCCCAAGAGGACATTCACAGAGTAATTTAAAAAGAAAAAATAATTCAATTTTGAAGTTATTTGCAGTAAAATATTCACCTCTGATCCTACCTGGTTTGGTCTATATATCAAGTCTACAAAATACAGATCGGGCTGGAAAAGCCTTAAACTCCCTACTGGAAAACTACACCTTCAAAAAGCTGTTCAGTATAGAATAGAAATCGTCTAAAACACATGCTCTACCTCATTTAGGAGCAATAGTACAATGTAGGAGGTACCAAGGGGTGAAATACTATGGTCTATCAGGAAGCTAGCTGAGACGTTTGCTATTGTGTATGTGCTGCTATTTAGCCTGTATTTTTACAATGTCAGCAAAATAGCAATAAGGCATGACCCCATTGCAAACATACAGTGGCAAAAAATCCTCCTGATCTTAAGAAAAATTAAACATCAATTTAAGCTGAGAATGGACAGAGCTTTTGGGGATAGCTTACTATCATAGTTGATTTCCAAATGTGGGAAAATGTGTGATGTTTCTCCTATCCAGCTGGCCAGCAACAATGAGACTGTAAGACAGTGTGTGATAAAAATGATTCCTTAGCCTTCCCCACCCCCCAAAAAAATGAAAGATCTGCAGTTGCTTTTAATACTCTGTTACTTTTATTCTAACAAGCTGATGATATAAATTCTTGTCCATTTACAGAAAAATCCACATTCCTCTGCACTGACCATCTTCTATTCTTTTTTTTCAAAATATGTTTAGACAATTCAAGACAACAACGAACAGAATAATCTTTCTGCCCTCTTCCTCTGGCATTTGCATTTAATATAGCATCATCCTTTACTGTTTCTCAAATAATTGACCTATGCTTATGCTCAAGAGCTTTCTGTTGCAGCAGCATGGTCACTGATATCCTTTTGTGCAGAGTGTTCCTGCTACAGAGGAGGAGAAAGACAAGAAGATTCTTCCAGGAGCTAGGAAACTTCCAGGTCCTGCTGTCAACCTATCAGAGATTCAGAACATAAAGAGTGAGCTGAAATTTGTCCCCAAAGCTGAGCAGTAGTTGGAAGAAGCAGGTGAGTAAGAGCAGTTCTTTCCATGGCTCTTGGAAAAACATGGTGATCTAGAAACATTTTTATGCCAAAATATGGCTTTCCAATTATTTCAAAGATCCTGGAATCACACCCCATATTTCAAAGACAAAATATAATTTGTAGAAGAAGAGGTCAAATAATCCTTTATTTCAAACATGCAGCATGCAGATGACTGCATCGGATGATACATGATGTGTTTCAACCTGCCTAACAAAGAGTGTGTGTTGCTATTAGGATTATTTTAAAGCCTTGTTTCACGAGCAGAGGTTCTAATTTTACGAAGTACAAGACTTCTACATTCTAACTACAAATAAATATGTAAAAATGATGGACAAGTAGTTAAATATTTTTTAAAAGTTCCTTTAGAACACTAGAGATTGGATATGGTTTTATTTCTGTAATTCAAAGCTGATGTACTAGAGCCTCCAGTCATTTTATCACACAAATGCACACAGTACCACTTACGGCAGCCAAGGACATGCAGCATGTCTGTGTGTTGCTCAGCAATATAATTGTGGGACTTCAAGGAGATCTTTGCTTCTCAGGAGTGGTAGCTGGAGACCAGAGAGGGACTCTCAGACACTGCAGGCAGCACCAGATACCTATGGATTGAGCCACTAATCTGTGATCAGCACCACAGATCATAATTCATCTTAAGTTTTTAAAAAAGGTTACATTCATCACTTTAGAATCGTAGAATAAAATCAAAGAATCATAGAATAGCTTGGTTTTGAAGAGACCTGAAAGATCATTCAGTTCCAGCCCCTCTGCCATGAACAGGGATACTCTTCACTACGCCAGATTGCCCAAAGCCCTGTCCAACCTGGTCTTGATCACTTTGAAGGATAGGACATCCGCAGCTTCTCTGGGCAACTTGATCCAGTGCCTCACTATCCTCTGAGTAAATAATTACCTCTTTGCATTTAATCTAAATCAACACTGTTTTAGTTTAAAACCATCACACCTTGTCCTATCCCTGATGAAGAGTCCCTCCTCATTTTTTTCCTATAGGCCTTGTTTAAGTACAGGTAACTACCTAAAGGTGTACCTGGGCCTTCTCTACTACAGGCTGAGTAACTCCCAACCCTCTCAGCATGTCTTCACAGAAGAGGTACTCCAGTCCTCTGATCATAATTGTGAATGCACTTCCCAGGGCTGAACACAGTACTGCAAGTGGAGTCTCATGATAGTGGAGTAGAAGGGGAGAGTCAAACTTCCTTGCCCTGCTGGCTGTACTTCTATTGATACAGTTTGCTTTTTGGGCTTCAGGCATGCATTGCCAGTTCATGTTGAGCATTTTGTTCACCTGTACCCCCAAGTCCTTCTTTGCAGTGTTGCTCTTTCACTTAATGCCCAGCCTGTATTCATGTTTGTGATTATCGCAACCTTGAGCTTTAACACAGATTTCAGAATTATTTGTGGCTGATTTCAAACAAAGCCAATAAATCTCTGTTCTACATTCTGAGCCTTAAAAAAAAAGAGTAATTGTTTCCATCCATGAAATTATTATCTGATTTTCTTTGAAGAGCCTTAGTCAATAAAGATATATCAAGCAATTAAAACAAATGTTCAGCTTTCTAGAGGAGTTTCAATCAAAAATAACTGACGACAGTAAGATACTTGTGTCAGATAGTAGTCATCTGAATTGCCAGCTGTGCCTATTGACACAAGTTCTTTTTATCACAAGGAGAAACAGAAGACCTAAGCTGAGTAAAAGATCATTATCTGGAATTTACTTCACGGAAACATTAAAGAACAAAAAAATAAACACCCTAAAATGCAATGCAAAAAGATTTTGTGAACACAGAAGTGCTATGGTCCAGCAATCTTAAGGGAAATGGCATATAATCTGAGTGAATTGTCTCAACACACTCTGCAGCATTAATTTATTTTTTTCTGTACAGCATAAATATGCCATTTAGAAGGAAAATGTGTTCAGTTTTTTCTTGCTAATACCCTGCTGTGTCATAATGTGCCTGTTATTTTAAAAGAAATAACAGCCTTTCTTTTTGGGAAACTTGGGAAAAGGAAAACTAACATTTTGTAAAATGTTAACATTGTAGTCATCATGCTAAAGGAGTGCCCAGAGAAACAGGAATTTTTAATGAGAGGCTTTAAAGATTTTTCTTTTCTGTCAGAGATATTTAGATAGAAATTTAACTCCATGTTTTGTCTCGGATGATTGCTATTTTCAGTATTTAAAACTGATATTATTAGCTTATGGAGCATCTGAAAGAAACAATCAGATCACGCAGACATTCACTATAAAGAAAAGATTTCTGCAGGAAGGTCAGTAAAGTAAAAGGCATCTTGGAAGCTGTGAAGTCATTTCTGTCTCCATCCTTCTTTTGATGTTGCATTGATTACCAGGTTCTGAGGGTGACACAGATAAGATGATCACATCGCTTGGGGGGGGGGGGGGGGGGCTGAAAGGAGTAAAGGGTGGAGGGACCCCTGAAGTACAGGAGGACTGTAAGAGGGAATGGCTGTGTGAAACGACATAGTCCTGATGGGAGAGGGAGGTGATCAGAAGTTACACATGTTCAGCCATTAACTAATTACCCTTGCAAGGGGAAGCAATTGATTAGAGGTATCTCTCCCAGGAGATAAATGGCTGGTTGTATCTGTCCTACATACTACTGCAGTGATGCTAAACATGATTGGCATTTACGTATTTATCTGACTAACATGAGAAATACCACTGTCTAGAGTTTGGATAGTAAAGTCTAGAGTTTGGATAGTAAATTCACAGATCACTTCTGGAAAGTTAACTTTTAGAAGACTTTCAGGCATACCACCCACTGGAGATCAGGAGTTCAGTCTTGATTGCAGTGCTGAACTAAGCGTGTGTGTGAATTATATACAGCATTGAAATGCAAAGCTGCTTGCAGATTCAGTGGCCTGAAAAGGTACTAAATCTAAGGATAATCCCCCATATAGGGTATTCATATGTTCAGTCATTTTAGGCATGACCTGCAACCTCATATAAAATGTGAGATAGTCACTGAATTGTTTTATGGCTGACCACTCCAAGCTAGTGAAGACTATCTTTATTTGCGAGAAGTTCACATTTCACATCTGCCCGATACTTTGCTTCATGTCCAAGAAGAGGTTATTGACCATCCTTTGGATGTGATGCTCTCTAAAGAATGGTACATTGACTGGTCAATAGAATATGTCTGTTCAGAGTGCATACTGATAAATGGGTGCATTGTTTGGTTTTCATAGTTTGGAAATGAATTATCTCTCACATTGGTACAGTAAACTCTTCAGATATTCACAGCTGAGGGATTTCCCTTTGTTACTATTTTTATGTTTCTCATGGTACTCTGTAGATAACCGTTGAAACTGGTGTAATAACTTCAAATTCTCTGGATAATTTCCATTATACTGTGATTATATAATATAATATCACTAAAGTATCGAAAATAAACAGAAATATTTCAAAAAATACTAGAGGTTTTACAACTACAGCAATTATTTCTAACACTTCCTTCTAATATTGCCATTTGCCAATGCATAGTTTCACTGAATGGCAAGTCAGTATGGTCGATTTTGTTTAAATTTTGATCCATGTTGCCTTGCTCAGTTTTATACTGGAAACTCACCAACAAAAATAAAGAAATGAAGTACAGTAGGTCGGTCCATTATTTACAAATTCACTCCTGCATAATTTGTACTTCAGAGTAACTTCAGTTAAATATCTTCGGTTTTACTCTTTCACCAAACTTGGAAATAATGGAGAGACTAAAATTATAGCTGTGAGTCTTAACAGTTTGTGGGAGGGATATAATTAGTAAGATGTCATAAAGCTGGATCCAGTGAAGGTCATAGAGTGCTTATCAGTTAAGATATTCCTGTAGTCATCTTTTGCTGCTGGTCTGCCACCTATAAATAGCCCATTAGCACGCTCTGCTTTGTTATAATGATTTTTTTTTTTCCATAGAACTGTAGATGATGTTTGATGCAACTAGTTTTATTATATAAATATGATTCACTTTCCTTAACTCCATCCGCAATTTTTTTTTTGCTGCTCCCTTTCCGCGTGATCATTTTTACATGCACAAGAATGAAACATACACAGAATAAAATAACAACATAATAGCACACACTAATCAGCTAAGTATATGTACATTGAGTAAGCCATGCTATGAAGCATTTAATTTGTGATAAGTGGAGCATGCTATGGTTGTGATTTGTTACTGATTGAGATATCTCATATGGTAACTAGCACGGTGATTGCAAATGAGTACATGACAGCACAAATTGTCATTTCTCCTGAATATATTACACATTAATTGAAGACAGAGAATATAGAATATTTGGGTTCTTCCTACATTCTGTATTCCTCTGTGTTTTGAGTCCTCAAATGTAGGTGTTTATGTAGCAAGCACTTATAAGAGTACCTCAAAGAACCATGGAATCTGAACACTGGGCTGTAGTTTCAAAGGGCCTAAGCCATTATCTACTGTGGTCAGTCTTTCCTCTTGAAGTAGACTTTCATACAACTACTGAAGAAACTTCTGAAAAGGCAAAAAGAGAAATTTACTGCCTTGAAGTTACAAAAAAATATACATATATATTCTTTGTCATGGACGTACAGGCAGCATTGCTGGCATTGCTTTCTGGGCATGTTCAGAGAAAGCTCTCGTTGCAATCCTAATCACATACCTACTCAGAGTTTGGTCAGACAAGGTTGCTAAGCCATATCTGGGCTGTTACTAATAGGGTGCCTGTCTTGTTCAAGGTGTGAGAAACACATAGGTGGTACTCGCAGATTATCCCTTGTCTGGAACTCTCCTGGGCAGAGTGGATTTAACTGCCAAGTGGACGCTAGTTCTGTTGTCAGGTTACAGAAGCCAGTAGGTTCTCAGGGACCAAGCAGCTAGTAAGAGCTTCTGAGGCAACTTAGATTTTGCATTCCTTCTAACATTACCTCCATATTGAGCCTCACAAAAATTGAGGACTGTCATCAGCAGAGCAACTTCAGAGATTGGCATCACTTGGAGAAGAAAGAGAGAGGAAGGGAAAAAAGCAGAGGTCCCTTGGGGGGATAGGGTTCTTATATCTACACTTAAAAGACTTTGCTTGGTGTTGCTATTAATTATTTACAAAAAAAAGTCAATTACTCTGAGCTAAAAATGCACATTGTAATTTTTCCCACTGTGTACTATGGATGTTAATTACAGTTTTATTCTATATGCTGATTTTAAGACACGTATCTGCTGAACAGCAGTTATACACCTCTATTTATGTCACTGTTCTGATTATGTTTGTGTCTTATTTCTATGCTCAGTAGACCGAAAGTATGTGGTTGGATTACTACAAGTCTATTTTTGCCATCCTTTCAAACTTTAAATTAGAAGAGGTAGAAATTTCTTTTAAAGGAGAAAGCTGGGATCCTCAGGAAACAATTTCGTTTCAGAAGAGCCATGTAATCGTTATCTCTGTGAGCAAAAAAAAAAAAAAAGTTACTCATGTTTTGTCTCCCAGTGTTTCTGAGTTTTAAAGTAAAAATTGAGTTCATCCGTTTAGCTGTCAATTGGAAACTAAGTCTCTTCTCTACCACTGCTGAAATTCTTCAAGCCCCAGGATGTAATTCCTCAGGCCTTTGCAAGTCAAGGAGAGGTTGCCTTCACATTCACTTGTTTAATGGTAGAAGCAAGCTGAAAAACTGAGCTGGAGAGATTCTGCTTTCTAAACGCCTAGGAAAGCTTAAAGGTCTGCATTTGTAGACTAATTTTACTGAGCAAAGAACATGATGTGTTCTAAAGAGCAACAAATGCTTCCATATGAAGTTGTTACATGGAAAACTATTGTGTTTTGTGGCTTTGAAAACTAACAACTTCAAAGCAAACACTGTAAAATCGGAAAACATTCTGCTCCAAAGGAAGCTACTAGAATGGATACTTGTATTTTTTTCTACAAAGTAAATATGCAAAACATCTCAGTACCAAGCTGTGTCTTCAAGCAGAGTGCTTTTATTACTGGAAGAGAAAAGCACAAAGTAGTAATTCAAAGAGCTCTCATTTTTCCCATGGGTTTGAGTGTGGCAGGAAGTCTCTATTCATTTTTAGAACGTGACCATGTTATTTACGACTCTGCCATTGCTGTGTGCAGGTCTCCCTCAGAGAGTCTGCAGACATGCGGAGGTCAAGAGGTCTCAGCTAACATACAGAAGAAATTTCTTCATTAAGTCTCTCACACTGATCCATTAATGACTTTGAACTGAGAATATACTTCTCATGCTAGCAAGGTGATGCCACAAATTTCTACTCCTTTCACAGATGAGAGCGATCAGTCTTCAGAATGGGAGAAAGGCACCAGGGGGCTGCTCTGAAAGTGTTGCCTCCTATTTTGTTATGTTAGCCCACTATAACAAAGGCAAATGTCAGTGGTATGGAAGCAGAGGTTGAACCTTCTCACCAATATGCCATTACATTTTCTTGCCATGAAACAGAGAGCAGCAGAGGGGCAGTCTGACAAAATGGTATCTGACGTGGAAGTTTGTATGAAGCACAGGTGTGTCACTGAAGTCCTCCATGTGGAAGAAATGGTGCCCACTGACATTCATTGGATCTTGCTGAATGTTTGTGGAGACCAAACAGTGGATGTGACCACAGTGAGGCAGCAGATAGTATGTTTCAGCAGTGGTGACAGCAATGTGAAGGGAAGGCAAACCATGTTCTGAATGGCCATGCACAGCTGTCATACTACAAAATGAAGAGTGTCTCAAAGTCATCCATATGAATTGGATATGGGTGGTGACTATGTTGAAAAATAAGTGTTTTGTAGCTGAGAATTTGCTCCATCAAATAGTGTTATCGTACTCTTTTTATCTGTTGTAGTTTCCACGGAAATAAATAGGAGGCATTACATTCAGAGTGACCTATTTATTTGCTTAGCAATCTGAAACTACTTTTTCTAAATGAGTGTCTGCTACTAGTACCTGCTTTCCTGTAATCACTCTGTTGATTAGCTAGCCCTGAACTTTCATTGTCAGACTCTTTAATAGAAAATCCCCTGAGCTTCCACCAGTGCTGCTCTTGACAGATTTTCTTAGACATAAACTTTTCAGTGAGTTCATCAGTTAAACACTATTGTTGGGTCCACACTTCTCAAATAAAGCTTTTAAAGGCAGGGAGCCTCCTGAAGGTATCAGATATGAAGCAGTCAGTGAAGTGTGAAGATAGGATACAGTCCATAGGCTTTTTCTTGTTATGTACATAGTAAGAGGTACTATATGTAGTAAGAGGTATTATGAATGAATGAATTGCACATTAAAAAAAAAAAAAAAAAAAGTACCACTGGAATGCATTCCTCCTGGAAATCTCCGAACAGGATGTCAGAAATTCCTAAAACAGATTCTGGAGAACTTCCTGTGACTAAAATGGAGCCTACACTGAGGCAACCATGGAGGAGACCACAGAGAGCTAGCTGGGAGCTACAGGCATTATAAACCATTTGGACAGCAGGAAAGAGGTGGTACCGAATACTATAAGAGAGTTATAAATGAGATGAGGGCAGTGCTATTTCTTTGTAGCTGGAAACTCTCCTGTCAGCTTTTGGCATATGTGGAACCCTCAAACATTTTGATGACAGGCATCATCAGGAACCTGAAACAGCAAATAATTCCAGTCACTAGCCTTACACAGCTCACAGTGTATTCAGCTCAAGGGTTTTCAAGTTCCTCTGTCAGAGCAAAAAGGCTAACTGCTTTTGAATACATGAAGCGCAACTTCCTACATTATTAACAGCTCAGCTGGTTTTATCAAACCTACATAAATTGTAGCCAATTAAGCTGACAGTATGGTCTGAAGTATCATGTCTCTGATGTGATAATCAAATGAATTTTCTTCTAAATCTAGTGCCTCATCATTTTGTTTTATAGTTTTTATTCATTTCATTTGATAAGAGACTACCTAATTATGTTTTCACAGCCTTGTGCTCAAGAACCACATATATTACTACATCAACGTGCTTTGGAATTTTTGACATCTTATTCAGGATTTTGGCATGATATTGTGTAAGCCTTGTCATCTGTATCTGGGAGCAGACCAACCGCAAGTGTCATGGGCCATTATCTGTACTTAAGATTGGACTTGCTTCAGCCATTGAGTTACTCCTTGTGTGCCTTATTTTGAAAAGGTAGCTTTTTAGTGCCAAAGCTACCTCTATTCCACACTTGGTTGCAAATTCCGTCTTTGAAAAAATAGCATTCTATGATGGTGGATATAGGGAGAGCTCACCATGACAGCGGTTCCAACATCTATTGGCCATTGGACAGCGCTATTGAGAAAATATTATTCTGTAGATGTCTGTTGTGATTTTGTTGGGATTTTTTTTTTCTGACACAATCTGCCTCATTTTTAACCTCCTAATTCCCATTTCATCTGCAGCAGCAGTCTCAAATAGAATGTATTTCCATGCACTAGAAGAACAAACTGCACAGCATAAATAAGCATTTCCTATGAGTCATATTTATTTCTCACATTTGATTTGCTGCAGCATGTTGCTACTTCAAACTCAGTTGAACTAATCTTTACATAAGCTTGGGAATGAGTATGAACTCTGGTTTTCATGTCACTCCACTTACTGGTTTAATTAGTATGTCTGTTTTTTGTTTCTGGCCACAAATGACTGAGCTCCATGTACAGACGTATTCAATAGAATAAATCCTCTGCCTTGGTGCTCAGACCTCATACCCCCACTTTGGCAAAATTGCCATAATGTTGCTTTTAATTTAATAATACAGTTATTCAATTGATTAAAAAATAGATCTAGTCCTTCGCCTTCTAGTTCTCCTGGGTCTCTGTTCCTGCTTGCTGCCTTGGAGTGAACCTTGTGTAGGAATTGCTGTTACCCCTGTTTGGCCTTCGGGAGCACTCCATGACCCAGTAATGTAATTGCAGAGTGAACAATAGCTGCAATTGGGAATGCACTTACAGAAGAAGTGGGCAATAGCCTCACTTGCTCAGTTTGCTTGCAAATGAGCCCTGACTGGGCAATCTGCCCCATGTCAGCTGTTGTTTGAACATATTTTGACAACAGTGCAGCAGCAGTAGAGGTGTACACAGGTAGAGAGCAAGTAGGCAACACTGCTTTTGCTGAAGAAACATCAAAACATCGTACCCACTGCACCCATTCTGGGGGAAGAACATGCAAACAGTAGCTAGATGGTTTTATTTCAAGGTTTTGGAAGATGCAGCCTTTATGTATGAAACGAACACAAAGTGCATATTGAAATGGGAGAAAATACAAACACGAAGACTTGAAACTAAATATTTGATCTTAAATAGGCAGAGTGGAAGGAAAAGCAAGACTCCAGTTGTTTCTGTGTTTGCAAATCACACTGTTCTTATATGAAACATCCTTCATATTGTTGTCAAAGACCAGGGTAGAGGATAACCTCTGCATTTAACTAAGGAACTTGGATCTTATGCATTTGATTTGATTTTGTAGTTTTACTTGATTTTGTAGTTTTGTCTGAAAATAGTTGAATTGATCTCTTCAGGGTTTGAATGGAAGCTTTTATTTGGGGAAAAAAAAATCTTTTTCTCTGTTATTCTTAAAGGCTCTTTCTCTGAAGACAAGAGGCATATTCATTTTTTTTTCAGCCCAGTTTGCTAACAATAAAGTTAATTCAGATGAACATATCTGACATTTTTTTTTAAGTTTAAGCCCATGATGCAAAAAGTATCAAATTAGACATAGAATTTTAGTTCCTTCTACTCTGCATATGCTTTTCTTATTTTTCTTCTGTGCTTAAATGCATGTCTTGGATTTGCTACTAGATGTCTGAAAAATTATTTCTTGAGCAAGTCTGTCAACTTAATTAAACACACTAGTAGTCAACACCTGAGTCACTGATGAGTGTGTGCATGTTTCTCAGTCTTTGGCATATCAGTAGAAACGTGTTTTGCTTTGCTCCACTTTTGTAGTGAGTAAGAGGCTGACCCTGGGCAAATACCACAACTCAGCTGCTTGTCAGCCACAGAATAACATGAACAGGTGTCCAAATGTGGAGTTACTTTTAGTTTGGTTGAAATTAAAGACATTTCTTTCCCTTCGGCAGGATAAGAAGTAGACCAACTAGCTCCAACTTCTTAAATCCCTCACCTTAATACACTCTGTGAAGGTGGCTGGGGAATTTGCTCCAGAGAAGCTTGATCTGACATGAGCCTAAAAGTCTCGTCCTTGAGCTGAAGCTTCATTGTCCTTCAGCAATGGAAAGTCCTAAGCAGTGTCAATTTTGTCATCTAAATTGTTCTGTGAAAGCAAGCCTCTAGTATGGAAATCATGTGCAGTGGCATTAGTGTGTCATGAACCCATGCAGCTTTCCTTGATGTCCCTCAGCAGCATCTAGAATTTTCCTAACAACTCAGAGATTGGGCACATTTTTGGCAGAATGATGTAGGCAACTGTTTCTGGAAGCCATGGCAGAGCTATACACCACACCACCTCATTTATTACTGTGGTGTCTCAAAGTTTTTCCGTGTCACAGACAAGTAGGTGCCCCAGAGCTGTTTAGATACAGCTGTTAGAAAAATAATAGAAAATAATCATTTTGCCTTCTTCTCTAGGGCTTCATCCATGTCTTGAGTAAAGACAACCAGAAGCCATTTCTCCTCACACTATACATTGTGAGCCATCAACTCCAGATTTGCAACTGACTACTTTATTTACAGTAAACAGAAAAGACATTTGAAAACGTAAGAAGAGAAGGAATGTTGTGGTGTCCCCTACTCTATTGGCTCAGTGATAATCACATGCACTCAGGATGTAAGAATAAAGTATTTTAATCCTTTTTTTTCTTCAAAAGGATTAAAGCCCACGTTTCTTGCCTCCTTGGAGACTGAAGACTACCTTGGCAGGGGAAGCTTTTCTAGACTTTGAGTTAAAGCAAGGCTTATTGCAGGAATGAATTAAAATTAATCTGTAGACAGTGAGCCCAACTGCAGCTTAACAACGCAGAGTTCAGCTGGCAGTGGAGAAACTTACTTCCCTGTACCTTAGCCTGAGGACCTCTGTGTGCCTTGTCTCAAGGCTACTTCATGTCGCAATTTCCTCAGGCTGTACTTGAAAAGAAACCAGGATGGCTGCTGCTGCTGCATTTTGTACAAATCCTGATGCAATTAGGCAGCTGCTGAAGAGGAGAGTCTCTGTGGAAACTCAGCAAGTGTCTGGGTGCTATTCAGAGAGTCTCAATGGTACTCAGCAGGTTTATTGAAAATCAGGTGTTTGTAGATGAGTGCAAGCACAGCCTGATGCTACAATGTAGTTGGACCAGTTTTGAGAATTATGGTTTCTGAGGTAAACACCTAAGCCTCTTTTGTACCCTGGACATCTAAATCACTGGGGTTCTAGTCCTTGGCATTCAGGAGCATTGCCACTCAGTAGGAGTGGATCAAAGCATCATAGAATCATTTAGGTTGGAAAAGACATCTAAGATCATCAAGTCATCATTAACCTAGCACTTGGAAGTTTACCACTAAGTGATATTTCTAAGCACCAGTGATTCTCAAAACATCACTCCAAATCTGTATGTGTAAATTGCATACTGTTCATTGTTAAGAATGAATGAGCTTCTGTGTCTTTCTGCAATTAGATCCAGGATACTAACTGATACAGCTGTGTGAGCACTCTGAAAGGATGTTTGATTTAAAAGGGGAGAAAAGCCTGTAGAGCTAAATGAGCAAAAGAAGTCTTTTCCACAGAAGCTGTAGGTCATGTATGTAGAAATTCAAAACAAAACAAAACAAAACAAACAAAAAAAGTGATCTTGGAAGCATGTATTTCTATTTATCAGTAGAAAGCATTATTATTTTTTACTTTGTTTAGTCAAAAATCAACTTTGTATCATGACACACGAACATAGAAAAGTTTGGTTTTCCTATGTAACTTCCAATAAATCCTAATACCGCATTTCTAAATGTCTGCCTGTCATAGACTGCAAAATCAGTATGTGTATTGACAGTACAGTCTTGTATAGGCTACATGGAATCATGGAATCATTTGAGTTGGAATGGACCCTTAAAGTTCATCTAGTCCAATTCTCTGACAATGAACAGGGACACCTGTAGCTAGATAATGGTGCTCAGGGCCCCATCCAGCCTGACCCTGAATGCTTCCAGGAACAGGGTACCAACCACTTCTCTGGGCAACCTGTTTCAGTGCTTCACTTACTATAAGCAGCTTCTTCCTTATATCCAATCTAAATCTCTCCTCTTTTAGTCTGAAACCATTTCTCTTGTCCTAGCATCACAGACCCTGCTAAGGAGTCTGTCCCCTTCTTTCTTACAGTCCCCCTTGAAATACTGGAAGGCCGCTCTCAGGTCTCCCTGGAGCCTTCTCCTTGCTGAACAGCCCCAGCTCTCTCAGTTGTCCTCATAGGAGAGGTGTTCCATCCCTTAGATCACTTTTGTGGCCCTTCTCTGGACATGCTCCAACAGGTCCACATCTCTCTTGTACTGAGGACTCCACATCTGGACACAGTACTCCAGGTGAGTCCTCACCAGTGCAGAATAGAGGGGCAGGGTCACCTCCCTCACTCTGCTGGGGTACATATGAAATATTGCCCCAACAAAACTTCCAGAGAAGGGACAGTTATCATGTGACTTTCAGTAGCTTTAAAGAAAGAGGATGGTGAAAGGAATTAGACATATGCTGCATGGACCAGATGTCAGAATGCACAGTTTTGTAATTCAGTCAATTATATGCCAAGTTAAATCTGCAGTGTGAGTATGACGTCTTGCCTTTGTGCTCATTCATCTCTAAAGAGGCCCAAGGTGGATGTCACAGTTAAGATCTGGTAAGATCTCTGTTCTTCATGGCAAGGAGGCCGTGAAATCTAGAACAAGAGTGTAATGTATTCAGAAGAAGCTGCAGAGAATGTGGGTTAGGGAAAGACTATCTGCTGATTTTGACAGCTAGTAGTCACTTCCTTACCACACACCCTTATGCTTCTGTATGTTCTACTTCCGAATTGTGTTCTTCTTCAGATTTATCACTAAGCATTTTAGAAAATAAAGTATTTGCAAAGTGTACAGAGACTTCCCAGTCCAGATTTTAGTATTTTGAAAATATTGCAGCAAACTTCCACCTCTTCTGTAACTATATTTGCAGGAATATGACTGTTGTCTCGGACCCTCTTTTTTGTGTGTATTGAAATAAAACAAGTGGATGAATAGTACCAGGATTAGTCACATTTCAGTCGTGCTGTGATATTATCTGTAGGCATATCAGATGTGCACTGTCTTTATATGGAACAACACTCACACATAATGAATTCTGTTGAGCAGAAGCCATATGACAAGGAGCAAACAGCATTTTTAGAAACTGTAAGTAGATAGATAGTCAAATGGGGCCTATTTGCATTTGGGTAAGGTGACAGAGGAGGCAGAATTCATTATGAATAAATTAGATGTTGCTGCCCAGAGATAAAGAAGGCTGTGCTTTATATTTCTTTTCTTGGAGAGGAGACACTAAGAAGGGGCATGAACTTGCTCTTCATGCATTAATAGCAACAAAACCAAGCTGAGAGAACTTCATGATGGATATTGCTTCAGGAGTGACAGTGCTTGCCCTGCTCCAGCCCCATCACCCTGCATTCCCCATCCTCATTCCCCATCACAGATGAATGATGTGACCAAATGTATGGCTTAGAAACAGCCTCCCAATTGAAAAGTGCCCTCCCTGAAACCTCAGGAAGAGCCCCTGCAAGAGCTTTAGCTGTAGATACAGGGCACTTTTAGCTGACGAGCAGCGTGGTGCAGTGAGTTGTGTCTTGTGGGGTTTTAAACTGTCTGAGAGCTAGCTAAATCCCTAATAAATCCTTAAAGAATCAAAACTACAGCAGAGCCATATACTATAGCTGAGCCTTTAAAATATACTTGGAACTTGTTGAGGTGCCTGCTAATGTGGTCTGTGTCTGACACAAAGCAACTCAGCAGCAAAGGCTGCATCTCTGTACCTGTCACAGAATCCTAGAATCAATAAGGTTAGAAAAGACCACTAGGATCACCTAGTCCAACCACCAACCCATCATATTGTGCCTGCCAACCTTGTCCCTCAGTGCCACATCTACCCTTCAACACTTTCAGGGACAGTGATCCCACCACCTCCCTGGGCAGCCTGTGCCACTGCCTCACCACTCTGTATGAGAAGAAATTTTTCCTAATGTCCAGCCTGTCCTTGTGGCCTGGCCTGGCTGGCAGGATGGCCAAGCAGCCTGAAGGGAGGCAGGGGCTGTAGGCCCATTGGCTTGCTATGAGCACTGTGCTGGTTCCATATAGTAATAATAATATAAATTAAACAATAATATTAATAATAATTTTGACTATCAGTGAGTTTTTTTGTGTTTACTGATGAAGGCACCTGGGCATCTCTTGCCATGCCTCTTTCTCTTTCTAGAAAATTTGTATGAGCTAAAATGTTATTTCCACCCCCTTCTCAATAGTGCACATGAGCAGTATGTCCTGCTGCTTCTTCAGCAACGAGAAGTGCTAAAATGGGAAATAGCTCTTTTCTGACAGCCATTTTTCTGCTTGTGCTTACTAGGTTTGTCATGAATAGAGACAGTTTTTCAAAGCACTCGTTTTTGATTGAAACTGTGGTTTTACCAGTGCTTTTTATGTTATAATTCTAGTGTAGAACGTTGCCCAAAGTATTAATGCTGAATCTAGGGGCTTTACACAGGGATAGTATATTTTATTTCCTCACTGCATTTAATTTCATTTATTCTATTTTCTGTACTATAATTTTTTAATTTAATTCCATTTTATTTTATTTTATTTTATTTTATTTTATTTTATTTTATTTTATTTTATTTTATTTTATTTTATTTTATGTTTTATTTTTTGTAAGGAAAGAGAAGGATTTTTTTTCTGAGAGATTAATCGAAGTGAAAATAGTTATGTAAATAATGCGTTGTGACCAGTAACTCTTACAGGCAACTAGAGGGCAGACTTCTAAAGCAGTTCAAGCTCTGTAAGATACAGACAGGTACCTCATGAGCTTCTTAAAAATATTAATTGCATGACTTACAGAGATTTTTCATCTTTAACTGGCTAAATAGTTTCAAAATACTTTATTGATATGGCTTGGCCTATTACATAAAAATAATATTCCTTGCTATGTGTCAGCAGCCAAGCAGTTGGTATTCCAAATCTGCTAATTATTGCACTCAGTATAACTGAGTTCCTGTTTCTTTATCCTTCTCTTTGTCTCAGAATGGTTGTGTTCACAAATTGTGTCTTATTGTATACAGTGAATCACTCCAGGCTGCAGAGGGCATTTTTATTACATGTGTGAGTATTGTTTAGCATCTGAACAAGGCTTTGCTTCTGACCCATTCGTTGTAGGATGTTTATAGGGACTTTTGCCATGGCAGAGAATAAATGAAGTGAATCAAACCCTCACAGCCAGATCACCAAGAAGCAAATGAAATGCTGAGAAAACCTCTCTCTTTATATATATTTTTTGACTTCTCATGATCTGGTCTCACAGTCTGACAGAGGTGGGACATACAGTAGAATTATTAGAATTTGGAACTGTCAGAATGAATCTTGAAGGGCAGTATGCGTACATTTGACATCACACACCTGATTGGAAGCTGGAGATCAATAGAGCAAGAGACTGAGATGAGGTGGTGGCTGTGGGGCCAGTTTGGAAATGCCAGTTTTATGTTATTCTGCAAAGCTGGGTCCTGCCCTCAGCTGGACTACAAGGGTGCAAGAGCAGCTGGGGTTAAACCATGCAACAGAAGTTAAAAAGAGAGTACTCCTCCCCTGATCAGCAAGACCTCCTGTCTCCAGCAAGTTCTTGATGGTGAGAGTGCTGAGGAGGAATTAAGGTTGGGAATTTTTCAGGTCTGAATATGTCAGCCCTTAGAAACCCTCTGCAAAGAGCTGCAGCAGCATCTGGGCAGGATGCCGGGCAGCCAGTGTGGGGGCTGATAAGAAACTGCCCAGATCAGTCATGCTCAATGTTCCATGCTGCACTGGGAGAATTGCTGAAAGCAAGATGTTTCCATAAAAAGTTACACTTCCAAAGCATAAACCTGTCCCAGTGGAGAAATGTTCCATCAGAAAATACTGGACCAGTTTGATGCTTGGCATATTCTAAGGTATAAAAGCTCATTGCATTTTAAATAAACTTCAGCAGCTTCAGCCCATGCCAACGCTCAAACAACAAATCAAGCAAACTCTGCTTTTCTCCCATAATTATCCAACCTCATAATTCTCTTGTCATCTTCCTCTTTCGCTTCACTGAAAGAAGAAAGTCTGTGTTTGCAGTACACCACGATGCTGTTTGCTTCTGGTTTGATAGCCCAGAATTCTAAGTTCATAAAGTCATGATATAAATACATATTGCTTCAATCTCAAATTGTGTATGTACAAGTGGCACTAAAATTCAATTACCTTCAAGATACACATGATCAGACTTCATTTTCCAAACCTTTTTTTAAAACATACCTTTCTAAAAACAGCAGGAAATGCATATTTTCTTCAGTGACAAATGAAAGACAAAATCTGCCTTGCCAAGGTTCAAACACATGGCCTTTGAAAGTCTAAGGATTTAACATCTAATGCTTAGACCCTTTCCCTCGAACATTAAAGTTCCATGAGAGACGGAAAGTATTTGTGATGAAATATGAATGGCAGAGCACTGGAGGATACGTGGATTCTGAAGAATAGTGAAATAAAAATGTTCAGACAAGTTGCAAGTGTGGTAGGAGCTGAAAAGTCAGGAAGTATGGAAGCTGTGGGTGAGCGTTTATGAGTTCACTGGTGGAGATAAATTAACATCCTGACTGTACAACTGAAGTATAGCTGAAAGAAAATTCGACACCAATGTCTTAAGTTTTGGATACAGATAAGCACTATTAGGCTATGTGTTCAGTCTGATAAACTGATTGATACTTACAAGAGTCATTTATCAACTTCGTATTGCTTTTATATGTAGTTTTTATCATACAGTTCCTCAACCATTTTTGAAAAAGGAAAAAGTCATCAGCTCCACAGACGTAATCAGGCAACAAAGACCGGTGGCACTTCAGACGCGTCGTTAATGAGGACATCTGCTTGTGGGCTCTGCAGGCCTCTACAGCGTGCCACGTTTTTCATCTTCCACAGCCTTTGCCCCTGCAACTTTACCACTGCCACAAAACAAAGATGTACAGTCTGTTTCTCACAGATTTTTATTTTCAAAATTCAAGTGAGTTATTGCTTTTGGATTAATGAGAAAGATTTGTACATAATTTAAATTAAACTTCTGATATTTGGAGAATTAACACCAAATGAAGCACGAGTGTAAACGAAGTCTGAGGCAAGTGCCTTCCTCTAGAAATTCTGTAGTATATTAATACAACTTATTCAAAAGTCATTTTTCATCATTTAATTACACAGCACAATCATGCATCTTAGTGTTTAGAGTGTTTGTGAAACAGCATGATCTTGAAGCTAATTGCTCATCCACACAAATACTTCAATTTCAATGTTTGACTATGTTAAGACTGCTGAAAAGATTTAGCTGTAAGAGTCATTACCCTATCATAAATATGTCAGTAAAAATAAAGTCACCTTTCTTCAAATTTCAGTCTCCCCCATATAAACCGTTTTTCTAAAAAACAAAACAAAGCCAAGTGGCTTGAATTTTCAAAGAAAAGCACAGAACATCTGAGAACTTTAATTTCACGAGAAAGAATCAGCTTTTAAGATAGATCAAGCACTTTCCATGAAAAGCTTTCTTTAACTTGTTGGACTTCTAACTTCCTGCCAACTTTGAAATAGCAGAACAATTACATCTGGAATAAGTAATTCCACCACTTTCCACAATAAAGCCAATAGATGAGCAGCATGGGCTTCCTGCTGTGCTGAAAATGGCACTAATCGTGCAGTGGCTTCAAGCCATTGATGTCGTGTGCTTGGTGGAAACAAGGGCTGTTGAGACTGTTGCAGAATGTTATAGTCCAAGCTACTGAGTGAGGATTTCCAAGGCTGCAAGATGTTGGACCAAACATCCTCCTTCAGTGACTGGCCTGTGCAGCTGTTCATAGATCACTCTGAGATGTGAGCCTGGCCCTGGCAGGTATTTTCTGTCACTGGCATGGGTGATGCTACAACTGAAGTGAACAGGGCTGCCATGAGAGCAGACAGCAAGGTTTTGCAGAATGCTTTTGGACCCACAGCTTGTTCTGCCTTTCATGTCATGAGAGGGCTTTTCTCCTAGGAGCGGTAGTGCTTGTGATGGGATATCTCATGACCTTCCTGGAATCCCAGGAATTCTGCTTTTTAGCTTCTTATTTTCCCATGTTAAACAAAGGTCACGCAGAGCAATGCCAGTCTTCGTGTCCTTGCCTCTTGTACTTCACTCTTAGACACCTGTGAGACATTTCCCCCCAGTTATCTCTGTGGTTGGTGACCAAGAGCTGACTGCAGGGAGTCTTTGCAAGTGAGAGCACTCACCACCGTAAACATTTTCTCCTAGCTGGAAAGTTTGCTTTCAGAGACACATCCTGGTTGACAAACCCCAGCCATGCAATTAACTCTCAGTAGGTGCATTTCATATTACATCCTTACAAAGCCTTCATCATTTTCAGCATTGAAAAAAAAAAAAAAGCCTGTTGTTTCAGATAGCACTGCTTTTCTTTCTTCTATCTCTTATGAAAGTTAACTCTTATTACTGCTTTTTATATCTAACCAATCATTATTTCATTTCTAATAGTGTTTAGCCTGTCCCCTACTGTACATATTTTCATCCTGTAAACATCATGATTACCAGCCTATTTTGTTTTTTTCTCATTGGGACACAGCAACATCTTTTTTATTTTTGTGGTGCACCACCACCCAGGAACATTTCTACTGTCTAATTTTCACCCTGTGCCTGCAAGCTGATAAGTGGTTTTGGCTATCATGGGGGAAATCAATAGGATTTGTAGCACCTCAGAGGAAGTAATAAGTACTTTGCAGGTTTGGCTTTTAGGCCTTTACTTCCTTACTGATGAATTTTCTGTACAATAATTCCTGAACTTCCTTTGCCTCAGGCACTACCTAGAGAATCTAAGTTACTACTATGTGGAATAAAGTAAAATTAAAACTGAACTTTTCTGGAAATCCCTTTCTAATCTCAGTGCCATGATTTTTTACTGATTAAGGCGTGTGAAATAATGTGATTTCATTAACAGACTGTTTGGGCATACTTGCTATTACAGTCTGTGATACCTTAAATAGGAGACCAAGTCCTTGAGCAATCCCACAAGGAGAATTCAAATGGTTTTAAAAGTGAAGGTGGTTTAAGTGAATGAGAGCTGCTTAATATGAACTCAGAAAAGAATTTCCTCCCTATATTGAGTAGCAATTACAAAGGATAATCATTATTGACAAACACCCGCATAAGCATAACAAGACTTAGTGAAGTAGCCCAGAGGAAAAACTGTATTTTCCCTTCGGAAGGTAATATTTAGAAAGGTGATAAGTACCACTGCATAGTTCTCATTAACAGATAGAAAGAGCTATTGCAGCTTCTCATCAATAGTTTTAAACAGTGTTTATTATATACTGTTTGATCTTTGCTTCGCATTAAAAACCATAATGACCTCAATAGACTCACAAAGCAATTAAAGATGAGTCTGCAAAATCTTTTTATAGGGGTGATGCTTTATAAGAAGTTGGAGGGTAAGCATTAATGAAAAGCACAAAATTAAAGTGGAAATCTAAATTTAATGTGAGGTAAACATATGTCACCATTGATGTGTTTCTAGGTACGTAAACTACTCAGAGAAATCCTGAAGAGTAACTTTGGAGGAAGTCACAGGAGCAGTGGTAGAAATGCCAGTAACAGAAAGTGTATCAGAACTTGTGTGTTTTCCTTGTACTACCATTTTGGAATCAACCCATAAGGATTCAGTTTCTACGAGCTATTTGGATACGAGATACTGCAAGATATGCTTCCCCAGTTTTAAGAAACTTGATTTTCATCCCTACAACCAGCATATTTATACAATAAATTCATTGTAATGAATCAGTAAGCTAAAAAAACCTGCTTCTTCATCTAAATGGTAATAACCAATGGGCCATAATGTATTGTTTTAGATGAGTTTCTGATCTCAGACAAGAGATCAAACAGAGAAAAAAAAAAAGAGACTGATAAGACTGAGAAGAAGGGAGAACATTTCCTAATACATTTCCATGGTCCAGAGATTACAATGTTGGTAATGGATTACAAATCTGAAACTTTCTGCATTAGTCAGAAAGAAAAGGCATTTGTTATTAGGAAGATGTTCTTTCTTTTTCACTGGAAATCTGAAGTCTGATTTGTTTGTTTGTTTGCTTCATTTTGAAAGTGATACTAGTTGAAACCCACTGGTCTGTTAGGAACTATATGTAATATGATTAGCATCATCTGCATCTTGTTTCTGAATATCAAGAAAAAATGGAAAATCAGTGTAACTCATGTCAATAATTGTGGCTTTATGGGCATCAGGTTTTTTCAGAGATACAAAATTTTGAATTATTGTACTTCAAGGAAAAAATAGAAATATTTCCATTTTCTTTTTTTTCCCATGGACACATTCAGCATTTGTTCTTGGGATCCTCTACCCCAGGAATGCTTTAGGAGGTGAGAGGCAAACTGGTGACTTTCCAGGTGTGGGGTGAGGTGGCTACCCCAAAGCTGCTCAGCCTGGACATGGAATCAAGGAGCTCTGAGGGCTCTACTTATAGACTGCAGAGCTGCCCGAATCTGTACTGCAAATCTGCAGCTGTGAGCTTGGAGGTAACAGAAACCTGGATGAGCCCCGGAATTCTGTGTGCTTGTCAGAGCACTGAGGTCCTTAGAGTTTTTAAGTGTGGGACCCTGCCCTGCAAAACTTGGCTTGGACCTTCTGAGAGCTGCCACTACTGTTTGTCTCTCCAGTTCCTGGCAGCGATGAAGGTTTGAGGAAAACATAACCTGAGGAAAACTTCAAGATATTATACTCTGAGCAGCAACTAGGCTTCTTTACATTCTATACAACTGATATTTTTTTAACTTTCCAAAGCAAATGATGAGGTAGTTCGTAAGCAAAGAAGTCTGTGACATCTACTGGTCCCTGGAGGACCGATTTACCATTAGTTGTCAGTTAATTAATTTGAGGTTGGAACTAAATGATTGATTTTGGAAGTAGATGACCTTTAAGGTCCCTTCCAATACAAGACGTTCCATGAGTCTATGATCAAATAACAACAGTAATATCTGTAATTTTTGTTGAAACCTATAGAATCTCTCATGTTATTCATACACATGGGTAGATTGGTTCATCTCTAAGAGCAGATGTTATTCAAAAGGATAAAAATATGCATTATTCAGGTGTGAGATTTGTTCCTCACCTACCCAGCTGTATCTTTTCATCTTGAGAAGACAACAATCCAGGTGGCTCAACTCAGATTATATTATCTTGAAGCTGCTTCAGCTGGTTTCAACCAGGAGTCCATGTACAAACCTCACCATGAATAATTCAACTATGATTTGCTCACATGTTCTCTTTTTCATTCATATTAACTCACCATGAACCACTTGGTCAATTCAGCTGCTGTGCTCAAGTAGTTAAAATTTCCAGATAACTAAGAGGACAGCCTAGCAACCATGCACACTTTAATACAACTACACAGAGCCAAAAATCTTCCAAAGAGCTTCCAACACATGCTGTTATCTAATCTTTTTTTACCACTCAAACTATTACAGCAGTCATTAGGTCAGTGCAATGCCATTCTTCTTAATTATGTAATGTCAGCTGAGTGCCCAATTTGTACATTTCAAAATTGTCACAGTTATGTTCTATATTTGGCAGGAAGTAAACTTGCTGCCACAACATATTGATCTGAAAGACCGCCGTTTGATAGCTGTCATTTCAGAGCCACCACACTGAATTGTCTTTCTTTTGCAAGTTTCTTTGCTGACAAAGCTTTGCGGTAGTGTGGGGTGCAAGGTGTTATACACTACAGCAGCATACAGAGAGTAAATTGGGTCAGAACTGTCCTTAGTTCCCCATGTCATACTGCCTAAAGATAGATGTGAGTTAGCTTGAAGAACAACGTAGGCATGAGAAAGTGCACACATGTCTTTCAGTAAGCATCATGATAAAGATAAGAAAATGGTATTATAAAAATGATGATTTTTGTATTTCAGCACTTGTTTCTGACATTATTTGTCAGATAAACCACAAAAAATAAAAATCTGACCTTTTTTTGTACTAAAACTTTGTGTGTATTTGTATGAAATCTCTGTATTTTAGCTGTTTCCCTATGCGTTTCTGTTTACTGTAAGTAAGGAGCCAAAAAATAAGATAAAGAACCAAAAAAATAGGAGAAACTATTTAATCTTTTCAATATTTCACAGAATCACAGACTCACAGGATAATTGGTTTTAGGAGAGACCTCTGAGTCCATCCAGTCCAACCCCTGTTCAAGCAAGGTCACCCAGAGCAGGGTGCCCAGGGGTTATCTGAAAATATATGTGAGAGAAGATGTTTTTGAGAAGTTTTATGAGATGTGCTCATGTACGTGAGAGCTGCTACTTCTATCCTGACCAGAAACGTAAGAAATAATGCTGAAATAATTTGAAAAAATTATATACAAGAGAGTAAAACATGGTTTAATTTAAAGTAGATCTTTCAATTGAGTCAATCAGCTATCACTGGGGGGGATTCAAAGGATGAAACTTTCTTTGCTACCTAAATGGTCTTTCATATTCCCATTACAGTTCTAGCATGTTCACTTCAAACAGTTTTAACTTCCTAATGCTTCTTCCTCTGCCTGTGCAGACAGTAATTCCAGACATGATATCAGTGTTAAAGCAGTGGCATGGGAGATGATGATCTCAGCAAGTGGTGCTCACTAACGGGAAGTAAGAGCAGTTGAATTAAAGCAGATCCCTTGGAACTTTAGATTACTATCTCAGGAAGGACAAGGCTTTTGCCAGTGGGGTGATAGCATTAGGGAGTCAAAGGAGACAGTCCACTTTTATTTCACATTTCAGATGCCTTTTCTCAGAAGTTTTTCCTTCTGTGTGTTTGGAATTGTAGGTTAAATCTGCTCCAGACTAAGAAAAGTTCATGACCTCTGTCCCCTTCTTACCTTACTGAAATTAATACCCTTTTCATTCCCAGAGTGCTTATTCAACAGGAATGCCCAGATGTCATTTAAAAATTGTGGGAACAAAAGTCTTCCCTGGGTCTCCTAACTGTGTAGGAAGCCGTTATCATCATTTTGTACTTGAAGAGACACTTGTTACCTTTTTAACCAAAGTTTTCCTGAGCAAAATTTTCTTAAGCATCATTGCCTGTTGTCAGTCTCTGTGTTGGCCAGGGTACATAATGAATGTTTTCTGATGATTATAGACTTTACAGTTTACATGTTTTAAACCACGTTTCACTGCCTGACGAAAGTCTATTCTAAAGAAAAGACACAGTTCTCCCACTGTAACCACCCCGTCCTCTCCCAAATGGAGGACTTTTTACTGCCTTCTTAAACATTGCATGTACGACTGTGACAGTGATGAGTAAGAGATCTATAAATGGGCTCGGGTGAGGAGTAAACATCATGTGGTCGTTCACTTTGGAAGCTTGCTGAGTGGGAGGCATTTACTGAACCTTTGTGCACTTGCTATAATCACTGATTTTCTATGAAGTGCTAATGTTATATGCTTGTTCTCTCCTTTGTGAGAGCACTTCTCACAAAACTAGCTGCCTTATCAGAACCTTAGGGTTAAATATATAAGGCTGGAAACTGGATAAAGAGAAATTTTACATAGCCATCTGGCGATTAATGTACAATCTTTAATTCTATATTAGTACCGGTGGTGATTTTGTTGCATATATGGAGGTACAGCCAACATCTAGATTCATTTCTTATGTCTTCTGCTTTCAACTAACATGCTGTAGAGGAGCAGAAAATAATGACAGTTTGGGATTACTGGTGAAAAAAAAAATAAAGTAGAATAAAAGGAAATGTAACATTAAAACCTGTTTGTTCTTTTTTTTTAAAGTGAGATTTTGAAACTCATTGATTTATTTAGATTTATTTTTGAAGTTTCATCTGTGTTGAACAAACACATAAGCTAAATGATCTGTTACATTAAAATAGCCATCGCCTTTTCCTGTGCTTAAAAAACTCAAGAACTTAGTCTTTTTTTGCCTCATAAACTAACAGTGGCATCTCACTGACTGTAATCAGAGCCCAGCAGGTTCTCAAAATGGGAATGAAGAAAGGCTTGAGGGCTGAAAAAAAGCTAATTCCATGATTCAGGGAAACTTCTAAGCTTGTGCTTAAGTCTGTCCTTAATCATGACAACATTTAAGCTTGCGTTTTCTGTCAAGTACATACCTTTCTGTTCTCTTTAAAAAGCAGCATTGTTCAACAGAGTAAGGTTGATTGAAGTGGCAAAAGAAGTACTGGTAGATAAGCTGCAGCAGCTGAAAGAATAACCAGAGAACATAACTGTAAGGATTATTAATGTACCATAAGCAACCTTTTTTTTTTGAGTTTACAGACTCCCATTGATCTTTGAGGAGTTTGAGCTCTAAAAATAACGTGCCTTTGGTAGCTGGAAGAGAGAATTGTAGCTGGCCAGAAGGAGGTCTGAGTGGATTGAAGCATCATGGGGTGATAATAGAGGGTCCACTGACTGCAATTATAAGCAACCAGAGAGCGGGAAGTACACACAAGAGAAAGATGATATTATTAGCAGGTGTTAAAATAGCACTACTTGCAAGCAGTGTGCTTTATATAAAATTCAAGAACAAGAATTGGGCTTTATTTTCCTCTGCATCTGAGCTCTGAGATGAGGCTTACCATGCATGGCACTTGGGTTGGTCCTGCATTTGGGTTGCAAGTGACAGGGTTCTGGTGGCTGTATTAATGTGTTGCTCCTCTTGTTAATTAATTAGTCTTCATAGAATCATAGAATGAATTAGATTGAAAAAGACCTTAGAGATCATTTAGGTCCAATCCCCTGCTGTGTTCAGGGCTGCCACTCATCAGATCAGACTGCCCAGGGTGCCATCCAACCTGGTCTTGAATGCCTCCAGGAATGGTTCCTCCTGGTATATAGCCTCCTAGAAGATTGGTTTTCTCTGGAGTAAGGCTGCTATATCTCAGTTGTGACTGGGAGGCCTTGAGGTAGCAGGCTTTTTGGTGGACCTTCTGCCTAATAAGAGTCCTGTGCCATTGGAAGGGAAAGAAAAGAAACGCGTTCAGTTTGATGAGATATGATGCCAGTTGGGACACTTAAACCTTGAGGTCAAGATATTAAGTGATATTAACAATGATTTCAGCACGAGATAGGAATCAAATATCTGGAAGCAATGAGGGGAAAAATGATTGAGAACTGAAGAAGGACAAGAGAGTACTTGAAGAAATGGAGTATGCAGCTGAAAATAATCCAAGCTGCTGCTTACTTGAGTTTTAAACACACAACAATATGGCATGTGACACTTTGTTGTTTTAGTTTGTAAATGCACTGGCATGCCCACAGAGAAGCAGGGGCAAGTAGGGATCTTTCATCTCATCCACAAAACCACCCTGACCCTCACGACAGAAGGACAAGCTCTCCTGCCACCAGCATAAGCCATACCCAAACTCACAGGCTGGCTGAAGTTGGAGCACCCCTAAAGATCACCTGTCCTGACCTCTGCTTGAAGCAGGGGTCCCTGCAGGTCTCTGAGGGCCATATGCATCCAAAGTGGTCACCCAGGCTTGTCCACTCCAAGGGTGAAGACCACACAGCCTCTATAGGCAACCTACTCCAGTGTTTGACCACCCTTACATCAAAAAGATTTATTTTCCTGTCCACATTAAATTCCATGTATTCAAATTTCTGTCTCTTACTTCCTATCCTCTCACTGGGCAGTACTGATGAAAGTTTGGCTCTCTCTTTTTCACACCTGTACCAAGATTCCTGAAGGCTTGGTGTCATGGTGTGCACAGTGCAGAGCAGTTGCTATAATGGCCTCAGGAAAAAAGGAAAGGCAAAACTACTTGGAGACATAAGGTAGGAAAAGATGAGCATCCAACTCCTACACAGGGCAGATGTCTTCTACAGGATGACACTTGAAGGAAATACAGCTTTAACCATGAATCTGCTAGAAAGGTATAAAAAAGTCACATAACCTATAAAAGAAGATGCTGAGTCACAGCTGTCACTCAATCCATGAATCTGCCCACAATATATTTAGAAACAGCCTGACATCGTCCTCTTTCAGTGGAAGGATCTGAAAACATTTGTGCCACCAAGTGCTGAATTGTATTTCTATGTGCCCACTGCACTGAGCACACCGGTGCTAATAGATACCCTCTATTCTGAGCCCAGGCATGAGCACTTGCATTTAATCATAGCTAGTAATGTTTTATCCACCCACTGCTGCAAAACAGTCACCTTGTGATATTCAGGAACAGGCACAGAACAGTTTGAAAGAGAATACTCAATTGAAACATAAGAGAGCGTGTGTAGGCAGGCAGTAATTATACAGGACAGGATTACACGTGCATGCGTATCCTGGGGAGCCATCAAATAACAGTTTTAAGGTTTGATTTTGTTTCTGAGATCAGAAGGATAAGTACATAAAATTACCTGATTGTGGGGAAGTTTCAACTGAAGCAGTCTAGTACACTGCATCGCTGAGCCAGTTTAAGAGTTGATTGAGTTTGACTGCTAATGGCCAAAGAGCGTGCTAGTAGCTCTGTGTGTTTTTTTCTTTTTTTATCTCTTTCCTCTGGACAATGACACCTTCTCCCTTTTTCAACTCCAATTAATTATCTTTAGACTTCTTTATTCAAGTTACCAACAGTTCCAAGGAGTTTATATAAGGATTTTCTGAACAGCACCTCTTTTTTCCACCAAACAGTCTCTTCTAAATGCTAAGTAGCCTGAGTCTTTTGAACGTCCCTCCAATACTCGCTGAAATGTGTTCAGCCCCAACATTAAGTGTAGCATACCCCCAGTTCAAATGACGTATTGTGAAATACAGAAAGTTGCAATTTTTTTTTTTTTATCATCCTATGGCTTTTTCTTTACTTTCTGATCATTCAGTTCAGATCCATGAATTTGTGAAAATTAAAATGTATATTCCTCCACCCCAGATACTTACATCTTATCTCATTAAACACATACTCTAAGAAAGTTAATGTCTCCAATAACTGAAAGCTATTTTCAAACCCCTTTCCTCAGTACTGAGGCTGCCTGGAACAACTGATATAAATGGCAACCTCTGATACCTCTTAACTTCAAAGGGAACAGGAATAGACCCTATGCTGTTTCAAATTAGCTGTGACAATGCAGGAAAGAATTGCTGCAGACTGGTCAGTGGAAATTGCTCATCATTCCACAGACAGCAGCTAACACCACCTTAATCGTCTTAACATAAGTAAATAAATTAACACTGATGGACTATATACAAATACAACCGACACTATTGTGCTACTGCACCAAGAGTTTTATTCGTGGAATGGAACATCGCTCCCATGAGAAAAGGCTGAGGGCTGGGGCTCTTCAGCCTGGAGAAGGTGACCTGATAGCAGCCTTTCATTATCTAAAGGGGAGCTACAGAAAAAAAGGGAACAGACTCTTCAGCAAGGTCTGTGGTGATAGAACAAGGGGAAATGGTTTCAAGTTCAAAGAGGGTAGATTTAGGTTGGCTATAACGAAAAAGTCTTTTACAGTGAGTGTGATGAGGCACTGGCACAGGTTGCCCAGAGATGTGGTTGATGCCCCGTACCTGTAGACACTCAAGGCCAGGCTGGATCAGGCCCTGGGCAACCTGATGTAGCTGTGAATGTCCCTGTTCATCTCAGGGAGTTGGACTACATGGCCTTCAGAGCTTCCTTCCAGCTCTAAGGATTCTATGATTCTACTGTGTTCAGTGTTGGTTGATCCTGAAAATCAAAGCAGAAACAGAATCTGTGCCATGGGCCTACTGTTGCCTTGTGCCACAGGACTTGAAGTCTGTGCCTGCTGGAGTAGCACTGGGACCCTCCCTGGGGCAAGCTGCAGTGTAAAAGAGTTCATGAGCTTAATTTTAAGAGAGTCATGAAGTTTCATCAGATGCTGGCTTGGATAGTGGGAGGAAAAACTAGTGGATCAAGAAGATTTGTTTCACTCCCACTCTGTATTCCCCGAGCTCATGTGTAAACAAGTACACACAGTCAAAGCAAAATTGCAGGTGCTGAGAATATACTCCCCCTCACAACTCACAGGTACTTCTCTGCGTTCTCACGAAGCGTCTGTTAGTTCTCTGATAAATTATTAATTTCTGGTCTTGTGTTTGTTATGCAGGTCTGAAAAGAAACCGAATGGATTCCAAGAATGGATATCATTTGAAATATTTTATATATTTGTATGAAGACTGAACTTCTTAATTCTGCAGCACCCATGGGAAGCATCTTTTTATACAATTATGTCAACACTTTCTTCTTATCTATTTTAACGCATAAAAGTACTGATGAAATAAAAGAGTACAATAACTAATGAGGATTGTGTATATATTCAGGAATTATTTTAATCTGAGAACAGAGAATAGCATATTTAGAAGTTTGAGGAGAAGTGGAATAAATGCTTTATTAAAGTACTTACAATTACTTTGGTTTCTATTATTAATATAGACAAAAAATTTAACAATGACTTCACCAAATGCAGGATGAATGAGGAATGTAATATCTAATTTCCTGTTGTGTATTCCTGGTTAGAGAACAGAAATCATGGATCATGTGTAACAAAGGAAGAGAAAATATTGAAAGGGGTGGTCTTTATGGTGAGTTTAGCTAAATTCTTCTCTTACTGCAGAGTCAAAGTTTTTCTTTTTCTTGGGAATCTAAGCATGCACTGGTGTTCTGATGTTTATGTTTCACCCTAACCTTATACAATGAAAATACAAGGTGTGAGCTGACTGACAGAAAGCCTGCAATCTTTATACATAGGCTGTTCTGAAAGTAATGCCTCCTATTTATTTCCATGGAAACTACAAAAGATACAAAGGGTGCAATAACACTATTTGATAGAACAAATCCTCAGCTACAAAACACTATTTTTTTAATACAGTCACCACCATTAGTTATGCATTTTCAAAAGAGATGAACAAGAGCCTTCATGCTGTGCTTGTAAAAATCTGCACCAGCAGTGGTGACCTATTGTCACTGTCACCACTGCTGAAAGGCATCACCTAACACTACACTGTGCTCACATCCACTGCTTGGTCTCCAGAAACGTTCAAAAATGTTGATGAATGTCAGTGGGTGCCATTTTTTCCACATGGAGGAACTCAATGACACACCTGTGCTTGCTATGCTCTACCATGTCAGATGTCATTGTTTCAGATTGCCCCTTTGCTGCCTGCCATCTGTCGCAAGCAACAGAAAGTAATGGGATACTGGTGGGAAGGTTCAGCCTCTACTGCCATACCACCAATATCCTCCTCTATCATCACGAACCAACATAATAAAATAGGAGATGTTACTTTCAGAGCAACCCTCTTACAAATAAACATGTCAGTCAGCCTTGCAGGAACATGCTCCTGAAATGTAGGCTGAAGGATCACTATCTTCAAAAGCCCAAATAAAGGGGAGACATAGAAATATTGATGCTGAGCAAAAAACGATCTATTAACACTCCAACATATAGAGATTAGTCCCTGACACTTGTTTTATACAGATTGTATATAAATGAAGACTGTTTAATGCAGATTCTATTTTTGGAAATTAGGTTTTATTGTTAGAAAAATTAATGTACTGTGTCCCCTTGGTCTTTGTGTCATTTATCATGAAGGGGTAAGAGGAGCTGTTTTGTACCAGTATTCATCTGCCATTGACAGAAACTCTTCTACATTGTCTGAAACTCTGTCTGGATCTTGTTTATTCAGTTAAAATAAAGATGCTTTTTCTGATTAGAAAACAGTTTTCAAGCTGAATGTTACTAACAATGACATCCATTTAATTCTAGTTTGCTTCATGACATGATACAAAACCTAAATGGCAATGTTTTTATATTTCAGGTTATTACAAGAATCTACTTGAGTGTCTGTGTACAGTAAATTAGAAAGGAACCTTACTCGCTGCAATTTAGTTCTTGCATTTTTTACTTTCAATACATAATACCAACATTGCTTAGTATCCTGTTCCATCCTTATGTCCTTGCAGCTGATTTCTCTTAATGCAATCCTTGCAGGTGAACATCCCCAAAATACAGGCTGAAATGGAAATCTCCAGAGGCAGAATGCCTCAGGAGCACCTTTCATTTACATGCTGATGAGATTAACAACCTATTCAATTAAAAAAAGAGTAATTTTTCTACACGCTGAGTTATCAGTCACTGATATTGGACTGCATGTTTTCTGCCAACATAGAAATGATAAAAAGAGGAGAAAACACAATCCTTTGAACCAAAAGCTTGTTAAAAGCAAGATACATCAGGGACTCAGCTTTTATTATTCCTTACTTGCTTTAAAAATACTTCAGAGAATTGCAGAAAACTATGGCCATGCTTTTTCCCCATCCTTTCAGAGATAGGAAAATTCCTAGCTGAAATTGCAGGGGATGGGGTAAGTTGGGAGCAATAGGAAAGACTGTTCCAATGGTTAACTGAGGTACTGTTTAGCCCTGCTGACTCAGATTGCTCTGAATTGTTCTTTCCCATGCAAAATGTCTTGTTTGTAATTTTCCCTGTGCTGTCCTTTAGTTGGCAGATACCTATTACCTCCTTCTATCTGTCAGCAAAGCAGTACGCAAACGTGCAAGGAAGATGTACCATTAGCTTGGCACTCTCCATTGATTGAAGGCTGGGTTCACACCACACGTGGTTGGAGACCACACCAAGGGAGATCCCATTCCACTCAGGACCAAGCCTGTTTCAGGACTGCTTTGGTGGAAGATGGTCTTTCAGCCTATAAAACCTGCACAGCTCTTCAGATTGAAAGAATTCTGTGCAACAGTTGTCACATCTAAATGAATAAGGAAAAGAAACAAAACAAAACAAAACAAAACAGAAAACACGTCTTTGATACAAAAGTGAGCTTTTTTCATCATATTTCAACTCCTTCCTCCAAAGTGAATGGTGCCACCATTAAAACATAATAACAGGGAAAAGGTAGGCAGAGGCAAAGACTATTTTTATTTAGTTTTATTTTTATTTTCAATGAAATTTTGTAATACTTATATAATTTTACACTGTCTTGAGGCTGACAACTAAGGGGCACAGAGGATCAGGAAGTTCCCCACACTAAGATCCGTCATGTCTTAGCAGTATAATGAGTCTCTACTAAAGCACAGGCTCAGCGACTCAGCAACAGGAAAGAAAAAAATAATAAGAGGTTGTGAAGGATCTCTGTCTGAGCTACCCTATTTATAATATCTGGCAAGTCCTAGTCCTGTTACTTTTCATCTAAATATTACATAAAGGTCTGACTGTGAAAGGTCAGACCACAGACCAGTGAAAGATGTCCCGTTAACTTTGCAGTCTATTACATCTGGCATGAAAAATTTTAAACCCCAAATATTATATTTTTGAACAGATTTAAGAAAATATTGAGGTATTACAATGAAATACAAGACAACAGATCATGCTAAAATTATACCTATTTCATCTGTTACATTTCAGCCTTTGTGGGTATGAACCAAACTCATTAACGATTACCTACTGACACCTCACTAATGAGATGATAAATGACCGTCTCTAGGCAGTGAAGCTAGAGGAATGGTTCCAGCAAAATAGATATTTATCATGAACAAGCTGCAGAAACATAAACTCCCCTCCAGCCCCATATCCCTAATCTGCTTAACAAGGGACCTGTGAAATACAGCAAAATAACTACATTTCAATACTACTCTGCACTGTTCTCTTCATGGTGCTGGCATGATAGTACATCAAAGAGACAGTATTGCTGTGGTGTCACTGAGCTCAGTGCCTGTGCAGTGGAGGAAGAGCTTGCTTTTCTATCTTTCTAACTGATTCTCTGCACTTTTATTTTATTTATTTATTTATTAGCCAATTTTGAAAAAGACCAAACGTATTTTTTTTCTGAAAAATCTACTCAACATCATGGTGGAGATAAATTCTGCTAGAAAAACGGAAGTAGTTATTACTGTGCCTCCCCCTCCAGCAAAGGATTTAATCTTACGAGACACCTCAGCATATTGCGTGGAAGAGTTTTAATTGTGGTTCACTGGGCAAAAGCATGATCTAATGATTTCTCTGATCATCTGCACAGAAAAAAAACAAAACCAAAAAACTTACAGGTAGCAAAAAAATAATACAATTTTGTTACTTGAAAAATTTTAATGCGTTTGAATATAATTCAAGCGACGACTGTGGTTTAATGATTTCCAATTAAAAGCTTATAATGCTTTTGAATTTCTAATACAATCAGTGCTGCTTGCTTCAGCACTCAGGAGGCTCTGCTTTATGCATTCTTGAATTATAGAATGGTTTTTTATTTCTCTAGTGGAATAAGCTATTATATTCAGTAGCAAAAGGAAGGCCCCAGTGTACTAATCCACTTGCAAGCACATGACAGGGAGCTGACTCCCAGGCAGAAGCACCAACTGATGAAGGATAAAAGGCCACACCTGGGCAAAATACAGCAACAGAGAGGCCCATCTAAATGCTGAGATGATATTCTCACAAGGCAACCTTACAGTAAAACATCTGTAGTTACATGCAATTGTGTTTATGGAAGTAAATTCCCAAATCAAAGCCATGAGGCACAGTTCATTGAGTTCAGTGGCATCTTACCAGGACTGCGTTCAGTGTGATCACATCAGCGATAAAGATGGCACTTTTATTTCTCCTGTTCTATGTTACCAGTAAATTATTTATGGGAATATGTGATAAAAATCCTGCACTTTGGACATTTTGTATTATAAAAAATTGATGGTGTTGAGAGAAGAGAATCGGAAGGGGCTGTCTGAGGAAAGCAGTTGTATTTTTGATAACAGTTCTAGGGCCAAAATATTGAAACAAATTCCTTTTGCCTCTTTGACTAAATCCTAATTTCCTTAATGTGCATACATGTAAATTGAATAAGCTTTGGCTTTTTAAGTGAAGCAGACAAAGTTATGTTTTTGTCCCCAAAATATCTTTATTTCAGTATGTGAGCTGCCTAAGTACTACTGGTGAATGAATAACTATGAAGAAAACACCCTCAAAAAGTACTACAGCTTTTCTTCTTACTTCATGCCCTTATTCATGGTTGATAAATCTAGTAAAATTCCTTTATTTTGAGTTCTTTAAAGCAGACCAAAATAATCTGTAAAATAAATAGACCTATTCAGCTGCCATATTCACTTCCTGCTGCGCTACTCTGAAGTAACTATGGAGGAGATGTTTTGAATGATACTCTACAGAAGACTTGTGTTACACTTGGAAAATAATAACAAAGCAGCAATATTCTGCTGCTGATTTGAGTGCCAGATTTCACACGTAACTGGAGCTTGCAAGAACTGAGCAGAAATGCATATCTCAGCACGTAGCCGAACTGGATGTTATAATAACGCAGAATGCAGCATTTTCTATCTTGAGCACATAGGTGTTGACCATGTGGGCTGAATTTGGACATGAGGCATGATTCATATGCTTGTTAGACATGAGGATCCCCCCATACAAGCAGATGGACTCATCAGGTACAGAGGGATAACACAGAAGGACAGGCTCCAAGAGATTGAGATGGAGAAGGCGGAGGATGACAGGCAGAAGAGGGCATAAGTGTGGGTTTCTGCTTTGGAAATCAGGGCAAGGAGCAAGAGTGATTTCAGAACTACCAAGATCTCTGTGGCCATACCACTTATTTGCTGCTGTTCAAATTTTCTAAGTGGAAGCTCAGCAGGAACACCACTCTGGAGGGAGGTATGCGCTGGGCTGACACATGACATGAATAATTAGAGGAAGGCCACAGATTTGAGGAGACATCTCACGACCCTTTGGATCCTTATTAATACTGAACTAAGGAAAACAGCCTTGCTCCTTGCCCCCTACCAGGAGTGCAGAGCGAAATGAGATGCTAATTTGGACATACAGGGCGAGCAATGAGGAGTTGAGGGGACTGAATAATTCAGTTTTTCTGGTTGGCTTCACAGTTGTTCCCAAGGTTGACTTTGGACGTGTGGCCATATTTAAAATTAAGAAGGTCAGAAGAATGTCCAAATTCATAGTTTTCTACTAAACATCACAAAAGGAGCACAATTTTTTTTAACATCTACTGCACAGTCCAGTAGCAAACACACAAGAAAAAGTTTGGAATAAAACACACTCCCTTGGGAAACAAATCGTGTCTTCCTCTCTCTTTCCATGACAGCCATGTGTCACTGGAGCTGGGGTATGGTTTACCACCCTCCTGGCTTTCACAATGTTCTCAGCGCTTCTCACATACTTCCTGCATGCACATCCATGCACTCATCCTCCTTTTTTATTGCTGAAGGTTAGTGAGGATAAATGAAAGCTTCCAATGCCACCTTCTATGGTCAGTTTAGATCTCTTAGATAATCTCCCATGAGGTCACCCATCTCTTCTAAATGTCATGCACGCATGTGATCTGAAAGCCTTCACAGGCTGTCCTTGTGCCTGAATGATAACCCAGTGACTCAGTCGCTAATGTCTCTGCATGTGGTTGTGTCTTAATTCCCCGCTTTGACTCTTTCTCCTATAAAATGCTGCTGATTCTTCTATCCATGAGGGCTCTCAAGTGCGGTAGTAGGGGGTAAAGAGCTTCCTGAAGGTCAGTGGACACACTGGACAGTGCCACGCAGTTGAGAAAATTCAGATAGCGTGAATTAATGTAGTTGTGATACAAATGGGACTTCCATGCTCTTCTCTAGCTCTTAAGAAGAGAAGAAATTGCTGTGCCTACATTGCTTGTCCAGCAAGGCAAGCAAAAATCGTGATAATGTCATGATGAATAAAACCAAGGGCCAGGTCTCCTGCCAATGTAGCATGGCATCACACTATCCACATCACTGTAGCCACAGCAGTTTACATAGTTGCTTCTGCCTGCAGAGTTTGAGAATCCAGGGCAAAAGAAATGCTCAGAAGAGAATGTGCTGTAAATAATATCTCTAGGAAGGGAAAACAACAAACAGCATTCTACAGTCCTCTCTCTCTAGCCTGATGTTTTATCCATGAAGCACATGGCTCATCGTCTGGGTTCTGGAAGAGCCTGATTCAGAAAGGCATCAAGTGGCACTTCAGACCCTATCCCATCAGAGTAGCACCAGGGATGGGGGCCAAGCCTCACTAGGCACGGTTGCATGGCCTCTCAGAAAGGGCTGTGGTGCTGTGTGATGCACAACTGAATGCCTGAACACAAAGTTAGCAGCACCAAGAAACATGAATACCTCAGACCTGCACCAACTTCTTCCAGACATGGCAGCTTAGCCTTGGGCTAAGTTGTAGCCAAAAATAAAAGTGGTTCTTTAGAGCATGTGTCTTAGGAGGATGCGACAGCTCACATGGACAAACAGGGCACCTTGGGGAATCAGCTGAGGCTGTTTTCTCTTTAATGGCTTTCCCAGGTTTGAATTCTTGCTTTTCTCTCTCATAAGAGCAAGGCTCTGCCACCATGGCACCTCTCACCCTGGCCCCACGGTAGCCTGGCATCATGAAGGAGCTCTTCATGCCCAATGAAGAGCTTTTTCCTTCAGCTTTCCACTCCAAGATCATTCTAGCCTGCCTGAGAAGCAAGAGAACTGGCACACAGGTATATAATTTTGCATTGCAGAATGGCATTGTTATTTCAGGAAACACACTTGTACATCAGTGTGGAGGCATTATTCCTATAGAATTTGGCTTGTTCTGTATTCATTTCATCCTAGAATGCACACAGGTGTTGCACTGCAGAGTAAATCTTTACCAAGAGCAAATTCAAAATGGGTTTCTCCCCTGAATCTGTACCTATTGGGACAGGATGAGTCAGAGATCATGGCTGTTGTTGAAGTCCTGGGTTTATTTATTTATTTAGATTTACTGGTATTTTACATACTGCACTCCTTCTCTTTAAGGAAAAAGAACAGAAACAAAGTGATGCACAGGAATATATTTTCCTGTCATGCAGAACAAGAACTAACTCAAAGTTTTTAGAATAAGATTTTCTTCTGTATGTAGTGCAGAATCCGTTGGTTATTTTTTTTTCCTATATTCAGCTGTGGTGGTGTTCTGACCCCAGTCAGCTCACAGATCAATCTGAAAATGGCATGTTTGTATCTCAGTAGAAATACTGAAGCTCAGGAATTAGCTTTTTAATCATCAGTGTTGTTGGGCAGTGACCTTTCAATAGCTCTCTCTGTAAAGAGAGGTGGCACTTTCAGATACCCTATATCCTGTATGATTTTTAACTTATTGTCACACTCAGTAAATTTTCCAAGTGGAGCAATTACAGTGTCTCTAAAATGTCACACATCAGCTTGATCCTGAGCTTTTTTTTTTTTTTTTAAGGCTTTCGTTTTTGTGCAAAGCATCTCTATTTAGAAAATCACTTGCAAGAATCACTTACTAATATACACTATGGATCATCGGACTTCATGATTTAAGGTCTAATATAAGCAGAAGGTCTTAAGACAACAGCCCTCATGTGGACTCAAAAGACCATCTAATCCATCTCCTTGCCTCTAAGCACAAGCAACTATACTTGCCTAATTCCAGGTATATTCTTTACAGTGTACTGTAAAGACCCATTCATGATGGCAATCCTATAACCTTCGGAGACAAACTACCCCGGCATTTAATTATCCATACCATTAGCAAGTGTTTCCTAATTTAAAACTAGTATTATTGGTCTATATAAAAATAATGTTTACGTGATGTTAAAATTGATACCTGTGCAGGAAATCTGCAACAATGAGTAGAGCAATCAAATTAGAAAATTGTCAGTCCTGTGAATTTCCATGCTGGTGGTGGCTTATATTCCCAGAGGCACAGTTAACCTGCATGTAGGCAGTTCTTAAACAAGGACCCTGATCTCTTGTAATTCTTCTAGGTCAGATGACAAAAATAATAGCTCTTAAAAGAAGATGAGCTGCTATTGATCAATCCAAACAAGAGCTAAATGATCCTTGTCAGGACCACTAGCATTAGCAATCATATGACTCTCAGTCATGTGAGGCTTCACCTTTTGACACCTCTACAGACCAAAACCAACCAAGACAGAAAACAGAGAGGAGAAATAAGTACAAACTGAAGTCAGTTTCCAACCCATCCTTAGCACTAGGCTGAGGATCTAGCTCTGGAGTCCATTTATTGCCTTCAGAGGTAAGTAGCTGAGTTGACCACATAAGTGACTAGCGTTATGAGAAATTTTATGCAGTTCAAATGAAGAACGTGAGAAGAGTCAGAACCTAAAAATTTATTAACAACTCCCTCAGCAATTCCCCTGGTTGGGATTTTTCATCATGATGAAATGAAAAATAGGTAAAATAAATAACTGCCGGAACTTGTTTCTCATCTTTCTAATAATTGTAGGAAATGAAGATGAAGCCCGCAGACAAGATGAGAAGATTTTCTGATGCTACTGGCTACCACATGTAGTTGTGCATAGAAGGGCTTTAATAGTTTGGAAAAAAACTAGATCATTTTATTTTCTTTGTAATGCAAACTTTTGCCACTAGTAGCAATCTGATAAAAATCCTTTTCTCACCGCACCATCCAGATTTGTTGTACAAGAAAGCAATTCTAACTTCCCAGCAGAACATCAGCATGCAACACGTCCACCCCACGTAAAAGGACAAGCAGAATGAAGGTGGATTTCCAGTCAGTGAACACATGAGCTTTTAAAAATAACGTGCTGAAATGGGCTAGGAGGAGGAGAACTTTGTTATTCTGTCCCTACATGAGTCCCATAGTAATGCCTGCTTTTATGGCAGCACAGGCTTACACAGGAAGCCAACGGGAAATAGTTTAAGGTTGAACAGTTTGTCTTCTCTTGGAGCTAGAATCTGTGACCTTTAGAAGACCATGTGAACCACAAGCTGGTAAATATTTGTTTCTAAAGAGAAACCCAAGCAATTAAGAGCAACTGTATGTCTTGACAGCAATGATTTACAACAGTGGGTTCATGAGAGGGCAGTTGCCAGCATTTTCTGAATGTTTCTAAAGTGTCTATCACTCACAGTGCTGCCCTGAACCAAGACAGACACTGTGGTGTCACCTTGATGACAGAATCACAGTATTTCAGTAACTAGAAAGGACATTGTCATGAATGGAAATGGCCATCAGGACTGTTTAAGTGCCTAAGGGGACTGTGAGTTTTCTGAGTGCTCTTTCTGCCCATCAAAAATTTCCTAAGCCATTAAGAAACAGAAGTCCTTTGTGATGCCTTTTTATTCATCTTTGTAGTTGTGAGTTTTAATGTATGGGGAATCACAAACAGCCTGTAGAAACATAAGTACCTGATATTATCTGTTCTCTGGAGGTTGTAATAAGGTTCAGTAATACTGGAGACCGTACAAGTGCCATATTTCCCTTCAGTGAACCTTCTGAAAATACAGACAAGAGCAGGAGAAGCCCCTACCTGCCTAATAGCAAACAAAACAAAAACAAAACAAACCATCCAAGCAAGCAAAAATACAAAGCATTTTTTTTAATCAAAAGTAGTGACAAGCAAACCTACAAGCTTGTCTGCATCTACAGTAATTCAAGTGATAGGGACACCAAGCACAGATATGCAACACTGTTTCATGTTGAAGACTACTCCCCAAAGCTACAGCACAGGCCATAGCTCGGGAATGTCTGACAGGATTATCTCTGCCCTACCCCTGCTGCACTGTGAACTCACTAGGGCTGTTTATCCTTGCAAGCTGCTGATGTGATATCTATGAAATAAGAGTTAACACGTACAAAATGACGTGCTCTATGTAGAAAGTCATCAACAACTCTTTTATAGCTGATGACGGGCTTAACTGTAAAGGGCTTAATCTTTAATACAGTCTTCATCCCAATAGGACCGTTGGGAGATGCATGTCCTCATATCAGGTGAGAAAGCTGGTACACAAGGCTGAAAAACTAAGGTAGGACAGATAACTCTCTGCGACAAGAACACTGTGTTTCTGCCTGTACCACAGTTCATGGCAAAATTCCTATTGTTTTCAAGGGAATCAAAACCAACCCCTGCTTCCCTCCAGCTCTGTAAACTTTGAGCTGGAAAATACTTATTAGATGACAAAGTTCATTGTCAGAAAATTGCAAAAAAATAGTGCCCTGCGTGAAATTCATCAGGCTTTTGACAGGTTTTAGTCAATGGCAAACAGAGCCACCAGGGAAAAAAAAAAATGGACAGGTGACTTGAATGACAATTGCTTTTCTTTTATTTTTCCATTTATGATCTCTTAATCTTAGCCACAAGTAGTAAAAGTACCAGAGTATATGGTTTGTTTGTGCAGTTTGCTTATTAAAGACACAGGTGCTGGATACACAGCTGAGTAGGCATGGCCATGTCAAGGTATCTTCTGAACTTGAGTTTTTTCTTTTCAAGGAAATGCAACCACCCAACTCTGGCAATAATTTTAGGGCTCCTTTTGCTGCTGATGGGAAGTATGGGAGAAAATACTTAATGCAACCTTTCTTTTGAAAAGCTTTGGTTCAGTTATTGTAATAAAATTGTATAATAGCAATGCAAAGTAGCTCTGCACAGGGATGGCTTGGAAGCCTGCCTTGTGCCTAGTTTCTGAAGCTACAATATTACATTTGACCTTTTTTTTTTTTTTTCCATACCAGGGCCACAGGCACATATATTACCATGAGCTAAATTGAAGTGTAAATACTGAAATTATCTACTCCTCTGCATATGTAAACCTACTTATGCTGTATAAATCAGGTCTCTTCTAATCAGCTTTGTCTTAGTGCAAATTAAGAAAGTTTTCTCTGCAGTGACTTACTTGTTAGCAACTTAGGATGGAAGAGCCCAAAAAGACGGGAAAGCCATAGTCAAGATAGTCACTGTTGATGTAAACAACTGCACTGCAGTCATTGCACTACCTCTGAAGTACCAGTAACGCGTTGACTTGTCAGGTTAAAGAATTTGAAGCAGGCACGATATCAAATTTATGCTGTAGCGTATTTCCATTTGACTGTCTTTCTTATGTAACTGCACCTTTCATCTGTATCCTACCCTTTGACATGACCATTATCAGAACAAGGGGTTTTAGGCATCAGCACTGCCTCTGGGTATGGGGAAGGAGGATAATACAGAGGGACTAGTTTTGTTTGTATGAGGACTCTGGATTCTCTTGAAGGAACATGGCACTCTGCTGAAGAATACTGTTTAACCACTACCTCCAAAGAGCAACATTTCTTTACTCCAGGAGCAGCTTTGTCAGGAAAAATAAGAAGGAATCTCTAACTTACCCACACTATGCAAGACAGAATGCGCTTACCCTGTGTGCTCGGTACTTGAGAAAGTTCAGGGCAGCTCATCCAAGAGCTACAGGACTCTAGTGTTAGCCACTTCCCATGGTTCTGCTGAGAGACACTCAGCGTCCTTATGAGACAGACCACTTATGAGACCAAAGAAGAAAAAAAATTCTGCATGTTGAAAAGATGGTTTTGCTCAAAAGTTTTTAAGCTTTGTCTCTCTCAGTGACTTCCATAGGCCCATCTTCCCTAAGTTTTTTTCTTAAGCAGTCTACAGTTTCATCTACTGTGTGACAGACGATCTAATGTACTCTTGTACACCAATGACTTTTCCACTTCAGTAATACCCAGAGGTCCCTCAACAACTCTTTTCCTGTACCAAGAAAATGGCAATACATTCCAGCTGCATGCAGCTGAAACTTAGAACATAGGCTTTATTTACTCCTGTTGGTCCTCAGGAACAGTGAAACTACTTTTGATAAGTTCTTTGTGATACCAGGCAAAGGGTCATTGAGAATAGCAACAACCATATACAGGAGAAAGTTGACTTACCTGACTGGTGTTAGGGCCTCCAGCTAAAAAACACTCTTCAGAAAGCAACATTCATCCATCCAGAGGACACTCTCCTGAGAGACTAGCCCTTAAATGAGCCCAGGAAGGGATAGACCCAGGGTTCTCCTGTTCTGGTCATGTGGAAAGCCCAGATAAATTGCTTGAACCTGTGCTTCCTGGGCCAGCCATCCCCTTCACCAGGTGCTCAAACATCAGTTCAGCCCATGACATAACAGTTCCCTTACAGCTCCCTTTGAGAATTACTTTTATCAGTCCTTAAACAAGACACACGAAAAGCATCTCTTCAGCTTTCATAGCAGGTTTAAGCAGAAATTTTTATTATTATTTGTTTGTTGTTGTATTTTTTCTTTTCTGAGCAGAGAAATCTTTGTGCTGCTGCTATGAGGAAGCTAATATTTGCATTGTTGATGCCACAAGAACTCTGAAGTAAAAATTAATAAAAATGAGCTCACTGTATTTCAGTTCTTGGCAAGTGTCCTGTGGTTAAGGATATCGGCTGTCCACAATCCTCAGCTTATATGAAAGCCCCAGAATGCATACCAGAGGAAGGGGGGGAGGTGTCTGAGACCGCTTCCAGGACTCTGGCCTAGAGAAGAAAACTTGATATATACAGATAAGTTCCTATAGTTAATCCATACGTTTCTTTCAGGAGCTGAATTTAGAGACTATTTCAAAGTAGAAGAAAATGTATATCTCTCTGTCTGATGAGTAGAACCACCTGGACTTTCACTCCTATAAACTGGCTCTGGGCTCAGCTTCACAAATAATAAGTAAGCCTTGTGAGTCACACACCATTCAGTAACTCATGAGGATTAGAAGGATGAATAAACCACATCCCATCGATGCCTTTGTCACATTCCAGAATGATTTTATTCACTCAGATGTTACTGAGACAAAAGAGCCCTCTATGGATTCAGTTGGTTTGCCATCCATTGTCCATCCTACAACATATGCAATTAATTCCAGTTGCACTTCACCCAGTGCAAGGACTTGGGTGCTCTCTCTTGCCTGCCTCTCAGGTAGGTAAGAAACAAATACAGATGTTTATAAGCAAATGAAATAGGATAAGCAGGTGCAGCTGCAGTCCTTTCTGTCTCAGTGGTAAAGCCTGAGTTGTAGACTGCGGAAGCAGCTGAATCTGGAGTCACCAAGTAACATGCTGCTGATGTTAGTGATAACGATGAAAAAGCAGAATGTGCATTCTAGGAACACTTTCAGTGATCAATTGAGTGTGGACATGAAGCTCTTGTCATCTCATAAACCAATAGTGTTAACAGCAGTTGATTACACTGTGATCTTTGCTTTGCTAAGCAACAAAAAGCATTTGCTTGAATGTGAATTATGGAATGGAAGAGGGTAGAAGAGCTGAATCCCAACCCACTTGTGTCAGAAGCACCTTTATTTCAGACAGAGCTCCGCAGCAAACACCATGAAAGCTCTCTCATCTTTATTTCACCAATGTGTTGTTTTAATAGAGGAAAAACTCATTGATGTTTTCTCCTTTATGGTCCCAGAGCAATGTTATTTTTCCTTGCATTTCTGTTCCTGTAAAAATAAATACCAGTTTTAATCACAAGTAATTGAAACAGGACAGTACAAGAAGCCAGTCCCCATTTACTCATCATTTTCTTAGAGCTGTGGTGAGGATCCACAGCTATAATGATTTTGTACTAGGTACATGTATCTCTAGGCATGCACTAACCAGATCAGGTTGACTAGACACACCAAGCTATAAGCAGAAATCACTTGTCCTGCCCTTAGTTGTCACACAGCCAGAAGACTCCTATTTTGCTACTAGAAGTACCCAAGTAAATAATGTTTGGGAACCCAGTTCCATGAGGTCCACGCTGTCTTCAGTGCACAGTGGCCATCACAATCTTTGAGCAGGGGAACCCTTGTGAAAGGAGCTTCAGATCTCTTTTACCCAGTTGTAGAACAAGCACTGCTGCCCACTGAAAGGGAATGGCTAGATACAGAGCATCTGTGGTCTAAGCAGAGCATCAAGAAAACAGACCCCAAGCAGCAGGTAAAAAGCTGACCTCCACCGTGGAACAGTGCAACCATTTGTGCAGCTGCTCTGAAGTGAGCTGGTTGAAAAACACAATCACATTCATTATTCTGCAGCTGCATTGTCTGACTCATCCCACTGCAGATGCTCTGAGGCAACAGCCCAGGTTAAAAACTTTCCCAACTCAATTTTTATTCCCCAGAGAAGCTCACATCTAATACAGCAGGAGAGCAGTAGGAGCAATAACTGCCACTGTCTTTGTTGGAGGCAAATGAAAGGGAACCTGCAAAGAGAAAAGAAACAAATGAGGTGCAGCTGATCTAAGGGCTTTTATCTCATATAGTCTTTTACTTTTTACCATGTCACACACTGACTTTCTCACATCAGTGTAGTTAGTACTAGCCCAGCACCTCTGGGGCATTGCATCCCTGAATTCAAGCACGCCAACAGCATTTCCTCCTTTTCCTCTCTTTTCCCACAGAAATCCATAGAAAACTGCCACATAGCCATGGCTTAATGGACATCTCCATGCAGTGGGTTTTTCATAGAATCATAGAATCGTAGCATCACCAAGGTTGGAAAAGACCTACAAGACCATCCAGTCCAACTGTCCACCTACCACCAATAGTACTCACTAAACCACGTCCCTCAACACAACATGTAAACGTTCCTTGAATACCTCCAGTGTTGATGACTCCACCACCTCCCTGGGCAGCCCATTCCAGTGCCTGACCACTCTTTCAGAAAAGTAGTATTTCCTAACATCCAGTCTGAATGGGTGTCTTCCTGGAGTACCTGTTCTTAATCTTGATCACCAAGATGTCAGACTTTCTCCCATGCTTTCATACACAGACGCCATCTAACCATACATAACTTTTAGCTGCAAGATAATTTCTCCCTCATGTCCCATGCTATTTTGTTTCTGCAGAATGCCTTCCCAGACTAAACATCCTTGCATTTAAATAGATAGGATGACCCAAATACTATTGTGTATGATTATTCAAGGATGAAGTACAAACTCCAGCACAGTGATTTTTACAGGACAACTTTAATCAATATAATCTTTCTCAGCAGTAATTTCTGGAAAGCCTATATTCTATAGCATCCTATCCCATTAGTCATTGGGCTCACTTTTGCTGTATGTGTTCATGCAGTACATTGTTAAACAGCTGAACCTTTTGCTGTGCTGCACTCTGTATTGCACTGATTTCCTTCTGGTATAAAGCGTAGCTTGGAAATCCTCCACTGTAGATTTTTGTAATGAATATTTTGCAGCAAGCCACTTGTTACTAATGATACTAATTTTACTTGTACAACTCTTTTTATAACCTTTACTCAAAAAATAATTGGGAACATTTACAATGGTAATTGAAGTGTTTACTAACTGCTGGCCTCCTTGTAAGATTAAATGGAATACAGCACTGCAATTCAGAACATTTTCCAGCCTTTCATAGGAAGAAAAAAAATTGTGAGAGTTGAAGCCAACATTTTTTGCAGTACACCCCCAGAATATTGCAGACTATCTACTGCAGAACAGCAATGATTTAAACAGAGAATATAGTCAAAATCTGAAGTCTAAACCTAATTTACAGCATAAATGATGCGCATGAGTACAAATATATTATCTGTTCTCAGCAAATCATATATTATTGAAACACTAATGTTTCCGTAGTTTTAAGCAACATCTTGTGAGTAAAAATTAGATTTGATTCCCCATATTATAGATGTGAAACTTAAGATCATGGTTTGACTACATCCCACCTCGTGCTAGGTGCCTTTCTCAGATTCATTGTTTGCTGTTTAGCCACTGTCTGCTCTCTCACTAATGGATACTAAAAAATTTCTCCAAAGGTGTTGGAGATCTGAGCAGCTGCCTGTAGATTATGTTGACTAAAGGAAGGTTCCCAAGTTAAACTAAGCTAACTACCAAAATGTGAAACCTCATTTTGTCAGTGATAATCTTTTTTTGTCATTCCAGAGCAAGGGATTGGAAAGGGTGTGGCTTTGTCTCAGTTATAACTGAAAAAAAAACCCCAACAAATTTCCAGGCAAATAAACAGCTTTATGTAGGTTGTGATTCTTACTATTTCTATTAGCCAGCTTGCCATGAAGATGGAGGAGGTCTGAGAGTATAACCAATCTTCGTGCCATTACACGAGCTGCTTATCTGGCATGGGTGTTAAATCAGGTCCAGTTAAATCAGTGCTGGCCCTGTTGGCAGTGCCCTACCATCAGTTGGCACCTGAGCAGCTGCCTTTGTGCAGGATATGCATTTTACCAGTGATGCAAAGCCAGTTTAGTCAGGTCTGTGTTGCACCTGGTGCATGACTGCCAAAGAGGTAGCAATGGTGCCCAGCCTCTGCTGTGTGTAAAATAGGTAAATGTTTAGTAGCAACATACGTAATACAGTCAAACTCTCTGAAAAAGAGAGAAAGCGTTCCTTTCATACATCATATCTAGTGTCCACACATCATTCGGCTGTCAGGGAGCATGATTTTATTAGCATAATCCTAATGATCTCTAATGCTATGATGAAAAGTGGGTTCAAGCAGGAGATAAACGTTCAGAACTATGCAGCAATAAAGAAATGACATTTTTGGTATCCTCCCCCACATACAAGAGCAGAACATGTGCAGGTATCAGCCTGTTTTCCAAAAGAGCTTGTACTCCCTAGAGGAGCAGCACAGCACACATGGTCTGAACTGGGATCCAGTTAGATCTCAAACACCCCTTGATTAAACCCCTTGATAAACATCACTAAAACACTTAAATGAATATTAAAAACAAAACAAAACAAAACAAAACAAAACAAAAGCAGTAAAAAGGCTTTACCTTTGGCTTCAGCAGTAGGTAAGATTTATCAGTCCTGTGGGATCTTCCTCTACCTCAAGTCTGCTGGCAGCAAAATGCTGGCATTCATCTACCCTGTCACTTTGCAAATCCTGAGGGCGTTGGACCTGGAAAGAGAAGTGTCAGAGGGAGATTCCTGCACACCTCCACCAGAGATACAAACAAACAAACAGAAAATTGAAGGAAAGCTGTAAGCATGTATAGCCAGCCCAGAGCTACTATTCCTGGTAGAAATTAGATCCTGGAAGGCCCAGGTGAAAATCAGAGATAATCCCTGTACGTGCTTTTAATTGGGACAAGATGAAAATGAGAATGCCCTTGCATGAGCTCTGCTCCCAGTCAGTACCCAGCTATGCAAAGCCTCCCCTACAAACAGCCCTTCCAGCCACTCTGGCCGAAGCAGGGCTCTATTTTGGCCCCAGCACACAGATGCGTTGCCCTTGTGTTTCCCATCTGGGTGCCCCAAGCCGGCTGTTGGGCTGTGGGCCTGCTGAGGGCCGCAGCCCGCCCCAGGCCCAGCCCATGGCAGTTGGATCCCAGCGGGGCGGGGGGGGGGTGGGCACCCACAGCTATTCTGGTAGCTGTGAGCCCTGCATGAGTCATGTGAGCCGCGGGGCCCAGAAACGCACTGGGCTGGATTGGCCCAGTGACCAAGTGAGATATTTTGGTTGTCTCAGCGCCACCCAGGCAGAGATTTATTGTCTTAGGAAACCTTTGCGAAGTAATCCTCGGGTGCTGACCTGATCTTCAGCTGTGAGAGTGTGAAAAGAGGACAGAAAGGGGCTGCTGACCGGCCTGCGGTGTGGTCTGAACTGATCGGAGTCTGAAACACACACAAGAGAGGATAAAGACATCTGCTTTTGCCCCGAGCCATGCGCTGGCAGGCAGCGAGGATCTATTACTTGAGCTGCCTGAGGAGCAAAGAGGGCCGAGGGCGACGGCTATGCAGACACAAAGTGCCACTTGTTGGGATTGTCATCTAGCTCCCTCATCTGTCACCTGATGGCCAGCCAAGCAAGCGCTCAGTACAGACGTGGACCATTCATTCATCCCTGCGCAAGCAACGGAGGCGAGAACAGTAAGGATCTTATTACAGCTGTTATGACATTCAGCAGTTTTTTCTATAAAGAAATGCTCTGAATTTGCTGCAAATCTACTAACTCTTCCCCTATGCCAGGCAAGAGACTGTGGGTTCTTTTTGGTTGGGCTCTTCTCTAGCAGCTGGAGATCTGGTGGGCATTCATACAATGGCTGTTGATTAAAGCAACTGTTTCATTGTCTAATTGTATTTTTACTTTAGTCAAGCAGAAAGCATTGCATTACCTACAATGAGCTACTTTCTGTCCTACTGCAAAGCGCACTGCACCTCTGTGCTCTCCCAGTACCAGACCCTGAGATCAGAGGGCTTTCTATGTGATATTTTGCTGAAAGTGAAGGAAAATGAGTTTCCTGCACACAAGTCATTGTTGGCATGCTCCAGTGACTATTTCCGAGCCATGTTCAAAAGTTACACTCAGGAGTCTAAAGCCAGTGTGATTCAGCTGCAAGTTGTCTCACCCACCGGTCTCCAGCATGTCCTGGATTTCATTTACACGTCCTTGCTGCCTCTTTCCTTTGAAAGCCTGGAAGAGACCTTGGAAGCAGCGAGCTACTTGCAAGTGACTGATGCCATTAGCTTGTGCAATCAGTACTTGGTTAAAAACCTCTCCTTGGAGAACTGCTGCTTCTCTGCCAATGTTGCCAAGAGGTACTACCTGCCAGATGCCCTAGCTGCTGCAGAAAAATACATTGTCAACAACCTCTGGAAGCTGCTGGACTTGGATTTGGCAGGACTGCTTGATCTGAATTTCAGGACTTTGCTAGCGGTGGTAGAATCACCAGATCTCCCTATGGTGAAAGAAACTAGGTTGTTGGATCTTCTGCTGCTGTGGCTGAAGCAGGATAAGTCCAGGTTGATTCATGGAAGCAGCCTTTTGGAGCACATAAGATACGGTCTTATCCCAGTGGAAGACCTGAGGAAAATTTACACGCAGTCTGAAGTGCCCCTCACTGCAAATATCAAATGCCTGATCATTAAAGCAATAAACTACCATACATCAGTTTTCAGACAACCAATACTGCAGGATAAGTCTACCACACTGAGGAACCAGAAAACTCGGATCATCCTGCTTGGGGGAGGGACAGTAAATGAGGGTCTCATCACTGAAGTGGTGGCTTTTGATGTTTACAACCACAAATGGAAAGCTCTCACACAGGTGTGTGATGGGGTGCAGAACCACAGTGTGTGTGTGGTGGGGAACTTCCTTTATGTCTTGGGGGGAGAAGTAGAGGGCGGCATTCCAGGTGACCCGAACAGTGACAAGATCTTACTGGTTACAAACAAGGTTCATCGCTACGATCCGAGGTTTAACATATGGACCCAAATCACAGGCATGTTGGAAAAGAGATGCCAATTTTCTTGTTGTGTCTCAGGCAACAATATTTTTGCCATTGGTGGACGGGGTGAGAATGGGTGTTTGCATTCATCTGTGGAAGTCTACAACATCAGCAGGGACAGATGGACAAAAGCCAGGGAATTGCCATGCAAGATACATGGCCATGCCAGTGCCACTTGCAAGAGTACTATATACATCTCAGGTGGCAAATATGCAGAACCGGCCAGCACGAGCAAGGACTTATATTCTCTGAGTTCACTTGAAGGGCAATGGATGAAACAAGCCCCCATGAGCATTGCTCGGTTTGGGCATCAGATGGCGACAATCAGAGAAGCCATATTCACATTTCTAGGTTTATATGAACCATTCTCTGAAATCGAAAGATATGACCCTGATCAAAACCAATGGACTCGTTTGAGACCACTAATCTATGACCGATTTTGCTATGGTCTGGTGGTAGTGGAGGAAACAGCTCTTCTCATTGGGGGAAAGAAATGGCAAGACTCGCGGGAAGTCCCCACGCAAGATGTGGTTGGCTACGACATTGACAACGATAGCTGGGAGGAGATCTGCAAAGCCCCCCTGCCCTGGTGTGGGCTGCAGTGTGCAGTGCTGCAGCTGTCAGAGACGGCTGAGGAACAGGGCAGCGACACTCTGCAAAAGAAGCTGCCGAACTGCTGAGCCAAGGCATCGTGGAATGACAGCCCTGGGAGATGAGCCAGTGGGGCAGCTTTGGAGAAGAAGAAAATTGTGATGACACTGGATGTGACAGAGTTGAGGTTCTGCTGTGATAAGCACGACACTGGGTGTAAACAGGCAAGGAAGACTGGCTGCAGCCTGGGAAAAGGTGCAGCAATTTGTAGAACTGAAAGCCAACCTCACTGGGGAAGGCGTAGCAAGTAGCACACGCGGAGGAGAGGAGCTAGAATCATAATCCCTGACTTTTTTTGAAGAATACCTAGAGAGCAATTAAGAGTTGCTGCAAGTCATACTTTTTCTAAGGTTAAAAAATATAATCCATCTTTTCTGTTTTCTTAATTGGTGTAATTTTCCCAGTTGGTAAGTGCTATTGAATTGCTATGGTATGGCTAAGCAAAGTGAAAGTGAGAAGCATAAAGATGAGAAAATTGATGCCTATAAGAACTAATAACAAGTAGTGCCAAAGAAAGGTATTATTTGATATGCTACATACCAGGCAGGAGTGCCCTAGCTAAACAGCATGAAATTACTGGACAGAAAGCATGGATTTTTTGAAATGTAGCCTCAGTTATGGCCGTATGCTAAAACAGTGCTTGTTTCATAAAAGCCATTTCTCTCTGGGCTGCCTTTGTTGTAGCATGCCTTTCAGGTGATTGTTTTGTAATATTTTGAAGAAACATTACTAGTACAGTACATTTCTTATGTATCCAAGCCTTGCGTTAGTTTAGATGGCAGGAGCTGAACTGATGTACATACTGCAAGAACCTATAAAACATGTTTCAGGAGTTGCTGAATGCCTAATGCCCTGATACTTACCTCAATAGCATACACTGCTTTATCATACCTGATTATAATGGTAAAATTGTTCCTTGTTGAACTGATGCATGAGAGAATCCAGCAGTCAGACAGGTTTATTTTCCTCAAAGAGTGCAAAGGGAAGGAAGGCAACAGAAGGCTTCCAACAGACTGTATTCGGAGTCTGCCTACAGCCTAGAAACCAACCAGCAATGATCCTACTTCCTTTTGGCCATGCTGGCAGAGTTTGCAGACACTGTGTGACTGCTGGGGGACTTGAAGGCACGCTGATCTGTGAAATGTGGGTAAAGTGGTCAGTTGCCATTGTTTTTGTATGCAGTAAACTGAAACTCGAATCTGAGATGTTCATTTAAAAGCTAAATTTATTGTACTTCATTTTACAGTGTTCCCTTTCTAGGCTGAGAGTTAATACAATAAAAATATATATAGAAGAACATTTAATAGTCTTAAAAGAAGGCAGCACAATGGATAGGACACATGTTCTTTGTCACTAGACTAGCTTAAAAAACTGCAATGTTTAATTTCCACCTTTAAAGCAATCAAGCTGACTTTACTAATGTAAAGTGCAGGCAGAATAGCTGTTGCATAGCAACAGATCTAAGTCTTCTGAACTGCCTTGGTTTTGACAAGGAATCAACTACACAATGTGCATATACATCCATCAGATATAAAGAGGTTTTTGTATGAATATATTTACTTTTGGTCCAGTAAAACAGTAGCAAGAGAATCTAAATGCTTGGAACAATAACACAATCCATTTCAAGTCAATTTTTAAAGAGAAATGTACAAAAACCTCACAAATTTAATATACAAGTCAGTACATGCAGTAAATAAATGTTCAGTTTATACAAACAATATTCTTCTAAATGGTACAAATATTACACTGGATCCAGAATTCTATACAAATGTTGTTAATATATGATCCATATAGACGCGAATATATAGGATTACTGAAAATGGGTTACGGAAAGGCCACTCTTCTGTACAATTGTGCAAAATCTGCAAAACATTTGCAATCCAAATGCAATAAAGTAACAAGGAGGAAAGAGAAAAAGATAAAGGAATAAATGCAAATAAAGTAACAAGACAGAAAGAGAGAGAGAGAATAAATAAGTAAATCTGACTGTGCTTTCCTTCATCTCATTGTGGATATAACTGCCAGGAAATACTAGAGCTTATGAAGTTTGAAGTACATTCACTGAGCTGTACAGGCAATAGTCTAAAGTTGGCTAAACGTACAACTCACTGTAGAAAGAATAAAGAAGGCTGTGTCCTCTCACACGAGCATTATTAAGCTATGTCTTGAGTCCTAACTTATGCAGCCAAACACTGAAAAGCAGCGCAAATGCTTTGTCATGCTCTGATCACTTTTTGAAAACAAGACCATGAAGAGTAAATAGATGATATTTTACCTCTTGCTTCCCTATTCCAGACAGGTGCCTAAATCTAAGGAGATATTTCTGCTTAAATTCACTGTGCCCTATGCAGCACATCTCAACTCTCAGGCAAGTTTAAAACTCTTCAGTTGGTTTGTGAGATCAGCAGAATCCAGAAACATTCAGAGACAGAGCAGAGACTTTTTGAGTTCTCAGTTGTTTTCAGTTCCTGCGCTTAGCTCCGTTCCTGTCATTCTTTTCCCCCCGAGTACAATGCAGCCAAATTTCACAGCTCAGAAAACACGGAGGAGAGTACTTGAAAAACTGTACTCATTCCTTTTCAATTGTGGGAATTTTCAAAGCCTCTCAGGTTGGGAGTGTTTTGTTGGGAACAATTCCACTGCTTCTTTTCTGGGCAATAGAAATGCAGTTATCAAGGATGTTCAAAGTCTACTTTTTCTCTTTTGCAAAATCTGATCCCTTCAGTATGAAAGTAAATGACAATACCATGATTAATTTTTTTTAAACAAATTATATCGACCAAATGTGATTAAGTGACAGATAACACATAATTTTGTCTTAATTAGAATACAGACCGATATCCCTTTGCACTGATAGTAAACCTTAGCAACAGGTTTAAAATAAGTACATGGAAATAAAACCTAAATGTTTAATACTTAAATTCACATTAGTCATTATTGTGGGTAGATTTTATCCCTTTTGTGTTCAACAAAATGGAAACAGAATCACTGCATTACACATTTTCCCCTGTTATTTAAGAAAATTCCTAGAGTTTCTCATTAAATATAATTTCTCTTTTATTCTCCTGCCACCAAAATAGTACCTGCACTCCAAAAATGCAATACAATACTGGAATTATGTAATAAAAAATATCATTGTAAAAGCAACCTTCAATAACAAAACCTTTAGCTTGTGGAACTTCCTCCATGAAGGCCACAGACTTCCAAAAATGTTTTTAAATACTTCTATCTAATAGTTAAAGATTGTGTTCTTTATTTCACAGAAGATAAACACAAGTGGAGCATTGCTAGTGTATAAAACACACAAATCCTCATTGAAGGCATGGTATCATTGACCAGTGAAGGTTTACTTCACACGGCTGAGCGACATTAGAAGATGATTTACTCGAACTCCCACACACTGATATAAAAACTAAGTTATGCACTTGTGTAAAGGCCCGCTGTGTAGCAAATGGAGTAGAAGAGGGCCCCTTATACGTGCGTTTCAATGTAGGAGTGTGTGTGCGCTAAGGAAGCTAGAAGTGCGTCGACCTCAGACGAGCCATTAACAGAGCCCCTCGGAGTGCTGTTGTGACAGATGTCCAAAAAGATGTCAAGGTATATGTGTTTCCATTCTTGAAAGTCTCTAGACGTCAAACCTGGATTATCCAGAACCTTATCTATAATGGCTACTTCTCCTTCCCTGGCCTGTGGGAGAAGAAAGACAAGTAGAGTCAGTGTGGCAGTGAGCAAACAGCACAGTATGGTGGGAGTGAGGAAGCCACAGAGGCCTGGGAAAGAGGGCAGCCATCCAACTGCTGTGACATCGCCCACACGTGGTAGCCTCTCCCCCCCTGATGTCACTCATCACCCTGCAGGACTTGGCCACTCCTCTCCTTGTCCCATACCCTCAGAAATGGTTCCTGCTCCTTTCTTACCCCTTGTTCAGCTCCTGCAAAAAACAAACCCTGCGCTGTTTACTACTAGCTGCTTTAATTTTCAGGATCAGTTTCATGCTGCCAAGCACCATCTGTTTGCTCTTCTTGATCAGCATGAGAAATACTGTGTTTGTGCGTGGGATGAAGACAGATGGCCTCTCGCCCTCCAGCAGGGCTAAGCCTTTTTTACCAGGCCTGTCATGGGGACACCTGAGCAAATACCTCTGCTAGGAGCCTTCAGCTTAGTAGCATCCTCACCAGAGATCCAGTGCATAATGTGGGGTGGCTGGCTACTACCTCCTTCTACCACAGTAGTGGCAAGCAGAATGCAGGAATGGGTAAAATCTAACATAGCTGTTGGCACCTCCCCACTTGTCGTGGAGGCAGGGGATGTGGATGTATGGATGTATCCTAATCACTGGCTGGTGATTAGTTTATCGAGAGATGACAAGCTGCCAGCATGAGTCAGAGCAAGCCTCAAATACACACATAGCCACTCACTGCTTCTATTATCACGGGAAGATGGATGCACCAGCCTTGAGCCTGAAGGAACAGGCAGGCTCCAGCTTTTGTCCTCTGTGTAGGCATGGTCTGGTCACCAGCAACTCCTCCTCTATCCTCCATGCCAGATAGATTTCATAGACCTCAGTTCTAACTTAAGTTTGCCATATTTATCCCGTGGATGTGATAAATCTTCCTAGGGAGCATGTTAAAGGGAAGTATCCAGTAGTGTCAGCCCACATTGGTGGAATAGTTATCAGAAGGGTCAGAGATGCCACCAACAAGTAGTATGTTTAAAAGTATATTTTTCATGCTTTGCAATCAATATCTAATTATTGCTATATGCTAGAATATTTCAGGAACAATCATACAGCTGAGGCTGACCAGCAGAAGTGATATCCCAGTTAACATGTATTTGCATGAATTACCACAGTGTGCTTCTTGCAGACCATGGCCTGTACACACAACCCAGCACTGCCAGTCAGATAGCTTTTTCCTGAGGAAAATGGTTTTGTGGCTATGTCAGGACAAAGAGAGCAGAAGGGTCTTTCCATTGCTGATGGAGCGGAGAGCCTAAGGGTGGTAAGAGCTAGAAGCAATTTAGAAGGCTGTATCAGATTACTGATCATTTAGATGAATTAAAGGAGAATTCAGAACACTAAATCCCATGCAAGTGGATGTAATCAGGAAGGAGAATTCAATGGCATTGATAAAAAGGTGGAACAATTGATTAGTTTACAGCAGTAGCTCCTGTTAAATCCTACTACCAGTATGATATCAGAGGTGGGCTAGGATGGAGCTAGAAACAATTAATGAGTTACCATAGTGCCACTGCAAAACAAGCACATGCCACATTGCACTGTTGCCATATGCAAGAAACAGCAATAATCTGTCTCTGATATTTGCTGGCATTGCACTATCAATTATTTATGTCATTCTGGTCCAAACAAGAATGGTGACTGGTTCAGAAAATATGTCTCATGGAAAAAGAATAAACAAATTATGTTTGCTTGGTCTAAAGGAAAGAAGACACAGAGAAATATGAAAACAGGCATCTGCTGGGTCAGAGGGATGAACTGTTTTTGGAAGACCCTGGGGGGAATGCAATTCCATTTGTAGAAAACCATTAACATAATGTAACTCAGGTATCAATAAATGCTAACAAGAAAGGCAATTAAGCACGGTGATAAGCTGCTGATACGGAACAGCAGCAGGGTTGTGTAATTCCTGCAAGTATCAAGAAATCTGTTTTTATATATATATCCAGCAACTCTTAAATTGCAAGTTTACTTACTGTTGGCACAAGCGATTCCACCATAGTGCAAAAGCATAGCTTCTGTGTGAACCTCCTGTCTGCTCTGCATATCTGAGATAGCTATTATTTTGTTTCAGTTTCTCGTGTTGTAAAAATCACATGGAAAGCCTGGACACCGTGACTTTTTCTGTCAGTCTATGATCTAGCAAAGACTCACATACCCCAGTTCTCTCAGTTGCCTTTAATGAGATGATACAGTGCAAAAAGTTAAGCATGGGAAAGATTTTCTTCAGGGCTGGAGTCCCATAGCATGAAAATAATATTTCTTAAATGCTTCTCTAGGTGATGGAAAACCAAATTAATTAATGCTGATAAAACTCTCTTTGATAAAAACTGTTACAAAATCCACTGTACAAATATCTAGCGATTTAAAATGTAGTAATTTAATACAGTGAACAGAGACCCTGGGGAAATCCAGCATATTGTTTGCTGAAATCTCTAACAGTACAGATCTGAAGCTGCTGTAACAAATAAAGAAGCTGACAGGGAGGTCAAATTAGCTGTGCTACACTTACAATGACGATAAAAATCTTCAAATCCATCATTACCACTATCTATTTATTTAATCAATCCTACTGATTAAACACAATAATCCTACGGGTTCATGCAAAAACCAAGCACACAGTTCATTCTCAGATGAACTCAGTAATCAGAAAAGAATAAAATATTTTAAAAAGTCCTTCCTTCTAGAAGTCTGACTGTGCTTCACTTTAGACCTTTGGCAATTATGGAGTAGATGCGTTTTTATAAATGAAAGTTTTCAGGGATAAAAAAAGTGATTATGGTCTCCTTCAATTTGTGTCAAATGATGTCATACAAAGCTAGAGGAGGAGCTGAGATTTTATCTGGGCACAAATAAAAACAATCCCCTCCCTTTGACTCCTCTCCTAAGGCACATTTTCCTCTGCTTCAAGAACAGTGATTACACACATCTTCCTTGCATGTTTCACAGACCACAGTCAACCTGAGCTCCAGCCACATACAATTAATCTCTGAATACAGTACTGTCGGATCCAACCCTAGGGCAGGATTTTCTTCCCTGTTATCTCACCTTTAAAGTGCTTTTCAGGATTCGCAGCTGGTGCAGTTTTTCATTGACTACTGGATCGCTACATCTCTTTATAAAAGATTTCCTATACTCCAGCTTAGTGGAAATCCGGCGGTCTCCTAAAGGAGACAGGCTGGCCTGCTCCAGGGCTCTGCACAAATCTTGCAAGGAATCTGCAGCTTTTTCCTCTACAGTTTCAACTGTAATGAGAAAAAGAGGAGGGAAAAAAAAAAGGAAATAAAAAAAAGAGAAAAGATCATTAACACAGTTTATATGACAGTCTACCCAAACCCTTTACAAAATGTTTAACAGGTATAACCAGATCATAAGGAAAATATTTCAAACCTGCTAAGCTTCTTGAAAAAAGAGTGCTGCCACTCATTCTCTTAACTATTGCCTTCAAGAGAAAGGCACAGAAGAATGTGAAGTCTTGACCCACACAGAGAGAAGCAAAAAAAGAGAAATAGTGCAAGGTGCAGTAATCTTGCAATGTCCTAGTGTCAAAAATCCCATCTACAGTATTGCATTTAAATGCATTGGTAATTCAGTAGTTACAAGAAAAGGAAGCACTGGAGGTGTCCTAGTGAAAAAGGTGATCAGGGACCTGATCTTGGGCTGAGATCATGATATTGGTGATGCCCTTGGATGCTGCTGATGCTCTTGGGATTGGATGTCATTTTCCTTCCCATAAAAGTCCTTTTTGGCATGTGCTTTTGATGCTTGAGTGTTTTTCAATAGCCAACAATGCTGTTGCTCATATTTCCCTTCTATGCTATTACCTGGAGGTTTTAACAGAAGATTACAAACTGGATATCTGAGCACTGTGCTTGTTCTGAGTAGTGTTGAGAACATTTTAAAGGAAAATATAATTAAAAAAAAAAAAAAAGGAAAACAAATGTTTATTATCCAGAAACAAATTTAAATAAAAGTTGGGGATGAAATGTTTCTCTAATATGAGCATTTGAAATACTTAATCTGCAAAGCATCAAAACATTTCTATTATTTCATACTCCGCTTCCTCTCAAAGAAACTGATGACTGTAGAAACTTGGAAAGTGAAATGCCATGATGAGCAGAATGATGATCATGGGAAGCCAGGCAGCCCTGGGAGAGCAGCCAGCTCCGTTCCTGTTGCCACTCACACACTAGCATCCCATATATGCAACAGCCATCCACTGCTGCAGACACATACTTGCCTATCAGCAGCGACTCGAGACAACCTCCCTTTCAAGCCCATAGCATGCAGCACAACAACTACTCACCTCTCAGGCTCGAGCAAAAACTCTAGAAACCGAGATCTCCAGATCCCATCACAAAAAGTATTTGCAGTCATATAGATCTAACACAAGTGAAGAATTTTGAAGACAGCAATTAATCTTGATATATCTCCTATCTGTTTATTTATTTATCCCTTTTTGGGTCTGTTTTTAAAGCTTTCGTATTTTTTTAAAGATGTATAGACATAAAGAAGGGTTAGAGGCGTTTTACTGACAAACGTGTTGGGTTCACTCAGTTGATATATCTTTATCACTGCATGGCCAAGGAGAACTTAAAGAAAAATAGAAATGAGATGCATCTCTGTCTGGTTCTTTCTTATTAACACATCTAATGTGTTAATAGGTGAAGCATTCAACATATTGGTTAAGATTCTCCACAGTTTTGTTTTTTATGCTGTCTTAAAAATTCCCTGTAGCAATGAGAGAATTGATGTTTGGGATATTTCTGTCAGTTATCTCTGAACTTTGAAGTCTACCAGTCTAAAGCTGGCAGGGTCTGAAAGGGAGGGATTTTCTAAAAAAAAAAAAAAAAAAAAAAGACACCTAGATTTGACAGGGGAGTGTTTTACATCTGCTTCTCTCCTTCTCTTATCGCTTTTTACAAAAACCAAAAGATATCTTGTCTCTTCCCCATCAGCATAACCATGTTGTATCCTCTGGGGATTAGTGCAGGAAAAGCTTGCTGAAGGAGCAAGCCAGTGCTTTGTCTCTACGTTATTTTAATTGAATTTGCTAGGATTACAGGAGCCTGGACCAGCAACTGGCCACCACATCCAGGCTTGCCACTGAATACCCCTGGCTATCTAAAACATGAAAAGTCCCCCCTACAACCAAAGACAAAGTTTGTGTTCAAACCCAAGGTTGCATCTGGGGTGACAAGCACTTTCAGTGAACCTGGGAAGTGGCATGGCCTCTATAGATGCAAATGCCAGACTGTGGGGCCTGGGCTGGCCCCCACCCCATGCCACCCACCAGCCTGGAGGCCTAGCCATGGCTGGTGCTCCTTGGGGCTCCCCTCCTCTGGCCTGATGTCTGCTACTAAGCAGAAGGGCTGAATATGGGCAAGGTGACCAGCTCTGAATTCTCATGGAAACACACTGCAGGATGCTACAGGGGCACAATGTGGGCAGGATTAAGCAGCAGCCTTGCTGCCCTCTCATAGCACTGACTGAAAGATCTCCAAAACACATCCGTGCTTCACCTCCACCCACTGGGGCTGCCTTCTCCCAGGTTCTGTCACCACTGTGCTGCAGTTACAGGCAGTGTGGACAAGAAGGAACAGGATTTGCTGTGAAGGTAAGAGCAGGGAAGACAGAGAGCAGATCCCTGCTTCTAAGTGCCTCTCTGCTGCTGATGCTTGGGAGGCTGAAGCAGAGCAAGAGACTGCCTCAGTCCACCCACGGTTGTGATGAGGGTGGTGGGCGTCACAATAACACATGCCAAGTGCTTAATTTTTTCCAGAGGAACACTGAAAGCGAGGATGCTGCTGCTCTCGGTGGCTGGAGTAGGCCCTCAGTAGGCGGCAATGAGATTATAGACAAATCTCCCCTCCTTCACCCTTCTGCTAAAGGCTTTGATTGATTTCCTGTGGGTGTTGGTGAAACCCTTCATGCCATAAGGGAATTGAAATACTTGATGAGACATACAGCTGAGATTTAAAAGCATGTTTTTTCCCTTTTTTTTTTTTTTTCTTAATTTGTTGTATCTTTATGCAAGTTATATGCTTTTACAGCAGGGCTTTCCTCATAAGGGGAATTAAGGCCTCATAGAACGCCTTTTTAAACAGAAAATGTGACCTGATGTGATTTGCAGATGACCTCAGAAGAGCAGCCAGTGCAGCAGGTTGTTATTCACCCTGATTTGGCTGCTGAGCCATAGGCTGTGTCCCTTCAGCCACCTTGCCTCTTTGAATACAAAGGAACATGGTTGTTCCACATACTGCTAGAAACTAGGGTCACTTGCTGAAGCAATACTTTGCCTCTTGCTTGACCTAAGCCTTGAACAACTCTGTAACCTTGGGGCAGAAAGGAAGTTGCATAAACTCTGCAGCACACTGGATCATAATTCAGAATCACGTCTTCCAACTACAAGAATATACAGGTACTACGTTTTCAATGGAAGTCAAAACCTTTTGCATTAAATTCAGGAGCTGAAAAAGAGCTCTAGTCTATTAATTAGACTATTAAATTCTAGTAAATCTGTGTTGTTATTACTATTTTTTACTGTTCTGCTTTCCACTATGGAATAGTTTCAAAACTTCTACATTGTCCTCACTTTTTAAAGTACCATGAATATTTTTATCTAGGTTTACATTTTCACAGGGGAGGAAACTAGAGACTGTAGCTGAGTGGGTGAAACTGTAGGAGGTCAACAATGGTTTGAGGTTTGTGGCATTCAGGAAAGACTGGTAGGATTTTTGCACTGCGCTCTTTGTTTTCAGAATGACTGCCCTGAAATCTATGAGGCTACCTGTGTAACAACCTCCTTGATCCACCGGGCCGTTCATCTTTCCATTATTTCCCTCTAAAAAAACAGCAGTAAGAGCAATAAATAGGAACATCAAGTACCTGAGTGAAAAATGATCAGGGAGAAACCATTAACACTGGTATTTACATGGACCAAAAAGATGATGCGTTTATGTAAGCTAATGATTCAGGAAGATGATCCTGAACTAGGCCCTGCTGTAACCCAGCTGGCTAATGAATCTGGACATAGGTAATATCTGGGCTTACATTTCTCACAAATCTGCTTTAAATTGACATTTCCAGTGGAAGTTAAAGCACTACTGTGCCTCCCTTTCCCTGAAAAATCTCAAGCCACTGAAAGCTTGTGTGGAATCTCCCTTTCAGTGAGGTGCCAGCAGAGCCAGTGGTTGCACCTGAGGCTACGAGCACACACAGCTGCCTAGGAAAGAACCCTGCAGCACAATTAATCACAAGCTTTGTCACCTGCTGTGCTGTCAAAGGCAGATTCTTCAAGGGATGTAGCTCTCCATTATAGGCCTTCCCAGACTCCTCCTATTATCTTCAGGCTCCTCATCCTAACTTACAGACACAGTTGTTGCTCTGCGGCTTTCTCCATTTTTCTGCTATTCTCGTTGCTATTCGTCACTTTCACAGTTTAGTGACACACTTTCCTCTGTGTAACTCCTTGCACACACGCCCACTGTTGTACTTTCAATTAGCCCTGCATTTGAACAAAATTACTGCCCTCTGCAAATCCTGAGAAAGCAAAGCTACTGCAAAGTCTGTGATGTGCAAACAGGCTGAAATCCCCCATCTCTACTGAAACCCACACTCCCATTTTCATTCCTTTTGGGAAACTCACTGGCTCTGACAGGGGAAACAGCTCATCTTGGCTCCCCAGGATCTTAAGGAGGCAAGTTTGTTAGAAGACAGTGTTAATCACATTATAAACCATATGCTAATTTCATTCAAAAAATCTCACAGGATTTGTTTCCAGTTTTAATGTTACATCCTTTTCACTTCACCTCTCTCACCTGCTCAAAGCCTCCTGAGACTTTTGGGGGCTGCCAGTTAGCTATTCAACAAAACTGAGGAAATCCCTGGCCTCTGGGATGCAGTCCCAGGCCCTGTTACTATCTCACACAGAAGTACAAATTCCTGTTTTTTGCATTTGTTTGTTGTTCAGGAAAAGGTAGAAGGGATGTCCTGCGTTTAAAGCAAGAAAGCAAAAAGATAGAAAGAATGGGTGTGAGTGTTAGCTCTGTTGGAGGGGAGACAAGAGCCTCCAAAGAATTTGTTTCTGGTTTCTCAGTACCCAGCTGAAATGCATCTTTGCTGCTGTTCAGGTTAATCACTAGATTCCAAACTGCACAAGAGGGAAACACATCCTAATGCTTATGGTGCAAAGAAGTAGGAATTATGGTCATTTATTACACTATTTGGGTAGGTGGCAGGCAGACAATGATTCTCTCAGGTATTTGCTTTCCCCCTCTCTACATGATCAAAGGAAAACAGTGGTGAAACCACTGGCAGATGGAGCTTTACAAGGAGACTGCATGTGGTGCAACAAGTCTGCCCTGATCATGTGTGTGGGGACCACAGTGACAAGGGAGATCAGGTCCTGCTAGGAGAGCACCAGCAACCACATCCCAGTGTCTGAGTATGGCACAGCACATGTGGCAGGAGGCACCAGGAGAGAGGTAAGTCAGGGTCTGCATGGAGGCCAGCTGCTGCTCATCTGCTCTGAGCCACAAGGGGCAGATTTCAGATTTCCCTGCTAGAGCGCAAACTGAAACCTGTGTCTTCTCCAACTCTGCATCATGGCAAAGTCAAGACCTGACTGGGGATGTGAGTATATACAAATAGAAGTATATATAAAAATGTATATGTATAAATCTATTAATGAGAGCTTTCCGTGAATGAAGAAAAGAGTAAGCAAGCTGAAGAAATGCATAAGAAAAGCTATGGCTTTAATGTGCAGCACTTGGCCTTTGCAGCCCTTCTCTCTTTGTTCAAGGAAGGGAAGAACCGTGTTTAAAATCAAGCTTTTTGTTCAGTGAAGTGGAGGATCAGAAAGCTAGTATTAAATTTAAGTTTTATGCCATCTTTTCCTCTAAAGAGGCAGTACTTTTTGGTTACCAGCTAGCTGTATATGGCTTCTATCTCCTCCCTTTAGGTAAACCTGTTGGCAAAGAGGTCCCTGGAGGGCTCCCTCGCTGAGGGTACCAGCCCAAGCCAGCTCTGTTTTATGCTGGTGTTCCCCACTGGAGCAGTGTGGCTGCCTTTCACCTGCACAATCACATGCTCGTTTCCTGAAATAAAGTGAACAGTGCAGGCAAGTCGAAAGCCCACCTCCCACAGGACAGATTTGAGAAGATTTTTCAGGCCATTTCCACACAAGTGGAATCCGTAGCAGTTAGACACCATAGTCACTTTTAAAGGATCTGACCCTAGCCTTTGTATGGCCTGAGAGATACTTGACCAGTTGCTACAGCATCAGAGGTCTAGTTCTTTTCTTGAAACATTTATGCCACTGTTCTTTTTGGGTCTGTAGATCCCTGTGAATCTCTCTTCTCCTCTTAGGTCACCTCTCTGGTGACTGAACAAAGGGCTGCCTGCTCCTTGTCCTTGAGGGCCTTGCCCTCGTGAGCAGCTAGTGGCTGCAGATGGTATTCTGTGGGTGGAAGCACAACACTTGGACTGGCCTTGCTTCAAGCCCACGTCAGACACTGCTCTTCAGCTCTCCATGCAAATGGAATTGGTTATTAAAAGTGGCTGATGCCACATTTAAAAAATACCATGAGCCATGAGGTTCCTTCCTGCTGATCTGCACTGTTGTGCTGACACCAACCTTCAGGTATTTTCAGCATTCACTTAGCAACGAAATACAGGTGCCAGCAAATGGGTTTTTATGTTAGTGGGAAGGGAAAACACAGGGGGAGTAATGAGCTCACTCTATTTGTGCAGCCTCTTGACAGCTCTTACACATCTCAAATGAGGATCAGGAGGAACTCCTCGTGTGCTCTCTGCCCTGCTGTTTCATGAGGTTATATTGGTAGGCCATGATTTCAGAGAGGGCATAAGAATGAGGCTGAAATAACTTGATGTAACAGAGAACTCTGATCGGTGGCAGAACTTTGTGTCAGCAGTGTTATAATTGCATCCTTTGGTATTTCTCACACTGCTCTACTCATTAAGTTGCCTACAAAGAAATCAGTTTAACCACCATCCAATGAACAGATTTTACTGACTGTTTGAGAGAATTTTATCACAATGAAAGAGGGTATCTTGACATTTTCCTTTGCCACAGATTGATATAAGCACTGTTTAACTTTACCACAAGCTACCAATATCGAGATGAAATAAAGCAATTGCATTTTGGTGGTATGCTTCCCCTTAGTCCCCTCAGTTCAGAAACAATGAAAAACTTCTTGTATTTATGAAGTAAGCAAGATCTGAAGCAGAGTCAATAAACTGCTGTACTTCTGGGGATGCTGTGACTTTTAAACAGGATGAGACTGTCCCTATGGATCCATCCCGCAAGCAATATATGGAAGCAATTACTCCATCAGGAGAATATTTTTTCACAAACCTAAGCTGTTACAGCACACAAAGTTGTGAAAGGTTAAGTGACAAATGGTATGGACCCGGCAGCATTACTCACCACTCAAAATCAAGCGACAGTCATGCTTGCTCAACAGCAATACCTGTCACTGATGATGGCCATGGTACCTGAAAGCCAGCCTGAACAGAAGCAGCAGTGTTCCTGGTGAGCAATATCCACTGAGAAAACGAACACTACTTTAGGCTGTGTCCCAAGTTTGCTTATTTGGATGAAAATGTAAAACTCAGTGAAGTTTTCAAAAGCATTTGTATTACCCAGGAGTACAAATCCCAATTTCAACATGAAAGAAATGTGGTAAATGTGTGTGGGCAGGAACTAGTGTCTTTTAACCGCCAGCTCAGTTACCTCTGTATCACATGGCAGCCAGCTGGGGAAGCAGATCCCGAGGCACTTGTGAACGGGGCCCAAAATACTTTGGAAGATGTTATCCCAGAAGATGTCTTATTTATTCAGATATTCAGATTTATTATGGGATTTATAATTGCACATGTTGTGGTAGCTGCACTGATCAGATCCCAGACTAATGAATCTGCACCCTGATTTACACATTTATTTAGGGCATGACACTACAAGATATTAAGCACCACCTCCAGCTGCAGAATGCCCATCACACCACCACGGTTTGTAAGCACTGAACAAAATTCAGTCCCTGCCCGGTACCTCTGAGAATAAATGCTGTATGTTCAGTAACGGCAAGAGAAATGCAGTGCCATGTGGCTTTTCTAGTCATCGCTCATGTCATCATGTGTTATAATACCCAATGAACTTGTGAACATACAGGCACCTTAACATGAACTTTCTCTCAAAGCTGACATGACAGCCATCACATAAGAAAGGTCTATCCCCCATCCATTAAGAAGAATGTTTCTGAACACAAAAGAAACGAAAAAGAAGGAAGTGACCGTCAGCTCTTACAAACAATGGCAAAGCTGAGAAGTTGCTGGCTTATTTCCTTTATTAAGCCCAAAATAACACCTTCAAAAATCCTGACTTCATGAATAAATCAAATGCCTTCATTAAAGAAACATTTCTGCCATTTTCTATACTTTATTTTAAGGCATACAGAAAAATATTTAACAAATGGGTATGCAATTAAATGCCAGGGACTGCTAATTACAGCCCTCTTGAATGCCTCTGCAAAACAATGATACTCAATACAATATGTTAGAAAGGGCGGGGAAAAGAAAGAGGAAGCTGACGACGATCTAATTCATGTTAGTGCAGATATATGCTTGCCTGTGGCTACAGGCTGCAAACAAGCCATCAGCGTAACCCAGAATGGCAGCCAGAGGATACTTTAGATTTGCATCTTTGCTTCTGCTTCACTAATTCATTTCCAAAAAACATTTCATCTGCTAACTAATTATGGAGTTTAATGACAGAAGGTGAAGGATTGGCTCAGGTTTCAGGCCATTCCAGCAGAGTTTTAATGATACATTGCATCCTCCAGGTTGCAGAATCTTTATGTGCTTAGCCATGATTTATCAGCCCTGGCAGAGGCAGGTACTTCAAAGGCAACGTTATATAAAAAATAAATTCTGCCTTTGCCAAGCATTGGAAAAAGCGCTGAATTAAATTTAAAAATCAATTCCTACAGACAAGAGAGTCATAAAAACTCAGTGGGCTTGTCTATTTGGCCAACAGGCAAAAAATCATGAAAGTACAATTTTGTAATCAATAATAGCAATACAGTGTATGTTTTTGATCGGAAAAAAATTAAAGATGCCAAAACAACATTGATAAATACTTAGGCTGATTTGTGATAGTCCCATTAAGCAGAAACACAACATGCATTTTGATGAATTTCCAACTAGTTTATGTAATACTATACTTTTTATTTTTCAAAAAAGAATATTAAAACTATTATAAGCTTTGTCACCTGCTGTAAGGCAGAATGATGTATTTTATTCACTGCACATTTCATTTGTGAGGCAAAAAAGCATAATTTACTTCTTTATAAAAGGGAAATATATATAACTATATATATATAATTTTATTGGTATTAACATAATGCAATACCATACATTGAGCAAACAGAAAACATTTCAAAATACATTTTTAAAAGTATCTCCCCGAAAGATAGTATGAAATATCAAGTAATTAGCATTAACATTATTACAATACACCCTTAGCCAAATATATTAAGGAAAATCCACATTCTAACCACAGAGATAGAGGCAAACATCAACCCATAGGGGACTCAGAACATAATGATAAATACAATATCTGAATCTACTTTGAGTGACATCCAGACGAATACTGGCCCCAAAACAGCCCTCTGGAGTCAGGGTGTTATACAGAGAATACTTTGTGCCTGCTTCTCCAGGCAGCATCACTCACATGTTTAACTCCTAGAAGATAAAGAGGAACTGAAGAGTTTATCTGCAGAGTGTAAGAAATCTCAGCGTGAGGTATCTTCTCCATCATCATCCAAACCAGTGTCAGTGTACCCTCTGGTAATGCGTTACAAATCATTAGAGAAATAGAAGTCTCTGAGAGGTCTGCGCACACCTTCACTTGACAGAATACACTTAGTTTAGCATGATACAGTAAAGTAGCATCCTTCACATTAGTGAAGGACGTTTAAATGGCACAATCTGTCTGGTTGGCCTGAATGGATTCACTGCAGTTCAGTAAAAGCAACAGGATTTTAGCGTTACCACGGCCGAATCCCTCTTTAATTCCTCGAGGTCTGCAGAACAAAACTGAGTGACATCAAAGCCCTTCCCCTGTCAAGACCCTCTTCCCCTTCCGTTCTCCCATGCGGGGCAGTATTTTCTGCAAATGTGCTCCGTGTAGACTGGATCTGACCTTGTGCCTAGTCCCATTGTGGAAAGGGTGCATTCTTCAAAAGATTGACCATGCCCTTGACACCTTCCTGGAGGCCTCATATCCAGGCATGTGGTTGTCTACGCTTTAACAGGTCTAGTCTCTTTTATAAACACCAATGTTATTCAAGAAGAATTGACTTTCTGAACAGAGGCCATTAGGTATCTTGCAAGAGGTTGAAGTTGAGTCTCCGTCGTGCCAATTCGCTAATGATAAGTTTATCAACCTTTGAGTCCAATCGGTTCAGTGCCAAGAGAAGTGGATCCGATTTGACATGGAGAGGTGCTATCAACTCTCGCAGTGTATTAGCCTAATATGATAAAGCAGTGATACAATATGTTGAGAGAACGGTGATGTGCCATTATTTCCATATCATATTAGTATATTAGGATTACTATCATGCAAACAAGAGCAAATAGCAAATCTGGCATACAGTTGCAGCACGACAGAGCTTTTCTAATCTGCATGCAGGTATGCTTGTTGAGGACAGATACATGGCACTGTTTTGGTATGACATCTTGTTCCTTCAAAAGAACTATTTAGGGCAGAAAGTTACATATTCGCTTTTTGTGGATACATTTGGAGGAAAAAACAACACAAAAAAATACAAACCAACCAAACAGAACAGAACAGAACAAAGACTAATTAAAAAAAAAAAAAAAAAAAAAAGCAAGAGAATATACACATCCTAACCGACTTGGGTTGGCTTCCTATGTACTTTAAAGACATAAGCTCATCTGGAAACACTGGAAAAAGGTCACATGAATGAGGAGAAAGAAAGCCAAGTATGTGCCCCAAATCCACCAAACATGCTATGAGCACAGAAAAATATCCTGTCAGCAGCTTATGTATGAAATAGAAAAAGTGGCACAACACAATCTGTCTCTTGTTATTTCAGTTGGCAATCTAGTACTGTGGCACTGTGGGTGAAGGCGAAGATACAGAGCTAGGAAATCTCATGACTTTCAAACCAGGCTGACATCCAAAAGCTAGGACTTGAGAACTCACGGATCTCTGTGGACTTGTGTTAGCAAAGAAAAGAGAAAGAAAGGTGGAACAAACAGCATGTCGCTAAGTTGTTTACTGAAGAGTTTTTATGTATTTGTGCAGCCTCTGCACACAGGGCAGTCTCAAAAGCCCTGTTGGTTTCAGTACATACCCGATTTTGCTGAGAATTATACTTATTTGTAATAAAATATGTAACTTTCCATGATTCTCAAAATCCACTGTGTTTTTAGATCCCAGATAGGAAAATCTGTGGGATGTTTTGTTGTCAAAAGAAACAAAAAACAAGCCTCACTTTGGGAAAGAGTTCACCTAGGCCAAGTATAAAGAAGTAAAGAATACATTCAATTTAATTAGTCAGAGTTTTTTATTCGCTCTTAAGGAATTTACTTTTTCAAAAGGCAGGATGCAGAAGGAAGGAAAATACCAAGCACTGCCATTTTTTTTCTCTGGAGGATACCAGGAAAAAGTCAAGGATAGCAAAAGAAAAACATGTCTCAGTGACAGAAAGCACCAGGTGGAAAGAATTCCAGATAGTAACTCTGGTGCCATTTGGTCCACCCCCTGCAGCAATTGGAAAATGGGTTTCCAAAGAGGTATGCAGTGAGCAATGCTGCAGAGCACAAAGGGAGTTCAGGCTCCCCTGAACTTCTGAGCCTTCCTGGGAGTTCTGTGTGTGTTAAGAGGGAGAGGAGGAAGAACAAGAAGAAAATAATTTATGTAACTATGTCCTAAGAATAGCAGTCAAGAGACAATTTTACGTAACTTATGATTTTAAATAAGGAACATTTGATTATACAACTGAAAACAACCAAGCAAACAAATAAACACAAACGAAAAATAAACCCAAAACAACCAAAACCCAAACCCTTGAGAAACAAAAGCCCAAGCCAGCACACTGCAGGACTGATGGAGTTGTGAAGAAAGGAGGAGGCTCAGTGGACTGCAAAAGGGAATACTTTCATATTTTAGCCTGTTTTGCAACAATAACAGTTACAGCGTTTAAAGTAACAGTCTTGGATTTGCTTGGAAAATGGCACTAAGAGGATCCTGCAGCCACATAGATGTCGCTTCTGCAGCTTCAGGAGATCCTGGTGTCTCATAGTTGCTACTCCTATAACTTCAGCTCTAAAAACTTAGTAAGTTTGGTTTCCTGTAAGAAGATAGATTTGGTCAAAAGAAATTCCCCTTTTCACGAAGTAAGGTGGCTATGAAATAAATGAGTGTTTGCACTAGGATGTTACCAAGCAGATATATCAACCCTTCTCTTCCACATGTTCTGCTGAATCTGTTTGAAGGGTGTATGTAAGAACTACACTACCTTCACTGGCTGGTGGGACAGGATGTTTTTTATGTATCTACAATCCAGCTACATTTTGCATTAGAAGGTGACTGTTCCTGAAAGAAATTCTGCCGATAAGTCATAGTTTTGAAAAGGCTGTTAAGTAATATTGCTAAGATCTTTGTAGCACAATTGTTAAACACCATTGATTTTACTGTGTCTCAGTTTGGATTAGGCACAATGTACATTAACAGTCTCTCATTAGGACCTCAGGATAAATAGCAGCAGACACAAGCCTATTTATCTGAAGGTGAATATAATTAACAGCCACTGGGTTGTTAATTATAACAAAAACCCCACTGTAACCCACAATGGGGTTTTCTAAATAGATTTTCTTATTATTTTTACTCTTACAGAAAGCAACTGTAAAATATTTCTAGTAGATGCACACTTAAGAAATTTCGCTTTTTGGTGGAAACATCATATTTCCTTATCATTCTAAAACACTCATTTTACTTTCATAGATTAGCAAAATAATTTCAGTAAAAAAAAAAGAAATCTCCATCACATGGTTCCCTTCCCAGCCTAGAGTTTTTCTAAGTTTGTTTTAAAGGAGAACAAATACAAATAACAAAGAACAAGTAATGCGACTTTGGATGGATACTTATCAACACTACAGTTTATGAAACTCAAGAGACTTGCTCTCATTCACATACAAAAAATGAATACAGCCCTATGAAAAATAATGAAGTGATATCATTGCATTTATTAATAAATTCTTGTTTGTATTATGAGAAGAGCTTCATGACAAAGGATGTTCTCAGAGAGGCTGTAGTAAAAAAAACCTGCCTGCTATAAATTGTCACATATATCTTCAGCAAATACAATAAGATGTGAGAGCATTTATGTCTTAGCAAACCTGTAGCAATGGGAGGCCCTTTACCCATCAGAAGTTGAGTGAGAGAATACATCAAGGCAGGGAACAACCCAAACAAGAACAAAAGGGTGCTGTGTAAACCTCTCCAGCCATGCCAACATGTCTCAAAACTCAAGAAAAATGCATGAACGGGGGAGGAGAAAGTTCTCACTTGGGAGAAATATTTGAGCCGCAGTCAATAAGGTCTTAAAACGGCTCCCACAAAAGAAGTCTTACATAAGGAAAGAGGCATGGAAGGTGAATCAACCATTTATTTCCTTCTGTTTGAGACCTGTTTTTAAATAATGGAGGCAGATCAGCAGTGACTAATGATATAATTTAAGTTAGGGTTTTCACTTATTTTTTTTATTTTTTAAAGAATGTGCATACCATTTTACCGCTGCCACTTGAGAATACACTTTCTTACAGAATCACAGAATGGCTTGGGTTGGAAGGGACCTCAAAAATCAACTAGTTCCAACCTCCCTGCCATGGGCAGGATTGCCAGCTGCTATATCAAGCACCAGATCAGGCTGCCCAGGGCCCCACCCAACCTGGCCTTGAACATCTCCAGGGATAGGGTATCCACAGTGTCCCTGAGAAGTCTGTTCCAGTGCCTCACCGCGCTCTCTGTGAACACTGTTATGAACAAACATTCTTATGAATGTTCACATTATTTATTTTGTCTAAACTGAGTACAAGATGCCTAGTTATAACATAGTAAGTTGATGGTAAATTTGCTTTTCGGAGAAGGGTTTGGTTAAATGATAGCAGGTTACAAGCTTTTGAAGTAAGCACTGTAGTTTTAGGAAAAAAAAAAGTCATACTTCCCATCTATAGAGCCAATTAAACTGTTACAGTGTTTGTACTCTCTTTGCTTTCCTTCATCTGTATCCAATTTTGTGTACAAATTTCTACATCTGCCTATATATGCACAAGAGCAGCAAAAGAACTTTGACAAGAAGCTCCTAACTAGTGCCTATCTAGTCCAGCAATGAGGCATGTCTGATTCTGTAAGTTCCCTTGGAGGTAAATACTACACTTGAGTTATCAGGCTCTGAACAGGGAATGAATTCAAACACTGTGAGGGAACCATCCCTCCCCATTTACCATAGACTTCTACTTGGCTGCTTCTGCTGTAAGTCCAGTGGCAGCTACTGGGATGCTATGAGGTCTGGGAATGTGGCTAGATGTTGTTTGACTCCTCTAGAGGAATGCTGGCTGATTTACAAACTATACCTTGATCAGCAGAGGAAAGCAATTAGAGCCTTCAGGACTGCTTGGGTCGCAGAGAGAGTGCCATGCAGAGGGCTGGGATGGCACATTAGTGCAGCCCCCTGGCGCTATGCTCCAAAGCAATACGTCTGCCAGTAGTCATGTGAGAAGTCAAGTTAGATGTGGGAGGCAGGAATGGAAGTCACTCAGAACTCTGCTGGAGACTTGAGTTACTGCAATGAAGGGAACTACGTGAAGCACGGCTAACACTGAAATATGCAATCTACAAGTAGCAAGTTTCATTTTCCTGGCACTACTGATAGACTTCAGTGTCCCTTGTGTCTCCACTGTGCTAAAAGTGACAACTAAAGAACACCAGGAGCACAAACTGTACAAGAAAGCACCACGATGAGAAAGCAAGATTTGGGAGCGGGGAGGACAGGTGGCATGCCAAAGCACATACAGCCTCCAGCAGCGAGTGGTTCCTGCCTAAGCACTGCACTCAGCCTTGGGAGCAGAAGGCAGCACAGGAAATGACAGGGTTCTCATCTGCAGGGTATTTTTTTTCCCATTCAACACACTATTTCTGAAGGTGCAAATGCACCCTTGCTCTCCCAGTATGCATTTTATACACTGCTGTTACGGCTAAATAACCCTCTACCCACTCAGTACTAATGAACTAAAATAAAAAGAAGAAAGAACAATCCATAAAACTCAACACACCAACACAAAACAAGCAAAAACCCACTAGTGTTAAAATGAGGAGCAGGTGGAGAACAGAAAATTCATAGCTAAGGTTGTCTTTCACATTACAGCATTGCACCACTAACATATCTACATGATCTTGTCTGAAGCTTTGCATTGTGTACACTGAGTCCTATCTAGTTCATCTCACATGCATGAAAGATCTATAAGCCCTCAATTCTCATGATGTTTTTCCCAGACTCCTGAAAGCCTTGCACTTGGGGACAGCACCATATGGTGGTGCTTTATTCAAAGCATTCTCAATGTTCTGCAGAGGTCTGAGACAAGCAGCCATGGCCCTGGATGCCGATGGACACATTTCTCAAACATTTATAAACTGCCTTTCTTCACTATTTCCTGCCTTCCTCACACTGGTATGTCAAAGAATTGTACATAATGTACATACATTTGTTTACCTGTGCTATTTCTGTATTACCTGTGCTATTAACTGTATCACTAGACTGTGTATTGTTTACTGTTTCTTTACGGAGGTTTTATTGAATGATCAAGTTCCAACTTACTTGACAGATAAGGATGATACCAGCATTGGTAGCTAAGTATCAAACGAATTAGTGCCACTCACCCATAGAGGCCTCATTTTTGGCTTTCCCTCTGGTGTGTGCGTTTGTTTTTCTTTTAAATGTGCCAAATTACTGATACATACTATATTATGTTCCTATGAATTTTGCCCATATTATATCCTTCCATAGTAGATATATTTCACGGTTCTTCTTGTTCTGCATAGGTCTCTTTCTAATCCTGTAAAACTCATTTGTTTTGTTACTGGGGTCTTACTGGAGTGATAGTCCACAGCTCCTAGGCTGAGCAGCCTGAGTTGTGGCTCTGTCAGAAGTCACCAATTATTTTTGTGGAATACTTTCTGTCATTACTGTTGTAAACCAACACAAACCATTGCTTGCAGACTTAGGACATCCTCTAATTTGGGACAAAAACAAGAGAGAATATTTAAAATTACAAAAAAAAAAATAATCCACTGTTATGAAAATAAAAAAGAAAAATATGCTTCATTCTTTTAGAAAAGGGGAAAAAGGCATGTGGTTGAAAAATCATGGTCAGATGATAAAAAGGAGCTGGCACAGTGTCTTACAAAATAAAGTAATGTACATACTTTCATACATGTTTGGAGAATGCAAGATATAATCAGGGGTTAAGTGTCCCAATGCTGAGTTCATGAATTCTGTGAATGTTTTTCAAATTTCTGTAAATTGACACTTGAATTGCTGCATTACACTGGAAACACAGAATCATAGAATGGTTTGGGTTGGAAGGGACCTTTGAGATCATCTAGTTCCAGCTCCTCTGCTACAGGCAGGGACACCTCCCTCTAGACCACGTTGCTCACAGCCCCATCCAGAGTGGCCTAAAATGTTTCCAGGGAGGGGACATTCACTACTTAATTGGGCAACAAATAACTTACATGTTTCTATGGGATGAGCCTCGTCCAATAGAAATCAATTTTGTACTCAAAACACATGCACCATTAGGTATGCGCCAAGAGGTGAGATTCCTTCTGACCCAGTGTTTAGTACTATCATAAGTTTAGTCAGGCTATGGTTGCAATGGCATGTAGAGCTGAACTAAATCTACTAAACCTCCTACATGGTTTATACTGGGAACTGAAGCAGGAACTGTAGATCCAATTTGTCATCCAGTGAAAGAGTTAACTGTACATTAAAAAATGTGCATTTTGCTTTCTAACTAATGCTTTGGACTTCAATACTGAAAAAAAAAATAAATAACGTATTACCTTTTTAAAAAAAAAATCCATTTTTTTTTCAGTATGAAATACTCAAAAAGAACTACCTAGTGGGTGGCAACCCTGCCCATGGCAAGGGACTTGGAACTAGGTGGTCTTTAAAGTCCATTCCACTCAAGCCACTCTATGGTTCAATGAACTGGTCCCATTATAAAAGATTATTCTCTGTATCACTGTTAGAAGAAGCATATTTCTTGGAAATTTTATACACTGGCTTGCTTGGGGCTTTCAAGTGAAAAAGAAATGCCTAGAATTAATTATAACGTGTCAAATTTAAGCTTTTAACTCTGAGAAGTAGAGACCACTTTAGATAAAGAACAATTTAATACATGCAGCATTGTAACTGCTCTTTATGACTGTGCTTCCCATATTGACAACAAAAATGGTGGCACGCTGACAAAGTCCCTTGCATCATTGTGGCCTATGATCTCTTAACAGAGTGGGTCAATAACAGAGACGGATCAGATAGGTTTTATGTTATTGATGTCACTGGGTTGTTAAGGTAGAATGAGCAGACTGAGCAAAAAGTAGCACCTCCCTCTTCCTGCCTGTGTACTGTACTGTTGAGACTCTCAAGGAGCTTCTGCTGCAAGTCCCAACATGAACCCTGCCAAGGTCTGCCCAGCTATGGGAAGCTGGGAGGCAGTGTGTGATCATTAGGCTCACACTGAACTATTTTAATCAAGTTCAAAACTCACTGCAGAAGCACACACACAAAATAGTCTACATAGTTACTCATTTAGTATGGGCATCAAATAAAATTCTGACAAGCTCTCATTCCGCTCTGGTTGGGCTACACTTAACAGAGGCATCTCATTCTCTCCCCTTATGCATTAAAATATATTTGATAGTTAACTCGGCTTGCCTGACTGTTGCCAGGCAAGTCACACGATTCTGCTTCAACTATTTTTGATTCAGTTAGGTCTCTTCCAGTCTCCAGAAGTGTGTTCAGCCAAAAAAAAAAAAAAAAAAGACGTTATCAGACCTAAACCACTCACTCTGAGAAGAGAAATACTGCACAAAATTAGCATATATAAAGAAATTCCTGTTAGAAACCTTGCCTCTAATTCACCTGGTTTCTGCAAAGACATGGCAGAAATCTCCTCGCCTGTTTTAAAAGAATGATTCAGCTGCTTTCTCAAGGGTTACAGTGCCCTGAAAGCCCTCTGGATCAATGCAGCAGTTAGCTGCTTGCTTTGCAGCAGTGAATTCAGTACCTTCTCAGGAACATAAAATGAAGAATTTATGATAACATTTTTCACATCTGGTGGATAATAGAAGAATGAATTTTCATCTAGTGATTTTTTTTTTAATGAGAATAATTATCTCTAAGTAAAAAGCTTACACAGAAAGGTTTTATGTAAGGTATCCTCATGATAAGCCAAACATTGCTGTTTTTTGCTTGTAATTGCTTGTATATTTTTAACATGCAAAAGCTATTTTCAGAGGTGCTCTGTTTTCTTTCTTAAGTATGTCTTAAGACTATTATCTTCCAAAAATGCACTCACCAGTGTAATTAGAGAAAATCATAGTTAAGCAGGGATTTCATTGAGCTAAAGGCTCCTCTTGCAGGAGTCAAATGCTGAAAATGTCAGAAGTCCCCCAGAGTATTTCTACTATAAAGATAGCAAACAAATAACACATTTTAAATTATTTTAGGTCCCTGAACATGCTACAGTGAATATTACCTCTTTAATGGGATAGCAACCCCTCACAATTGCTAAGAAAGCAATTCTATGCAGAAAACAGGAAACTAATCAAAGGAACTTTTTGTCACGTCAACTCTGTAGTTAAGCTCCTGGTTCATTCAGAAAAGCACAAGGTGGCCATTCATGGCAAGGTGGAGGCAGGGGAAAGTAGACAGGAGAGGACATGACGCACTCTGAAGAATGGCAGAGTCGTGCTCCTGCCTCCCACTCTGAGCAGTGGGGCCTAGGGGATCCTGGGGTAATGGAACATCTCACAAGGCCCACTGGCTGGGACACAATGGCACCCATGTTCCATTTCCCCTTTTCCTGCACAGCCTATTCCAGCAAGCATGTCTCAAAAGCTTCAGAGATGTCAAAAATGTTCTTTTTTCAGGAGCATGAAAATAGTATCTCAGTGGCTTTTAACTGGAAATTAGAGTGCTGTTTTGGCAACTGCATGGCTGCACTTGTTCTTGGTACCCCATCAGAGATTTTAGGTGACAAGAGGGGAAAAAATCCCTTTTGTTTTCTGAAAGTTCAACTGTGCTGTCCTGCATCCCCTAGGTATGCTCAAGTACGAGCCTGAGCTGCTCTGCAGAGAAAATATTCCCAGCAATTGGTACTTTGCTTCACTTATTTGCCTGAGTGCATTTTGTCAAAACATCGTCACTAACTATGAAAATATTAGCAAGTCTACAGCCTGGAAAACAGTGAATGTTATCCAAGTAATTTCTGTTCTCATCCTACGAATGCAACCTCCCTCTTCATTGTGTAATTCCTCAAGCTACTCGGTTTCCTGTATCTGCCATTAATTTCTTTCAATAACTACATTACCTTTTTTCGTTTCCTTCTCCTCAGTCTTTTATGTGAACACGCATTTCCCTTTTCATATGGCACATCAAAATGACACTCTTTTTTTTTTTTCCTGTAAGGAAGGGGAACCACCTTATAACAAACAGTTCCTATTAATTCTTCTTTGAACTGTAGAATATTTATTCTCAAAAACAGAGAACTTGGGATATTTTTCTTCTCAGTAAATACAGAAAGATAAGTCATAAAACATTAAAATACTACATGATAATACATCACATTCTGAAGGGTTTATGCTGTTCTAGCCTTCTTGTCTAAAAAAGCAATGAACAGGTAGAGATGTGAACAGCTAGGATTACTGGTGGTGTGAAAGTCTCTTCCTGCAAGGTGCAACTGAACAGTCTAAAAGAGTTTAAAACTTGATACCTATAGACAAGAGATACAAGAGGTCTATACAGTTAGGAGCACATAAATTCAGTAAGTGAAAGAAGAGAAAAAGATTGATCATTGACTCTTCCGTTATTGGGAACATCTGAAATTTTGGATGGTAGGTACAAAACTGACCAGAAGACAAGCTTTTCCCTCCAAGCTGTAAATCAGGCAACTCCTTTTCACCATGCGATGTGGCTAAAAGTACACCTAATTTCAAAAGCCATAAAACTACTTGATAGAAGGACAACCCATCAAGGATCTACAAGTAAGTTGCTTTTAAGTCTTCACTAGAAAAATGCTTTTAGGCACTATTCAAGGCAGGTTGTTGAAACTTGAAAATTAAACTTGAGGCTCAGAACTATACAGCTGCTCTTCAGAAGCAATCACCTGCATTTCCAGGGTTTTTGTTTGCTTGTTTTTAACTGCAAATAGCTAAGAGTCTGAGATCTGGTACAGAACTTTACAAATCAATGCTTTAGGCAATTTTTACTAAGCCCACATCTGCTGTGCAGAATGGAGAATTTAGTTCGCAATATAAAATAGTAAAAAGCATAAGCTAAGTGATCCTTGATTCTGCAAGGATTACCATTTGTTGCTGTTGTTGTTGTTTTTAAAGAAGAAAGTAAACAAGAGGGTGACCTTGCACGTATCTGATATATTGGTGTGATGCATTTATTTAAAAAATCAGTGGAAAAATAAGAACATTCTAAATTTAATTTCCTTAAGAGAAAGTATACAAGGAGGTAAAAATGGGCAAGTTTTTTTTTTTTTTTCCTGTTTACATTAATGGTGTGAGGGGTACCATGTCAGTACAACAACTGCTAGTGAAATAAAAGTCGGTGGCTATAAATTACATAATGAGACTCAGAAAATTTCCTCCATGAACTTTGTAATATGGTAAGCACATAGCCAGCTATATACTTTTTATCATTTATAATGGAACTAGCTACAGAAACTGCTGAACATGAACAACTACAAGAAATAATAATAATAAAAAGGACAAAATAAGAAACAAGCTCATGACTTCATCTTCTAAAATACCTACTCCATTTCAGTATGGTACAAATGAGTAAGTCATCCAAAGGAAATGTCTCACCAGAGGCCTCTGCTCATGGTTTTCAAAGACATGAGTTAAGGGAGCACTGTGAGAAGATTTTTTTCAGCAAAAGCAAGTGTCACTTCAGCTAATCATGGGAGGAAAATACTGCAGAGTTTATGACCTAATCATGAGGTTATGCTGGATTCTCCTCCCTGGAGAATAACCTGAGCTGAGGAAATAGTTTGATGTGATGGCACAGCCCACTGGAACGTGGTCCCAACATAAAGAACATCCACTTGAATCACCTGCACAGCATGCTAGGCTTTACAGTTCTGTGAAAGAAAGGCTAACACAGCGTGATTGCATTTACAGTAGATTTTCTTGTAAGAGAAACGTGTTACTATCAAGCCAAACTGTTTTTAAAACCGGTTTTCTAATCAGGGAAAAGATTTATAACACCATCATTTTCTAGTCTTCAGCCTCATGCCTCCATCTCACCAAGTTACCTGCTTTTCCTCAGGCACCCTGATGTGTCCCATCTGTTCTCAACAAGCAACACAAATCTTGACCTGTGGAAAGTAATTGTTTCCTATCCTATTATGTAGGTAAGCTAAGCCTCCATCATTGTGATGGGGCCTGCTTTTCTTTCTATGTTCATCTGGTTACTCTCAGTAACCTCCTCTCCCTCAGTGTCCTGGGGAGCTGTGATGTTCAGGAATATGAATGGTGTCCAGGCAGCAGTATCAGAAGCACCAATTCTGAGTGAAATATTAAATCTCCCCTTCTGCTCCTGTTCTCCTCTGAGTAGGTGTCAGAAATAATACAATTGATAAAGGACTAAAATTGAGCAAATGATATAAATCCCATAATCTTGTTCAGCCACAACATGTACAAGCATAGAAAATCAACCTTTTAGGATGGAGGAAGGCAAGAGGATGGCTGACATTTTTGATTTTCCTTAAATGTAAAATCATTTTGTAAAAAAATTGTGAGTCTCACATTTTCATTTTATGAAAACCCTGAAATTTCCTTTCACTTTCTAAAAATGACTCAAAAATCAGTTGAACCAAAAATTTCAGCATTCCTTTTAACAAGAGTGCCCAACAAAACTAAAACAAATCCTGTTTGTTTATCACTCCTTTTACAACACAGATATTTTACACATACTTTCAAGACTGTGCAGAATGCTCATATAATCAAATGTCTTGATTTTCTAGAGATTGCCAAGATGCAAAGATAGCCTGTGTAAATTGTGAGATTCATGATGTCTGCTATGAGGTGGCCATATGTGTGGGTAGTTTGTTAGCTAGACTACAGACTGTTAAAAAGCGATTTTTTTTAATGTATAATGATCTACATTCAAAAGTGCATTTTCTGTTTGTTTTATATTTTATTCCTCAGTCGCGTAATTTCATAAACATTGTCAAAATTCTGAGATTTGAATTTTAAATGCATAGGAAAAAAAAATCTGGAAAACTAGGAGGCCACTGTAGGAAATATTACATTAAATGCCAAGATCATACAGTAACACTAGGCAAGGCAAACAGAGTCCTCAAGGACAAATAAATAAATAAATAAACAAAATGCCCTCGGAAAGCTTTTTTGGGAATGTAAAATTCAAATGGGATTTTTTTCTAGGCTCTTTACAAAGCCAGAAACAAATAAAAAGACAGAAGCTAGCTACTCTAGATGCCCCAAAAACCATTTTATTAGATTTTGTACTGTAAAAGTCTGAGATGTGCTTATTTTGATTAAAAGCTAAAAATCTCTTGAAAACAAAATCTATTTTCTCAATTAAAAGTTGAAAATAAATGGAAAATTATATTGTAGTAGGAAGGAAAGAAGAAGAGTTTTCAGAATAACCAGCTTAAAGCTTTTTGTAGGTTAAGTATGATTTTCATATTGGATTTCACGTGTTGACATTAGTACAGTAAAAATACCACTTTCACACCAAATGTACAGACTACTAAATACTATCATGTGAATTCTCAAACAGACTCCGCTATTTTTGCCAGAGGAAAATAATTTTTTACGTCTCATATTCACCAGTTCGCATGTACTCTGTAACGACTGCTTTGCATAAATTGGAAACACTCTGCTAGTTGAAAGCAGCCCACTGCAAGGAGCCCCTCACATTGTGAACCATGTCTGCCACTGATGCATTCAAGCAAACTTCAGAGGCTCCCGCAAGCCAGCTGACTGCACCCCAAGTTTGAATTTAATTTCACCCAAAACTGAATTTGCAGTGATCCCTAATGAGTTTTATTACTTAGCGCTGATGAGTAAAGAGATCAAAGCAAACTTCCTTCCCATCCAAGCACTCCCAGGGGTTCTCCAGAGCAGAAAAAGTGTTTCCCCTTTGCCTTGCAGGCGCCACACACCAGCATGGGAAATAGAATCACAGAATCTTTAAGGTTGGAAAATACCACTAAGATCATCAAGACCAACCTCAACTCATCCCACCATACCCACTAACCATACACCTCAGTGCCACATTACCCTTAAACACCTCCAGGGATGGTGATTCCACCACCTCACTGTGCAGTCTGTGACACTGTCTCACCACTCTTTCTGTGATGAAATTTTTCCTAAAAAAATTTTTGGTGCCCAAAGCTCCTCTGTACTCAGGGGAAAAAACAGCGTACCCCGTGACTAATGTTTGTGCTTCATTTTGGATGCTGTTTTCTCCTTCATGATGGGAACCCAAGATCAGCTCAGTCTTGGACAAAAATCATGGCCACTGGACAGGTCTTGGCATTCTACTGTCTGATCTCTGTCCACTCCAAATTTACATCCAGGAAAAATCTCCCACATGAGGATTGTTTAATCTCAGCTCCTCCTTGATTCCTGTAAATCTTCAATGGATTAAATGAATATGTCAAAAACGAGCAGAAAAATGTTTTTAAACCAAAGATCTTTGGAAGTGCTTCTCCTCATTTTGTAATTATTACTCAAATACATTTAGACAAAACAGAGGTGATTTTTTGTATTCTGAAAAGCCAAATTTTGTGCTCCAGTGATCCAAAAGAGAAGAAATAATTGGCTGTTATTATTTGGTGTTAGAAGTTCTCAACTTGTGGAGCCAGAAGGTAATCATCCTATTTAAAATGCAGCCATTTTCTTATGTAAATGCTGCAAAATCCTGCCGAGAACTTATTTCACACTTTCCCTGTGACATCATAGTGCTTACCATTATTGCACTTGATGCCGAGATATGGAAGCGTTAAATTATCAACAAGATCCAAACTGAAAGAGGGGCCAAAAAGGAAATAAACCATTTATCTTCCAGCTTTTTAACAACAATTTTTCCAAAGAAAACTACGAACCTGGTTTTATATATCTAATGAGAACTGAGATCTTTGCAAAAATGTCTGATAGCAAGGTTTTTCTTTGATTTTTTTTCCAAATAAAGTACTATCTTATCATGACATTTATTTCACAAGAACTGCTTGATACTGAGAAACAATAGGAAAGCTTGCAAATAAGCCCCATATGATTAGTATAAACTCTGAGCATTAAGCTCTCTAGAGACTGAAGAAATTTCCAACTGACAATAGGATGAGCCTTCACTTCCCACTCATCTCCAGATAACACTCCCCTTTGCTATTTAGATGTAGAATGGGTATAAAACACAGCTCAACCTTTTCCTTCCAGAAGTTCAGCCAACACGAATGAGCAGCTTGAGCCACCCCAGGTAGCTAGAGTGTCTCTTCTGATGGAAAGAGTGAAGCCCTAGCAGAAGGGGTACCTGAGTCTCTCTGCTAGCAAAGTAGGTTGTGCTTTGTGGGGTTTTCTCAAGGGCATCCTGCTGCCCAGATTTTACTAATGACATAGATGGTAGAACAGAGCAAACTTATTAAAGTCCACAAACACAAAAATGGGAGGAAACATTTAGACTGGATATAAGTAAAAAGTTTTTTACAGTAAGGATAGTGTGGCACCGGCACAGGTTGTCCAGAGTGGAAGTGAGTGACCCATCCCCAGGGTAGGCTGGATGGGGCTCTGAGCACCCTGATGCAGCTGCAGATGTCCCTGTTCATTGCAAGGGATTTGAACCGGATGGCCTTTAAAGGTCCCTTCCAAATCAAATGATTGTATGATTTCTCATAGGGCAGTTGCAGAAGTGGGAATGACTTGGAGGGACGAAATCCCCTTGACAAGCTTCATATAACAATATGGCAAACAATATGCCAACAGACACAGAACTTGGCAACCACCAGGTTAGTCTGCAAGGCATTTATTTTCTCTAGTCAGGCTGTTAGTTTTACAAGCTGTCATGTTTGTTTGTTGGTTGGTTTTAGCTCAATTAGATATTTTAGATCACCTGAGATGTTTATCCACTTGAGCTACTTAGTGTGGATTTGTGAGAAGCACAGGAATAAGCAGCTTCATTAAAGTATGAAAAATAGCAGCCAAGCAGAAAAGCTTATCTAGCACACTGCATATCACAAAGTGAAACATGAAGCACCGTCTGGCTGTGAAGTTCAGTGTCTAAAATACGCAGTTAAGCAATCTTCCTTGTGTCAGCCAGGTGCACTACACCCAGACTGGAACGGACTGCTCATAAAGGCCGTGGAATTTCCTTCTCTGGAGGTACTCAAAACCTGCCTGAGCATTTTCCTGTGTGACCTACTGTAGGGAACCTGCCTCAGCAGGCAGCTGGGCTAAGTGATCTCCAGAGGTCCCTTCCAACCCCTATGATTCAGTGTCTTGGATGCTGCCTTCCTGGGTGAGGTATGTTCAGCAAGAGTGGCCAGAAGTGTAGCAAATAGTAAGTGGGTGAAAAGCGAGATCAGTCTTCATAACAACTTTCAGCTTAAATAACAGCTGCTGTGATGCAGTGGTTTTGTTTTCCATGCTATAATGGATAGGAAAAACTAGGCTAAAATTGCTAAGGGAACAATTTAATATCTGTAACAAATTCCTTTTCATTACAGAAAAGAGGAAAAGTATTGTCTGGAGGGAATGAAGAAGGCCCACCACTGAGGGTACTTAAGGATGGATGCAGTAGGTATAATAGCTCCAGATCTGGAGTACAGAGCAATGCTGAATAACCCCTCAAAATCACTTCCAGCCTGCTGGATCTGAAGCATGCACTGAGTATTTACAGTTCCACCTGAGCCTTCAGAGGGTCCAAGATTTTAGCCTATGTATGATGCTTTCTTGAGGTGGAAAGGGTTAGGAAACAAGCTTTAAGTGGAGATTAAGATGCTAAAACACAAGTATTTATCACCATTTTAGCTGTCCAACAATATCCAAGGAAGTTGCATAGGGCTGGCAAGGAGGACACCAGATCTTCAGATCTATGACCCTTTGCAGCTGCTGCTGCTGCTAAAAGGAGGAGCTTCAGCTAAATACTAGGCTAAGACCTAGCAAGATTCACAAAAAATTACACTGCAACATTTATTTTGTAGGCTTCCGTGATGGCCTTCATGTTAATTCCAAGAACCCAGAGGACTTCTTTCATAAAAATTGATTTTAACAAAATTGCTTTGTACCAATTTGCTTATGCTAGCATCTCTTTTCCAAGATTATAACAAGATGCTGACTGCTTGCATTGAGAACCCCATCCCTGCAGGTTCTAATATCTCATCTTGCTTCCCACAACTGACAGTAATTAAATGAGAAAGCATATTTACATGGCAGCACTACAGAAGTTCAGCATGCTAATAGTCTCATAAAACTACATCCTTCCTATGTTCTCCCAGGCAGTTATGACTCAGGTTCTCCCATGCATATGTTTAACAGTTGCCTTGAAAGAACCTGAGAGCCACAGCCAGCAGATGGTAACACGTGGAGATGTAATAAATGTAATCTGGAAAGGCTGTAGTTCTTCAAGACCTACTGATGGGAATGTCATATTCTTCTGACTTGATTATAGAAAGAGTTTCATCTTTTTTCAGTTTGGATAAAAGTATCCTAAAATTATACATTTCAAAGGAACATTCTCCTTGCACACGATAACTGGCTAACTTAATTCACTGCAGGTGTATGCTTTCTCTGCATTTCAAAACTTTCAGGTTGGCCCAAATGCCTCTTGAATTTCTAAGAAAAACTATCATAATTCAGCAAAAATTCCAGTGAAAAAAACAGCTTCCTTATGTTTTCTGCAGTGGTCAAATCTCTGTGCATCTTCAAAACAGTTTTCAGAGAGCTTGCAATACAAAGATTTATGAAAATAATTAAAATTATTTTTTCAAGTTTCAAATGAATACAGGTATCAATTTAAGGATAGGAAACCTCTCTTCTTAGTGGGAAAGTACATGGTAATTGAAAAAAAAAGAAGACTTTTTCATTAGGTACAGAAAATAATTTCTAAAAAGCTTCATAGCCTCATTAAAAAATGTATGCTATGTTTTAAGCTGAAAACTCATTTGGAATTGGAAGGAGAAATCTGCAAGCACTAAAAAACTGGGATTTTTTTTTATATTACTATTGAATAAACAATCACACGTCCTTTAGTGCGGTAAGCAGAAAAAATCAGATGACCTCTGTTTGTTGGCAATGATGCCCAAAGCTTTTAAAATAAAAATAAAACTAGGAAAATATCTAACAACATTTCTGTTTCTGAACTCCACCTGTTCTCTGCATTTTTAGTAGCACAAGTCCTAAAAATCAGTTAAAATTTAAATGTGGCAACAGCACGTTTGTGGGTTTAAAAAGTCTAATGGACATAAAACAACTTTTATTTTTGTTGACAGGCCATATTTGCTTTCTGAATTTCTACCCAATAAATGATTAAATATTTGGCTTTCAAACACTGCAGACAATTTTTTTTTCCTTCCTACTGAAATTTAAAATCAGGATGTAGAGTTTTTGTATCCCAGTGTTTTTATTTAGTATAGAAAAGCACTTGTGTAGTAGTTTCTTTTTCTCGCGAGAACTAGAAAAGTTATTAAAAAAATAATAAATTTTGAATGAAAGAAGATGCACAGGAAATCTAGTCCCGGTACTTGTCTATTCAAGTTGGTTTTCATATCAGTATACTTTTTAATATAATGATAGTGTATAGACAGTATAATACATACTTTGTACATACAACTGAACATGCACACACAGGGGCTAGAAGATTACTGGGCAGCTCTCATTTGGGGTGACTTTTTTCCCAAATATTTAGCTGCTTCTGGAAGCTTACAGAAGTTTCTATTCAGATAAATATGGAACTTAAAACTTAACAATGGTAAAGATATTTAGCTTGATGTATAAGCTAGATTATCAATGATGCCATCTCCCAACTCATTAATTTTTCAGTATAACAGTTCTCACTGGAACCTATGATGAGTGAAGCACTAAATGGTCTAGATAAAAGTAAGAAAAAGGGTATTGTACAGAAGATACAAGATGTTCCACTGAACATTTTCTGCTTAGCACATTCGCTTTGAAAAGAGGGTTGGATAATAACCCGATGTCAGCCACTGCCTTGTCTGCTTTTCCACTTTCCTTCCTGCCTGAAACAGCAAGCCACTGATGGAAATTTCCCTCTGGAGATACCAACCACCCATACCAACACCCCACTGGCTAGCCATTTAAAGTATAAACCAAGAGGCATAAGATTGCATGTCTTAATACAATTCTGTGGTATTTTATCCAGGCTCATTCTGAGTGTCCAGCAGTGCTACCAGCTGGGTGCTGGCACTGGCTGGCTCAGCAGGGAGGAGTCTGGGCACACAGGGGTACGGCTTGTGCTGGAATCATGAGTGAAAAGCCAAGCTGCAAACACACAGCTCAGAAAAAGCAGCCTTTTCCTTGCTCCGCTTCAGTGTCTGAGTATACACAGGCTGAGCTGCCCAAAAGGATGCTGAGAAGAAAACCCTGCAATCCAACCCTGGCGAATGCTCTGGTTTGTACATGACTGATGGTGAATGTATTAAGTTAGAATAACATCCTCCTTAGTGTCCCAGAGGGTGCTGCACTTTGAGCAATTTGCCAGCCTCAGAAGGAACATTTCTAATGTGAAACATGACCTGTCATCTCTCGTAGCCCCGCTTATTTAAGATGCTAGCAGGCATGCACACCTTTACTAACCTGAGAAATTCCAGAGGGAAAAATATAGTATCATAATGGCCTTTCCCTTGCCTATTGGTACAGATAAAACTAACTAGGTGGGGTCAGATGACAGGGCAGCACTAATGGTATCCTGTCTAATGGAAAGGTGCTGTCAGAAAAGCAAACCATCCTATTAATTGGAGACACAAATCAGCAACAGCTCCAGTGTGTACAATCTGGTCTTTATGCATTACTCATCCTAACTCCTACATTTCCCTGCCAAAGTAAAAAGATATCCTATCCAAAAGGCACAGAAGTAAAAGCGAGAAGTGTTACAAACTTCACAATGTAGTATTTTGGCTGATAGATGTGGGGCTGCTCAGCCTGGAGAAGAGAAGGCTCTGCGGTGACCTGACAGCAGCCCTTCAGTATCTAAAGGGAGGCTGCGAGAAGGAAGAGGACAGACCCTTTAGCAGAGTCTGTGGTGACAGGACAAGGGGAAGAGGTTTCAAACTAGGGGGGGATTTAGACTGGGTGCAAGAAATTTCTTTTTTTTTATGCTAGGTCTCCCACTGATGCTATTGGTCTTTTCCATTGTTTCAGGAGATAGCGCAGAAGATGAAAAGAGGTCAGTGGGTCCATACCAGCTACTCACTTAAGAGCTAGCAGAAGTTTCTCTAATGGTAAACGTGGAGACATTCCTGTTCCTTCCCTACAGACCAAAAAAAAAAAAAGCCTATAAAATGAAAGATATTCCACCAACAGTACTTCCAAGTAACAGTCATCTGCCAAGATCATCTTAGGTGCTCTGGCACTAAGTCAAGAAACAAACACAGAGAGTGAGGATGATGGTGAGGCCGGGAGAAGGGATGGCAGTGAAGTGGCTCACAGCTCTCTCATTCTGCTCCCTGCAGCCAGCAGAAGGCAAATCCTTCACAACTGCACCATGAAAATGCAATACACCGGCCAGGCCTCTCGTGTACACTTTTTGTGCAGCTGCTTCATAGCATCACAGCACAAGGGCACATTTGATGCTGTTTGCCATTTTCATGGCCTCAGGAACAACCACACAGACAAACACAGACAACCCACAAGAGAATCCTCTTAAATTACAAAGCAAGAGACCATTACAGGACAGCATCTATACGAAACATCTAAATGACTGAGACAAAAATCACTTAGTTAGGAAAGCAGAATAACCAAAGATTATCCTTGAAGTGTTAATGTGATATAATGAGACAAAACGAAGCAACTGAACACACAAAAGTTAGGACCTAATGGATAAGCACAGGAAAGGACAACACACATTTTTAGTTTACTGTGATATATCCTAGGCATTACAGCAGGGCTGATACGCAGAACTAGTTGCAGTGTCAGTACATTGTTGCAGTATTTATTTAGTGCACAGAGCATTGATTAACAGAGAGCAGATTCTCAGCTACTGCAAATCAGTGTAGGTTTTGTAGTAAGTCAACAGAACCATGCAAATTATAGCAACTGAAGACAGCATCCAACAGAAAGCACAGAGCTCCTAATGTGTGCACTGGTAGAACACATCTTTGGGAGAGAAATTAGAAAACACAGAACTGCATTTCACTATTTGGTTGAAACACAGGAGGCTTTAAAAGGGGGAAAAGAATAAAAAAAAAAACTGAGAAAACAAAGTTTTTGCAATGACATTCAACTCGTACAGCAGCAAGCACGAAGGCGCTGTATTCCTTGTCCCACACAAACTGCAAGAGAAATGGTTAAGCTCTGAAACACAGACATGTACACACAGGAACACGTAGCATCACCCAACAGTTTCGAACTCTATCAAGATCACAAACGTGCGAGGCAAATAAATACATTTAAAAGGTTTATCTTATACCACATCAGGAAGCTTAAAGGAGAGGCTAAAACCTCTCCCAAAGTGGAGGATTCCTCTCCCCACAGGCTGCAAGTTTTTGTGCTCCCAGACCAGTGGAGGTGTGGGGCCTATCCTGTCAGCACACTCAACAATCACAAGCAAATCTCTTTCCTCTCAGCCCAGAAACTGAGATTTTGCACCTCAGAGCACCACTTGCATGCAATCCCTTCTGCCTTTTTTACTGGTAACCATGCTGGAAAAAGCCAGTGTTGCAAACAGAACATAGTAGCCATAGCAACAAGCAATTTGGCACCTAAACTTTTCAACAGACTAAACAGAATTTTCTCTCTGTTTTTATAATTTCATGGTCAATAACTCACCATGAACACTTTACTTGTCTAGCTGGTCATTAATGTCTCAAAACCAATCTCCAGTTAATGCTTCAACCATGAAAACCTTCTCACTTAAAGAAAAATAAAAGTATGTGTACACAGGGAAACTGCTTGAAAATTAAATTTTTTTCTCCCTTTTTGGAAATTTGTAGAGAAATGTGGAGGAGAGCCCAAGTTCTGGCCTGCTAATCCAAACACTAGCCCTTTATTAGTATTGCACACTATAAAATATGTTACAGCTAGGACTCTAAAGGATTAAAAGTTGATGTCTAAAGCACCTGACATCTTAGGCCCTGCAATAGGATCCCTGAACAGGCACTGCTGGGAAGTCTCCTTGCTCTTTTCCAGTTTCAGAGACTGCAAGAAATATATACATATATTTAAATCTTCTTATTGCTACCAGTAGAAACTCACTTGAAGATCAAAATTGAAGGCTAAAAATAGGACAACATATTCTGCTCATCTGATGAAATTTAACCCTGTTAATTGGAGAGCTTCATTTCACAGTCTGTGAGAGTCTGATATTACCCTATGAATGTGTGGCTTTTTCAGAAAGTGTAATGCATGAATGCAATTGAAATAATGCCTTTTCTGCTTTTTATGGCATCAGATTTAATATCTGCAAAAGAAATCACTGTTTTCTCCAAGGCAAGAATTCGGGCAGTCTAGAATCTATTGACCAAAAAAGGAAAATGGAAAACCTTCGATATCTCTCATGTAGGCTAAATAATGTCCATATGAACTTTAATGCTCAAAAAGGTGCTAAGTTCAATGAATTAACTTAGGTAGGTAGTTAATTATCCAAAGCTTTCACTACCCCTTCCTGTCTCTTTAGCATTTTTATCCTTCCTTACTACCGTGAAAAATCTGAAGGAATGAGATCACCACACCCCTGAGAGCTTCAGAGGTCCTTGCCACTTTCCTTGCCACTGCAGTAACTTCATCATAGCACAACCCCACAGCGCATGGATGCAGGCTTTGTTGACAGACCCGACAACTTGGGTATGAACTGAACTTTGCTAGCAACACACGTCAAGAAGCTCCATAAATGACAGTGAAGACAGAGCATGAAACAGACACAGAAATGCGTTCACGAGTTCAGGAGGAGCAGGGACCTTCATTCTCTGTTCATTTGGATTATTTTTGACAAGTAGCACAAATATCTATGAAGTCAACATGCCATGTAAGAAGCAGATACTCAGCATTTGGGTGCTTTTTTAAACCCTGCTGGTTACATAAATACTCTTATTATATTTTAGTTTTTGTTCTAAATGTTTTCTGAACTTCTGTCATTAAAAATCACAAAATGAGGAATTGGGGAACGTACACTGTTTTTCACATTCCTTCACATTCTGGGCTGTCCTGTGACCTTTTCCCTTGGACATCACACAGTCAGAGCCTGCCCCTGCAACTCCAGGGTTTACTGAGTGTTTTTTATAACCCAGAGAGGGGGTGGCTGGAGACTAGACTAAGCATGTCCTGCCTGACACATACATGTGCCAGTGGGAGAGAATACTGTGCAAGTGGGAAGAAAGCATGGAAGCAACATCCATTTATGACTGAGAATCACTAGTAGGGCATAGCTACTGACCAGCCAATGAGGAAGCATCTGGGGCTCATGACAGATCATGCAGCACACTGTCAGACTGTTAAGCCTTATACATACGGCCAATTAAAGAGGTATAAAACAAAGAGAACCTAGTAAAATATGGGAGATGGTGGAAGACTTTTTTTAATAGTTAAAGGGAAAAACAACCACTACATTACACAAACAGGGCTGCTGAAAAGCCACATAAATATCCCATACTTACTTTTATCTTCCTGGTTTTCTTCTACTGCTTTGACTTCCTCCTCCTCCTCCTCCTCTTCTTCTTCCACCTCCTTTTGCTGCACTTCCTCGTGATGATCGGTGGCTCCCACTGAAAGGCTCTGGCAGCAGTGGTTGAAGCCGCTGTCTCGTGGCAGCGTGAAGCTCCGGGGCTTGCCTCCATTTCCATTCAGCACTTGCATCCTCTCCCCCTCCACGAGTGGGAAGGGGCCATAGTGATCTTGCAGGTGGCACTTCTGGGTGGGCAAAGTGGACTGCCGCCGGTGCTCAGGGGACACCACGGCCGTCTCAGAGAACACTGAGTCCTCCAGTGGCAGCGTCTGCAAGTAGTGGAGTCCTGAGCTTGTCAGTGGTGTCTCGATGAGGTCCTGCCAGGAGCGCCGCTGGCTTGCTGTCTTGCGCACTGGCGAGTCAGTGACACTCCCTGACGCCTCTGGGCGAAACTCCTCGTGAGATGACTGTGACTGGGAGGTCTCTGTGGAGGAGAGGCGGCTGTGCTTTGGCTCCACGTAGGGACTGGTGCAACTCATCTGCAATGGAGGAAGCTTCAGATCAGTGGAGATTGTGGCCCACCCACAACAGCAGTCATGTACTGTTTGTTGTTACGAATGGCTCCCCGTTTGGAAATGACCCTGCACATACACTGCTACATACTCTTGTAGAATGTCCCTCAATCAATAAAAGAGGCCCACTCAATTATTTTTTTAGAAAGCTTTGTAAAATATGGCTTTATGGAAGACACAGAAGTGACAGAATACCTCCCCTATGAGGACAGGCAGAGGGAGCTGGGGCTGTTCATCTTGAAGATAAGGCTGTGGGGAGACCTGATCTAAGACAAGGCTCCAGAGAGGCCTTTCAGTATCTAAAAAAGGGGCTATAAGAAAGAAGGGAACAGTCTTTAGGGGTGTCTTTTGTGATAGGAAAGGGAAATGGTTTTGAACTAAAAGAGGGGAGATTTAGTTTGTATACTACGAAAAAGGTTGTTTTGCTACAAGGGTAGTGAGTCACTGCAGCAGGTTGGATGCCTCTGACATTCAAGATCAGGCTGAACAGGGCTCTGAGCACCCTAATCTAGCTGTAGGTGTCCCTGTTTGTTGCAGGGGAGTTGGACTAGATGACCTTTAAAGACCTTTTCCAACTGAAATGATTCTATGATACGCTTGGTCCATCAATACTATCTTAAAATTGACATCTGAATTACTTCGGAAACGTTCACAGAGCTTCAGTATGTTTCAGAGCTCCATGGCTTTGGAAAACGAAGTCTTGCTTGCTAAGTAAACTTCACTAACGCTTTCCACAGACTTACTCAAGTTTTCAACTAACATTTTTGTATGTTTTAAAATTATATTGAAGATGCTTTAATAATGTCTTAATATACAGGCACAAAAATTAAAATTTCCAATGAAGAATAAGTTAGAAGTTCACTCATTAGTTTTTTACCAACAACTACTTAAAGAAGGAGATAGCAACCAGATCTCCTTTTGCTCTCTTTTATACTTAAATCTACCTTTTCACAAGCAACAGAATCGCTGTTGGCCGTACAAAAAACCGTTTTTATTTTGGCATTTCTCTAGAACATCAAGTGTAGGTTCTTACTGTAAT